>JALLLS010000009.1:0-662863 GCA_025094145.1 Spinellus fusiger | reverse complement strand
CTTTTTTTGCTCCTTTTCAAATCAATGTCATTTTTAAACAATTGTAGTTTGACTATTTCTTTTTATATCCTAGACCTCCTGGTGTGTAAGATAGATAAAGCAAATAGACTAGCTACTCTGCCAATTTTGCCATGCTTCGTAATAAGCCTGTTCAATTTATATGGAATAAGTCCATGTCTACCCTTCACATACACTTTCTCTCTCTTTGACTCTACTCTATAGTACACTTGCCTTGTATTCCTCAGTAGTCATATTCATCTGATCCTCCTCCATCACTTCATTCAAAGGAACCGTTTTGCCATTGACTTTTGCAATAGACAGAAGAAGAGTCAATAATAAATAAAAAAATAAAAAAGAACTCCTTTACCTGATACCATAGGAATCTCCTCAAAACCCTCTCCAAACTCATCTACAGCCCCTTCAGACTCATAGCGTGTGCGTTTGTATCTAATAGAATCAAAACATGTCCTAGCCCACCTGCACTTACACATCGTCTTCTTCTTCGAGAGGCTGTCTGCGTTTACTGCTGCCATGAGTGACTGCCTCAAACTCATCTTCTTCCTCTTCCTCTCCTGCCTCAAAATGCCAATGTCCCCCAGCTGCTTCAGAGGGAAGAGTATGACTCAATGACTCATAGTACTTTTCATAATCTATTGAATATGAGCAAGTGTTGCTCATTCCACACCACCACTTACAGTCATTTCTAACAGCATCAAATTCCTCTGTGCCTACTTCCTCAAAGTTCTCTTCTTCCTCATGCTCAGGGGGTGCCTCATAAGCACGATCTCCTGTCCCCACCAACACATCCGACACAGTACTGCGCTGATGCCATACAGGCAGGGCATTCTGCTGTCTTTTTTCTTCTGCTTCCTGCATCTTCTGTCGTCGTGCTGCCTCATTGTCCATCTGAAGATCAACAATAATGTCCCCTTGCCCTGCGCCTGTATCTTGAGCCACGGCCAATTCATAGTCATCTATAGAAACATCCCCGAGTCAGCAGCACTCTTCCTCTTCTCTTCTCTTCTCTTCTCTTCTCTACTCACCTTTCACTCCTCCATTGGATCTGACACCCACAGCAGAAGGCTTGAAGATGTAACTACAGCCAATGAGTCCACTGCCCCTCCATTGACTCATTTACCTTGATGGAATAACAAGAGAGTCCGTCTGCTTCAAAAGATGGATGATGGGATGGGACTGCTCTCTTAGCCGTGTAAGGACCTGTTGGCTTCCCTTGACATTCTCAGCATTGTCATTCTCTTCAAGAACACTGTTGCATGCTTCACAATGGAACAACCCATCGGAGGGATCCACAAGGGACAGCACATCCAGGGGTGAATACTGCTTCTGACACATTGGACATACATAACCCTTATTCTCTGATTCCTAAATGCTTTCTTTGTTTTAGCCACGGGAGAAAGGCTTCTTTTTGTTTTGTTTTGTTTTGTTTTGAGAAAAAAAAAGTCATAACCACTTTACTGTTCTTAAATTGTCCCGCACAATCGTTTGCATTTTGTACATTTTCCACTTTACAACATCAACAAACTCCTTGTAGTCTAAATAGTAGTAGGTCTTTGGCACAGGGCGTTGGTCTTGTTTACGTGCTTCCATGCGTGTTGCCCTACACTCTCAGAAGAACAAAGAGGCATTTGTTATGTCCTCGTCTTACTATTTACTATAATAATAATAGAGAAGAGGTCCTCACATCTTCAACAGGCGGTCTTCTTTAAGTTTACCACAGATCCTATGAATATCGCGTGGTGTCATTTTCAAGGTCATGACAAGATCTTCTTCTCGGACACTATCCAATAGAGAGAGAGAGAGACGTATATACAGAGAGAGAATAAGCTACTGTCACCGATGGAATAGAACAAGATGGAATAGAATGTACCCATTAGTATTGGGAGGTGCATTGTTGAGTTCATCGAGAATAACAATGTACTTTGGGTCGTAAAATGCACGAGCAACTCGAGCCACAAGACCCTTGAGAACGTCCATGGCACAAAGATCGATGAAAAATGCAGTTAAGTGGGTCTCTTCTCTCTTTTTTTTCTTCTTTTCTTTTCTTTTCTTTCCTATAAAAGGTGATGTCCAAAAAAAAAAAAAGGGAAAAAGGAAAAAGAAACACAGCTTATTCTCTCTACACGCCCAAAGATTTTTCTGGCCTTTAAGCGGTGATACCTCCTTCCTATTATGTCCGAAAATATTTTGCCCTTTTATGGGACTGTATTTAAAAATCAAAAGGTTTGCAAGTATCTGTAATAAAGGGCACTGTGGTTATCAATAGAACCACTAGAGAGATGAACTTGTAGTTGTTTGGTCTATAGCAGTGAGGAAAAATAGAGTATTAGTACAATGGCTAATCTAGGGAAATCAAAGAGAGTGCATGAACAGGAACACAACACACAATTTGATCATAACGGGTAACTAGGCAACTGTTCTTTAAGCACTTCTTTTCTTTCTAGAATGTTGTTGTAGTCTGCATTACTTTGGTAGTTCTGATTAAGCAAATGACTTGTGAAATTTGGTTTTATTCTCTTCTGTTCGGATACTAATACCTGCTGATTACACTGTCTGTTGTTCTTCATAACTTCTATCCTTTTTATTTTGTTTGCCTTTGTCTGGCATATAAACCAACAGTTGTGATATGGTGAGTATATGTTTATTATGTCTGACATGTTAGTCAGTTTCTATTGTATATTATTTTACTATAATAAACCCAGTGAATCCATTACAAAGGCAAGAAGGTGCCAGTGCAAGAGTAATACGACACACATAGAGAGTACATTAATACATCTCGAACTAATTATTTTTACTGTTTTATTATTGAAAAGGGGTATTGGCACCTAAAAGGATTGGAGTATGATCCTACCAAGCTGCCAGTTGTTGCTTATGGCACAGGAATCAAGGTAAAAGATGCTGTCAAGTTTAAAGGTCATCGTGTTGTTTTGACAAGAATATTATACCAATCACTGAAAAAGAGACAAAAGGATGGTGATCTTCTTGTGGTTGATGTCGATGAGTTCCTTACATCGAGAGTAGACATGATTGATCTCTCACTTAATATGAAAAGCTGTTCTAACAGTTACTCTTATTTCTGTTCTCAAGATCTGCCACACTTATATTACAAATAACCTCACCGAGGTATTAGTGTATTTCAACAGTATCCATGCTTACCAAAGTTGTGGAATTGTTTGGAACAGAGATGTAAATGCATCAAAGGGTATCTATACAGTCACATAAGAATAGATATTTGTATTCATATTATAACATATCGCTACATCGAAGGTGGTTTCCTATGGGATTCAGATATTTACAGGTAAATCTACATAATAATCTTTATTTAAGAACTAACATGAATACATTTCACTTTTTTTGCTCCTTTTCAAATCAATGTCATTTTTAAACAATTATAGTTTGACTATTTCTTTTTATATCCTAAAGACCTCCTGGTGTGTAGGCTGGGTACGTTGTTTTCTATTGGTGTGACCTTGGTAATGAAAGGGAGGGCCAAGGAAGTTGAGCTTTTGCTTGAACACAGTCACAGAGATTGTCTTTCACTTTGAGAGATCTTTTTGTTTTTTCAATAGCATTTTGATTTCTTCCCCTGTTTTATTTTGTCATCATGAGTTTACTCCAGCCCTATGTTAACCGTAAGTGGAGATAAGGAACAGTCTAGTCCAGCAAAAGAAAGAAAGAAAGAAGCTGACATAACTGAACTGAACTGAACTGAATGGGTGGTGGCTGTTTAGTCAAAGTGCTTGTTGTGACAGTGGACGGTCGTGTATTAGTCGTAAGTCCAACTCAGTGTTGTGTGTGAACAGAGACAACCTCGAGTAG
Organism: Spinellus fusiger; assembly: GCA_025094145.1. Classification (NCBI taxonomy): domain Eukaryota; kingdom Fungi; phylum Mucoromycota; class Mucoromycetes; order Mucorales; family Phycomycetaceae; genus Spinellus; species Spinellus fusiger. Next base: position 659,026 of record JALLLS010000009.1, on the reverse strand, counting down.
AAATGGAAAGACAGCTTATAGTGGAGGGTGGTAGGGAAATCTCAAAGGAACAGATCAGACAGCCAATATCATTCTAGAGAAATGCCATGAGCGCGTTTTCTCAATGGAAGGTACTGAAACTGTACCTCTTGGATTGTACATGATTCGTGGAGACTCTATGTAAGTTAAGGAAAGAGATAGAAGGAGGTGGTGCATAGAGAGATTCCTAGAGAGACTCACATCTTACACCTTATAGTGCTACTATTGGTGAAATTGATGCTGAAAAGGAAGAAGAACTGGACATTTCAGAATTCAAAGCAGAACCACTTCCACCCACCAAAGTATAAGGCATAAAAAAAGGTGTAAAGGTGTGCTTTCTTCTGGGTGTTTATTATTATCATTCTTCTTTCTTATTTTATTTGTACTATACCATGTCAGTTTGTCTGATTCATTCTTATCTCTTACTCTTTACCAAAACCAGAGTGATTGTTGCACTGGAGTCACTCTCCTTCTTCCTCAAAGAACAAGAGATTTGGTTAAAAGAGTATATATTCTTTCTATCCTTTTTACCACTCGATCCATAGAGTAATACAGGGGTTACTTGGAATAGATAGTGATAAGGAGGATAGTGTATACATGGGAATAGCAAGTGACTATTAGTATCAATCTCTGTGATATAGAGAACAGTAACAATAGCAGCAATCAAGAGAGTAATGATCAGTGGAGAACATAGAGATAATCCATTGATCATCAAGATATCTCATTCTATTGGATGATGCTAATAAAAGAATGCCATTCATAATCACATTAGGAAACAAAAGAAATGGTTTACAGGGATTGTAATGACTTGTACTTGACTCTCTTGTCATGTAGACTAAATCATCAGCCCACCATTAATAGCTGACAAGCATAAAAAAATTGATAAGTGAAAGTATCATTGCATGTACTCTTCTACTCCTAGGACTATGGAATAACTCATAATCCACTAAATCCCTCATGTTTACCATGAATATAGAGATGACTATCTAATGAGTGAATGTTGACTCTTTCAACTTGAATTATACTATAGAGATCTACTCCTTCGCAATAATGACTACCATGGATTTACAAATACTAAGAATCATTGGAGAGTTATAATCATTGTGTAAGATATTTGGCTTCACTCCTTCCCTTACATAAACAACTTTACATTGAGTTATTTCTGGTCAGAGACATTCTATTGAACGTATACCCTAGTTTTCTATAGTGTTTAGAAGGATACTTCTTAAGAGTGTGATGTCTTCCAGCTATCTTTTAACTATGTTTTCAGACTGTAAATCTATTTGTAAAAAGACTTTGGATACCTCATTGCATTTACATACTTTACTATAAAAATAACCCTATGAAATTTATAATATAAATATATTTATTTATAATGTTCAATCAATAGAAAAAGAATCTTTGATAATAGTAATATATGTTTTCATCAGAAATATATCCAATTGAGCATGTTTGGGCTCACTTGGATATAAATCTACACTTTGAGATGACTAGATGACTAAACCTTCTATTCTAGATCTTCTATTATATAATATTTTGATTATATTACATAATAATCTACGTTTATAAAAAGACTGGTTGAAATTAGGTTATAAGTAAGAAAGAACACAAAACTTGGGACACTATATGTTCTTCAAGATATCTACTTTTTGGAAATTAAATTTTATAAACACACACCACTAAAGCTGCTTCATAACATATCAATAACACCATGTAGCCTCCTATTAGAGTATATACGCGTAGTTATATTAATGATATGTACACTATTTATGTAAATGATTTGTTCACAGAAAATGAAAGAAATACACGTTTTTTTGTGAACGATTTAGTTTATTTTTGAGAACAGTAATTACTTTTCTTTTGCAAGCAGATAACTTTATGAAACAGTGTATCAACTTTTTTCTTATAAATACAGAATATATCTTAATTTTTAACCCATAGAGTAGCTTTTCATATGGATTTTAACTTTAAATCGCTCCACACTTATTTATGAGATTTAATAATTGATTATTAGAATATTGATACATTACCAGATCAGTAGAAAAGCCTAAAAATATAATAAGAATATTTAAGATATTTTAAAAAAAAAGTTCAAGTACAATAACCTTGCAGAAGATATACTGAGATGTCTATTAACAATGCCTGTATTAATAAATTAGAAATTTCTATCCTATACCATTGGATACTGACTTCTCATATATATATTCATTACATATATTAGTATTAGCAGTAATGCCTCATAGTTCAACTCATCATCCTATTAACAAGAATCAAAGGTATATAGTTTAGACCAATAGAGCACAGTGTCGAAAGTTTTTTTTTTACAAAGATTTAATAAAATTAAATCTTTAGCAACAGACACATACTACACTGAGTGGTGGTGTCATGGGGAGCCTGGTAAAAGGTGAATATCTATATATAACTAGGAAATAATTATATATACATTTAGCCAACATTGTATCTTTCTCTGAGGAAGAGAAAAGTTGTTGCAAAAGAAAAAGAAATGACAGTAGAGGGAAAGAAAGGAATATCATCAAAAATCAATCGCCAATGGGCATGCCACAATTCACCAAGCACACTGCACAGTGTCGTAAAAATATTTCCCATGTTTGGAATTAGAACTTAATGACTACTAAATTGAAAAAGAATATCATTAAATATTAAGAGATAATAATAGTTTATAGTGTTCAATAGCACATCATCGAAGCTAGTACTATTAAAAGAAAAGTTATAAGAAAAGTAGTAATGTTAAATAGTAAACATTAGAGCTTAACTATATGTTTTACTGTTACGTATAAATCTGGCCTAAAAACCCAAAGATGGCGTATAAGTTGGATGCGACAAATGCGACATAAATTCTTTATTGTTAAAGAAGATTCTGATGTAAGCAATCATCAAATCTATCAACAGAGTATTTAAGAAATCCTTTGAGATCACCGAGAAGAACTTGATTAGATGCATCGGCGATTCTAGATGACAGTGTTTCTTCTTCCAAGAGTCTTTCTCTTTTTAACTTGCTTTTGCAAACAGACCAGAATTGCTCGATGGGATTCAACTCTGGTGAGTAAAGAGGAAGATAGACACGCCTGTACCCACGGCCTTCAATGAAGCTTTTAATGTCTTCATTCATGTGGATAGGAGTGTTGTCCATAATCAAGTCATTGTCCTTGAAAACATCTGGAAAATTATCCATGACATCCATTGTATTGCTCAAGAAATTAATATAGTGGCCAGTAATAGTGCCTTTGCTTTGTTTTTGAGAAGGCCCACCAGATCCAGTAGTTCTTCTTTTCTTTGAAACAGGCAACATTCGAGGCCGTCTTACTTTTATATTGACAATACCCTGAGCAGTTGTTGCTCCCATGATGGTTGTTGTTTTAGCCCTCGTTCTTGGTACTTTTACTACTGCACAAGTACCTACTTTTGACCAAGCAAAAGTACGCTTCATGTTGATGTGGAATGCCGTCTCATCTATGAAGACACAGTTGCTCAAGTAGTCCATATCTGTCTCCATTCATTTTTGTACCCACTCCTTTCGATCCTTGATCTTTTCAGGACTATTACGGTCAACTGAATGAAAAGGGGCTCTTTTTAGACTGATCTTACAATCTTTGGTGACAAAACTGTAGAGAGCTGTTCTCGATATCTCTAAATCAATAAAAGACTTTCTCAAACTCTCCATCACTTGATCCAGGACTAAAGAGGGCTGATCGTCCAATAAATTGACCAAAAATCTTTTGTGGCTATCGTCAAGTAGTGCTGGTCTACCAACTGGCCTTCCACTACCTTCTTTTCTGGCAATGAATGTCTGAGGATTCTGCTGATCGTTTGAGTACCATCACTGAACAGTGTGTGGGTTGATTTGAAGTTTCAGTGCAGCAGCTCTGACGCTCATACCCCTTTCATAAATCAATACAAATAACTGCTCTTTCTCAGAATCTTTGTAGTGCTTGTGGATACCAGGAGCTCTGTTATCCTCGTCCGTATTGACATCTCTGTCTACGGATTGTTGTACAGTTTTTCTTTCTGGCTTCTCAGGTAGTTTGAGGTCAAGGTACATCCCGAAATTTGTAACCGTCTCAATGGGGTACGTCTCCTCGTCTACCTCTATCTCCACTACTGCAACGGCTATGCCTTCATCATTATGGACATTTTCTTGGCCGTCTTCATGCACAATGTTATTCTTTTTTTAAGAAAAGTAAAATGTAAGAAAATCTCAAGTACTTAGAATACACCAGTTTTATATCTTTTACTGTGCCAAGTTTTAATTTATTAATGCGACATATTTTTCTCTAAAAGTGCGACAATAATAAGTGAAAATGGTGTATGTCCAATGTAAATTAGGAAATCAAAATTACTCTCTAGTTACTATCTGTTGCTAGTATCCTGAATTTAATCTAATGATTTCTCAAGGTCAACTAGTGTTTTTCTGAGAGTGTATAACATGTAACCACAACTCAATGTTTGCAGGCTATAGTACTGAAAGCAGGGATTGTTTGTCTAAAAAAACTGAAGCTGTTATGAACTAATACCAGTCTATCGAAGCGTAGGGATAGTAAGTCGCATACACTCTGATTGTTAAAACATATACGCAGTCATAATATTTATCACGTTTACTTAATTATTCAACACTTCTTCAAACAATCCTAGATAGTATAGTGTGGATTATAGAAAGAGTTATATATAGAGTTGTAATGTCAAATAGAAAATGGATCTTCATATAAAAAAGTCAGCAACAGTAGTACTAATATACTCAATTGTATTTTCTTTTATCATAATACTCAAGTTAACATATTATAGTTTCAACTAGTCTTTTTGTTATCAACTATTGTTATTGACTCAAACTAAAAATAACTAACGACTCAGAGCCTATATTTTGTATATTTGATGAACAGCAACACACTAAAGCAGCTTAATGACAAACGTCCTTAAAAAATCTATTATCACTTTTTTATTATTATTAAACCTCTGAAAACCAGTAATAATAAATAGACCATATTTGACTCACAAATGACTTATGGCCTTAAAGACACCATTGAACTACAAGCCTAATGTGAGGATCACTTTTGGTTAGCATTTTATTATTGATATTTTATATATATACATACATATATACATATACTTCACTCATAACAGAAGAAATAAGAATGTGTGATTATTGGCTATACTTAATCAAATAGTCTCATTTTCTATAAACAGTAGAAGAGTATACATTCTATTTCTCCACCCCATAAAATAATCAGGCAGATGAAGAATAAAAAAGAAAAAAGAAAGGATTTCTGAAGCTATGATCGTCTTTCCTTAGTTATGTTTGCAAGTGAACGGTTTTGTGATTTGGCTCTAAAAAGGGATTTTGCTTTCTGATTCTTTCATTCTCAACGGACCGTGAAAATGTAGCCAAAATAGAAGGTTTTACACTATTTTCGGAAATTATTTGTTCATAAGAAAAATCGCTAAGAAAAAAGTAAAGTAGAATAGACTCAATGGATTAACCTAATTTACATATAAATGATAAGATAGAGGTATGTCTATAATGGTTGAGTGAATACGGTTTAATGTATAATGACCCGAAAAAAGTAGTAAGATAACTTAAGCACTTTTTTTTTAGTTTCATACTTTATCTTGATAGTGCTATAACTTCATAAACTCATCATATATAAGCATAAGGATATCAATATATAAAGAAAATAAGCGTTGAAATTACATATTAATGATCTTATTTTTAGGTCACTTAATAGCTACTATCATTTTTTGGCATCTACTACAGCCTGTCATCTATGCCCCATGCTGATAATGAGGTTGTATGTCACTTCTTTCGATACTTTACCCTATTTCAGTATTAGAGAAGCCAGAGGCTTTTCCTTGGTGGAATATAAACTTCTGATCTTCCTAATAAACTTCTTGAAGCAGGCCAATAAACTTCTTGAAGCAGGCCAATAAATTCTCAATTCGATTGAGATCAGGACTTTGTGAGGGTCAATAAAGAGTCATTACTATAACATTTACAACCTTCTATTCTTGAGTCATCTTAATCGTATGGGGTATAGCATTGTCATTATTTAGGCAATATCTGAATCCAGGGTTCAGGAGAGAGAAAATCTTTAGTTCATGACAGTAAACTTTTTCCAAAGCATCAATGTACAGTGTGAGACAAAAGAATTGGTATTTTTTTAGAGATCCAATAAACTTCATATCTTACATAAGAGATGTTAGTAGCAATTTTCTTCCTTTATTCTTACTAAAATTACATTCATATTTAATTTAATATGCAACTAACAGACGATAAAAAACCTACCATTGTTAATTTTCGACAAGCAAACATAAAATTATAAGAAATAACTGAAAGAACTAGAGTAAAGCTGCGAACAATCTACAATGTTCTAAATCAACAAAAGACAAGAGGAACTACCAAACGCCAAGAGGGTTCGGGAAGACCCAGAATATTCAATGAAAGAGGAATACGACACCTTTTGAACGTTTTTGGCAAGAACAGACGAATGACTTTAAGTGAGATAGTTGCAGAAATACCCGAAGAATGCAGCAAGCACACTGTTAGATGTGTACTGCATGAGGAGGGTATATTTAGCCGAGTGGCAAAGAAGAAACCTTTTTTAAATGAAACACATCAAGAAAGAAGACTCAAGTTTGCCAAAGAACATCTCCACTAGACCATTGACATGTGGAAAAAAGTTTATATGGACCGACAAAAGTAGTTTCGAAATTGGCAAGAACAGTCGAGTGGTTCACGTTTGGCGTAAGGATGGAGAAGCTTACAAAAAATATTGTCTTGATCCCACATTCAAAAGCGGAAGATCCTCAGTTATGGTCTGGGGAGCCATTCGTCACGGTGAGAAGTTAGAACTAGTGATGCTTGAGAAGGATGAACGAAAGGCTGTTGATTTTGTCAAGAAAGTCTATGAAGAGTCATTACTACGTTTCTGAGGTCTAGAATACCACCTGATATTGATGGAAGATGGAGCACCCATTCACAAAAGTATTGTAGCAAGTGGTTGGAAAAGAGAGATAGGAATTGGTAGTTTGGAGTGGCCTGTTCAATCACCCGATCTGAACCCCACTGAAAACCTTTGGATGCAGATGAAAGACAAGTTCCAGGAGATATGCAAAGGTTCTGTCAAGATGGGCAAGCTCAAAACCATAATACAAGCATGGTATTCTTTTGAGCTAAAAACATGGAAATCTTTGATTGAGACAATGCCAGCACGAATGCAAAAAGTCATCAAGAACAAAGGTGGGAGTACGCATTATTGAAGCTATATTTGTAATAGTTTTTTTTTATAAGTAAATGTAAAGATAAATTACATATACGTATTCTAGAGCCTTTCTTTGATATAAAATGAGCTTTATTAAAGTAAAAAGTACATTATATTTCTTTTGATACAGGAAAAACACTTTATTGATGATATGAAATCAATTGGATTTTTTTTAAAATTGCCAACTTTTTTGCTACCCACTGTAAAAATAGTTGTGAAAATTGGTGCACTTTTATACCGATTTTTTTATTTTTATTTTTATTTATTTTTAAAAAAAAACATTGAACATTGAACATAGATCAATTTATTTACGATGAAAGTGAGAATCTTTACAAAGAAGAGGAGGATTCAGTTGCTGTTCTAGATATGGAAGTGGACAATGAACAATACCCACTGCACAACGTCACAAACTTTAGACACTACATGGAGCTGAAGCCTCCAGAAAAGCAGGTCAAGGACAATAAACTTGATAACTTAGATGATGGCATCATCAGAAATAAACAGGTTGCAAAATCAAGCTATTGTTCATATATAAAAGAGGATAAAGATAGGTTTTTTTTATTGGGTGTATGAGAAGCAAATTAGTGTCTGTGCTGCTTGCAAAAAGGTCAATATACCTCCTAGTACTGGTCAAAACTGGTTCAAAAAAGGAACAGAGAGTTTAAATAAGGATGAGGACTTACTTCACAGGAAAGATGGAAGCAGTTACAGTAGTAGTTCGGCTGGAAGACCACCTAAACTGTGCAAAGAACACAAAGATTTTGTGGTTGACATAGTAGATGAAAATCCAGATATTGTCCTGGAGGAAATGATGGACTGGTTGAATGCCCAGTTTATGAGTCTTGAAATCAAGAAGTCTACTTTGTATGACTTCCTTACCAAGAAATGTCATTTCACCCTCAAGAGAGCTCATTTCCATTCGGTAGAGCGAAACAGTCCCAAAAAGATTGAAGAAAGGTGCAATTGGGTTACTCGTTGACAGGAAACCAATATGGATTTTTTTGAGCAACTGTGCTTTCATTGACAAAGCATCTTTGAAGAAAAGAATAGCAGTAAGTAGTCCCATCCAGAGTCAAAAAGGTAAGGGTGGGACTGTATTTGATCATGGACAATGCCCATATCTATAAAAACAGTGACATTCAGCTTTGCATTGAGGGTGGAGGATATGGCTGCGTCTATCTTCCACCTTATTTGCCTGGATTTAATCTTATTGAGCAGTTCTAGTCAGTTGTAAAAAGTAGACTCAAAAGAGAAGCTCTTTTGGATGAGGAAGCATTATCCTCAAGGATATCAGATTCTTTGTAATAAAGTGCTGCTCAGTGTCTTGCAAAGATTCTGTAGATATTCCCAGTCCAGATTTGACGATTATTTAGAAAGAAAATGTTTATAATAACTTTATATTTTTTTGGTGCACTTAGTGCATTCTATTTGTGCACCAAATTTGTTTTATTTTTGCACAAATAATTTCCGGAAAGAGTGTATCCCAAAAATCTTTGGGTGTGAATATCATTTGTACTCATAGTTTAATATCTGAGAACTAATCAACTGGCTTTAGTTTTATAATTAATTTTAATTAGTGGTAAAATTACACCTAAATGTTTCCTAGAATTTCTCACTTTCTTTGTTCATGTATTCTTAGTGTTTTATGCATATTATCTCATATTTTCTCATAGTGGTCATCATGCTAAATGTAGGAATGATACAAAGATACCTTGAGTATTAGTTTCACGTATAGTATTTTCATAAGGTATTTGTGCGCTTGAAAATATAGGCTTCCTTTTTTATTGTATTTGTACTTCATTTTAATACTGCTATATTAAAACGTACAACAGTGCAAAGATAGGTAGTGACAATAAAAGAGTAGACACAAGGGTCACAATAAATCAAATTAAATATTCCTGGGAAAACATAATATTGTAGTTTTTCTAAGAGTCACAAATGACTAATAATAACTGTAATAGCAGGAACCACAACAACATCATAATACGCTCATCCGTAATTGACTTAAAACTTTAATAAATAAATAAACTGGTATCTTGTATCAAGAATGAGAGTTTTAAGTCTATAGATGATGAGTTTATTATAGCTCAAGGTTTTTTTGGGTGTTAGGTTCTAATCACGCATTTTGCATGATAGTCACCCTATGAGCCTTTGAGAGAAATTAAGATATACGTATGAACACTTTAAATACAAAGTTAGAAAAATAAAAAAGCAGAAGAATGAGAGACAGAAAAACAAGAGAATATAAAACCTTGCGTTGAGGGAAATCAGAGAGATGATGGTAAAATGATAATTAAGAATAGACATTCAAAGAGCTATAAAGTCAGCAAGGAAACCAGGACACCAAAAAGATAATTGTCATCCTGTGGCAATTCTAAATCCAACGAAGGATACTTAGAGCAACTCGGACAATCCTGAGAATATATGTAGTAATTGCACTAGCAGCTTCTGGCTGTGCTAAACAGATTAAGAATGGGTAGTAGAGGAGAGATCGGAAGAGAAGTGAGGATACAGCGTCTGTTGCTGAAGGAGTCTTTGCACTCTATGGTGGCGTTGGCGTTCCTGCTCAACACACCCATAAGAAGCCTCAATGAGCAGGCTACCAACTGATGGCTCTACCTTAAAGTCTCGAGTAGACGTGGCTCGATCAATGGCTCGCAGCAGTATTAACAAACTGGGTCAAGATGAGTTTATTACAGTGGGCGAAAAAAAAAAAGAACCCTTTCAAGGTTAAGATTTTCCGACCAAAAAAAAAGTAGCAATTGTAGTGATAGGCAGGAGTGACTATCTGTTGGCTCGGAAGTTACTGAGACGTTGATTAATATATATCGAAATAGATAAATACATAGGACTAGCATTCCACTGACGATATTGTGTATATATACCTTAGGATAGACCTCTCTAATAAACATCGAGTTTCCTTAGTATCTTTTGAATCGTATTGTGGGGCCATGTCGCTCTAAATATCGAAACGAACAGTGCTTCCTATTCTTTCACTCTTTCTCCATTTTATCACTATCTCTTTTTCGTTCCCTGTAACACTGTAGGTTACATACCCTCTTTTGGTCTCTGTCACTATTGTTGGTGAACACTCTTTCGTCTCCGTTATCACTCTTTCTGCTAATTCAGAAAGACTACTCCGTTAAGAACATCCCCCAATTCCGTCTTTTGTGTGTGGTCTTTGTGTTGGTAGTCAATCTCTCTCGAGACTTACGTACCTCTTAGATCTTACATTGCCTTTAATTATACAATCTTTTACATTTTTCTTACTCTTCTACTTTCTTTACACTAATTTTGTCTCATCTAATGCCACTGATCAAACAACAAAACCTTTTTTTTTTAGAAAGAAGAATTGTTGATGATTTTATTTGCTGTTTCATTGTACATTAGACAACTATAAATGGTACCAGCCAGGTAGAGATTGTCAATCACTCTAATGTGAACTTTACTACTATATCTCATGTTGTAAAGGGATAAAGAGAAACTGGTGATTTAAAGACTAAAGGAGTCATTTGGTGCAAGTCTATTCTTACTGGAAGAGATAAGAAAAAACCATCTCGAGAGGCGAATTAAGATATGAAAGGAATCTTGGAGATGTACCTTTATGAGATGTCTTACTATCTGTAGAGACAATTAAGCATTTTTGGTACCAAATAAATATATAAAATATTAAGATTAAAAAATATTATCAACTTATTTATATTTATATATAAGATAGAGCTGAAGGCTGCCATCATGTTAGAGTAAAAAAGTAATCCCTAAAGAAAAAACAGACGGCCTCATTAACGACATGAGGCGGAGATGCTAGGTCGTGATTTATGCATATATAGTAGCACAACAAAATACTAAATATTTTATAATTTGAGTACAACTATTATTATAAGGTATTCTTTTCTTTATTTATTGAAATTATCTAGTCAATATCATTTGTATTCATGAAGTTATTAAAATATGAAGGTGTGATATGCAGTCCAAAAGGGTAACTGAGTTCAAATAACCTGCATTCCTTACCATCTCAGTGTGTAATATTTTAGCCTCTCATAGGCTAGTGCCACAAAATGAACTAAGAGCATTATAGGAAAATAATAATGAATTAAATACCTAAAACCTCATTCTTCCGCATTATTCGGAGTGTGACCTTTCAAAATGTAGTAAACCAAATAAAGACGCTCCATAGCTTAATGTGGATGATGTTTTCTATTGTTTAGTGCAATTAAACATTGAAAATTAAAATCAAACAGAATATTAAACATAGTCACAGCATTAGTACAATCTCCATAGGACTTTAATTCTATGTTTATGAATGTCTCTGGTTTTAAATATGTTTACACAATTTATTGAAAACACCGTTGCATATTACCTTAATATATAAAAAAAAAAAAAGCAAGAGGAAAGTGGCTAGCATCTCTTTATTGAATATATCCTAATAATGTACCAATATAATCTATAAAGATATGTTTTATAATGAATGTATAATTATCAAGTATCTTATATGAATAATTTTTTATGTAACTAATACGCTTTCACACTAAATTTGGGACACTAAATTTATTGATAAGTGAAGAATAAGATAGTAGTACTCGATGCATACATTATTTTCGCAAATTATTGTCATATTTTCCCAATAAAATTTATCCTTTTACAAAGTATGATTCTAAAAGTACAACAATCATTTGTGAAAATAGTGTATAATCAGTTGACATTTACAGAGTTAGACTTTCCTTTTTGTAATAAATGATAGCTATCTCAATCACTTTTTTTTTAAAAAAAAAAACTTTGATGATTGGCTGTAATAAACTCTCTCAGTTAAAAGGAGTCAGTGTTCTCCAAGGCCTAATTGGGCCATGAAAAACTGTATGTATCCATTTCCTGGATTCTTGTACTGATATGAAACAGCTATGAGTTTTCTTTGGAAACATATTTAAACAAAAATCTTGTATAAAATATAATAAGAGCTATAAAAATAATATAAAAGGATCAGTAAAAAGTATTTCCTTGTCATTTTACAAGTTGTGTTGTCACAAGACACAAGAGTAAACACTTGTCATATTTCTTTAAGTCTGAATCTTCATAGAAGCGTTATATGTAGTCTATTTTATCTCTAGTCTCTATCCCGATTTATCTCAATAACATTTGTTTGATTTTTTCTTGGTTATGGCAACCTTAGTTTCTGCCTCAACGCAAGCTCATTTTCAATCTTACGTGCCAACTTTACAATGAAGAAATACCGTGAAAAATATAAAAGGGAAATATTTAATTGTCAGCGTTTTTCGATATTATAAACCGAATGCTGATCTCATCTTAATATAATCTACCATAGATATGCTTTCTTGAATATTCTTCTTCTGGCAGGTTGTACATTTTATTATATTCTCATGTATGCCAGTAAATTCAAAGTCATTGGTTCTAACAGAAATTGTTGATGCAGAGTGATGGAGACAAGAAAGAAAGACTGTGTTTCACAACATTGATTATTTTCCCTAAATACTCTTCATTATGGATACTACGGATATTTTTATATTACTGGAAATCAGTGTTAGTAGTCCTTTTTTATTGAGTCTATGAACAAAAGATATATGTTTAATAGTAATAAAATGTAAAATATTTACCCTATTTGACTTTGATTTAATTCAGATGACGAGTTGAGTTTATAGCTAAGACCAAGAATAAATACGCCGTGATATAATTAATCTCAGCCTGTCTATTTTATTTACTTTTCAAACACCTCACTATGGAACTTAATATTCAAGCATTAGTTAAAAGATAGAAAATAGAATGTATTATTGTAAGATAAGTAATATAGGTGATTAATATATTATTTTATTGTCGGCAACTATTTTACTATTTAATAAGCGATAGTGTCCATGTGCAAGGCATTATCTCTATTGAATTTATACTTAACTTGTTAATATGATTATACTATCAAATTTTTTAAAAGAGTTTTTATATCTGACAATATGTAAAATAAATAATGAAAACTCTTTATATATTGATAGTACTGTCATTATATATAGACTGTTCTTCTGATCTAATGATACATTTATAAAGAATTATTATAGGTACACTTTTTGTTCAAATAAAATACAAAATCAGAGCTGGATTGGATTGAGTTGCAAAAAAGAAATTTTAATTATATCTCGGAGTTAATAAATTATGTTATAGTTTAAAGTCTAAGTCGCTGATATCAAATCCGCTCACTTAGTTTACTTTATGAACTCTTTAACAAGAGCTAGCGTTATTGTTGTTGATCAAGCACAATCTCTGGCTTTTGATTCCGAATGCATTTCCGTCTGCAGCATTCAAAAGGTTTCCAGAGCTGCACTGGGAAATAGCATTTTGGACAAAGGTCTTGATTTGATCACCACCGATGCGAGAGCCAGGGAACTTGCCGTTTGCTGCAATAACCAAAGTGCAGGAGTCGTTTACCATTAATTTACATGCAATTGCACCGTGATGGGTGAATCCGGACCACAGACAGGCAGAGTCAAGAGCAGAGTAGGTCAGTCTAGAGTCCAAGGTCCAGTTATCCAAAAGAGTTTTACAGTTCCAGTCCCAGGCCTTGTTATCACCAAAGCATTGGATAGCAAAGGCACCACTAGTCAAGAAGATGATGGGGGCAATAATGTTGGAAAGCATTTTATTGGGTAGACTTAGAAGTAGTGAGTAGGGAGAGACAGGGCTGATATTTTAATGATCTTTTATACTTTTTCGTATAGATTTATTAAAATGAAATTGAACACCAATTAATTATTGATCATTTTTTACTTTTCCAAAGCAATTAAGTTTCTCTCTCAGACTTGTCCAACTAAAATGAAATGAAAAAGTTTTATTGAAACCTTCATACCATTTTCTATTCATACAGGATTTCTAAACAGGCTTAAGTAGTTCTCTCCTCCACCCTCCTCCTCTCTCCTCCCAGCAGTATATATCGGAGGGGGAAACCATGTAAATATACAGTAAATTAGTGTATGACATATGGTAGCTTTCTTATATACATGATATATTTAGAAACTATCTCATAATAGTATTGGCCTATTTTTTGTTACATTTACAAAAATATAATAAGACATTACTACATTTTTAGGAGATTAGTATATTGATCAAATCAACGACTCATCCAATAAAATATTTAAATTAGAAAGAAACTTGGTCAACTACAAACTACCAGGATAATAGCCATACAACCATACAAGTATGGAAATTGTGTTAACCAGTTAGATAAGCTTAAGATCAGTGAAAGGTATTTTTATTTTATTTTATTTACTTATTTAGTTGAAGAAAAAAGAATAAAGTAGTTATGAAATGATAGAATATTGCAATGAAACAGATTCGTTAAATTATAAAAGTGGGGTAACTATGGTTTTTGAAAGCTTAAAATGATTTTCTATAATACAATAACTGAGGGTGAGCAGTATACAGAGCTTTTAATATTTTTTATTAGTATTTGAAAAACTGTTTGAATATCTTTTTCAGGTAAGTACTTTTATTACATTGATATGTTAGGTGATGGAGTGATAGGCAAGAGTGTCTATCTGTTGGCTCGGAATGTAATGAAACGCTGAAAAGCTTAAAACAAAATAGCTAAACACATGGCACTAGCATCCCTTTGAGGATACTTTGTATTTATACCATACAACAGATCTCTTTAATAAACGATCATCTTCCTTTGTGTCTTCTGAATCATATTGTAGAGGCTAAACTTGCTCTAAATAATGAAACAGACAGTATTCCCCTTTCTCTTTCTTATTTTCTTTATTGTCACTATCTCTTTTTCGTTCCCTGTAACACCGTAGGTTACATACTCTTTTTGGTCTTCTGTCACTATTGTTGGTGAACACATTCAATCTCCGCTATCACTCTTTCTGGATTAGCAGAAAGACTACTCTGCTAAGTACATCCCCCAATTCCCTCTTTTGTGTGTGATCCTTGTGTTGGTAGCCACTCTCCCTCGAGATCTACTTTCCTCCTAGATATATCACGGCTTTTAATTATAGTGGGATTAGAAAAAAATTAGCTGAACTAATAGGATCATAAAATGTTAAATAAAAATAGGTCTTATAGAGTATGATTCTGAGGAGTATTCAAGTCATGATAAAAATAGTAAATAACACTAAGAAGGAATTAACATATAAGACTGAATTTTTAACTTTTTAGAATATTATAATTTAGTTTAAACTTACAGACCGAAAAGCCTTCACGGAAATTAAATATATTGTAATTTAAGGCAGTGATAGATCTAAGAGACGTGTAGAACTCGGGAGAGATTGACTACGAACACAAAGACCGCGCACAAAAGAGGAAGTTGGGGGATCTACTTAACGGAATGGTCTTTCGATATACATCCAAGGATTTTTGGGATATATAAAGAAATAATTGAAGAATAAATCATACTATTTCATTGATTGGATACTATGTTTGAAAAGACCTTTTCGCTGCCTAAATAATCAATTTCAAACTCTACCTATCTATTTTAGCAATGATTTATAGTTTTAGGCACAAGAGATCTAAATGGAAACACGCAGGACTTTGGGGAAAGGCTGACTGCTATTGAGGGTGTATGAACTGGAGGGGACCTGTAGACGGGAGATGAGGAACTCGGCTCTCTGCGGCTGCGAGGAACGATGGTTGTAGTGGTCTGAAAGAGATACTCTGAGGGTAGACCTGTAGGGGCACGAGAAGACAGATAAAGGCAACCTTCCTAACGGCAGACCAACGAAGAGGACAAACAAAGGGAGCAAACAGGAACAGAGCAAGAACCAACAACTGTACTTCACCTTAGGGTATAATCCACCCTTCTTGCGGAATCAAAGATGTGTGTTGACTTCTCTCTTCTTTATTTAAAATATGTAACTAGCTATTATATACATTTCCCTTCTGAAACATTTCCTTACTTCTAGCTAGTTTTAGCAACTTCACCTATTTCCACTTCTATGGCCATCCATGCGAATAGAGATTGTATCACTGCCTATTCTACAGATTATTGACTTTGTAATTAAACGTTATAAAGTTGAATATAAAAGGAAGAGATGAAGCCGATATTACAACTCAGTCACTGGATTTATTGTTTAACATAATGTGTTATCCTTAGGCCCACACTATTTGCAGCATAACAATGTTTAAAGAATATTTATTGTAGTACATACTGAATTAACTCTAGTGGTCATTGTCCAAAAGAGAGAGCCAAACATACCTACATTGAGAACAGTATAGCCATTCATTGACTGAATTTACTTAATTAATTAAATAACCAACTCATTGTAACTAGTATTAACAGTGGTGCTTAATGATAATAAAGTATTATTTCTTGTTTCCAATGTTGTCCTTTAGGCTCAAAGCAAAAAGAGTGTGAGTTCTTTGACTCGTATATTATAGGGAATTGTAGGCTAAGGTGTAATAGATCACTAGAATAGAGAAAAATATATTTTTTGTTACGATATTCCCCTCTTTTTGTTATTTCTTACACTGTCCATACAACTTAATACTCAATTACTTGTCAATTTGAGCATAACTAAGCAAATTAATGTACTATTATTAATGAATCAATAAAATAAAAGGAAGTGATAGACACTACCAAAGGCTATTCTAGTGATAAAAAGGTAAGCAGTGTCTTTATCTGGGCTTGAGCTCATTGTATTCCACAAGACACTCAATATATTGTTAATAAATAAAGACTCGTTTCAAGTCGGTCTCAGGTGGTCATCTACAAGGTCAATACTGTCAATACTGACAATGGTGTCTAGGGTATACTCCTGAGCATAATTATCTATCTCCCAAGGATAAAGCACAATGCTTTTAGGGTATTTATTCTATTGCTATGAGGGGATGTATTTAGGCAGTAGCTATAGTCATAATATATTATTATCTATAATATTACAATAAACAGTATATTTTATTGATAATATAGCCACACAACATTAGTAAGTATACAAATTTTCTTTTTAAAAGTCGTGAGAAAGAACATCCTTTACGGATAAAAAGGCTGAAGCCTCAAAACGTATACTAATGACTTCAAATTCAACACAAAGTTGGTTTAAGATATTTTTATAGTAATATTTATAGTATAATATAGTTAATATTTTTTATGGCCTTCTTTGGCATCAATGACTGTATAGTATCTATCTGTCATACTCTGAATTTATTGTTATGCAGGTTCAATACCAACTCACCCCCATTTCTCTGCAAGTAGAGCCTTAAAACTTCCAACATTGGTAATATATACCTTCATTTAATTCTTTCTTCTATAGCCCACCAGACGTGTTCAATTGGGCTCAAGTCAGGGATTTGTGTGAGCTAGTAATCAAAGCTCTAAATTTGATGTGTTTCTCCATCATGTTGTATAGCCATCTGTATGGCAGCTAGCCCCATCTTCTTGGAATATAAAGTCCTTATCCTCCTTCTCATTCAATTCAATGAACCATGGAAGAAATTATTTTGCCAAAATGTTGAAATATACGTCTTGGTTTACAGTGCCATCAATAAAGATCAAGGGTCCAAATCCACCAGCCCAGAAACATCTCCAAATCATTAGGCTAACTTTCACCCCATTTGGTTGTAGGTACACTATGAGCAGCCTTATGCCTCTCTCCGATCTTTCGAGTTACTCTGTCTCCTCCCTGGTAACCCTCTACTTCAAAGGGTCCAATTGACTTGTTCCTTTACCCAACAAAGTCTTTTTCTTCATATTTTCTTCAGATAACCTTGGCTTGTGTATTTTAAATTCCAAATATATGTAGTTATAGGAGGCAAATGGATTGTCTCTTAGAATGTTTTCAAGTCGTCTAAAGTCTCTCTCATTGAGTTTTTTTGGTGCACCAGAACAAGCCTTTGGTATAGGTGTATCAGTAGTCATGCTAATGCCAATGACATTTGAAATGATACCTATGGAGTATTTTTCTCTTCTTTTAAGCCAGTAAACACCCCATTACTCTCTTTAAGTTTTTCATAAACTCTAGAGTTTTTCAATTGAGGATTCTGCATTTGATATTTGAGATTGCTTAATGGGATGTGATTCTGTGGTAAAAAGAAGAAGAATCATGTTTAAAAATATATAAATTATGGGGTCGTATATTTTCTAATTATGTTTGACTGTACACTATCTTTGGGAAATACTGGAACATTTGTCGTAGAGATATTTTCCATAATTGAAAAGATCACTCTTTTGGGAATTGGGACTCATTTATTACCAAACTGAGAAGAGGACGCTATCGAATATTAAGGGATGTCGATAGCTCATAGTATTTCGATAGCTCATAGTATTTCGATAGTATATCCCTAAATCCAATACCATTAGAAAGGTATAAAATACGTAGTAATTTTATTAAATAAACAACAGATTTTAACTACACGTTCTAATGTTCTGTATGCCATTGGCTTGAAAACCCAAAAACGACATTCTGATGGAAAAGGTTCTCTCAGAAATTGTGAGTTGATCTGTGATAAGGGAGGAAATCCCATCAGTCCTATGATTTACCTAAAGTCTTCTGATAAACAGCACTGTTCTGATAGATCCAAAAGAATTGACTGTCCTTTCAGTTGGTATATTGGTCGCAAGGAAGGACAGTTTTCTATTGCAGTGAGAAACGGTACTCACAAGCACATGCCAACAAAAGAAGAGTATAACGGTCATTCATTGCGTAGACGCTCGATAGAAGATCAGAAGATGACTGCCTTGATGCAAAAACAAAATATAGGTAAATCAATCGATAAGGGAGCCATACACAATGCAATTAGAAAGCATAGAGAAGATGAATTGAACAACAAGCTTCCAGTTCATTCCTTTGTTGGTAAGTTGAATGAAAATGGAAACTATTACTACGAGTTAAAACATAATACAACTTCAGGAAAGTTAACTAGTCTTTTTCTTTGCTACAAAGACTCCGTGAAGCTTTTTGAAAGATACTCAACTGTTCTTGTGATTGATACTACATACAAAATAAATCATTACAAAATGCCATGGTACAAGTAGTTGGTATTATAAACCCGAACTGTACATTTATTCTTGGCGTTGTCTTCATCATAAACGAGAAAGTAGCTGATTACACTTGGATTCTAAGCCATATGAGACTATTTTGTTTTCTTGAGAAGCATTATCCCAAAGTTATGGTAATGGACTGTGAGCTGGCACTGATGAATGTCTTGGAAAAAGTTCTTACCCAGGCCACTCAGTTACTATGTCGATGGTAAATGTCTATGAATGTTTTATCCAGCCTCATGAAATGTTTTCCTGGGATTGATAAGGAAAGGAGTGACGAAATTCAAAGAGAATGGAGTATTATTAATAGATACTCTTAGAAAGAAATGAACTACAACGAAAGGTTAAAAGAGTTCAAGAATAAGTTGCTAGAGCTAGGCACTAACAGTAGCGGAGAGCTTTACGATCCAAGCAACTTTATGCAGTATATAGATTCAACATGGCTTATTTACAAAGAAAGATTTGTTCACTTGCATGTATTTAACTTAAAAGAAAAGAAAAGAGAAGAAAATAATTCTTTCAAAATAATTAAATCTGTATATTCATATGGATTTATATCTGCTTGGACCAACAGAATATTGCACTTCAACTCCACACCTTCCAGGGTTGAAGGTGCACAGTCTCTTATGAAACGAGAGATAAGAACTAGCACCGAGGATCTAAATGTTATATTTGAGTGCATTGATAATGTTTCAGCAAAATAATAATAATCAAAAGCAAAATGACAGTGGGAAAGAAACAAGTAATTGATTTATTCCAAAAACCCAATTACGATATAAACATTAAGATTCCAACTCAAACTTATACAGAGGTTGTAGTTGTTAAGTATTTTATATCCTAGAGTAGAAGCCACTTCCCTGGACTTAGGAAAGTATGACGAGCTTTAGTCAAAACCCTAAGTTGAAAGACTAAGACAAACGAGCAGCACAGTACTTCCTGAAGGAGTTGCTGCCAATTTGGACAATGTCCTCTTTTATGACCTTAAAGAGCAAGCAAAATCTTACAAGAAAAATTTACACAGGTACACACATGGAGAATGGACAACCCCTGAAACTATCAACAAAAACTTAGTCTCAGAACTTAAGAAATTCATGGTCGACACCTACCAGATCATACATTCTATTTATAAGATCACAGAAACAACAAGAATCCAGGCTAGAGCAGCCACAGAGATCTAAGAACAACTCCTCTTTTTACATGACAAAGACAAATTTAAAGATACAGACAACAAGCTTTTTGAACAGACAGTGCAGCAATCGAGACGCTTGGCTCTCTATGAATACACTTTAGCAAAAGTCCAAGAAGTGGAGACTAGAGATTATGCCACCAAAGCACTCCATCTCCCTGCTAGCTTTAAACACCCGGAGAACCAGGATGAAGGAGGGAAGTCAAATGCTTTCTCAGAGAACTTCATGGCGCAGCTCAACAAAGCAAAATGTGAGCAGAGATAGGTCCAAGAAGCCATCCACTCTAATAGATTTAGAAGCAGAGGAAATCACTATCTCTCATGGGGTTTCATAGGAAACCAAAGAGGATTCAGAAGCAGTTTTAACAGGAACTTTAGCTCGGGTTTTTGGGGGAAGGGGACGAGGTGGTGCCCCATTCACACGACAGTCCCAACAACGCTATCCCACCAACTAAGAGTCTCAATAAGAGAAGGAGACTTCATAAACGAAAAAACGAAAAATTAGACAAAGAAAAATTATTACAAGACTCATGTCAAAAGATATCAGCAATACAACCATTAACACAAGAAATAACAAAGAACTACAGTGTTCTCATGGACAGGATACTACCAGGGGGCAGACTAGTACGCTTCCTCAATTATTGGAAAACAATAACACACAATTGGCCATTATCAGTGATAACTTCAGGATATCGCCTACAATTTGCAAAAGTGTCCAAACCATAGATCCAGGGTCCAATGAAAATGACAGTAGAAGATCAAGCAGCAGTAGACACAGCAACAAAAGAATTCTTAGCAGCGGGAATTATAGAGAGGTCACCCACACAAAACAAACAGTTTCTGTCGAATTTTTTTACAGTACAAGAAGCAACAAAAAGAAGACCTATCTTGGATTGTCAAAAATTAAACCAATTCCTTCAATAAATCATTGAAGTTCTTTCTATATGTTTTCTGTGTACTTCTCTTAATAGCTCGGCTATCTAAGATATCGTACAAGTTTGTTTTTGTTTCTTCTTTCTCTGTGTTTTCCCATGTATATCTGGTCGATATACATTGCGCTGTCATTGTCACTGCGTATTGCTGGTGATATTCAATTACTGACTTTATCAAGTCTCTGTCCTACTAAGCTACCCATTCCACTCCCCTATTCAGCCACTACGGTGTTCCTATTGTGTTAGTAGCCCTCCTAACAGAGACTTATGTGCTTCAACAAGATCCAAATTGCCCAACATTACAGTGCCGATCACTAGCTTTCACAGTAAATGCGGCACCTCGGGTTTTCTCCAAGATTATGATATATGCGATCAAACCAATGAGAAAGAAGGGAATTCGTCTGGTGTACTACCTTGACGATATCTGTATATTGGAGAAGACAGAAGCCAAGATGAAAAAAACTTGTGATATGATAACAACCTACCTGAGAAAATTGGGATTTCTTATCAATTAGAAGAAGAGTTCTTTGAAGCCACAGACGACACAAGAATTCTTAGGATTCAAGTTCAACACAAAGCAAATGAAAATTACGGTTCCCCAAGAGAAGATGAAGAAATTAATTTCCAGAGTAAAACAAGCCAGCTTACTACAGACAGTTCAAAGTATTTTTTATTTTTGGGTGTTGGTTGCTATTCGCGCATTGGGCATGTTAGCCACCTTATGAGAACTTTTGTGAAATAAATAAGAATAAACATATAAACACTTCAAATACGAAAGTGAAAAAAAAATGCAAATGAATGGGAAACAGAAAGACAGAGAAATACAAAACCTCAAATGAGGGAGAAATGATGGTAAAATAAGAATTATGAATAGACATCCAAAAGGCCATAAAGTCAGCAAGAAAACCAGGACACCAAAAAAGATAACCGTCATCCTGTGGCGATTCGAAATCCAACGAGGGATACTTAGAGTAACTCGGACAATCCTGAGAATATATGTAGTAATTACACTAGCAGCTTCTGGCTGTGCTAAACAGATTAAGAATGGGTGGCAGAGGAGAGATAGGAGGAAAAGTGAGGATATAGCATCTGTTGCTAGAGTCCTTTGCACTCTATGACAGCATTAGTGTTCCCGCTCAACACACCCATCAGCAGCCTCAATGAGCAAGCTACCAGCTGATGGCTCTACCTTAAATTCTCGAGTAGACGTGGCTTGATCAATGGCTTGCAGAAGTATTAACAAACTGGGCCAAAGATCTCTCTATTTAACAAAAGACTTAACCGTGCGCGGCAGAAGATTTAGACAATATTCAATTGGATGAACGTCTTGTGGTGGTGCAGGAACTAAGAAGAACAAGAACGTGGAGCGTTCATAGCCAACGAATGTGCAAGTGAGAAAGTGGTCCCGATTGGCAGATGGTTGGCCATATTGGCAAGGAACTGAAGGTGTTGGTGGTAACCAAGCAATCCTCCATTTTAGTAGACGATGTCTTTCTTTGCGCGTGCACGGTAGTAGAAGAATTGGATCACAAACAGGTCTATATAGTCCACGGGCTAGTATCACCAGCGGATTCATGCCACGCACTAGACTAGTAATTTCACTTTGAAGATATTCAAGATAAGCTACTTTTAATGAATATTTAGGAGGGTTGTGAGCCCGTCCTATTCTTTGAGCATTTTGCCAGAGTACATTGCCATATAGCTTAATCCATTTAGCTTTACTCTGGGGTGCTTCTAGCTGCGGGACAAGGCACTAGAGGAGGGTGTCTTCAGGAAGGGTAGCTGCGTGCTCAACAAATTTGGCTTGCAGATAAAGAAAACGAGAGTATATGTTAGGGAGGGCAGCTAATTGGGCAACCTGGATCGTTCCAAACCTATCAGTGGCAGATCTAGCGAGACAAAGTCTCAGACAAGCAGACTGACAGATTTATAGCAAGCGGATGCCTAGTATATTGACATTACAAACAGACAACCCATACTCAAAAATAGGCCGAGCAAAAACAGTATAAGCTCTTAGGGCTTCTGTAATCCCAAAGCCATACATGTTTACACCCATTCCTCTCAGCTTTTGTATTACTGCAATTGCCTTGACTTGTGAGTGTGAGAACAGTGCGTCTTGGTTAATACCTTGACGTGAAAAGGGGATACCAAGGTACTTGAAAGTATCACAGGTTGGAAGCTTGTTGCCATAGAGGTAAAATGGCACATTGGCCGGGGCATTGAGTACTTCACATTTGGAGGGACTCCATTTGTAACCAAGGAGGGTCGAGTGAATTTCGGCAAGTGCCAGCATTCGATGTATATCTTTTGGGCAGCCCATAAGAGCCACATCATCAGCATACAACAAACAATTCACAGGAGCCCAAGTAACAGTGACATGAGACGGAAATTAAGAGGAATCTGACGACTCAGAAGAGTCATCCAAAACTGTAGAAGTAGGAAAAGGATTGTGAAGGGAATTCTGTAACTTGTCAAGCAATGCGTGAACAGTTGCCTGTGGGGAAGCAAAAGAAAAAGGGTTTCAAGCACAGAGATGAATGGACCGTCCCATGGTAGGTGGGTACATACCAACCAGTATTGGGGATACCAAAGCAAACCTCAGAAATGTGGAAAAGTATCAATGAAAATTGAATAAAGAAATGGAGAAAGAATACTACCCTGTAAGACTCCTCGTTTAGGTGCAATGTCCCGGGATGCTACATTTTTCAGAATCACATTCACCACAATGTCATCAAACAAATTCTGTAGTAGCAAGAGCAACGGCTGAGACACGAAGGGCATCAGCGACTCCCATATGACAGAGCGTTCCACACTATCATATGCAGCTCCAATATCTAGGAAGACGACGACTGAAGGTTTTGGATCTTGCTCTCCTAATTCTTGGGCAGCATATAACCCCATAAGTTTGTGGAGACAGAGGGCCTGGTCTAGAGCTCCACAGATTATTGCTATAGAAACGCCTTATTAGTTATATTTTTAAGGTCCGTCCGCTGTAAAAGAAATTCTTTGTGAATATACAATTTTAGAAGTTTTTTTTTTAAGAAGACTTTTCACACAATAGCCTAATGATGACGCATGCTAACGTATATCTTATCAAGCAATTTCAAAATCCCATTAATCTTAGTAAGGCTATTCTATTCTCTCAAATTGGTACTAAGCAACACCATTATCACTCAACAGGGATGTATCGCGGGGAGGTAAATCCTACGAGACAAACCACATTATTAAGAAACTAATTATAATAAGTGTTGTAGATGTTATACTCAACTACTTATCCACAAAAAAAATGTATGATGTAGACTGTTTATAGATGCATTTCAAAATACTAAAAGTTTATAGTTTATAATTACACAGACCAGGTCATTCTTTGCTGGTTTTTTATTCATCTCTTCTCTCTTTTGAATAGTGAATATTAAAAAGCGTCGGGTGGGTATAACTATACCGTGTAACCGGAATAACATCAAACGGTTCATAAGTCCTAAGTATAGGGTTTTCTTCCAATTTGAAGCTAATAGAAAGTTAAACTGGCAAAATCAACTTTATTGAAGGTATACCTTTGGATGTTTAGGTTTAATATTTTTAGTTTTCATATTAATATAGTATTTTAATAGATTATTTTATTTTAATTTTTCAATAAAATAATAGTTGAGACATTAGAAACTGATTATGATACTTTATCCACAGAGTTATAAGGCTCAATGTCTCTAAGGCTTTCTAATTATTTTAAAAGGCAGCAGAGTTCGGTACTGAGTTTGGCTTCGAATCAAATGATAAGTAGCACCATCAATGATCCAA
Source organism: Spinellus fusiger (assembly GCA_025094145.1). Classification (NCBI taxonomy): domain Eukaryota; kingdom Fungi; phylum Mucoromycota; class Mucoromycetes; order Mucorales; family Phycomycetaceae; genus Spinellus; species Spinellus fusiger. The sequence continues at coordinate 633,853 of JALLLS010000009.1, read as the reverse complement.
GATGGTTCAAAATTTAAGAATCATAGATAACTTTTGAGAATTGTTTCCTATCTCCACAGAAATATTGATAGTGAGTCTTGATAGCGATTTTGTCTTAATTTTCAGGGTGTTATTAATGAATAGAAACAGGCAGAGAAACTATAGAAACATGGAGAGCGGTACAACACTAGAAAGGTGAAAAAAATCTTTAGTGATACAAGAATAGGATAACCAAAGTAACTATACCTACGATACCTACTCTGAATTCAGGCTAGAAACCCGGTATTTACAAAAGATAGCTAAAAATTATTATACTTCTTATCACCAAGATATCTAGGCACCTGAAGCTATTCTCTAGACATTGTAGACTACTTTAATATTATATTATGTCAGAAGAGAGAATAGACAAGAATAAAAGTCACAGCATGGGAGGGGTTAGAAAAGAAAAGAAAAAAGATAGAAAAAAAAGAAATGAATTTTTCTGTAATTTGATACTTTTTTATCCAATATTTAATATAAAGTATAACCCTTCCCAATATTAAATCAATATCAACTGTATGGTATATTATAGGCTATAAAAATTGGGACAACTAGTTAATATGATTCAGACTAATATCAGTATTCTATACTCATGGTATCGGGAGGTTCAAGGTATAGATAAGAAGTATTCTTAATGTTAAGAAAACAATAAGATAGCAGAACATACTCAGACAAAAGTGAGGGTTTGTGATTCACCTGTACGTGTGATTATCCAGTGTAACATACATGAGCATTACTTTGTGGAATGGTTTTACATAAGAAAGTCTTGTAAGAGATAAATCAAACCCAGTGAGAGATCTGTTCTTTTTTTTCACCCTATAAAATATCCATCTACAATTTGTTTCTTGGTTTTAATGAAGCAGAAAGAAAATGTCCTCAATTAAATCAACAACTTCTCTACTCACCAAAAGCCTAACCTTGCCTGACACATCACCTACCAGTAAAATATCCTTATGGAGAATATTTTTCCTTATGTTCTTTTATACCACAATATTGATGTAAGCTATTACAGCGTTCTCAATACCACCAATATATCATTAACATATCAATTTGACTACTAGTGCAGTCACAACACCACAACTTCAACTATTTACATATATATTTTGCGAAAGGTAAAAATAGAATACCTATGATTCACCTAAACTTTTTTGTCTATTTATCTATCTAGATACTATGAAGATAAAGGAGACTCTTTAACTTTGATCGGAGATGGTGAGCTTGGGGTTTCCCCAGACTGTTCTATTCCAGAGATACAAGCCAATATCTCGTGGTTCTCTTCTATTATTCATTTTCTGAACTTTGCATGTGGTAAGCAATGCATTATAAACATATTGTTCTTTATAGTAATCCATTGGTATATTTTCAGCTTTCCTTGTAGCTGGCTATTATGGTGAGCTGTCAGATAAAAAAGGGCGACTTGTAGTCTTCCGTATATCCTTCATTGGCATTATTCTAGCATTATTATGCACATTAATTGGAGCAAATCATATCAAAACATTCGGTATTGGTTTGCTTTACCTGTCCCCTGTTTTACAAGGATTATTGGGTGGTGGTAGCATCTTGATGGCATCAATCCAAGCATACGTATCCGACTGTACACTTCCCGAAGAAAGGTAATATAGTTATGCTACAATCTACATCTTGCTTCTAGATTCTAAACATTTATTTACACAAGAACAACCGCATTTGGTCAATTGACAGGGTTTCTTTATCTCGGATGCACAATAGGTATACTAGGATTCATTAGTTGTCTATATCTCTTTACTGACCGACAATAATTTAGGGCCTATCATAGGAAGCTTTATTATTAAAGTAGGACTTAAAGCTCTATTAGTTCGATGCACTAACCAAGCTATCGGTTTAGAAAACGGGAGATCCCAGTAAAGTTATATACATCTCAATCATCATGTCAATAATAATTCTGGCTTATACATATATCATACCAGAGTCTAATATGTTTATGCAAAGAAATCCCACAGGCAGCTCTTATCATGAAGATGTTAAAAAGAAACCTACTACACTACTCCAGAGAATCAACATCTTTTCAGCACTCTCTATTCTTTTTCGTACTAATGTAAATCATGCCAGTCGTTATTCATTACCTATATTGGCAACAATTATAACACTACAAAGTATTACTGCCAACCCGCCGGCTCTTCTTTATACTATGTACAGGTTTAATTGGACTGCATATGAAGCTGGATTGATGATCAGTTTTATTTCATTTTTTCGTCTTACCATTGCTCTCGCCGTCTTTCCTTTGATCAAAAAGCTATTTCATAAGTACTTTGAATCAATGAATGATAAATATTTTTTATCATCAAAAGCAAGAAGAAAGAAGGAGTATGACAATCATCTGTTCAACTTATGGTCATTACGTACAGGCAGTCTACTCGAATCTCTTGGAATGTTACTTTCTGGAATGGCAACTACATCTCTTCTATTTACATCAGCCACGACTGTACACAGTTTCTTGATAATATCTGGTCCTTCTATACGTTCTCTCATCATTTCATTTGTGAGCCCATTTGAAGTAGGCGAGTTGCTTGGTGCAATCACAATCCTAGAGTCATTTGCAGGTAACTTAAATTACTATTACATATGACTAATCTATGCTATAGCTATAGTATCCCAGCTTGGGATCAACTCTATTTATACTTTATCTGTAGGATTCATGCCAGAATTGGTGTTTTATGTATGCACTGGTATCGCAATCTCTGCATCAACTTTGGCATTTTTTGTTCATATTATTCCACCAAAATCGGATGAAGAACAACCTCTACTCCAAGCTTAAAATGAGTTGAATATAAAGATGAAATAAAGGCAAAACAATGCTATTTCTGAAAATACTCTATGATGACGCACACGCTCTACTCATTTACTATCATCATTTATCAAATAACAACTCTGTATCTTTCACATAAGTAAAACGATTTACATAAAAGAGAAAGAATGACCTTTACACCTGTTATGATTAGCGATCAATCTATAGCTGAAGCATGGCGTATTGATGCTTTAGAGTCTTTTAAAGCAATGAATAATTACAATAACGGTAATATAATTGATAGTGTCTTGATTCTTTCAAGATTATTTTCTTACAGGCAATTAGTATTTTTCTAGAGTCATTAAAATGCTTATTTCATGATGTTTTGAAGCAGGTGTCTTACTTGTGTTCTAATGAAGCCTCAGGAAGTGTAGTACAATCCATTGACAATGGGAACACTTTTTATCCCAGAGAAATATGTATACTAGACACTTGGAATAAAAAAATGAATAGATGGAAGATGGACTTAGAAATATATAAGAACATGGAATCCTTTGAGAAAATGACAGCATATAGTCTATTGGAGTTACCAGAGAAATCAATGAATTCATTGCATATGATAAAAAGAATGACACATCTGAATTGTTTCGAGAGACCTTACTGTATAGAACCACCCTTAATCTTTCAAAAGCAGAGTGCAGTAATGGATTTTAATATGCCATGGAATATGCAAAGCAGAGCTAGATTCTTTCCAATGATGAAAATCCCTTCTTGTCAGGAGAAGAACACTATGGATTTGAAAGATATCGTGTAAAGTTTTTCTATTATGTTAACCTTACTAATTCTTTCAATGAATAGTATTGCCAAAAATCAATCTATTACATTGTCGAAAGGCTTAACTCTTCAACTGATGGACATGAGTAGTCTTTGGGATAAAACTTATGATAAAGAGAATACATATAGTAAAAAAAACGTAAGATTGCACAGAATAATATCATCTCTTTATTAATGATAATAATAAAAAGGTGATTGACCTTTTCTTTTATTAACTTTAACATAGTTCTGGGATGAATTGAACATAATATCAAACGCATATCCAGTTAAAGAGGAATTATACAGTTACATAAAGCCAGAGTCACTTGATAGCTTGGCCGATCAAACTTTACCAACTATTATTAATAATTCTTCATGTCAAGATCAAGAGGATACAGCCAAGACAAATAATCTCTACACATATAGTATTCATCAGCACCATGATCCTGATGAGCATAAGAATCTTAATATGCAACACTGGAAGAATCAAGCAAAGTTAGTATTAAATGAAAAGGTACCCATAAAAAAGCGCAACACAAGCAAAAACTATGTACCTTTTATGCCCTATTGTAAAATAGAAAACAAAAGGAAGAAAGTAGTAGAAAACATGGAGATGGACAGCAAAGACTGTCCTCGATTATCAGATGACTCTGTATCTTTTAGTAATTCATCTCAAGAAAGCCCCGAGAGATTTAAAAAGGATCAACTCTACAATGGAAATCCATTGTATCATGAAGAATATGAAAAAGCAGCACACCAAAATGAGCATAAACATGAATTTGATGAGGAATTTATGGATACAACACACAGTCATCGCGAAGAAAGTCCTATGGAGGACATTTCTTTTGAAAGTCACACCCAGGAAAGATCGATGGATTCAGAACAAAAGAGATATTTCTTTATAAATAATTACTCGCTAGCAGGTAACACTTCTTTCAATCAAACTACCACTCCAAGCAACAACAAAAAAAAACTACTTTTATACTAAGAACCTTTTACTGAGTCTGGGTTCTTTAATAGAAAAAAGATCTGATTTTATTTCTCAGAGGAATTTCATGTTTTCTCCAGGAAAAGTGTAAACGAATTCGTTCATACAAGAAGAAAGACTTCTAGATTATCCTAAAGTCAAAATCTAACATAATTCTTCCTTCCTTCCCTGTTTCTATTTTATATATCATAAAAAATACTTATTGTCTAATATGAAATAAATATACTCTTTATTGTTTCACTAGCCAAATACTATGTATAAATGTTTATTCATTCTTTTTCTTATAAATAAAAAGATGAAGGCTAATATATACTTTTTTATGTACTTGGGAGGATCTTAGCATAATCTATCCTAATTCATTTAATATCTTCTCAAATTCGACTATCGAATAAGAGTTATCTAAAAAGAAAAAGACAGTGTATGTAAACAGCAGTTATTTTACAATAAGTGCTACAAAATAACTGATAAATAGCCTACCTTGGCATGCACAAAGAATTCTAAACCACAGATCATTTGAATTCAGAAGGTCTCGGTTTCCTAGTATAATCAGATGTCTTTTTGACAAGGGAGATAGTATGTTAATATCTTTACAACAAAATAAGATGATAAATGAATACCTACCTTTTAGCGCGCGATAGAGCTACATTGACTCTTGTTTCACTATCAATAAATCCACTGCTGCTAGTTCGAACAGTAGACAATATAATAATCTCCTTCTCTCCACCCTATTTTAGACAAATGGATAATTTTATGATAAGTAGTTGTCTTAAATTGACAAATTTGTTTTTTTTTCTTACTTGAAAGGAGTCTACAGTTGAGATATGAATGTTATTATTTACATTCTCTGAGGTAGCAGCCAAGTGTTTGACCAGTCGATCTGCCTGCTGCTTGTCTATTTATTTATATTTATATATATAAAAAGCATTTTTATGAGTTGGTTATTCATTAAAATTAAAGTACTTACATAGAGCAATGACGCCCATGTCTTCAGAGACAGCGCCCAAACGTAATAGAGAATTTATAATATTTGCAGAAGCTTTTACTTCCGTTTCGTTCCAGAAAGAGTTGGATTGTATATTTCTGTGCTCCTTTTGTAGAAAATAAAAAACGTTTAGATTTTACATTATAGCACTCTTTATGTTTATAAACTTACTTCCCCTCCTACGTTTACAAAGATGAGATTTGGTAGCCCTTGAATAAATGGTTTTCTTTCTTCAGCAGTAACACCATTGACCAATCGTTGACTATAAAACAATCTGTTGCTGACGTTTGATATTTCTGGATGACACTAGGATGTAGGGTATTTCTTATTTAGAGACTCCTTACTTTTATCTTTCAGAATATGATATAAAATTAATAAAAAAAGAATATAAAAAGCTTACGCGGTATTGTGTACGTAACATTGTTGACTATTAATCATATTCATTAATTAGAAGATAAGTAGTAAACTGTGACGTTTTTTATACGGATATTTACATGATGTCCCATCTATGCACAAGTAAGAGCGAATGTTAAGTGATTTGATATTTTGGGGGCACTGATTGTATGCTTCAATATCTTACTTCCGTCATTCTATCAAATAGTGTCTTGTCTAATCCTTGCCCGACAGTCTCTTCTTCGGCATTGGTAGTTAATGTTGGTGGAAGCTAATGAATATAAGCATACTGTAATCTATGTCAACAATTAAATAGAGTCTACCTGCATAGGATCACCAATCATAATAAGTCTGTTACAGCTAAATCTAGATAAGGGGACCATATTCAACGGTTCCATAAGCTGAGAGCATTCGTCCATTAGAACCAAGGGAAATCTTATACCATTGAACACCTCAAATACAGAGGCCATACATGTTGTACCTGTTTTTATATAAAAAGATAAACAGTGAATACAAGTCAGCAACTTTTAATCTTACCAACCACCTGAGATGATTCTATTTGTCTAAGATGTTCTCTTTTTCTGAACCTTTGTAAAGTGCTTGCAATACACTCTATCTCTTCTTCTGTATTTTGAGGATCTGCTAGCATTTGCTCAAGTTCTTTCAACTCTATTTCCATTTTTAGTGATCCATTATCCTGTTTTTTATTTACGTTTACCATCATTGCTCGTTAGCTTTGCTTGTGCTGTGTATGGTAGTAATGTCTTTTTGATTTTCTTTAGACTTAAAGAAATAATGAATCATAAGGTAAGCGGACATCACATGAGAATGTATGTACAGCTCAATGTTGTATTTACCTTCCAACCCGAACAAAGTGATCATAGCCTAACTTTAGTAATGTCTAGCAAAAAAAACTAGTTAGTATGGAGAAGTGGTACAGTATGAGATGCTTACCAAAAGAATGCGGTCTACAGCGACATTCTAAATAATAATAATAATAAGACAAAAGAGAGAATACTATTAATATTAATATAATTATAATTATAAGCTATTGAACATCAAATCCTTCCTCTTGGATTTTTTTTTACCGTCATTGAAGAGACCAAAATACGAAAAGAAATTTGGTTCTCTGGTTCTCTTGTGTCGCAAACAGTGTCGATAATATCTCTTATAAATATAATAATAACAGCAGCTAGATAACTATATTCAAAATAAATTAGTATTATCTTTTTTAATTTCTCAGTAGACAAAGTAATTAAGAATAAAAATATAAAATACCTTTTTCCAGATCCAAACACACCTATAGATTTTCATTTTTCATTATAAAATAATAAGTACCACTAAGTATCTTATAGCCCATCCATTATTACCATGTACTAAGATAATGGGATTTTCAGATTCTTCATTCCACCCAGGACATGTAATTACTGATTTTGCTACAGTTCGAAGAACACTAATTGGATCGCAAGCAGTATGCATTAATATTTTCAACAATAGTAATTATTCATTTAAATAGCTGGGATGTTTACCTTGATTGATCTGTATTCAAGTGATACATTTCGATTGTTGACTTGATCTTTTCTTCAACATTAATCCCATCTTCCAAAGAAAGGCGTATATGTTCAAGTTCTAATCTCGGCATAATCTCAGCAAGTTTTCTTTTTTGCTTATTATCTTTTAGCATATAGGGGAACAAAGGAGTCCTTTCAATGCCTTCTTTTAAATTATCTATGTGGTTATAGATTATTAAATAAATATACACTTTGACTAAACAGTGCCTAAAAATCACTAATAATTACCTAACATCATGAACTCTCCATTTGCAGTGATTGTCCTCAAGGCATACACCGAAGAGTCTCCTTTTAGTATGTTGTAGGCAACTCTTATATCCCGGGGCGAAAGACATTCAATCTATTATATATTATCAACATTGAGATGCATTATTCAAAGTGCATGAAGAAAAAGGAAAGAGAAGAGAAAAAAAAGAAAACTTTAATCTATTAACAGTTACCTCAATTCCACCATCAGCAAAAGGACCATGATAAACACTCCTTGATAAAAATGTAATACTTGCATCGAATTTTGGGGACTTGGAAATTACCCAGATATCATCTGTCATTTGGTTACTTATTAGATATATTCTATGGCTGTAAAGATATGTTTTTTTTATTACCATTCTCTATAGCAGACTAACCTTTGTTGTACTTGGAGTGATGCTCTTTGTTCCTCAACATTATTCGAAACCGATCGTGGGTGCCCTGCCGACTATCTCTAAAGCACACGATTTTAGTCGATGGCCTATTTATTTATCTATAGACCTGTAAAGCTTACTCTTTTAGATCACACCCTGTATAGAATCCGCATCCTTTCATTCGAAAGTATCGCTCGAGGTTTTCATTTTTACCAGCATTATTGTAAAAAGAAAAGTAATAAATAGCGTAATTTAACAAGAGAATCTTTAGCACAAATATATAAATATAAATATAAATAAACAATAAACATCCATTTCATTGCAATGTATTGTATTAAGTTAATATCACATTGCAATCTATTCTTAAATATTACCTGAAGATGCTCGTAAATAAGCTTTTGAAAAACCTCTTTATAATCTGCCATAGATTTCTATCCATAAAGCATAGTTATATTAGATCAATATCTGATCCAGAGGAATAACAAGATTGCTTACAAAAGAAGCAGGAACCGTTCGACTTCTCTTTGTGTGTTTCTTATTTCTTAGTACAGCCAAAGACTTTTCAATATTAGGGAACTGTAGAATAGTTGAGATCTGTCTATTTGGATCATAACACAACAACCGTTAATATTACTCTGACAATTTTTTTTTATAATTCACCTACATCCTATCCGTAGCTGGACTTTTGAAGGGTTGTAATACATCTCTAGGTTGTCTTAAATTTATATAAGTTTCGTTATAATTTTCATACAATAGTATAACTTTTTAATACTAGTATCTATCTCTACTGACATACATAGAAAAGGAACTATTAGAGGATTCTCCTACTACGTCTGTAGGCTCATTCATTGGAAGTTCAGAAGCTTTTATAAATAGTTTTCTATTATCAAATGCATGTCAGTGTATAGACTTGGGCATACAAATATGTCTTACTCTGGTTCTGGGGTCTTCTTCAACCGATGACGGATTTCATCTGCTACCAAAGAGTGAGTTTTAGCAGGCATAGCAGCATTCGGCGGTGTTGGAGACTGTTGTGAGGTCACTGATGGGGGTAATACTCTTTCTTTATAAATAGGATTTCTAGAAGTAGATGGGGTTTGGATTGGGGACGCAGAAACATTCTTATGTAGTGGCGGCCTCAAGTGATTTTTGGATAGACCTACACGTAATCGCTTTGATCTATTCTACAACAAGTAACATATCAAATTAATGGTCTGCTATGTCTACTTATTCTTTTCTCTTTCTATACCTCTTCTGCCATATTTTGTGGATTTGATCCAGTGTTTATATGAGTTATCTGGCAGTCTGCATCTGTATTATGATGAGCAGTAATAGAATCATAGACAAGGTTTGTATTGTGTCTGGTGTCTGTTTGTTCTGAATGTTTGTCATTCATTTCTTCTATTGCACCTTCACCAGGACCATTATCTATAGTGTACATATTTGTTTGGCTTGTGTTTGAGTTGGTCCTAGTGGTATGACTGTAGTTGGATGTACTGGGCTGAGCATCATTCTGTCTGTACACAGGAGATCGATCATGAGTGTTCTTATAAGGAGCATGATGAGGTCTATTCAAGCTTAATGGAGTGGTAGTAGTGGTTGGTGTTGAATCGTGATGATGTTCATTCATCCGTATTAAATCTAATCTTGCCTGACGATGATTGTGATGAAATAGATTTGTTGTGGTGGTTTCTTGATGACTTTCTTTATCTTCTGTTCTTCTTGATGACTATGATGGATCAGAATGGCAGTGATCAGGGTACAGACCTTTGAATTTCACAGATCTCTATTGACTTACTCTGTGTATGGATGGTGGTGCTCGTGTAGGCATTTGTGCAGTTGCTATTATATGGGGTTCATCCCCCACAACAGATTCAACTCGAACAATGTATCTCTCGAAATCGATTTCTGTATCTTCCTCTGGAGCCTCTCCTTTGAAGAATTTGCTGGACAGTATTAATTCCTGTGGTCATCAACAGGTAGCAAAGATACTACAGGAAACAGGCATTATGACTCACCTGTCAATGGTATATCCCTTTTCATCGACAAGAACAAGCTAAAAATAGTCAAAATGCCATACACAATGTAGTGGTTATTTTATTACAGTAGAGTTTATAGTTACCTTTTTGTTAATACTGTAATATTTCATTGTTCCTATAACAATAGCTAAATGAGCTCATGAACTACACTTGGGAAGGTTATTGTACCATCTTGCCATGTTTTGAACTTTTTATGTTTCTGGTTAGTAAATAATACAGTGTAGTTGGAAATGGTGGGTTGCATAGTAGATGTGTCTTCTCTTCTTGGGCTGTTCTGTTAGGTTGAGCTCTAATAAATAGAATAAATAGCTACTGCGCTTATGATGTCTGCGGAAGTAGTAAAGTGACAGGTTTATGCAAGTCCAACTTCAATGCCAGTGGCTTATAGAGTAGAAGAAAGCACTCTTGACCATTAGAATAGAGCAGAATAGAGTGGCGGATATATCTATCCTTCTTGCTGTTTATGGTGATTGTTCCATTTCTATAGGGGAGAGAAGAGAGAAGAGTAATAAAAAGACATTGCTCTTCATCTAATTCTTCCTTTTTTCTACCTCTATTTTATAGTGAGAATTGGATCTATGCCTTACGGTGAGTGAGTGAGTGAGTGAGTGGGCCCAAGGGAAGAATGGAGTATGGAGTGGTATGTTTTCAATATTATTATTTATCACCAGAGACTATTCTTTTATTTATATATTTATATATTTATTTCCATGTACTTATTTCTATGCAATTATAGCACACCTCCCCACCCTCCCCATACAAATACAAATGCCATTGACACAGATGGACTTGTAATCCACAGGCACGTGTAATTCAAGCAGGGACGGGTCTACTTGTGTCCTGTTCTTTTCTTTTCTCTTTGTCACTGTTATTACTGTTATTACTGTTATTGTTATTATTGTTATTATTAAACCCAACCCACCTCTACTATTCTCTGCAAAACAAAACAAAAACAAAACCCCCTCTCACCTTCTCACAGCCATGACTCAACTCCTTGTCCCATTACATACCAGTAATGTGCCACTCACTGTAATAACAGAGACACTAGCAGAGAAACAGATATCCCCACACTATGGCCATTTAATAGCCACCACTCTAATCAGTATCACCACTCTAACACTGCACATGGTATGGACAGTTATGACGAGTATCTATAGGTTCTGCATAACTCTACTATGGCCAGCACGTTGGGGAGTCCATATATTTTGGAACGTATTAGTAGTAAACCCCACTCTATTGTTGATGCACCTTGGCCACGTCCTTTGGCCTGTTACCCTCTTTTGCCTTGGAGCCATAGCCTGTGGTCTTATTATTGGTGGTTGTGCTGGATTTATGGCTGAAGGCATCTCTTCATTATTGCTTGCTGCTACTTGGGGTGCGGAGTCTGTAAAGAGAGAAGTACCAGAAATAACAGTAACAGCAAGTGAGAAAGACATTGAAACACAAGCATCTATTGCTCTTGGTCAGACAGATCCTTGGGATAGCCATTCTACAGACCATAATATGGGATCTACGGAAGCAGTGCAAGAAAGAAGTACAGCTACAAAGAGCAACGGCATGTCCTCCTATTGGGAGACTTCTTTTTTTGCTGAAAAACACGATGAAAAGGGCAAAGGACGAGAGTCTTCTTTGGACAATGTAGAGACATGGCGTACTTCTCTTACAAGACAGTCAAGTTCCTCTTCCGTCTCCTCTATTTCTTCTTCTCATTCTTATCCACTTGATAATGCACAATCATCCAGTGCAGCTGTGAATACAGGTGATGTTAGGAAAAGAGCGGCCTATGTTCATGATAAATATGAATGGACTGAGGAGGAGGATGAGTTTCCATCAAGAAGAAACTCCCAATAAGCAGTTATTGAACTAGTAGTAGTGTTTTTTTTTTAAAAAAAAAAGGAGTTGAGTTCTTTATGGGTTAGAGTCTATTAAATACACTGCCATTCAACAATGTTTCTATCCAACAATGATCCATTTCAAATGTCAAGTATCTCTCTTGTTTAATAAAGACACCTATATTGCTGTCATAGGCTATCCATGTACACTGATATTTACAGATATATGTATAGGATAGCTGTATACGTTACAAGTAGTTTCAATGTAGATAGAGTGTTCAATAGTAAGAAAATGGATCCATGGTTATTACCTGTGTATAATAAGGTCTATTTCCATAGGATAGACTCTACACTACATACACTCTCTACACACACTAAAAGAAAAGAAATATATTACCTAATAGTCTGAATATACACTCCAAAGCACCTTCTCTCTAATCTCTCTCTCTTGAATTATATAATCCGTGTTAGAGTCTATCTTTTATTATTACTTGTCGTGGCTAATCCTCATTACTATCAGAATCATCACTATAGGCAGCCAAAGAAGCAAGAGGATTTGATACTGCCTTTGCCTTTGTCTCCACAACAATGGCTTCTTTCTCACTACTATCTCTTCTTTCTGGACTATTCCCTTTCTTCCTTTTTACCACTAAACCTTGAAGAGGATTAGAAGAGGATTTGCGTTTTGTTGTCTTTATCGCGGCAGGTGCCATGGAGACACTAGCAGCAATGGCTGCAGTGGCCAGGGTAGGTGGTGGTGGTGCTGTTAACCGAGCATCTTCCACAGCCCTTGAAAATAGAAAAGCAGAAGAAAACAGACAATAGAAAGAAGAAGAAGGAAGAACCAAGTGGATAGAGATAACCACAGCAATGAGATAGTCACCCCATGAAAGAATCAAACTTACTTTCGATAGACCTCTAATGCATCTTTTTCCTTCTGCCGTCTCTTTTCATCCAGATTCTTCTGTGTGTCTGATAGTGTTTTGTAGAATTCAGCCTCATCAGCATCCACCAGCTTAATAAGCTTGCTAAGACGGGTGGCTTCATGAAACTCCTCATCCTTCAGTGTCCTTTGTTCCTGTAGTCTTTCATACAGTGTGCGTGGGTCGTAGTCTTGTATAGGCGCCGGTGCTTCTCACATGGAACTACACATGGTATCAAGTTCCCTTTTTATAGAAAGAGATGGATAGATAGAAGGGCTATCTTCAACCAATCTACCTTTTCCTTCAGACCCTTCATTTTTATCGTCTGCATTAATAATAACTCCTCGAGAAACAAATGATTTGTTGAACGCCATGATCGTCTTGCTGTCAACCCTCTTCTTTTCTTTTCCTCTTTCTCATTGGAGACTAGACAGGACAGTGTCCTAAAAGCAGTCAGGTGACGTCACCCGCATTCACAGAAAAACCCATTTTGTTCGTCAACTTCTACACTCTCTCTTTTTTTTTTTCATTCCATTCGTGATGTCTCTTCGACAGCAACCTTCAGATCTTAAAGCCTTTCTTTGCAAGGAAGTAGAGTCCATGTAAGTTCAAAGTCATTGGTAGAGAAGAAGAGAAGGAAAAGAAAGAAAAGAAAAGAAAAGAAAAAGTGTGCTTGTCTTTATAGAAAATACTCAACTGTGTGGACCTACAGATGCGACGCCGAGCCTGAAGTACTTGCCAACTTTGTTATGACCATTCTTGGTAACAAAGATACTGATGCTACTCTCAGAGCGTCTTTGGAGAAGAACTTGAGAGACTTTCTTGACGATCGTAGGTGATGCATTGCTTGATGTGGCATGTTCACCTCTTGTTGTTGTTGTTGTTGTTGTTGTTGTTGTTGTTGTTGTTGTTGTTGCTGTTGTTGCTGTTGTTGCTGTTGCTGTTGTTGCTGTTGTGACGGTGGTTGTTATGTGTGTGTGTGTGTATGTGTGTATGTGTGTGTGTATCTTTTTTTTCTTTTATATATATATTAGAAACCGGTCCATTCATTGACAGACTGTTCATAAAACTTAATGACAATGGAAAACCAGCAGAATCTTCTAAAGAAATGGTGCTTCCTGAACAAACATCGAGCACACCTACTCGCCGCCTCAGCGACTTCTCGGATGAGGAAGACGACGGTGATCGTAATTTTAAGCATAGACGTCAGCGACAGGAAGATCAAGAAGATATATTTGCCTCCAGACAGGCTGAGGAGCGTGGCAAGCGTCGGTTCCCTGACAGCAATCAGCCTGGTGGAATGAACAAATATGTACGAGGAGAGGACAGCAGACGGGGTCCTGATGGAATTCCTATGGGACCTGCTGCCATGTACAATGGTCAGAATTCATCCTTTGATGCTAGAGCAAGAGGAGGCAGCAGAGGAGGCAGCAGAGGACACCGTGGAGGCATGAACATGGGTCGTACACAGAGACCTCGATGCAGAGATTACAATGGTAAGAGAGGAGAGAGCGAGTGTGTGGTATTGCTATCCATGCAAAACAAAACAAAAAGAAGACTAAGGATAGAACTCTTTCTCTTCTTTATGACCACACAGAAAAGGGATTCTGCATGCGTGGAGACATGTGTCCCTATGATCATGGTGTGGATAGAATTATTGTGGATGAGGCATTCAATGGACCCTTTTCTAATACACCCGGTCATATGGGTGTGCCTATGGGAGGCAGAGGACCACAGCCACCTTTCTTTGGTATTCCCAATCCCTTGGGTAAGATATATAGAAAGAGAGAGAGAGAGAGAGAAGGAAAAGAAAAAGAACTTGTCTGATATCTTTTTACTAGTCTCCAATGGCATGGGACCTGATGCTTATGATCCTGAGCGTGCTGCCTTGATGCCCAATGGATCGATCCCCTTCCCCAATGACATGCCCCCAATGATCATACCAGAAGGAATGCAATCCGTACCCATGAACCAGAACATAAGAGGAGGCCGTGGTCGTGGTCGTGGCCGTGGTCGTGGAGGCTATGTCGCTGGCTACCAACACCACAGCAAAACAGGCACTACCTTGGTGGTGGAGAATATTCCCCAGGAGGAATGCCAAATCACCAAAGTCCATGACTTTTTCCAAAAGTTTGGCACTCTCACCAACATCAGTGTGCAGCCACACCAGCAAAAGGCCATTTTGCAGTATGGTACACGTGCAGAAGCAGAAGCAGCCTACCACTCTCCTGATGCTATTTTTGACAATCGATTTGTAAAGGTATATTGGCATAGGGAAAAGGAAGAAGGTGGCTCTGGACTAGCACCCGCAGTAGAGGTACAGCAGACACCCGTTGTGCCTTCCAATGAGCCTGATCCTGAACTGGTAGCTGCACGGGCGGCTGAATTAGCCAAACAGAGAGAAGAAAAGCAAAAGAAGCACCAGGAGCGAATGCAGGCTCTTCTGGATGCACAGAAACAAAAGGAGCAGATGCTCCAAGGCCAGATCAATGAGCAGAAAGAACTCATGGCAAAACTCGGCAATAAAGACTTGACACGTGTAGAGAAAGAAGAGCTTTTGAAATCTCTGAAGCGTATTGCAGCAGAGATCGATGTTTCAAAAGCAAGTGTGATGCCACAGCCACAGCAGACACCTGTCTCTGGTACAACAGAAACACCCGAGGATCTTAAGAGAAAGCTGGCTATTTTAGAAGCAGAAGCAGCAGCCCTTGGACTTGCAGCTCAGGGATCAGCTTATCGTGGTCGTGGAGGGTATTTTGGACGTGGACGAGGCTATCCAAGAATGCGTGGAGGCATGGCAAGGATGAGTCTGGATAATCGCCCAACAAAGATCCTGATTAAAAACATCCCAGAAGACGCAAACGAGGAACTGCAGAAACACTTTGAAGTAAGGAACACTCGAAATGGAATGCAATAGAATAGGTGACTTATATTGAACATAGCAATATGGCAGCATCACCTCCTTTGAAGCCTCTGAACATGGCACCATTGTAAATTACTCGCAACGTTTTGAAGCTGAGAAAGTAAGTTGTATGGAATGCAATGGAGAGCTTATATTCTTTTTCTCTTAGGCTATGTCTGTAGGTGCCAATTTCCCCAAAGGCACTCTGCAACTTTCGTGGCATACAGACCTAAACACTGGAGTATTTCTCACAGAGGCTGCCCCTACAGAAATCAGCCCACTCACAACAGAAACCAATACAGCCGAAGCATAAACACCCTTCTTTTTGTACATATCATTATCTGTGATTTGTTTTATTTTTTTATTTTTTTTAAAAAAAGAAAAAGAAAAAAAAAAGAAAAAATGATAAAGAGAAAAAGTACATCCTTTTTTATATATTCTTTTTTCTATAGCAACGATTCTTTCGTGTGCGTTTTTCTTTATCAGATTTCTTCTCTCTTTCTCACTCTTTCATTTTTCCTCTCTTTTTTTCCTCTTCTCTTTCCTCTCTTCTTCTTTTCATGCTTAATACAATGACCATTTCTAATAAACGATCACAGCACCCGCTGGTTTGAGTTCAGTGGTGTGTTTTACATGGCAGCATATTCAAGCACCTATATATCCCTGAGTCAATAGACAGACATTCCTCTTTGGCTCCAAGACTCACCTGTTTAGGAGGCAAGAATGCAAGCCAGTCAGAAGTAGTAGTGGGCAAGAGTCCCATAGTGTTCACTTTATAAACACCCAACAACATAATCACCAAGTTCAATCCAATGTATGCTAGCTTGGGTGTCCATAAACTGGCTTCGGGATGATGTTTGGCAGCAGCTCCCTTGGATTCGAACCGTTCAAAAGCTAATTCATCCCCACACCGAGAATTAGCAAGTCACAATCACAGTCACTTACTTTGGTGGAAAGAGAGAATGGCTTTAGCTGGCTGGAAGAAGAGCATAAATGTAATCATGACACTGAATATCTGTACGCCACTACCACTCATGTAGATCATGATGGCGTTCATAGGAATGTTCTTTGCAGGTCCCATGGCTACATCCCATGCTCTCTATTATAGTAGGGTATCAGAATAAGACAAGAGGTGTATAGGTAAGGTGTTGGAGAGGAAGCTTACTTTGACTTTTATAGTAATATCATTAGAATCGTCATGGGCTGTTGCTTGTTTTGATATTTTCTAATCCTAAAGTCAGTATACAGAGGAGAAGAAGTGTCCTTTTCTTTTATTTTCTTTCTGTGCAGTGTTTTACTATGGAATATCTACCCCATGTGTTTTGGTGTTCTGTAGGGCTGTGGCATCATATCCCATAGGCTTTGGTAGTTTTGACCTTATTTATTTAATTTTGGAGCATAAACAGAGTAAGAGGACACACATTTCCTTTTTTCTATTTTATTCCTTCTGAATCTACCTTGAAGAAGTGTTGATAGTGGCATAATCAACAGACCAACGGGATACCATGATGAAGGGTAGGGAAGAGAAAGAGAGTTCTCAAGCCAAGAGACTCCTAGTGTGTGGACGTCATGGTCGCCCTATGAATTTTGCTTTTTTATTTCCTTTTTTGTATGTATCTATCGATATCTTCTGTCTTTTTATACACACCAGGAGATCTTTAGGATATAAAAGGAAATAGTCAAACTACAATTGTTTAAAAATGACATTGATTTGAAAAGGAGCAAAAAAAGTGAAATGTATTCATGTTAGTTCTTAAATAAAGATTATTATGTAGATTTACCTGTAACTATCTGAATCCCATAGGAAACCACTTTCAGTGGCGATATATAATATGAATACGAATAAGAATATCTATTATTTTCTACAGAATGGAGTTATTTGGCGGCGACCCTTTAAACACTCTTCTGCAATTGTATAGATATTCTTTGATGCATTCACATCTCTGTTCCAAGCAACTCCACAACTTTGACAAGCGCGGATACTGTTGAAATTTACTAATACCTCAGTGAGGCTATTTGTGTTATAAGTGTGGCAGATCTTGAGAACAAAAATAAGAGTAACTGTTAGAAGAGCTATTCATATTGAGTGAGAGATCAATCATGTTTACTCTCGATGTTCGGAACTTATCAACATCAACCATAAGAAGATTCCCAGCCTTTTGTCTCTTTTTCAATGATTGATATAACACTCTCGTCAAACCAACACGATGAACTTTAAACTTGGCAGCATCTTTTACCTTTATTTCTGTGCCATAAGCAACAACTGGCAGTTTGGTAGGATCGTACTCAGATTCTTTTAGGTGCCAATATCCCTTTTCAATAATAAAATAATAGTAAAAATAGTTAGTTCGAGATGTATTAATGTACTCTCTATGTATGTCATATTACCCTTGCATTATCACCTTCTTGCCTTTGTCTTTGTAACGGATTCACTGGGTTTATTAAAATATAATAATATACAATAGAAACTGACTAACATGTAAGACACAATAAACATACACAAACACTTACCAGATCACAACTGTTGGTTTATATGCCAGACAAAGGTAAACAAAATAAAGAGGATAGAAGTTATGAAGAACAACAGACAGTGTAATTAGCAGGTATTTATATCCGAACAGAAGAGAAAAAAAAGAATTTTCACAAGTCATTTGCTTAATCAGAACTACCAAAGTAATGCAGACTACAACAACATTTAAAAAGAAAAGAATTGCTTAAAGAACAGTTGCCTAGTTACCAGTTGTATTCAAATCGTGTGTTGTGTTTCTGTTCATGTACCCTCTTTGATTTCCCTAGATTAGCCATTGTACGAATACTCTATTTTTCCTCACTGCTATAGACCAAACAACTACAAGTTCATCTCTCTAGTGGTCTTGTTGATAACTACAGTGCCCTTTATTACAGATACTTGCAAACCTTTTGATTTTTAAATACAGTCCCATAAAAGGCAAGACATTTTTAGACGTAAAAGGAAGGAGATATCCCCGCCTAAAAGTCAGAAAAATCTCCTGGTGTGTAGTCATCTCCAAGTGACATTTTATACATATGCGAGCTATTATTTATTTATTATCAATAGATACATAGATACACTATCCAATAGGTGTATTAGAATTAGGGTCCAAATCCTTGTTGATAAGCAAGACCAATAATAGCCATAGCAATAGCAAATAGTATACTTGTAAAACCCAATCGGATATAGCAATGGGTAAAGCTTACTTCCAAGACATAATAGACAAGTGCAATCACAGTAAAACTAAAATAAAATAAAATAAATAAAATAGGGGAGAGAGATAAGTACTAGAATAAATAAAAGTCACTTACACCCAGGACAAGATCATTACTGCACGGGTGGATCCACGGGCAAAGGTATTAAGAATCAATGATGAACCCAACAGAGTCAACATTTCACTAGCAAGTCGATAAGCACGCTCAATACGTGCCTAGAGAATTGTTAAAGTATAGGTACACCCCACCATAAACATCTCTTGCACTTACATAAACAGTGCTATCCAATGCAATAATAGGAGATTTTTCGTGTTGGCTCATCTCTGTGTCGGCATAATTATGGATACTTTCAGTGTTACCAGTCACTGCTGGATTGACAGTGGTAGGATGGACAGCTACGTCGTTGAATCCACTACGCACAACCCAGGAAGCACCACACAGAACGAAAAGAATGGTCCATGCTATCCAACCAGAACGCACATAGGAATCAGCCAGAAATGCTTCTACAAGAGCTACTCGAGGAAAAGTTGCATCCATGGTAAGAAAGATATACTAAATTAAATTGTCTGTTTTGGCTCTTTTATAGTGTATTTAATGAGAATAAAATAGAAGCTAATTTTTATTTATTTATTTCATTGAATGATATTTTAATAGAATGACCTTATCATACTGTCATAATGTTTAAAACTGAATATTGAATAATCCTGATGGTGAGTGATAGAGAATTCATTCTTTGATATTTCTTCCTATCTCCGAATCAATACAGTCCTTTATATAGTGTAGGCATTCCTTCATCAATACCGTGAATTTCTTTGCACTAGTCAATAGGGCAAATAGATAGATAAGATTCCCTATTCAATGGCCACAAAGTACATGCCTCTATGTATTTCTCCACTGTCAATGAAGCTGTGTTTTAGATTTGATATTGGGGGGAGGGGGAGGGTTTATCTATAAG
The DNA here is from genome assembly GCA_025094145.1 of Spinellus fusiger. Taxonomy (NCBI): domain Eukaryota; kingdom Fungi; phylum Mucoromycota; class Mucoromycetes; order Mucorales; family Phycomycetaceae; genus Spinellus; species Spinellus fusiger. The sequence goes on along the minus strand of JALLLS010000009.1, from coordinate 613,828 downwards.
ATATAATAACAAATAACTATGGACAAGTGGAGTATTCATCTTTTTATTCTACTAATGAATAAAACAGTACTAACAACTATTCTTCTTATAAGACTAAAATGTAGTTTATCTTTTTTCACAGATATGATCCAAATAGAAAAATAAGAGACGGCACAATCGAGTTTATCAATTCGTATGTAGTGTAGTGTGTATTATATTATATTATATTTATCATTGTCATTTCATCATTATCTTAGCTTGGATTATGTTTTTTGTTTTTACTTTTTTTAAAAGAAGAAGAAAAGACATAATAAACTATCCTTATTAATGCAATATAGTGACCCTAATGTCGTATATTTTTATTCTATTGAATCTATTGACTTTATTGTTATTCCCCATGCTTAAGTTGGCTTAGTCTTCCCTCTCATGGACAGTAGCAAAAACAAAAACAAATGAAAGTATCCCTACTAATAGTAGGCCTTTATGAAAATTAGATAATGGTAGTAGTAGTATGTCCACGTTACTCGCTAAAATTCTTGAGAAGGTACGGATACAGATCCGTCAATGTAGATATTTTGTCTACATTCCCTTGGAATGATGTGTTGGGCATATAGTCTATAGGATCTAGTGTGTGTGTGTGTGTGTGTTGATGTTAGAGCATAGGAGATATAGCTTCGGATTTTCTATAGTATCTTATATGTGGATATATAATACCTCGGTCCAATAAAACAGAATTCCATCCAGCATTTATGGCACCTAAAATAAACATATTAAATGTGTCAATGGACATGTCTCTTCCATCTGTATACCATCATAGTCCCTACATAGAAAGAGGTCATTAGTGTACTAGATACATTCTACTTTACATTTCCTTGCTATCTCCCACATGGAGAGTAGAGTCTGGAGCAATTTCCTGAAAGGTACTAGCTATACAAAGTGCTTCATCAAAGACATTTTTGCTTGGCTTTTCATAGCCTACTTGAAGACTTGGAATAATAAAATCAAAATAATGGTCTAATTGTAAGTTTTTCAATATATCCACTAGCATACAAGAGTGAGTACATCAACCCATAGCCTGTACAGCTCAAAGTATTTTTATTTTTGGGTGTTGGTTGCTATTCGCGCATTGGGCATGTTAGCCACCCTATGAGATCGTTTGAAAAATAAGAATAAACATTGAAACACTTCAAATACATAAGTGAAAAAAACAATGCAAAGAGAGAAGAGACGGAAAGAAAAGAGAATATAAAACCTCAATGAGGGAAAAATGATGAAAAATGATGAAAAGTGGGTAATGATGGTAAAATGGGAATTATGAATAGACATCCAAAAGGCCATAAAGTCAGCAAGGAAACCAGGACACCAAAAAGATAACCGTCATCCTGTGGCAATTCGAAATCCAACAAGGGATACTTAGAGCAACTCGGACAATCCTGAGAATATATGTAGCAATTACATTAGCAGATTATGGCTTTGCTAAACGGGTTAAGAATGGGTGGTAGAGGAGAGATCGGAGGAGAAGTGAGGATACAGCGTCTGTTGCTGCAGGAGTCTTTGCACTCTATGGCGGCGTTGGCGTTCCCGCTCAACACACCCATCAGCAGCCTCAATGAGCAGGCTACCAGCTGATGGCTCTACCTTAAAGTCTCGAGTAGACGTGGCTCGATCAATGGCTTGCAGCAGTATTAACAGACTGGGCCAAAGGTCTCGCCATTTAACAAAAGACTTAACCGTGCGCGGCAGAAGATTTAGACAATAGTCAATTGGATGAACATCTTGTGGTGGTGCAGGAACTAGGAAGAACAAGAACGTGGAGCGTTCATGGTCAACGAATGTGCAAGTGAGAAAGTGGTCCCGATTGGCAGATGGGTGGCCACATTGGCAAGGAACTGAAGGTGTTGGTGGTAACCAAGCAATCCTCCATTTTAGTAGACGATGTCTTTCTTTGCGCGTGCACGGTAGTAGAAGAATTGGATCCCAAACAGGTCTACATAGTCCACGGGCTACCGTCACCAGCGGATTCTTGCCACGTACTAGACTAGTAATTTCACTTTGAAGACGTTCAAGATAAGCTACTTTTAATGGATATTTAGGAGGGTTGTGAGCCCGTCCTATTCTTTGAGCATTTTGCCAGAGTACATTGCCACGTAGCTTAATCCATCTGGCTTTACTCTGGGGTGCTTCAAGCTGCGGGACAAGGCACCAGAGGAGGGTGTCTTCAGGAAGGGTAGCTGCGCGCTCAACAAATTTGGCTTGCAGATAAAGAAAACGAGAGTATATTTTAGGGAGGGCAGCTAATTGGGCAACCTGGATCGTTCCAAACCTAGCAGTAGCAGATCTAGCAAGACAAAGTCTCAGACAAGCAGACTGACAGATTTGTAGCGGGCGGATGCCTAGTCTATTGACATTACAAATAGCCAACCCATACTCAAGGATAGGCCGAACAAAAACAGTATACGCTCTTAGGGCTGCTGTAATCCCAAAGCCATACATGTTTACACCCATTCCTCTCAGCTTTTGCATTACTGCAATTGCCTTGACTTGTGAGTGTGAGAAAAGTGCGTCTTGGTTAATACCTTGACGTGAAAAGGGGATACCAAGGTACTTGAAAGTATCACAGGTTGGAAGCTCGTTGCCATAGAGGTAAAACGGCACATTGGCCGGGGCATTGAGTACTTCACATTTGGAGGGACTCCATTTGTAACCAAGGAGGGTCGAGTGAATTTTGGCAAGTGCCAGCATTCGATGTATATCTTCTGGGCAGCCCATAAGAGCCACATCATCAGCATACAACAAACAATTCACAGGAGCCCAAGTAACAGTGACATGAGACGGACTGTAAGAGGAATCTGACAACTCAGAAGAGTCATCCGAAACTGTAGAAGTAGGAAAAGGATTGTGAAGGGAATTCTGTAACTCGTCAAGCAATGCGTGAACAGTTGCCTGTGGGGAAGCAAAAGAGAAAGGATTTCGAGCACAGAGATTAATGGACCGTCCCATGGTAGGTGGGTGCATACCAACCAGTATTGGGGATACCGAAGCAAACCTCAAGAAACGTGGAAGAGTATCAATGAAAATAGAATAAAGAAATGGAGAAAGAATACTACCCTGTAAGACTCCTCGTTTAGGTGCAATGTCCCGGGATGCTACATTTTTCAGAATCACATTCACCACAATGTCATCAAACAAATTCTGTAGTAGCAAGAGCAACGGCTGAGACACGAAGGGCATCAGCGACTCCCATATGACAGAGCGTTCCACACTATCATATGCAGCTTTAATATCTAGGAAGACGACGACTGGAGGTTTTGGATCTTGCTCTCCTGATCCTTGGGCAGCGTACAACCCCATAAGTTCGTGGAGACAGAGGGCCTGGTCTAGAGTTCCACGACGAGCGCGAAATCCACCTTGAGCCATGTCCAATGCAGGCATGGTCGAAAGGAGCTCCCCAGCTATACATCTTTCTAAGAGCTTACGAAACACCGATGTCAAGCTAATAGGCCGATAGTTACTAGGGTCATCCTGCTCTCCTTTGTTTTTGTAAATAGGTACCACCTGTGCTGTTCTCCAGGCCACAGGCGTCCACGACCATCTCCAACACAATGTGAAGATCTGATGTAACAGAGGCACTAGCACTCGAACTAGGGGTTTGAGCATTTCTGCTCTAATATGATCAATGCCTGGTGCTTTTCGATTTGGCATCTTTCGAATAGCAGAGTGAATAAAGTCTACGTCCCATGGGACTGGATTGTCTTGGAGAGTAAACTCCTAACGCTCCTGTCTTTCCGTAGATCCGCCAAACACTCTCTCTAGGTGGTCAATCATGCGATTGGCAGCATGCCGAGGGCCCTCTGGAGATGACAGGGAAATTGGCGAACGTCTCCGCAGCCTCATTCCTTTCACAGCACTTGTCATCTCTGTTAAGCCCTTACGGACTTTATCACAAAATACATGCCAGGTTTGTCGTTGTGCTTGCCTTATAGCCTTTTTCAAAGCTAAACACGCTTCCTCATACAAGCGGTGGGCTTCAATGCGTTCAATATCATTGCCTACCCGTCGTCTAAAACGATAAAGTTCTTGACGACGGTCAGCTAACTGTTGTAGATCAGCATTCCAGTAGCTTTTCCAAGCTTTTGGATGGGATTGTGCGCGCCCTACGCTATTATCCAGGGCCTTGTAGATTGACTCATTGAGTCTCTCAGCAAAGTCCTCCATCTTAACAGAGCACAACGGGGTTTTGTCTTCCAATATTTTTTGGATCTCTCTTTGCAGTTCACCTGTGTTCTCTGCAAAACATCGCTTGTACTGGTCACAGACTGTTTGTTTGTTTAAACGTTGCAGTCTCCAGAGGCGACGGACAGCTGTTTCTGTCATGAGCGGTGGCATGAGCACCGGCTGAAAGGACAGCTCACACAAGTGGTGGTCTGAACCTAACGTCAGATCGTCCCTAATGTGCAAGCACACTTCGGAGAAGTTGTAGCTTCTTGACAGGAACAGGTCAATAATGCTAGCAAACCGACGACCATCTGCTAGAATTCGCTCATATGTAGGCAAGCCAAATGCCAACTCTGAGTTCCACAAGGTTAGATCCTGACGGCAGATCCAGTCTTCAAATCCCACATGTCTGTCGTTTATGCCATGATCTCCAGTCAGGCGGCTTAAACGTGTATTCAGGTCACCAAGGACGAGTGTGAAGTCGTCTATGGGTAGTGAATTCAACCTTTCCGCAGCCTCACTAGACGACAGCCTCGGAGGTAGGTACAGACCATGGAGTGTATATGGGCCAATCCTACAGGAGACCACAAAAGGATTAGTAATTGGTAAGGAATGTACATGGTAAGGAAAGTCAGGACGAATAAAGAACGAAACTCCATCAAAACCTCGTCCAGCATCACCATGGGCTGTAGCATAGTTGTGTATTTGTATCCAGGGGCACCTCAACATTTGCATGTCTTTGGTCAGGAAAGTCTCTGTCACTAAAAGTATATCAATATCATTCTGCACACACATTCAGAACGTTCACCAGTTTGGGCCTGATTCCACAAGCATTCAATAGACCAATCTTCAGTCTATTCATAATTCTTCTCGGTGGATGTTTTGGGCGTCTCCCTCATCTTCTTCTATAGCTGAGCCTGATCCAAATGCCTGGATGGCCTCTTCTTCAAGGGTGGCGGGGCGGCTGGCAACTGGGGTCTTGGCCTTGAGATCCGCCAAGAGCTTCTCAAAGGCAGTGGCAGAGAGGCGGGGAGTGGCATTACCAGAGCCAAAGTGGCGAGCAATGCTGTACCCTAAGTGGGTGGGGGAACGAAGACAGGTGTTTGACACTCTCTGGTCAAAGAGTTCCTGGGCCTTTGCAGCCTTGGTACTGTTGGTTTCCCCTTGGAGCTTTGGGTCTGCAATGACTGCAGCGGACACAGGGTTGAAGTCCTTCACTGGACTGATCTTAAGCTTCTCGAGGTGCTCCTCGAGTTCCTTCTTGTAGCTGCTGTGGACCAGCAGCGCAACTGTTCCCCTTGCCGGGAAGTGGATGTCAATGATCCGTGACTGTTGGATCTTCAACGATCCCAACATCTTGCGGACCTGGCCGTACTTAAGGTATCGGCGGCAAGGGACGTATACGAATTCGTACACTGAGGGTCCAGTGGGCTCCTGCAAGGCACGTACTGCTTGTGCCTTAAGCACTGCTTTGGCCTTTGTAGGCTTCTTGGCCTGGGGGTTCTTCTTTGCCATGCTGGCGTAGGTGGTGGGTGTGGGTGTGGGTGTGGAGGTTGGGGCATGCTTTGAAGCAGCAGTCGAGTTGTCCTGCTTGGCAGGGGTGGCAGGGGTGGCAGGGGTGGCAGTGGTGGTGGTGTTGGTGGTGTTGGTGGTGCTGGTAGTGGCCTGAGCCTGGAGGGATGCAATCATTGCATCCTTGGCCTTCAATTGGGCCTCCAATTCCTGGATACGGAGTCCAAAGATCTCCATCTGTTTTTGGATTGCCGCCATCATCTGCAGCATTTGTTGGGCGTGGGTGTCGGCCTTTTCCACCTCGGACATTTTGTTCTCCTCGTTGGTTCTTGCTCGGGTGCGTTTGGCAAGCAGTTTTTCTTTTCTGCTTTTAGGGACGTCGTAGGTGGTGGGGACGTCGGTAAGGCCAAACTCGAAGGGTTTGGCGGGTGGTGCTGAGGTGGGGTCCGTGGTTAATGGATCCAGTGTGATATAGGTGGCGGGGGGTGTTGGTGTTGACGGATGGGTGATTGTAATGTTTGCTGTAGATTTTATTATAACTCTTTGGGGTAATATTTATTACGCGAAAGAGCCTCCCCCATAGCCTGTACAGCTCTTACAGAGTCTCTCATCTGAGTTACTAATGATACCCATTCGAAATCCTTTCTGCTTCAGTGTCTCCAAACTAGGATAAACATCCTTGTACACCTCATATCCCTCTGAGGATTTAAAACGTGTAAATAGTGCTTCAAACAATGCTTCAAATGTTGGGTCTAGCTCTAGCCAAAAATAAAAGTGAATGGATAAACATGTATATCTATAAATGTACTTCATCTTACCTTGATGAGGTACACCTGAATTCAGAAATGTTTTATACACTAACTAAAGTGGAGAATGCCATGGTCATAAAAGAAAAATATATATTTATATTTATACTTTCTTTCTTCTTTTCTATTATTAAATATCTTACTTCTCGCCACCACAGTCTAGATGTTTTCCCTTGTGCCAGTCCATAAAATGGGAACTCTTTTAGATGGTTCTTATAGACAGGTCCAAAGTTCTTCTTGATATCACTGGCACTGACATTGAGACAAAATCTACGAGCCTCACTAGCCTATAAAAGTTCCATAGTAGAAAGACAATGTATGAATGATAAGTGTCAAGCAGAGCTAGAGTTGAGACTATAGTAATAATAAAATACTTACATACAAGTCCTGTACATTTCCTCTTATCTTGAATAGAGTATTAAAGGCATCAAATGTAATCCATCGAATACGTGTATGGAAAGCCATAGAAAATAAGACGGAGAGAAATAGAGAGAGTTGGTCTTGAGGAAGAAAAGGAAGAGAGGAGTCAATCGTATCTATAGCACGTGACTCTTTCATAGCCTACCTCTTTTATTGTTCTAGATATGTTGTATAAAAGAGGGTCTGATATGTTGCAGATGATTCAAGACAATGCAGACAAAAGGTAGATATACATATTCATGAATACACTGATCCAAGACACACTACCTCAATAGTATAGTGTTGTAAATGTGAAGGATTTTTTCCTCTTGAAACACACATAGGACAAGGGAGGGAAATCCATCCCTGAATTTACTGAGAAGCTATTGTTGTATAACTTGGATCTTTGTAGCATAGACAAAAATATGTATACAAGTAGACCAAAATTCATGCAATGAAACTTTGAGAAATATTTCTTTTTCTCTGTTTTTATTATTATTATTATTCTTTCTTTATTGGCTATGTTTGTATGTACAGTTTTTAGATTGAAAACTATACAAAAATGGCTGCTATACAAAAAACATGAATCTATATTATACAAAAAATAAAATAGAGTAATATTTGCTAGGAATAAAAAGAAAAAGAGAAACACTGTCTATTTCTCTCTTTTTTTCTTCTTTTTTCTCTTTTTCTTCTTTTTCTTTAGCCGTCAATCATTTCCTTTGCCATTTCACGATTGAATTCTTCTGGATTGTCAATGTACATATGGTGACCTCCACTAGAAATACGTATGATCTTCACAGGCACTTTCATGAGCTTGGAAGCCTTTTCAGCTGCTCTGTAGTCCATCCAATCTATACCACCAACAAGAGTGAGCTGTCTGTTTTCATCTTGAAAATAAATAAATGAAGACTTACCCTCAGTACCATAGACAAAGGTTGTTGGCATTTGAAGTCCTCCTAACCGGTGGATAAGGGGATTGCGTGCATAGGCACTAAATGCGAGAGTTCCTGCAAGGGCATATTCACCCGATCCTTTGGAAGTTGTGATGTGGTATCTGTATAAATAGAAGACACGTTTGTAAATAAGAAGGATATTGCATTGGCTTATATATATATATATATTCATGAGGTGACTTACAAATAGTCATACAGGTTAGTTTTCTCTTCCGTGTTAAGACTGGGGAATCTTGCAAATGTGTATTTGTGCACTAAACTGAGCAAAGAAGGAGAGTGAGTTGTCTGTTGTTTTAACAATGCACTTACGTTGCACCCAGAGGACCACCAAGCCGAACAATGCTCATAGGTGTAATGTTACTATCCCAGAGATAGCGAAGAATGGATCGTGTTCTTTCAGAGATCACAGGTGGTGTGCGAGTTGAAGTGGGTGAGGTGGTGGGTTGGCTTTTTGATTGTGCAGCAATTGTCTCGGCCTGAAGACTGTCGTTTAGCTGAGCAGCCTCTTCTTCTAATATCTCCTGTGGCGGTTTATTGGTGGGTTGAGAGGCACCCTTTTCTGGATTCTCAGGAACACCCACTAAAGAGAGTGAAATAGAAGTAAGTACATAGGCCCAACGATCAATGGAGAGACATAAGGTGGAGAGACACAAGGTGGATCCAATAGACTACAGCTGTTACATTACCTGGAGAAACAAGAATGAGCTTCTCTACATGTTGTGGGTACTTGAGAGAATAGCACACTGAGAAATAACCACCCAAGGAGTGGCCCATCAATGTCATCTTTTCAATGCCCACTTTCTTGCGCCATTCTTCAAGGGTTTCTACAAAATGTTCTTCTACCTAATTGTGTAGAAAAGAGTGAGTTAATGCATTGAAGAGTGGGCTGGCTATCTATAAGCTCCAACGTCCTTACATCGTCAACAATATCATCCCATGTCTGATTGGACTTTCTCTCGATTGTCCACTTGGGTCGTGAACTTCTTCCCATTCCCAGCCAGTCTAATCGTTCTCTGTCAGATACGCCTGTCTCTTATCCTACATCTCATCCCAGGTTCACTTACCAATTGCGAATACTTGCCAGCCAGGGGCTTGTGAGAGTGAGAATAGATTCCTAATGATTAGTGTTAGTGTTGATAATAATAGAAAGGCGAGTCCACAGATAAATGCAGAACAATGCATGCTATTCTTTGCTTACTTGTAAAAGAACCCAAGTCCTAATATATATAAATATAAATAAAAAAACACACACACACATTGAGAGTGAGTCCATGTATTGCAAATCATCACAGATACTACTGCCGCAGCTACACTTACCAGCACCATAACCATGACAAAGCACAAGATTCTTTGTGGATCTATCAGATGCACTGGGAATAGTCTCTGTTAATAAGGATTCCTCTGTCTCGAGAGTGAACATGGGCTGGTCTGGAGCAGGCTTGGGAGGATGGAAAAGGTGTAAGGTGTGTATAATCTTTTTGCTCTTGCTCTCGTGTTTGCAAAGGGACTTTTCACTCTTCTCGGTGGTGTTTTCTAGGGGTACTCTGAGAATTCTTCCTACAATGGGTGTAGGTTTTCTGTAGGCAGAGGAAGATTGACTTTCGTATAACTGGTAAAGAAGACGTCTTTCTGCCATGGCTGCAGTAATATCCGTTCGTTTCCACCAGTTACGAATAAAGTTCATATGAGACGTGGGTGGTATGGCAGCTGGGATAGGTGGGAAGAGAGATAAGGCAGGTGTCTTTGAAGTTTTCTCACTTTTCATCATTCTTTTTCTGTCTTTTTTTGTTTTGGAACAAGGGTAAAGAGGAAGGAAGAAGATAAATGTAGGGACGCTATATAGTCTTGGCCTCTGCTGCATTAAGCCCTTTGAGACTTGGAATATCTCTATTGCCATAATGGGTGTTTTCTCACATACCATTGGCTGATAAAATAAGAAGAGATAAAGGCGGTCACTTTTTCTTGGCAAACTCAAGCATGCACATACACTGTCCCCTTTTTAAGGCCCGACAGAAGAAGAAGGAAATAGGATGCCGTTCTTTCTTTCTTTCTTTTTGAATTCCCGATGGTAGCTATTCGTAAGCATGACAAGTACTTTGTAAGAAGACACGTGAAAGGATGACCCTTAATATTGGCTTGAGACAGAATCCATCCAATCAGCTATGGAGTTGGAATGGAGGAGGCGACCTTTTACAAGAAAACACGGCATTCATGGATTCTCACAATAGTTCACCCATTCCTAAACTAATTTGTTTATTCTTTTACTTTAATGGCCATGATAAATAATGAAAAGCCAATGTCAACTCACTTGATGAATAAGGCGTCTTTCTTTTATTATTATTATTAGTGTTATTATTATTATTATTATATTATTATTTTATATGTTTATATGTTTATATGTTTATATAGTATAGTGTATGTTTATTGAATAGCCATTATCATAACAGTAGCAGTGATATTAGCAGTAGCAGCAACGATTGACAAGTGCACTCAACACCCCTTCTTTATTCATTTTAATAGACTAGTAACACCACCAACACCACTTGCCAATAATAATAATAATAATAATAATAACACTAATAAATGCTAGCCAAGAAAAGAGAGAAAAAACAGTCACACTATATGGCCAGATCTTGGAGATCCTTTTCAACAAACATCTCCACCCCTACAGAGGGAACACCTCCACAGAGAACATAAAGAAACCCTGCACCAGGAGGGAAGATGGTGGCACGAGGAGGAGCCTCAATTTCAATCGACTGATTATCGTCAGCAAGTGTGTGTCTTAATACAACATAACGCTGTGACATATGCATTGAGTGTGTGCTGAACCCGGGTCGGAGAAGAGCCACTTTAATAGCAGAGCGGCCTTTCTCTTCTTCCACAGCCTCACACGTCCCCAGGTTCAATTGAATCTCAAATCTCTGTCCATACACCACCACTCTCGGCACATTAGACACCAGCGGCTTTGTGGGATGCTTGAAGAGATAGGGCGGGGAAAAGTATTCTACTCTGAATTCAGTCGGGTATTCAGCCAACACATCGGGAGGATCGACATTGTTGGATCCGGCAATCCAGACACGGCCATCAGGAAGAGTAAGGGCAACAGAATGGTACATGCGTGCAATAGTAGTGTTGGCAAGTCCTGTAGTCCAGCGTTCTCCATGCTTGTGTTCTGGGGTGTAGATGATGGGATTGAAGGTGGGATCGTGGTTGCGTCGGTTGTAGCCAGCCCAGCCACGTTGACAGCCATTGACCCACAGCACAGAGCCATCTGGTAAAAGAACACCGTCGGGCATAAGACGAGGATAAACAAAGGTGTCCATTTCCCATGTTGGGCTTTCATCTCCAAGATTAATACGGCCACAGGTGGCATCTGCCTTTGAGTTATTTTTCATCTTCTCTGATCCACCACAGATGAGTATTTCGACTGTGTAATTGTTGGCAGGATCCAATGGCAGCATGACGGCGCCTGATGTCAGTGGATAAGTGCGGGTGGCACCAGGGATGGCAGGAAGACGCTTTACAACACGGTTGTTGTTGTAGTCAAAGATAATGGACTCATGGTTGGCAAACATAAACAAATGGCCGTCTGGCAAGACAAATACAAATGGGTACCTACAGTTTCTGATGAGCTGTCTCTTATTCTATTGGATGGTTTATATCTACAGTCTATCTACAGTCTAAAGGGTAGGTCTGCTTACAGATTAAAGGGCATTGTCTCTACTAGAAAGGGAAGATGAATTTCACCTCCTTCTCTTGGTGGCCAGAATTCATAGCTAGGAACATTGATCTCTTCACGGTTCACAGCAGTACCCTTGGTAGAACCACCAACAATAATAATATCACCTTCTGGAAGTTGTTCTACTGTTGGATACCATCGATTGTTTCTCATAGCACCTGTTGTGTACTCATGCCATTCACAGGTAGCATCTGTACAGGGAGTAAAATGGCGGATGGACTGCCATCCAGCCTCAGCCTTCCATGTACGGCCACGCTTCTCTCCTCCTCCTGTGCTGATCAGTGTACCATTGCTAAGGAATCCGCCGGCTGAGCAAAATGTATTTGTCTGGAGGGGTAGGGCTCTGTAGTCGCTTGTTTCTATATCAAAGACAACAGAAAAGGCGCTCTGACCAGAGTCAAATTGAGCTTCATTCCATTCGGCTAAAAGAGAGTTATGTAGTGTAAGTTGGCAGTAAGGGTGGATAAGGCAGTGTCCATGTCTAATTCTACCTTTATCAATAATAAGAATGGTCTTCTCACTAGCAATAGAGAAACACAAGAGTGAGAAGAGAACTCCAAAGGAAATCTATTACTTTAGCAATACAGCGTGCATAGCAGCAACACCTGTTCTTCCGTATTCCTCCATTCTGCCTGTAGCTGAATAAGGAGAAGAAAAGGGTGGAGGCTGTACCCAGAAGAAAGGTGCTTCGTTAGTGGTTATTTGTGCCATGGTGCATGACACAGCTGCCACTACTGACAAGGACAGGAGAGGCTTCATTCTAGTGTACTAAAGGTGGTGCAGTGGTGTACTATAGGTGGTGCAGTGGTGCAGACTGGCAAGATAAATAACAAAACAGTCAACAGAGTACGTTAAATAACCACGTTAAATAAGTAGGTGCACTACCTACAGACAAACTCGGTCTTTGAGAAGCGGAAGAAGAATAAGGCGGTCGGTGGTAGGATCAACAGCCGATCTAAATATCAGTTATAAATAAATAAAAGCTGGTGATCTGATTTAAGAAGGCCATAGAGGATTCTCCGGTGTAGTCTATGGATGAGCTGTTCTTTAAGAAGCACAGCCAAGAAATTAGTAAGTCTTGGAGTCCAATGGGAGATGGAATAAAAGTAGAATGAATGGACAGGTGGCTGACATAATAGTAAGTACTTCTTTACCTGTGGATGTCCCTACTTATTCTTAGTGTATTTGTTTGTCGTATGTCCTGTGGATAGAATTGAGGGGCTGTCAAATGCATGGTGGCCTCTGTCCATGGCCATGCGTCGCCCTGTCTAATATTTGTAGTACAGCCCTAGTATTCGTTACTAGTGTGTCTATCTGTACTGCATATTACCATGGAATGCATGGTATGGGACATGGGACTCGATGCTAATAAAGAGAGAAGGGAGAAAAGGGAGATTGCATATGCGTTGTACAGGTAGAGATGGGTGTCATTTCTTAATAGCCTTCTTCCTATGCACTGAGAAGAGACGATAAACAGTGTTACTTTGATAGATTTTGATAATAGATACTACAGGCAGAGATACATAAGAAAAGAACCATCCCTCCTACCTGCAGTCAAAAAAGGTGACTCATTCAATGGACTGTTTTATATTAGAAAGATACAATGAATTGTAATGATGCTGTAGTGATGCTGTAGTGATGCTACAGTAATGCTACAGTAATGCTACAGTAATGCTACAGTGACATTCACTAATACATCACCAACACCACATCTATATAAAATATTATTATTATTATTATTAATAAATAAATAAAAACAAGTACATCTTCCGTCATTTATAAACAGAAACATTTGTTTGGAAAATGACGCCAAGTTTATATCCATATTGGCCGCTTGTCCTATTCTTTATAAAGTTCTGCTGTATTTGTTTAGGTAATAAATGGAAATAACAGTAAAAGAAGAGCAAAGACCTGTCTTTATTTATTAAGAAAAAAAAGAGATTAATTACCAAGGAAGATGGAGAAAGGCACAGAATCAACAAAGTCCATCACTAAAGATGGTCTTTGCATCCTTCTCCCATGGCCATTCTATAGATCCATTCTATAGAACTGCTTCTCTTTTCTACCTCCTCTGGGTTCACATCGCCCACCACAGCAGAACACGTGCTGTAAAGAAGAAGCAAAATAAACCCTCCGTTGCAATTTCATCGTTTCTCCTCCTCTTCCTCTCCTCCTCTTATTTTCTCTTCTTCTTCGTATCTTTCCTCATGTCACTGCTAATGCCAACACTGGCCTCTCTGACAGCTGAGGACAGCTATGGTAATGGAGGTGCTGGCTCTGTCTTTAGTCCATTGGCTATCAACATTGCCCTTGTCTTTACTGTTGTAGCCACATGTATCTCATTACTCTCTGTGTGGTTCCACTGGAAGAACTACAGAAAACCGGTAAAAAACTCCTTCTCTACTTATGCGCCTGTAGAGTCACACAAACACTCATGACTCTGGATCTACAGAACCAACAACGACAAGTCATTCGGATCTTGTGGATGTAAGCCATCTCCTGACACACACCTTACTGACTCTGCTAGTGTGCCTATCTATGGTATTAGTACATTTATCTCTTTGGTCTCTCTAGACGCCGCATTCTATGTGGATACCTTTCGTGATATCTACGAGGCCTATGTTATTTATGCCTTCTTCAACCTTCTCCTCAATAAGCTCGGAGGAGAGAGAGCCTTGATTATTATGCTGCATTCTCGGCCTCCCTCGGAAAACTTCTTTCCTGGTACCCTTTGGTCTCGAGATATCTATGTGGGAGACCCTTACACCTTTCTATTTGTTAAGAGAGGCATTCTCCAATTTGTATATGTTAAGCCTGCCCTGGCTATTCTCACCATGGCACTCAAAGCCACCGGACACTACAGTGAGGGAGAGATCAGTATGTCCAGCTCCTATCTCTATTTGTCCTTTGTTTATAACATCAGTGTGTCCTTGACTCTGTGGTGTCTTGTGGTATTCTTTTATGCTGCTAAAAAGGACCTGATTACATTTAGGTAAGCTGTGTTTCATAGGGGGAGGAAATAAGACTTATCTTTGTAATGTACTGTCCTTGTATTATATATGTAGACCTCTTCCCAAGTTTCTATGTGTCAAGGCTATCATCTTTTTCTCTTTTTGGCAGAGTGTCGTGCTTGCTCTTTTAGTAGCTACAGGCATCATTCAAGATGGTAAGGCATTCTAGCCATGTTCTCTTTGTGTACATAGTTACTCAAGTCTATCGCAGACGGACCCGAGCATATCTCTGTAGCCATTCAGGACTTTCTTATTTGTGTGGAAATGGTACCAGCTGCCATTGCTCATTCGTAAGTATCTATAGAAAGAAGGAAATGATACATTGATGCTAAAGAAATGACTTATAGATTTGCATTTTCCTATGAAGACTACTACGATCTTGATGTCCACTCAGCCCGTATGCCCATCTTTAGCGCTATTAAAGATTCCTTTGGTATTAAGGATGTAGTGATGGACACACTAGACACATTCCGTGGATCTCGGTTCAATTATAGATCATTCGAACCTTCTGAAGGTGTACCTCACATGGGAAGCAGTCGAACTTCGCGCATTATGGCTGGGTTGCGCTATTCTACTAGTACTGCCAAGAAGCACTGGGTTGGACCTGCTCCCACCTCCATGTTCATTCCCAATGGACGCAATCGATATGAGGAAGTAGAGGAAACATCCGAGCCACTTGAATTTGATGATCCTGACCCTTTGGATGATGTTGAGAAGTATTACCAAGCAAGTCGAACAATGCTATTTGGTGACTATAACTATCCTGTGATTGACTTTCATATTCCTATCTGGATGCACACTCGTCGGGCGCGTAGTTATGGCGGAACAATGGCAAATCACTACGGCTCAGCAGGAGACATGGGAGAAAGTCCAAGAAGAAAGGGAAAATACAGAGAAGCCTTGGTCACTTCAAGGGGCGGCTGTGTTGATGTTATTGTTGAGCAAGGAAAGGGTAATTTTGTTCTGGTAGAAGCCTCAAGTGAAGATGACACCAGCTCCAATCCTTCACTATCTTCCCAACTGCCATCTCCTTTGCTTGCTCCTCAGCGTACCTCCAAGAAGGGATCCAAGACACCCAAAACATCTGTCCACGTAAAGAACTCACTCTCAAAACCCTCATCACCACAGATACCACCTAATCTGCTCTCTTCTAAACTGCTCTCTCCTAAAGTACCTCCTTCTGAGACACTTTTGCCACCTTCACCGCACCGTTCTCCCATGAAACCAGTGATGTCTCCTTCTGTCTCCAGTGGATATCCTTCTCATTCAACCTACTTAACACCTACCAAGGCAAATGAGCCCTACACTACATTCCAGTCCAAACAGACATCTCCTCCTCTTCCTCTTTCTTCACAGTCCATGACCTATCAGTCTCAACCAAAACAAGCACATGAGACCAAAACTACTTCCCAATGGCCTAGTTCATTGAAAAAACAATCATCGAATACATTGAACGATGAAAATGATATTTTTATGACAGCCAATGTATGGAAATAAGAGTCTTTGGTTCCGCTTGTATATTATTAGTCTTAATTCCCTTGGACTATATTCATCTTCATTTTTAATACTCTAACTTATCTCACTATTATTATTGGAAGCTTAAAAAATAAGGATTCCTTTTGACTTGTGCAAGTTGCAACAATTTACTAAGTCTAAATAAATACCAAGTTATTTTCTGTCAGTTATTATTGGAATTATTAGTATGATTATTATCATTAGTAGCATTTCTATTGCCATTATTGGTATCAGTACAATGATTGTTATTGTAATTACCATTGTAATTACTATTATGACTACTATTGTGATGAATGGGCCGAGAAAACAGTTGCACTTGTAAATGGAACAAACAGGAATACAATATATGACTGGATCTCTTATTAATCCTCATGCCACCCTACCCCATCCTATCTGTCTTTATTATTGTTCCTACCATTGACTCCTAGACTTGAATTATGCATGTCATAATTTAAATGAAAACGCAAAATGGTATGGAAAAAAAAGGGTCTCAATAGAATAATATGAAAAAGGAGGACAAGCCAAGAACAACATCAAGAGACAAAGAGACATGTCAGTTGATAATATCTAAAAGGTGAAAGATGAGAACAGATAGGGAAGAATTATTATTAAATAAAATAGACTTCTTTAATAGATTTATAAAATAAATAAGACACAAAGGTATAAAAAAAGTTCAAATAGATTGTTCAAACAAGACATCTCAATGAATAAAAAATAAAAAAAAACATATACACATACACATACATATGCACATAATTCGTGCACTCCAGACATCTTTAGCCATGGAGTACCATTTACAGGTTTCAACTTATCCCTCAGTCCAGGAATCACTCCTACCTTATTTCAATACCAACCATTGTGGCTGATCTTTACTTTATAACTTGACTCTAGTGATCATGCTTCTTCTAATAAAGATACCTCATAATGAACAAATGAATAGAGGTTTCAAAGCACTACCGGAAAATTGTCAATGTTAAACTAATTTACTAAAAAAAATGCTCCTATCTGCCATACCTAAATTTCTATCATGCAAACATAACTATAATAATAACATTTTGTCTATCATTTTATGGATGTAATGCATGGAATAGAGTCTACTGTATGCGACTGTTTAGTTGAGATGAGTACAAACATTTGCCAATCTAGTTTATATGTGTTATCTGTAATATAAATATAAAAAAAAGACAAACACAAAAGGTGCAATGTTGTAAATGAGAATAGTGTTACTCAATGGATAAATTACAGTCTCTAACAATGCATGATCTTCATTAAGATGTATACTGCTTACAAGAGACAATAGAATAGAAGAGAGTAGAGTAGAGTGCAGTACTATAACTGTTGAACTATCCAGTAATTTAGTAGTTTAATAACATTTCATCATAACAGACTATAGAATAGCATAAATAATAGTCAAAATACAAAAGAAGTCTAATCTATCGTTCTATTATTCAAGCTATATCTTTTGACTAATACTCTATAACAATTATGCACCTTGACTGTCAACACAACCACAGCTACAGCCATACCATTGCAACAGATATTCTGTATTACTTGGCTAGGAACACAAATATCCAAAATAAAATAAATATCTCCATTCTTGGTGAGAGTGCTCTTAATAAGAATAAGTAAATGAAGGCCGTGATTTGCTTTATGAACACTGCATTTTTGCCTCTCTTTGTTTTGTATTACAAGTATACTTTCTTCAATGTTGACTTGTTGACTTGGGATTATTATGATTTTAAGGTTAACTATTTCTTGGGAATTAGAATTAAGCAAAAAGACTGTGCATTTTTACAGCTACAATAAAGTGAAAATACTTTTTATTGCTAGACACGGAATGAGGTGACATTGCTGCTCTTGTTTTGTCGAGTCCCATTTCTTATCAAAACACAAAGGATACACAGAGCAGTCTTACCTCAAATAGTGTAGATATACACTATTGCTTAACATATCCAGGTAGCCTCACAAACAGTGATCAAATGTTCCTACTAGAGGGTCTTTTTAAAGTGATCAATAAATCATCTCTTTGTAGAATGCATTTTGATATTGTTTACTCGTGAACCGGACAATAAAAATGAAGAAAGATCTACACTCGAGTGTACAGGGCAATACATGTTTTCTCCTCACTCCGATCCACGGACTCCAATAGGTGAGCGTACCTTGAATACAGGTAAAAGTCATTCGGATCCACACTCATCTTTTCAATCATTGGTTTTTCCTCTTCTTGCATTCTCTGTACAGATCCATGGGTTTCCCTGCCTTTCTTCAACTGCACAACAGACTGGTGTTTGTACTGGCAGTTGTTTCTGTTGGGTTATTCTGGATCTTCTTATGGTCTTGGCAGGAAGACATAAGCGAGCCACAGCTTACCACCATCCCTGTCCCTGTCTCTGTCTCTGCTACAGACCCTCCTACTATTGTATCCGAGTCTATGGTTGACCCCTCGTTTGTCAATGGCACACTCTGTGATGTTGATAGCTATAATAATGGAGAATGGAAATATAGACCCCTGGATATCGAGCATCTTACTCAAAAGACACTCGAAAAGGCTGTGGGTTATACTTGCCCTGCTCACTTTCCACACAAATGTTATATGCGAAATAGTGCCAAGGAATTGCTGCGTGCCAAATCCCTGTAAGTAGAAAGAGAGAAAGAAACGAAAACCGTATCCATGGTGAGACTCTATGTTCTCATGCCACTGACATAATCATTTGGCTGTTAGGGTTGACTATAGCTGGCAGCCCTCCTCTTGTTCTATCTTATCATTTGATTCCGAGGCCTTTTCAAAGCATCTGTCGAAACACCCACTCTTATTTGTTGGAGATTCTATTACACAACTTCAATATGAAAGTCTGAACTGTTTAATTGGAGCACATCTGACTTCTCCATCCAACCGTGCCACTGTGAATGGTGGTGATAAATCAGCCAAAACCTATCAACGCAGATACAACAAGGCTACACCAGAAGACAGTCCAATCTCTATGGCTTACATCAGAGCGGATTATCTGATACGCCTCGATGACTTTAAGTTGATTGCACCATTTGAAGATGAAGGAGATCAAATGGGTATCGGAAACAATTTTCCTTGGTAAATAACGAGAACATAAAGCGAGTGGGGTGAGGTGTGACGATGGCTGATGTTGTTGTATAGGGTCCATGCTCTACCTGATTTTGACTATATAGTGATAAACACTGTAAGTTGTTGGGAATAAATGTCACTGAATACTGTAACTCACTTACTATATGACCTTTACTCTTCTAAGGCTGCACACTGGCATCCCGGATTAAAGTGGGGCCCTCATCGATCTGAAGCAGAGTTACTGGTTGCTTTCAAGGAAGCAATGTCAGTCATCTTTAATCACTTGAAGGAAACTATCAAGCCACACCAAACAGTATGGTTTAGAAGTACACCTTATGGACATGCCAAATGTTCTCAATATACAAAACCTCAAACTGTACCAGTGGCTCCTACTGGGCAGCCTGGAGAGTACGAGTGGCATATGTTTGAGATTTTTGATACTGTTTGGAGAGTAAGTTAGAACACCAAAAATATGTAATCTTGGGTAGATACTCTATAGCTATGAGACTCATAGGGGTGTGTGTTGGTATAGGACTGGATTATAGAGCAGGATGACAGTCGATTTCAATTCTTGAATGCCTATGCAGCCAACAAACGTGGTGAGACTCATGCTCATCCAGACAAAGACTGTCTTCATACATGTATACCCGGTAAATAGTAGAGATAGAGATAGAGATAGAATTCATAAGCTCAAACTAACTTGATGATACTATTGTATAGGACCTGTGGATGATTGGAATCGACTCTTGTTCCATGAGATTGCCAAAAAGACAAGTCGATCATAATGGATAGTGTGTTTTTCATTGCTGTGTGTATTATTTAGCTAGATCTTTTTTAGCATCTCCTCACCATTTTATTCCGTCTGCTATCTTTGTTTATTAGACTCTATTGTACAAAAAGTGCTTAGATGATCATCATAAGCAGAAAAAGAAGAAAAAAAAAGAAAACTTGTAAAAAATAATAATCTATACAAGCTTTTTAACATAAATAACTAAGATAGAGATAAGAAAGGCATACATGGTTTTTTTTTCTTGTCTTTTTCACTTGTTGATAAGCTAAGGATATTAACTTGATTTTATCTCAGGAAAATAGTCATTAATATGAATGTATATAGACTTTCTTCCGTATTTTAACAGCTAAAGATAGAGGTGTATGATAATTACACAATACGTTTGAATTGGTCTCTAAGACTCAATAGAAAAAAGGCAATTATAATACTTACTCCTTTATCTCATTGATCATTAATCTTTTATTATGGGAATTTCTTGAAGATCTAAATAGTAAAGGTAACTGATTTAAATTTCTTATAAAAGTCGTATCCATCAGTCAACCACTGTTTGTAGTACTTTATTGATAACTACTACTTCTCTCCTTTACTGTTTATTTCATACGGGACTCAATTCAAACAATAAAGATATACTTTAAAGGATCTTTATCAGTATCAGATATCATTTCTATTAAAAAAAAACTCCCCCTCAAAAGAAAAAGAGAATTAGTTTAGTCTTAAATCAAATCTTTTCAATCCTCCTTTTTTTTCTCATCATCTATACTCATTTCATGACGAATACTTTATTGTAAAAGACAGTTCTAATCTGAATTTATTATTATTATTATTTTATGAAATATTTATTTGGACTCAAATACTCTACTTGATGACTATTTCTCTATTTAATATTTTTATGTAGTGCATTTCATCATTGATTACTCGCTGTCGGCTTAGACTCCCCCCTCCCCTCCCCTCCCCTCCCCTCCCCTTTTTATTTTCTTTTTTATTTTAAAAAATTACATTATGTTGGTTTTAAGTACATTAAATAATCCATATAAAGAGTCATTTCAATGAATCAACGAGTCAATACTGAATGAATTCTAAAGATGAAAATATGTGTATGTGTATTTTAAATTATAATTTCTCAATAAGTTTAAAGAAATGTTCAATTCAATAGAACTATAATGATAAATACCATTGTTTTGTTGAGAAAACAAAACCCAACACAAACATTTACCCTTTAAAGAATTAAAAGCAAATGGATGCAATTTAAAGTTCTGGAATTTGGATACTCTGTTTTTTCTTGCAATATGAGGTTGTAAATCACGAGTCAATAAAGACGACATTTGTTCAAACTAAGAGAAAAAAAGAAAGTACATATCTATCTATTCTCAACTAATATAAACTTAAGGTAAAAAAGATCATTCTTAAAGTTACAGTTTCAGAACTTACTTTGCATAGAATGAAGTAGTCTGTAGACACTGTATAGATATATCTGCCTAGAGTCCGAGCAATGTTTACACCAATAAAGTGTTCGAATGAGATCTTAGTTACATTTATTTTAGTTGTTTTATCCTATAGAAATAGATGGTCTTGCCGATTTTTAGAATCTATAGAATCTATTCATATTCCCTCTTTTCTATCTATTTTGGTACTGATTAGCACCTTCTACATAGCTCTGTGTCATCTACCTGAACACAACAATGTAGCGGAATCAGGGCCTTGTTATTCCTGTTTATAAAATTTTCTTGTCTATTGATGTGCATACTTTTTTAAATCTTTTCTTATTATATCCTCAGGGAATTAAAGGAGTAAAATATTGTTTTGATAGATTCTAGATTAATTTATCTAGAATATTAATCTAGACCTAATCACAAAACATTGGGTACTTAGGCAGGCATTAGCCTTGCAACTATGTAAAAAGTAACACAGCCTTGTAATGTTATTAAATAATAGGTGGCTAATATCATAAAAACGATGTCAAATCTTAATAGTAATCTATAAAGTCCTTTTAGAATACTAATAGTTTATAATAATACCATAATAGATAGAGATTGTTTATGTATTGAATGTTTGTTCGAGACATGTAAGTAAGGAGTGATCTATTTCTTCATAGGTGTGAAAAACTGAAAAAGAAAAAGAAAATACAATTAAAGACCAAAGATTACATCCATAGTTATTATCTTACACCTATTTGCTATTTTAAAAAAGTAAATAAAGTAAATATTTATGCTATTTTGCGTATCTCTTTGATATAAATAAACAGGCAAGATAGTTTTTAGTGACTACTTCATTAACAACAGAAGTCTGTGTAAATGGATAACTGACTATATATTTAAGTTGGATAGAATGCTCAGCATGAATGAATATGTTTGCCAAGATAAAAAGAAAATCAAAGAAAAAGAAAAGGGGAGACTACAAAAACACTATCGAATTTAGTGTATTCAAATGAGCTATACACTTTTTACTTGTTTTTGTGATCCAAGCTGGCATTGTCTTTTCAATTAGTGGACTTCAAGGGGCGATGAAGAGTCTGCCGATGAATGGTAGAGTCAATAATTGATAGATTGATATGTTAACTCTTCCTACAGCAAACCATAAGGAGGTGTGTTAATTTTCATTGTGTAAAACAAAGAAGGCATTTATTATTTTATTGTTTGATATAATGTTCTTTTCAATACTAATAATTGAAGTTTATGAGAAGTTCATTAACGTTATATACTCTACATAATTTCATATTGTTATGGTGGCTTCATAATGCGGATTCTCTTTCTTGTCCAGGTAATACACATTGTTGGGTTATATTGCCTTGATATTCTTAGTGATTTTTTCTTTCTTTCTATTTCTCATTATATCAATTGAATCCAATGATCAGACATAACTGTGAAAATATACTAGAGAAAGATGTCTATTTTATGCATATTGAATTATCATAGCAGATTATTTAAAACACTATTAATATAATTAATGTCATTAATAGATGTCATTAATAAACTTAATACTAGTGCTAGTACTGATGATTATAAAGAGGCCCCCAAGCATATATTTACGTATCTATATTTTATATAAATAGTTTCCTTTTATTCTTATAGAGAACTTTCCTATGAGAAACTCACAAAATCCTACCTTGGTGTATAAAATAAAAGTATAAATCTGTCTCTCTCGTAGTATAGAGATTCAATGGCAACAGTGAAACTTGGAATATTCGAATATATAATAAGCATTTAATTTGTAATACATAGAATCACCAACCAATATCGCTACACAATAGAAGTGTTCTTGCCAAACTGGTGTCCATAGACATTGGGCACATGGAAATATAGTAAATTCCAACTCAATGAAGTTATATTTCTTACCAACAACATAAAGTAAGCAAGTTAATAACAATGGACACTGGGAGCTGATATCAACAAGTAAATAGAGGGGTAGAAATGGATAAAATAAATAAGTTTACTCTTTGCATTTAACAAAAAATACAGTGGATCAGTCTATTGACCTAATACAACAAAGAACAGGGATATCCTTCTCTAATCATGCAAATCAATGGAGTTCATTCTACTGTCAGGTTGTTCTACTCTTACTAAAGAAGGGGGTTGTAATGCCACCGATCTTACAGAGTCATGAGTGGGCTGTTCATCATGTCCAGAGAATCCTGTTTCTGTTCTAACTGTCTGTGATGGAGAATCACTGCTACCTTCTTTTATCATTCCCCTGGAAGTATTACTACGAGTGGAGGGCGACCGGGGTAACCTGGCTACTGCAGAAGCCACTACGCCCATAAAACTTTGGGGTCTCCAGCGTGTACGGACATTCATTTCGGGTGAATTGCTGTCAATGACACCTTCATCGGCCCCGTTTGCTTTTTTGCGATGGTTATGGACTAATAAACCAGCAAGCCCGATGGCTGCAATACCTCCAATGCCTAAACCGAGTCCCAGTCCAAGAATTTTATTGCTCCTACTACCGTTGACGGAAATCAACTGTGAACTTTCTTCGGAACTTGTATTTGGATCTGGTACATTAGGAGATGATGCGGAGGAAGTTGTAGTTGTGGAAGGTGGGCTTGAAGAGTCATCTGGCAAGCTATCGTTTTCATCATCATTATCATCACTGTCTCCATCACTGTCTCCATTATCTCCATCATTTCCATCACTGTCTCCATTATCTCCATCATTTCTATCACTGTCTCCATCATTTCCATCATTTCTACCATCATTTCCACCATCTGCAGTATCTGTAGCAATGCTCCTATTATTAACACCACCGCCATTACCATCATGCATTGACAGAGGGGCGTCTTTGTTGTTATCATTGCCTGTGAGTTGATGAATACTGTTGCTTGTAGTATTTTGTGTATTATTAATGGATTGCGGGGCTGCAACTTGGTGGACTCGCCTGGTAGTACTACTTTTGGTGATTAAAGTGGTACTACTCTTAGCAGTTGGAGTAGCACGGCTCTTGGTGCTGCTACTGCTCTTGTCAACATGGATGTATTTTCTATTACTGTTCTTTGTCATCTTCTCCTTAAAAGTTTCCCTAGCAGTTTCTATTCTTCCACTTTTGCTGCCACTGCCATTGTTGTTGTTGCTACTATGATCGTGTTTGCTGTTCTCTTTACTGATTGAGCCGTGCGTTTGATGGGTGGGCGTACTTCTAAGGACGGCATGACTTGCATGCAGAGAGTTCCGTGATTGGGTGGGTTTCACTATCCACGGCGTCGCATCTCCTACCATAGCCTGGTGTGCCACTTTGGATGATTCTTTCTGCTTTGAGTGAGAAGTACGAGGTGTTGGTATAATGGGGTATATTCTGTGTGTAAAAGAGTGAGCCAATACTCGATTGTCTGCAGGCACATGGGAGGGGTTTGAATGAGTCAATGTATGGGATACAGTAGTAGGTGTAGCGTTGATCCATGCTACTGTGGTTGAACATCGGACGGTTGTTTTTTGAGTGATAGAGTGGTGTGCGTGGTAAGTACGATGGCGGTGCAGAGTTGTATTGTAAGTCGAGGTACTGCACCTTACCCGTGTTACTGGATGTCCAATATGAGAGGAGGAGGGGGTGGCAAAGAGACTGCTTTTGGTATGTGGATTAGTGTGGTTGAGTAGAGTGGGGTGGCCTGGTGGTGGAATTATGTCAATACTTCAAAGATACAAGGACAATAGGAGATATAGAAAATGAAAATACCAATGGACATTGGGCACTTTGTCTTACCTGCAGATAACAAATGATGATTGTTCTTTTCAATCAAGGCCGCTAACGTACAATAGGTTTCTTATTGTTATTGTTATCCTAAATTCTCATTTTATTTATTTCTTACCGGAACTAGACCAAGACCAAATAATAAGAACAACAATGAAAGGTAAATAATGATCTGATAAGTGCATCAAAACGCATCAAAAAAAAGAATGGGCTGTTAAGAGAAGGAAAGAAAGTGGGATAAAGGTTAAAGAACAAGGGGACAGAGAATCGACGACACTGCGCTAGACAGAAAGGAAAGGAAGAAAAAGGGGGCAAGGAGGAAGCACTAGCAATGAGATAGACATAGGATTCTTATTGCGTATCTGTACGACATTTATTGATCTGCCCCTTCTCAAGACGCTCTCCTAATTTTAGCTTTGCTTGAACTACGCTTAATCTTTTGTCAAGTGTTTACTGCTCAAATAGCTTTTTATGAAATTAGTCTATTGTGTGGCTATTTTTAAATGCTTCAAGACAGTTACTATCTGTGGTATAGGCCTAAACCTAAGCTCAGATAGTGGGATGCCATGCTCTCGATTGATACTAAGATTAGTGTAACAAATAGAGATCTACGTGTTGTATAAAGTAGACAGAGTGCTCTGGACTAATAGACATTGGTCTCATTCTTGTTCTGCTATGAATTTCAAGCGTTCAAAGAAGCAAAGGAAAGAATCAAGTATGCGATAGTGTTGTACCTAATAGACATGTAAAGATTGAATAGCCGACATTGGCGGGTACCTTACCCAGATTTCGAGTAGGCTGAATAAGTGAACTCATCACATTGCAAGAATGCCTTTTGTGGTTGTTTGGGTTATCTGAGGAGACAGGCATGCATACTCAAGGGCATCACTGACTTTGAATGGGCCCTTTTTCTTACCATGGGTGAACCAAGACAGCTTTTGTTTTCTGCCTTTGTACAGTCCATGTTAGAAGCAGTGTTCTAGCCACGATTGTAATAATATGTGTTTAAATAGTATAAAGTTGTAGTGGACTGTGGACTGAACACACTTAAAAAATAGAAGATTATGAAGGGTAGTGTATAAAAGATCACATTGTTAGTACTGTAGGTAGATCGATGTATCCATTAAAAAATAGTCTATAAGAAATACAAGTGATAAAGAAAGCTGTAAATCTTATGATAGCAAATGCATTGAGCATTAAAAAGAAGGATAAGTGTGTTGTATTGCTTATTGTAGCCCTATCTTCTCTATTGAGGCCTTTTCTAGTGACGATATCTATTAAATGTAGAATTCTGATATTTTTTATTTACAGTAAAGAAATAGCATTGTCAGTAACCATGAATATCTATAGGAGAACATAAAAGGAAGAAGAGTATTTGAAAGGCCTTCTTTTCTTCTATTGAAGTGTGTAATTACTAATTACTACTTAATAGTTAATATGTAATATTGGCTGGGTTTAATCATAGGAGACGAATAATATATGTAAAAAAGTGGCTTCGGTACAAAAAGAACAATAAAGAAAATAAATAAACTGCTCAATGAGCACATTTTTCTTTATTTTAATAGAATCAGAAAGAGTCCTCTTGGTTCCAGGGCTCCAAGAGTATGATTGGGTGATTTGTAGCGGGTGGATATCAGAAAAAGGCCGGCGGAGTTGATGTCAAGAGGCTCCAAGCAGAGAGAACAAATGAGATCTATTGCAAAGACCAGTGAGTATCCCAGATAAGTGATTTCGTTGTTAAATTTAAATCTGAATGCACGATTGCATATGGGAGGAAGAATATTTTGGATATTATAAAATAGTGAGATATATCAACAGATTCTAGATGAACGAGAGCAAAGACAAAATCTACTTGTTAAGACAAATAGCAGAAGGATTGACCTATAATCACTGGTTGACTGGCTCTTTGTGTGTCTCTTTGGCCATGTGAGCAAACTCATGACAGGAAGGGATATAATCAATTTTATTATTTTGACTAGCATATCAAGTAAAGAAGAGACCCTCAAACATAGACTAGACATTGAGCTCTTTATTTATTTCATTATAATGAAATAGATGTCTTTGATTATAGAATGAACAATGGCACTGTACACATTATGCAACACATGTTTATGATCAGAGAATATATCCAGAAATCAGCATTCATGTTTTTTAATACACATGAAGATCTATTATCTGATATACTTTCTTTTATTTTTGCTAATACGAATGAAGAATCAGCGATACCTTTTTTGTTTCAAGTGGTATAGTTAATTAGTTATAGATATAGATCTTGCTGAGAAAATAGGATATTATTATCTGATCAAGGGCCAGTACAGTATATAAGTATTTAACTAAGGAATTATTTTGTTTAATAAAATGCTCATTGCTATAGAAAATAAAAGAATGTTACACGTATTATCCATGGCAACTAGATAGGTAAAGGAGTAATATTTGAAGTGTAATGTTTTACAAAACTAACGTACATGATAGACTACTAATAAGTCAAAGCAAGAATACAATTGAAGTATCAGTAATGTTATAGAATTCAGATTATTGCTAATAATCATACAATAGAAAGGTGTACACTCATAAATGATGAATGATGAATACATATTCGTTGTCTGATTTATAAGCTAAAGTTACTCATCACTTAAAAAAGGCATGCTTTCTCCGTGTCTCATCGTACGAGTAGGAAGAGAGAAAGAGAGAGAAAATCCGTTTCCTAATAGTCTAAATAGAAATCCAGGGAGGGTAAACGTATATTTTCTATTATTTTTATTGCGCTTATGTTGATAGGAGGCAATACATCTCTTTACTTTTATTATTAAGATACAGATGCCGTCCTACAGCACGTATCTCACCTGAAAGAAGCTTATGCTCTCCTCCATTGAAATCAACACATGATCTCCCCATACCTTCTTATCCATTAAAACACCACTAAAGATTATAATACAATGTATATGATATTACTATCAAGTCATTCAGCATTTTTTGTCTTATTTTACATTTTACAATCATAGTTAACTAGTGCATGACAGAAAGAAGGTTTACTTTTTGTTAAGCCAAAAAGAGACTGTCATGGAGATCTATATTTGTCTTCCGCTCTTCCGATATTTCCTTTTTTGATTCGGGTAAATTCCAAAAAAGTCTTTATTTTCTAACTGAAAAGACAGTAGGTGACACAAAAGACATTCTCAATCCAATCATATAAAGTACCGGTAATCAAAAAGAACTATCTCCTTATATAGTAATCACTATGTTTAGGTTGACTTCCAAAGTGTATTTCTAAAAAGTTAGAGTTTCTCAGGCTTATTTTTACTAACATGAGTGTCCAATTCATAGGCATAAGGAAGGTGACTTTATTGTTATAGAGTATAATTACTTTTTTTCAGTAGAGAAATAGGTGTTTATTATTTAAACTTATTTTATTCATTCTGTCTATAGCACTGTATTCATGTCTGTTCTGTGCTTGTGAATAGGATGCTTTTCATAATACTTGACAGATGGAGCTCTTATGAGCACGGACTTTTTTTTTTTACCCCCTTTGAATTGTGCTAGATTTGCCATGTGCTTACTACTATGCCTACAAAGGTTGAATGAGAAAGGAAAAAATAATAATGTAGAATATCCAGTCACCTATATGATGACAGACATATCTAAAGATGTTATTCTGCTTTGATTTATTTATTTATTTTTCATCTATGAGATTGCATAGTAACTATTTTTCTGACAGAAAATGTAGCCATTTGAGAAATAGCTTATAATTCTTATTACGTCAGTATAGTTTTTAGTCTAAAAACGAGACAATTGCAAAAGACAAAAAACAAAAAACAAATTAGACAAGCTGAAATTAGAATTAGACAATAATAGAAAACCCATTCAGATAAAAAAACTAGACGTTTTGATTTTTTATGGACATGATCGGAATGATCTCTAAACGATGGGTTGGCTTTTTGATTATTTACCTGCACGGTGGATATCCTCAACGATAACTAAGGAAGACTAAAGTCTTTTTTGTTCGACTTATTTTCCTTGTATGGACCTTTTCTTTTATGATTGCTATTATTATTTTTTCTGCTGTACATAAACCTGTCGGGTGGAGTGCCCATTTCTCAAAGTGAAATCAGGATAGGATGAAAATAGAGAACAACAGCAAGATCTCGATTCTAGAGTCTTTGAATACCAATACTTGATTGCGGGGTCTTTAAACAATTTCGGTTTGAACACTTGTTTATATGAAATTGTAGTTAAATCTCTCTTCTTTTCTTTTGGATATAAGAGACAATACCTTAAAGGACTGTGACGCCTAATATTTAGTATCTTACTTGTTCTATACACTCTTGGATTTTCCACAACTATAAGCCTTTCCAATTTTGAAACTTCACATTCAGGGGACAAACTGGAAGTGTTGAACTCGTTCAGCAGCAGAACTATAATTTTATCTATTTCGAAGTAGCCTCCACATTTCTTTGCCTCTTATTGACTCCTGGAACTACACATTGCTGGTTGACCAATCACCTAAAACAAGTATAACATCCTCACCAAACTTCTTTTTCAAATTTCTTACTAATCTTTTGTCTGATTACTGCTTGTTAATTTTACTTGATAAATTCATATTCTTCTTTGATCTTCTTGTAATGAGAATAGTTTTTTATACACTGAGTCTTCTAGACATTGGGTCGCTCCCTTTATCATCTTCTCAAACTGTTGCCTTTTGTCTACTGTAAATCTAGACTTTACCTTGTTTTATTCAAGTATATAGCGAAGATGATAGGCAGATTTTTAAACTCTTTTTCTTCTTCTTTGCTTTAAGAACAGAAACAAGACCATCATGTTTATTACCAGTAACACTGGCGCCATCAACACTAATAAATTGAATAGAAGTATTATCTCTATTAATAGTGCTTGACTCTTCTTCAACGTGGTCTTCTTTCTCTTGCTGAATGTTATTTTGATTGAACAGAGACAAACCTTCACTGCAGTAATAGTTTGTTAAAGCTTGCGAAACCCTGTCCCTTTTGCTTGAGGTATTCACCCCATTTCTCAATGTTCACAATTGATACAAGTGTTTTGCTAAGGCTATTTTCAAGGACTTGTACATGATTTTTTTCGACAGCTCGTTGATTATATATTGTATGAAGCTCTGTTCTTTATAGATGTTGACAAGTCAACACATTATTTCATATGGATATTCAGAATATTACATTTGTGAGGAATAGGACAAGACAAAATATGGAAGATGATAGGGTATTTATTGCCTGTTTATGACTGGATTAGAGTTGGCTGTGATTGTGAGGAAAAAGGCCAATAGTTTAAAGTAGTGTTAGAAATATCAAAGAATGTGGATCACTATTGCATTTAGAGAGTCATGGAAACCCCTAAAAATTGAATGAGATGGATTCAAGACACCTGGAAAGATGTTATTAGAAAGGATCCATTTGCCTCATACAATCAACTGGCATTGGGAATATTGAAGTCTGAGGTGGATGTATGTAGAAAAACCCTTATCCGCTACTATAATCAGTTAGAGTATGTATCCTTTTCTGTAGACCACAAGCCAGCCTTAACTGTAAAACACAAAGAGAAACAGCTTTGCTGGGCCAAGGAACATGCCAGTTGAGCAAGTGATTAGTGGAGAGGTATCATTTAGTCTTATGAGTCAACATACATTATGAAAAAGAGCAATAGAGATGCATGTGTCATTAAAATAGTTAGAGAACGTTATAGTTATAATCCTATTGATTCAACGATGTAGTTTGGTGGTGATGGTGTGATGTTTTAGAGCTGCTATTGGGCTAATGGATTTAGCTCATTAGTCTTTGTTGATAGCACTGTAAACCAAGACAAATATACCACTATCTTGGTTAGTGAGTTCCATCCTTGGTTCATGAAATTCCATTAGAAAGAGAACAATGGGTTTTTGTTACAATAAAAGAGTGCTAGCTGTCATACTGGGGCCTATGCCAGATGGTGGAAAGAGACACATCAGACTAAGGTTCTTTGATTACTAGCCTACACAAATCCCTGAATTGAACCCAATTGAACACATCTGATACGCCTTGGAAATATGAATTGAAGAAAGAAGAGTATCTATTACTAATGTTAAAAGTTAATATTGAACTTGTACAATAATAAATTCAAAGTATGACCGACAGATGCCAGGCTGTCACTGATGCCAAAGGAGGCCATACAAAATATTAACTGTATTATTAATTTATTTTCAATCATTAAAGATGTTGAGCTTTATTCTGTGAAAGTTTGAAGCTTCTATATCAAACGTGGAGTGTGTTATATAATGTTGAACATGTCCTAAATATTTCGTCCTGAAATTTATTTTCAAAAGTATTAAATTCAATTGGGTGTGGCTGTATAACATGAGACAAGTTTTTTTTTTCGTAATGGAAAGCAGTTAAAAAAACTTTATCTCACTCTCTTCGCATATCTTTGAAAGCAATTAAAAGGCAATCAAGTGTTACTATGGGTTTGCTTTTAATATTATGATATATCGAGTCCTTTACAGACTTGTAGCTTTCTGAGTAAATATTTAAAAACTGTTAAAGTTGGCTCAAACCCTTTTTATGCAAAAATAAAAATAAAATTGGTTGGGAGAGCTGGTATTTTCTTGATGAAATGACTATTTTAAACTGGTATAAGATATATAGAATGTGGGTCTTTATCGAGCTCTTTGTGATATACTTCTCTAAACTAAAGCCATTGTCTTTGTCAAACTCTTTGAGAAAGATTAACCTTGAGAAAGCAAATGTATGGGTAACGAGATCACTCACGGTATACACTAATTTATTCAGCGTGGACTTGGACGACTCCTTCCATAGGATGTTAGTTATCAAGGTCTTGACTGTCATGAATCACTTGAAGTTGGCTGAATCAAAAGTGGCTGTTTCATATGTTTATAGAATAAAACACGACTAGTCATACACACTCATATCAATATACAAAGTACTTTTGTTTCTTCTGACATTTATATAACACAGCAATGTTAGTAAAGAAAAGGATATACGCATGAATAGTGTCTGCTTTTGGTTTCCTTTTATTTAATGATTAAAGAATTGATCTAAGATATCCAATAGATCATTGCCTCAAGTATAGTAGTATTGTTTGCTCGATTATAACCTTACCTATAGAGATACCACTTATCTACAATTCTATTTACTGAATTGTATGCAGAAGATATAATATACTTTTGAGAACTGCCCAGAAATTGAATCATAATAAGAACATATTTGGACCTATATAGTCTAAAAATAGTGTTGGCCATGTCCACAAGAATAGAATAATAATCTACAAATAGTCTTGTTATCTGAATGGGTTTTCTATTATTGTCTAATTCTAATTTCAGCTTGTTTAATTTGTTTTTTGTCTTTTGCAATTGTCTCGTTTTTAGACTAAAAAACCATATATTATTTTTATGATATTTAGTTTTAAGTGGGTTTGATCAGGTGAACTGCTAATGAAGCAGACTTGACGAATGAGCTTTCTCCGTTGTTTAATGTTTACAGAAAATATGCTGATATAAGGTCCGTATAACATTTTCTTTTAGAACGGAGCTATGCACGGTGTTGTTTTAAAAAGCAACCCAAAGTAAAAAAAGATCGATACTTTCATAGAATAAAGCAGCCTCAACTAAATCCATGATCCAGTGATATAAAGAGGCATGTACTAATATCGCAGTGATCCATTCTCATAGTGATCTATTCTCATAATAATCTGTCTTCACAATACTCTATTCTCATGGATACAGATACAGCTGGAAACACAAGTCATAATACTCTATTCTCAATTGTCATGGAAACAGGGAGATACATTCGATCACTGTCAGTAATATATTCACTAGTGATTGATATTGGATTGGAGACACCCTTTTTCTTTTTGAAAATAGAAAAAGACATGCACACCTTCCTGTTGTTCCTTGGTCAATAAAAGAATATCAACAGATAGAGATACAAGCATAGATAGAATGGGTACGGTACTCTATTAAAGTTTTATTGAAAGTAAAAGTAGTAGAAAATAGTAGAAAAGAAAGAAAGAGGACTGGACAAGAGGCCTTTGCTTATCCGTTAAAGTGTTGTATGATACACCATCCACCCCCTTTTTATGTAGTGTGTGTAGTGTGTGTATTTGTAGTAGGGTGATAGGGTGACTGTTTGTAGGAGGAAGAAAGAGGGAACAAGAAGAGGGCTTAGAATAGCCCACAGCAGGAAGATATCTGTGCAGGTGGTTCTTCCACCAACGTCATTGCTGGCTGCTTCTTTCTATCACGAGGTAAGTACTGCTTGCGGTCCACAAGAACCCGTGTAAGGTGGAGAAAAATATCCTCAATCGTGCCTAACCCCACCACCTGTCATGAATCTCTTTTTCTCTTTTTTTCCCCTTTCTTCTATGTGTACCTATCTACTCTATAGAAAGATACTGTTCTTTACGACTTGCTGCCTTTCTTACCGTCATCCTCTTTAGCGGACACTTCATAAAGCGGAGTGTCAGGCCCCAAGACACGCGTGACATACTCTTGTGCCTGCTCCAGTGGTACTTCTCGACGTGTCGATGCCAAATCCAACTTATTAGCCACTACAACAATGACAAGTTCATCGTTCATATTGCGCTTGAGTTCTTAGAGAAGAGTGAGTGAGTGAGTGAGTATAGTATAGTATAGTATAGTATAGTATAGTATAGCATAGCATAGCATAGTATAGCATAGTATACAGTGGAATATCAGTGCATCTATCTTATAACCCCCTCCTTGGAAAACACACAGCATTAAATTACCTTCAATCCAAGAATGCATTTCTGTAAAGCTTTCCTGTGATGTAATATCATAAACAAGTAGTGCTGCCTGAGCTCCTCGATAATACATAGGCGCCATAGCACGGAAGCGCTCTAAGGCACTTTAGATCCCCTTGTTCTCTTATATATACGCTCTCTCTCATATACATATACATATATATATATAATCCCCGTGTGGGTGCTATTGCATGTAGGGAGGAGTGGAGGTTACCTTGACCAGCTGTATCCCATATCTGAAGTCGCACCTTACAGTGATCGACTGTCCTGCATAGCCAAGAGTGAGCTTGGGCTCTCCAGCCTCGATGGGTCCGCTTATTGGCTTACAGCTTCTTGGTCATGAAAGATGCTCCAATAGTCGAAGTGGAGTTGGGTGAAAAGGTCTTGTTGATGTAACGCACAACCAGTGAAGTTTTACCAACACCTACAGGAGCTATCAGCCAACACACTCATAAGACGGCATACCTTGGCTTCCTAGAATAACCACTTTGGCTTCTAATGTCGAATACATGTGCTGATGAGGGTGAAAAATAAAAAAGAGGAAGAAGAGAAAAAAGAGAAGTTTGTGCTTGATTTCTTTTTTTTTCCCTTTTTTTTTTGTTAATGAAATTATTCCCTTTTTCTGTTATTTTATTATTCTTTAGTCTAAAGTGAAGTTTGAAGGAAGAAAAAGAACTCTTTATTATTATTTCTTCTTTTCTCTTCTATTTTTTGGTGTGTTTTATTCTCTACTGATATTTAGCAGGAGGATTTTGTGATAAGAAAGAGAGAAAGAAAGAGAGAATTGCCTTCTACAAATGAGAAATTCATTAGAAATGTATTGGTATTTATTGAGATGTAGGAGGATGTAGAAGGGTGTAGAAGGGTGTTATTAAGATTCCCAGATATCTATATTTGCCCACAGAAAACCCTTTTTGGCCTATTCTTATTTCCTCTTTTCCTTTGTTCTCTCAATAGCAAAATAAGCTTGGACGACGTAGTACAATTCAATCCTTTATTCTAGAGGAAGGAGTTTTGTTTTTCTGCTGTGACTTTGCTACTCTACTAGGAAGTATCCTATAGCAGTCTACAGACCAGCATATAGGCCAGCATATAGGCCTCTCTAGGAAGCACATGTCTCGTATAGCTTGCTATCCACTGTCTCTTCATGACGTCGCATACCACGAGAAAGCCGCCATGAGTGGTCTCCGTGACGTAATCCTGCTTTGAGTTCGCGTAGAACATGTTCAAACACTCCTTCATCAGGCATCAGCTCACTGTCTGTAGCTGCTGTCAGAAAAACACCCAAGGGAGAAAGTACAGGGGAAATAGCACCTGTTGCCTGTCGTTTCTATGGGCAAAAGGGGGTTTTTTAAGTACTAGTACTATTTATTTATGCATGTGGTTTATGTGGAGTAGGCATTACCTTTACTACAGCCAACTGTCTCTGCTTTCTTGCTGCTCTTTCATGGGCCTCGTGTATTTCTTGTTGTGCTTTCTGAATAGATAAGAAAAGGATAAGAATAAGTTACCATGATACTACACTATACTGCACTATACTATACTATACTACACTATACTATACTATACTATACTACACTATACTACACTACACTATACTATACTGTACTACACTATACTGTACTACACTATACTGTACTACACTATACTATAGAACACTCACTGCAAAAGAAGTAGAGAAAGAGTCAATAATAGCAAAAAAATCTTCTGATTTGGTAGTGGCAGGATCTTCTCCATAATAAACAATAAGATCCTTTAGCCTCTCCTCAGTATCGCGTGTCATTGCCTTAAGATTGTTTGTCATGGGCTCAGCTTCAATAAGGAATTCCTGTAGTCATGTCAGCCATGCCCTTGAACCTTCTTCTTACCTCCATGGCTTCTGCAAATCGGTCAATCTGCAAAACAGACATTGGCTTGCGTCTGTGCACATTCATTTCTTCTTTTATTTGAGTAATACTTGCACTCAGTGTATTCACAGAAGCAAATAGGGTGGGTGGGGATACTTGGTGGGTGAGTTGTTTTATTATAGCCAAAGAGCACTTACATTTTGCTGCTGCTTCCAAATGACAAATATCTTCTTTAAAATGCACTGCATTGTCTTCTGACTTGGCCAAGCAATAAACAAGATAATGAAGTAGAGTGGGCATATTACTAACCCCTTCTCCTTCTGCTCGTGTATCTCTCATCTAACATGGGAGTGGTGAGTACAGTCCTTGATACATAAGAAAGTACCTTTAACAGTGCATCCAAATGGAAGCCATACGCATTTCCTCGGATAGTCTGACCATTCAAGTGGTTTCCGATGTCCAATACTGTCTACAACGGGATGAGCCTACTCCATTACTCCCATAAAGTGGGTTACCATACCTTGAGCAACCGTTTGAATCGCATGCTATCTCTTAATTCAGAGATGGCACATTGAAGTGTTTCTAGTCTTGGGATGATCTCCTCCAACTCGTACTTAAACCGGCGTCTGAAGATCATACAGCTCACTCTATCAGCAAGACGTGGGATATACATAATCTATTATTCAGTGTTGATTTATTTGTTATCAAGAAATAACAAAGCAAAGTCTATATTCAATATACACTTACAGATCGAAAGTAACGCTCTGCATTTCCTAGCATTTCCACATCTCCCTCGTATTCTTTGATAGTCTCGATCTAGTACAGGGTAAGTAACAAGGTATCTTTTGAAAAAAAAAGTATTACCTCTTCTTTAGTGGGTATGTATTGGCGAATTGCCATGAGATTGTCAATGGTTAAACGATGGTCGTCTATATTCCAAATGGCATCACGGATATCAGGGTAACTCCATCGAATGCGGGCCAGCATAATGGCTATCATAGGAATGCATGAATACTTGTAACTCTTACTAATGCCACCAATGGTGATAGAATACACTTCCTTACCAATGTTGTTTGCACGATTAAACTCAAGTAGAGTAACACCGCCCAACTTTCTTTTCTTTTCTGCTGCTTGATGATTAGCGGCTACATCCATAAAATAGAAAGAAAGATGAAAACATAAGTCAACAGTACAAACACACCACACACGCTTATTTCTTACTTTTAACATTGACTTGAGACTTCTTAAAGAGTCTCTCAAGTTCAACAGTATCCAGAGCAAGGCTTGTCTTTCTAATGGCGCCAACAAACGGAGGATGGCAAGGCATGAGAAGATGACAGCCCATGTCTAGGGAAGCGTTGTCGTCTGATTCTGTCTCACTGCTACTACCACTGCTTATCATAGGAGACTCCATTCCATCTTCTTCAGAATCAAGTAATAGGATCTCTTTCCATACAGTATTATTAATACGTTCTGGAGTGAGTTTAGACCAGAAGAGTTGCTGTAGATGAATAAGATATACATAAAGTTATAGACAGTGAGTGACCTTTTTTATTAAACCAATATATATGTTGTTGTTGTTTTATAATAATAATAATAATATAAAATATATTTGCTTACCTTCATAGTGATATTGGGTCCCTGTTTCTGTTGTATACATCCAGGCTGGCTTTCCATACCAAAAGATGAACAATGAAAGGCCCTGTCATTGGTATGCTCTTGTAAAGACCTAAACGCATAGACACTACTTTCTGAGGGTGACAATGGAGAAGTGGCAGAAGTATCTGTAGGAGAAACAACAGCTGTGCCTTCATGAAGTGATTTTAGTGTAGGAAAGCATAGATTAAGAGCAAGAGGATGAAGGTATTTTGATGTTCTGTTGGATCCACTTCTTTGTCTGTTTTTGGGCGCTTGTTTATCAACTGTAGCCATTCTAGTAGGTTTGACTGAAGATGAAGTCATGAATGACATTGGAGGAGGTGGCGGTGGTGGAGGAGGGGGTGCAAATGTTACATGTGAAATAGATACTGATGAAAGTGGTGGTGGAGGAAGGGGTGAGCCATGAGGAGATGAAGGAGATAAAAGAGAATCTGATTGTGAGGGAATGAAGAGTGGTAATGATGGTAAGTGAAATGATTTGTCTGTGGTAATTGCACTTGAGTATTCGCTACTCTTTGGTATCTGCATTGATTTCTCTCTCTCTAAGAATGACAGTTCATCGATCCATTCATTCTGTACTGTGGTTTGTCGCCGTCTCTCTTGTTGGATGGTTGAAATGGTGTCCTCTCTCTCTTTTATATCCGCATAGGCTTTAGACATCTTCATTAATAACTCATTCTTCTCACGGCGGATTTTGGTAGCTGTGTCTTCACTTCTACGAAGGGCTTCTTTGAGTTCTTCTACCATGTTTCGAAGACCTTCAACATCCTCAAAATTATTAACATGCAGGTTTGTGACATCCATGGAATTACGGTTGCGTATTGCTGTGGATGGTTCTTCTTCTTTTCTCTTTTCTATTTCTGGTATAATTTTACCAGCAATTGGCTGTACTGATAATAAAAAGTCATAAAGTGCTTTGCCAAAATCATCTAATAAGATTATAAATGAGTAAAGTTATAAAGCATATCCACAGAAGATGTTCTTATTACCACTGGATTCTATGGACATTATATTCTTCGTGAATAGGCTCATAATACTCCATTTATCTTTCAAAAGACTAAATACATTCTTATGATAAGTAATAGTCTCTCTCTCACTCTCTCTCATTCTACTAATGCTTGCCTTTTCTTACAGTGATCATGACCCTTAATGCTTAACAAATTAGAAAGACTATCTACTACTAAGTAATAGATATCATTGTCATTAGATAGCTGATTCAATGCTTCCAAGATCATCATATCAGGTCGCCTAAAACTAGAATTAGAACCTCATCCATACTTCTTTTCTTTGCTAATACACTTGCTTACATTTGTCTGGCATTACTTCTTTTTAATGCTTCTTCTTCATTCATAAGGACCTGATCTTCCTTACATCTAGAATAATAAGACTGGATATATAACTGAATAGTATCGGGTATATCTTTGGTTTCAAGCATCTAATTGTTGAATATTGATAAAGATTGATATTTAAAATAAATAAAGAATGCGTAATCCGTGGATCCCTCGAGCTTTCTTCTATTTATATATTTTACCATCAGGTAATCCTCGAGCCCACGACGCCCAAGTTCAGCTCTAAAGGCTTGTCGATCGCTTATCTGTCGGGGTGTATGGATAATCCCATAGAATAGTTCAAGAACAGCACTGATAGATTTCCAGAGTCTATCTTTATCAAGATTTTTGACATCACTATTCTTAAGTGAAAATACCCCGTCTTGGTCTTGAAGACTGGCAATGAGTCTTTCGAATCGATAATGTTCTCCACGCATTTCAGATAGTGTAGCAAGTACGGCAGAATGACCTTGAGGGGACACTTTACAGAGACTTGAGAATAGGTTAAGGATATGAATGGCTGTCTGTGCCAATGCATCACACATAAGGGGAGACATATCATCAGGCACTGTGTGGGCTATCAAAGTCATGGAAGTAGAGGGTGAGGGGTGAAGATGAGAAATAAGCGAGTTTTGTGAACTTGAGTTTCGCATGGTAGATAGCGAGGGCATAGGTACTGGATCCTTGGAAGGACTTGCTATAAGCACAAAAAGAATATTGGCTAAATGATGGAGGGTGGCTGGTCGAGCAAGGAGTTGTTGAATTCCAGGCTTTTATTACGCGCACACACAAAGATGGGTAAGTAGATTAATAAATAGAACAAACTTTAGTATAAATACATCCTACTTTAATTCATACTGTTCAAATTGAATTTACCTCTGTGTTTGCTAAAGTGTAGAAACATTGAATGCATTCTAACAAACACGATTCATCTCCAACCACAAATCTCAAACCATAATGTTTTCTAACACACCCAATTGAGTTTTTTTTTTTTTAATAATGATAATGATAAAAATAAAAATAAAAATAAAAATAAAAATAAAAAAGAGTGTAAAGAAAGGGACTACCTTACCTTTTCTTTCTTGACTCCAGTCGTTCCAATACACCCTCAAGAGCAGATAGCCCATCATGGCGTCGAGATAAAAACTCTTTGATCCATACCATATTTCCTGCTGACAATGCCTTAACCAACAACACTAGGTGATTCGCCAATATTTCTATAGAGGTGCCTCTGCTTCTTAACAGTTCAACATAATAATAAGGACTTGTATGGTCTCGACTTCTTTTCATATCTTCAGGGTTCATACTCGTAGTGGCCATAGATGTAAGATAAAGGCCTTCTTTGCGAGAAAGAGTTTGATGAAATCGTGTAGATTCACTGGGACGTGGGACAACTTGAACTGACATGGGACGTATGGATTTGTTATCCAAGAGTAACCAAGCTGATATGTCTTCATTGTCAGATTGATGGGCTAGAGCATCAAATTCAAGCACCATGGAGC
The DNA here is from genome assembly GCA_025094145.1 of Spinellus fusiger. Lineage (NCBI taxonomy): Eukaryota > Fungi > Mucoromycota > Mucoromycetes > Mucorales > Phycomycetaceae > Spinellus > Spinellus fusiger. Next base: position 573,535 of record JALLLS010000009.1, on the reverse strand, counting down.
CTACTTTAGATCGACAGTAAGAAGATGGTACATTTCGACGTTTGAATTTATAGATGGCTGCTCTAGAGTCTATGACTGGAGCATGCTGAGACAGAGTGGTCGGATAGGGTATTGGTGTCAGTGGACTGAGCAGAGAGATACTCTCAGGATCAACCTCAGGTCTAAGAGTCTCTTGTGGATGTGTTATATTCGAGACAGTAGGGTCATCAATAGGGTCATCAATGGAGTCATCAATAGGATCATCAATAGGATCATCAATAGGAGCATCAATAGGATCATCAGTAACAGTGGAAATAACATTAGTAGTATTATAATGATCACTATCAGTGTTAATAGTATCATCAGAAGTAGTATTAGTGGTTGGTATTAGATCAGAAAGAAATGTGTTTTGTGGTGGAGAAAGATAATTTTGTGTGGTGTTTCTTGGGATAGAGCTTGAAAATAAAAGTCTGGAAGTCTCACTACGCTTGATAGCTGTCTTTTGTCTAAGCCGACTGTTGGAAAAGAGAGATGAAGTAGAGTTTGAGGTCTTCATAGAAGTATTCTTATTATTCTGATATGATTTCCCTTCATTCATGGCTGATTTTTTTGTCTCCTTTGTATGTCTGTTTTGCTGAAAAAGATTGAGCTTTCTATCACGGGGAAGGGCTTGAGGTCTGTCTTGGTGAATGTCTTTTTTCTCAATCTCATCCTAATCACAAAACAATATTAACAGAATGAGAATCATACCACGGAAGCCACTCTACCTTTTTTTGTTCTGATTTATTATGTTCTTTACTTGTAAGAAGCTGTTCAAAGGCAGTAGACATTTCTGCTGACTCGGACCAGGCCGTATTTGCTTTTTGTGCTGTTTCTACGGGACTTTTTGATGTGTGTTCATTTGTAGTCTGGGTGGGAACTGCACCACCAAGCCAAGCAGGCAAAAGATTTTTACCAAACCGAGAGGAGCTTGTCATTCTGAGAGAAGGGGCCTGTTCATGAAGAGACTCAACTGACTTGGTATGTTTGATCCGGGGTGTGGGTAGTGCGCTAATGGGTGGTTTTGATGAATTCTTTTTCATTGTTAGAGCAGCTATCTTTGGTTTTCCCGAGACAGATTCGTGGGATGAAGACTGTGTGATATCAAGTAGAGTCTCAGGATCTTTTGTGGGAGAGGAAAGTGATTTTCTGACAGGAACAGATAGCTGGTTTGAAGATAGATTTCTTGGAACAGCAAAAGTGCCATATGGACTCTTATTATTTTCCATGAATGATAAAGTATAAAGTGAGTGACTAACTAGTCACTTAGGCAGGGAATAAAGAATAAGGGGAAAGGATGCAAAGAATGTGAATGAAAGTGATGTGTAATTAATAAGGATAAAGAGCAAAGTAAAGTTAATTGTAATTGTAATACTACTCCAAGAGAGATAATGCGTAAAGACACTCGACTATTAATGATATAAAGAATAGACGATAGACAAGGGAAAAAAATAAAGAAAGAGTATTATATGAATTAATAAAAGAGATACCTCCAAGGAGATGTTGACCAAAGTTGCCCCTGGGAGTGTCTTATTGACTAAAGAAATACAGAATAGGAGAACCATTTTTATTTTTATTCAACAAGTAGATCTTTACTAGTAAATGCAATTTAATCATTGGCCTTGTTACTATTTTAAGCGTCTCTTCGGTGGTGATTCCACAGCTATGCTATTTAAATGTGCCTTTCATCGCGATAATACCAAGTGTAATCCCATAACCTTCCTTTTCAAATAGAACACATTTCCCAATAGATTACACGTGGCGGTTATTCTATTTGCTTAGTCAATGTAGATAGCAGTGTCCATCCCATCTCGAGGAGGTCTTTTATTGATTTTGATTTCTATTTATTCTGCATAATAACCATGTCGACTGTTGGACTATTGAGCCGTTGATATTTTTATATCTGTTTTATAGAGTTTTATTATTGCTTTTTCAAGTCATATGAAAGTAGGATTCTATACATTTGAATTGAACACCATTCTATGCTTATGTAATTTCTTTTTATTCTTTCCTATTAAAACAATAAAGATGAGTTGAATTACCAGTGCTATAAATAATAAAAAGTGATAGACACACCACCAACAGCGTGGGTATTTGTAGAGCTGTTTTATTAATCAAAAAGTAGATATTTTGGAAAAGAGCAGGTGTTTACGGAATAGCAATAGTTTAGTAAGATTTACAAATATAAAGAAGAGTCGTCTGACGATGCTGGCACTTGTTTGCGCACTTGAACCCTCTCCAAGCACTTTAGGTCGTCATCCGTCTGTCCTAGAACCTATAATAATATCTATGTAAGGGTAAGCCCGTTGGTTTTTAGATGGCCTACCCCTCATTCTATGGGTGTATTATTATTATTATTATTATTATAAATCCTAGTATCTCTAGGTAGCTTTTCTAGTTTCTTTTTTGTAGCCTCAGAGACGTCCCTTGTCGTCTCACATTGTGATATTCCAAAGGTAGGCTATATCAATGAACCCACTCCTTGATACGTTTATCTATTTGTATCTATAGCTTCACGTGTGTATTTGCTATCTCTAGCCTATAACTCATGACAAGTGAATATCCAAAACGATGGATTGTCTTCATGGGCATAAAATAGGCTTGACAATCAATGTGTTGATCCAAGTCTCATCTTCTTGTGCTGTTCTCTACACAAGTGATAGAATGTGTAGCTATAGATGGCTAATGCAGTAGACACATACAGACACATAAATGCAAGTGCCAAGCAATGATTGCTTTTCTTTCTTCTTTCTTCTTAGTCCAATACAAAATAACCCACATGGGTAGATAACTGCTGTTTGCGGTAATCTGCTGCTATTGCTGCTGTAGGCAACTGTGTATGTGTTCATTAAATGAGAGGAGATGAATCACCCAATGTAGGGATTTCTTAACATACGATCTTGCACCAAACTTGTCTGTTTCAATAATCAATTTAACATGCAAACAATGCTCAGTAGTAAAGTCAATCCGTTTGTTTGCTGGTATTACAGTGTGATTGTCCATTCGTAGTTTCTAAAGTAGAGTCCACAACAATAGCTTCTCTGGTTGCTATAATAGTTGTATGGGATTGATTGTAGACTCCACAATGTCTATAGGATCACCTAGATTCGATAATATAAATAGCTACAGTATTATAGTAGCTACAGTATTATAGTAGCTACAGTATCATTCTTGCTTAGTTGTTTGTGGATCTAAGGCGAGTGATTGTTTGAAAGGCTGAAGAGGCAATTGAAGCGCCTCTCGTTCCATGGTTACCGCCTTGACGAGTACTTGCTCGCTTGAAGTTTAGATTTGAAAGCGCTTTTAAGGTAGCAAGGTTACCTTTACGCCCTGATCGACATTGGAAGACTGTCTACAAAAAACAAATGTATATTCTATCAATATCTCCTTAGCGTAAGTATGGAAGAAACTGTCATTTACTCAGTGCTCCTTATCTATACCATTTAAAACTGCCCGGAAGAAGTGTGGGCCACTTTGGAACAATCCAAGTAGTATATTCACCACTCCCTGTAGCTCTCCCTTTTCACCTTCATCGGGCTCACGTATATCGACCACTGACACATCTCATTAATGTAGTTTTGTAGAATGTTGTTTCTTCAGTGTATTGTATAGAAGCTGACTTTGGATAGAATGAATAACTAGTGTGGAAAAGAGCATAGAAGATCTATCCTTTCATCGACAACCTCTTCTTATACTTCCTATACTTCTTATACAGAGATACCATTGGTAGTTCAGTCTACGCTACTCTACATTGACTCGGAGTTTGTCTGAGCATAAAGAGAGCCTAAAGGTCTTCATAAGAAAGAACAGTAGAAAGTACTTGTGCTTCCAATGTAAATACAGGCTATCGTCTAATCATGAAAAATAGTTAACCTCTTCTTCAAGAATTGCTGTCCCACTGTCTTACTATTCTACTATTCTACTATAAAAGAAGGCTGTTACTTCAAGTGATTAATATTCCAATGGGTTGAATATGAATACCACTAGTATAGAGTGTGTCTTATGTTCTAATAGCAGAACTACTGTTCCAAAAGAAAGAAGACAGTGCCAATGAAATGACGCAAATTTCCTTTTTTTTTACAGTGGGAAATAATAATGGAAGAATTTACAGTAAGGACTAACATCTGTAAAGAGTCACTATTTTGCAAAGTCAGTTTCTACTGTTCTTTCTCTCCGATTTCTCTTCACTATGGATACCACAGCCTCTCATACGGTCCAGCTGTTCCTTCACTACCTTACCGAAGTCTATCGTCAACTGTATAGTCATATGAAGGCGTCTCATATTGAATTACCCGAGCCTGAACGCGTATCCGAGTTCTTTTCCACAGCAGCCCTATGGATTTCGGCCCATTTACCCAATGGAATACGTCAAATACAGGGAATTCTCGCGTCGATTCCTGTGCAGGGAAATGTGGTGACTTTCTTTATTGGCCTGGTCTTATTGTACATTGTCTACTGTCTTGTTATGTCTACACTGTTATGGGCCTATCGCTTAGCCTATGGTTTAGTGCGGATGAGTTTACTGGTGCTTGTATTAAGTAGTGCCATATACCTGTTTCAAATCTTTAGTACAGAAGGGTCAGAGGGAGTATTAGCAGCTATTAGAGGCATGATTCCTTAAGTAGACATTATAGCCAACTGTCATGTTTTGTCACTGTTCCACCCTGTCTTGTTTTCTGTTTTGTACTTAATATATTCACAGTAGTGTGATTTTCATTCACAATTGTCTGGTGCTATACAAGCATAAGTCAAACTCAATGCAGTATCAATTGACACCAAATTACTCTTATTTACTCTTATCTATTCGATAGACATCATAAAATAGATTCATAAATACAACACAATAGCCCCACACTTTCTACAGTAGCTTGTGCTAATTAGGAAATAATGGAAGCATTATGAATCTACACAGAAAAGGAGTCACAATAAACCCATAAGATTCAATCCTATAGTGTTTTAATTTTCAACCAGCAATAAACCAGCATTGGTAGAAACCTCACACGTGTGGTTATGCCCTAGCGCAAGAAGTATAGAGTGTTTTAACCAAAGATGAGATGATTTATAAAGATGAATGAGATAGTCACAATAAATAAGACGATTGCAAGAATAAATGAGACATAAATATATAGGAGTATCTGATTATTTGTTCTGTATTTTGGATGAGTGTAGCCATTACTGCAAAAGAGTAGTTATTGTTGGTAGTGGACGATGGGTGGTGGATAATAAATACTTTTCTTTTTCTTTTTTCTTTTTTCTTTTTTATAGATAGTAGAGAGAGTATTTGTACCTGAGCAGAAATAATATAGACTTGTTTATTATTAGTGTTGTTATTAGTGTTATTAGTGTTATTAGTGTTATAATTACTATTATAATTACTGTTATAATTGATGAATATTAATTCGAAACATTATATCTGCTATAAGATACACTAGAAAAGAATAAACAATAAATCCATAGCTAAAAAACACACATACCAAGATATACCCACCTTTGAAGTGTCTAATGTATTTTTGTGATTGTCTTATTTTAGACTACACACCAGGAGATTTTTCTGGCTCTTAGGTGAGGATATCTCCTTCCTATTATGTCCGAAAATATTTTGCCCTTTTATGGATCTGTATTTAAAAATCAAAAGGTTTGCAAGTATCTGTAATAAAGGGCACTGTAGTTATCAACAAGACCACTAGAGAGATGAACTTGTAGTTGTTTGGTCTATAGCAGTGAGGAAAAATAGAGTATTGGATACAAAGACTGGTCTAGGGAAATCAAAGAGAGTGCATGAACAGGAACACAACACACAATTTGATCACAACGGGTAACTAGGCAACTGTTCTTTAAGCAATTCTTTTCTTTCTAGAATGTTGTTGTAGTCTGCATTACTTTAGTAGTTCTGATTAAGCAAATGACTTGTGAAGTTTCGTTTTGTTCTCTTCTGCTTGGATATTAATACCTGCCAACCACACTGTCTGTTGTTCTTCATAACTTCTATCCTTTTTATTTTGTTTGCCTTTGTCTGTCATATAAACCAACAGTTGTGATATGGTAAGTATATATTTATTATGTCTGACATGTTAGTCAGTTTCTATTGTATATTATTTTATTTTAATAAACCCAGTGAACCCATTACAAAAGCAAAGGCAAGAAGAAGGTGCCAGTGCAAGGGTAATATGACACACACACAGAGTGCATTAATACATCTCGAACTCATTATTTTTACTATTATTTTATTATTAAAAAGGGGTATTGGCACCTAAAAGGATTGGAGTACGATCCTACCAAGCTGCCAGTCGTTGCTTATGGCACAGGAATCAAGGTAAAAGATGCTGTCAAGTTTAAAGGTCATCGTGTTGTTTTGACAAGAGTTTTATATCAATTATTGAAAAAGAGACAAAAGGCTGGAGATCTTCTTATGGTTGATGTCGATGAGTTCTTTACATCGAGAGTAGACATGATTGACCTCTCACCCAATATGAAAAGCTCTTCTAACAGTTATTCTTATTTTTATTCTCAAGATCTGCCATACTTGCAACACAAATATCCTCACTGAGGTATTAGTAAATTTCAACAGTATCCGCGCTTGCCAAAGTTGTGGAGTTGCTTGGAACAGAGATGTGAATGCATCAAAGAATATCTATACAATTGCAGAAGAGTGTTTAAAGGGTCGCCGCCAAATAGCTCCATTCTGTAGAAAAGAATAGATATTCTTATTCGTATTCATATTATATATCGCCATATCAAAGGTGGTTTCCTCCGAGATTCAGATATTTACAAGTGAATTATTATTATTATTATTTAAAAACTAACATGAATACATTTCACTTTATTTTCACACCTTTTCAAATCGATGTCATTTCTTAAACAATTGTAGTTTGACTATTTCCTTTTATATCCTAAAGATCTCCTGGTGTGTAAGACATTGTATAAAATTGAGTTTTTAAAATGACGCAACAAAAAGAGGTGCGGAGATAGAATATCAATAGGCGCAGAAAGGTCAACTTTATTTTTTTCCTTCTCTTTTCTTATCGTTTCTTTTCCTTCACCTGATTACTCACGCGCTCATCCAGCCAACAAGACACAGACACCCTATTATATAGGTAATGCATATGTACAAAGGGTCCATAAGAGTATAGAATGAAGAACAAAAAGAAAAGGGGACAAGTCAATTATGCATGGCTATTTTGGCTTCTCTTCTATATTCTCATTGTGCTGTGGATTTAGAAACAGTACTATGAACAAGTACCCCGGTTCATCCAAGGGTCCTGCTGTAGGAGGTGATTAGATAAAAGTAGTTGTTGTCAGAGAAAAGAAGAACAAGTCACTAGGACTGCTTCTTTAGACACAGAGGAGAGAATCAACCGAGTCGATGAAAGCGTAAAAAAGAAAAAGAGCATGAATAACACCTACAGGATTAGGCAACCGCACTATCAATCAGCGTGCTCGTATTCTCGCTACAAAGGTAGCTGCACCAAGACCCGTCAACTTGCCTAGTTTAAGAAGAGAAAATGCAGGTGCAGAAACCCCTCCTCCACCACCTACAGCAATTAGTGCTGGTTGGGGATCGCCTCAATCCCTGTCTTCTTCTCCCAAACAGACAGTAGACCCACCTAGGCCAAGTATTGCTGCTGCAGAAGAGAAAGGTAATTTTACCTTACTTGCCATCCACTACCACCACCATCACCACTACCACCATCACCACCGCATGGACTGAAGGATGATTTTGTTTTGTTTTGTTTATTATGATGGATAGTGATTGAGAAACCAAAAGAGGTAACAATAACAATAGTAGGGGAGAATGACCACTTATAACCAACCACTCAGACACTGCCACCACCACCACCAACACCACCAACACCACCCACTGAGGTGTATCAAGTAAAGACAGAACCTATCACCACCAGCACACATGATTGGGCAGAGGCAGGTTGAAGTGTACATAAACTGTGTATTAAACAGTGGTATGTGTGCAGATGGTAGAAGAAGATGAGATAGCAGAGAGAAACAGTCACCAGGCCCAATTGCATGAAAATGAGGCTGTCTCTCCCTCTGATCGCTTCACAGAAGATTATGATCGAAGTTATCCGCCTCAACTCAAGCAGATTAGAGAACCTGTTGAAGACACCCATCGACCTGAACAGCCAAAGTCACATCAGATATGGAGAAGAGGTGAAGAAGCTCACTGGGAAAGAGACAGAGAGCGTGAGCATGAGCGTCTGTCAGATCGACAAGACGGACGTTCTTTCAGAGAACCACCAGAGAGAAGAGGCCCTACAGACAATGCATGGCATAAAAGAGACTACCATCGACAGGATACAGGCAAAGGCAGAGGACGTTTTGAAAGGGGTCAGGGAGAAGGATTTCAACCTATGCTACTTCAGCGTCCACGTGATGAACATGAGTTACCTCACAGAGAGATTGAGCCAGATATTCTACCTGGACAGCGCACAGTTATGCTGACAGCCGCAGAAAGAGCTAAGAAACGAAGGGATGAGGAGGAAGCAGCATTCGAGGCAGTAAGAGAAAGAGCTCGACAAAAGGCATTGGCATTAGCACCACGTGTTTCTGAGGTACTAGCAGTAGATACTACACATTCAGCAGCAGCAGCAGTTGCACTTACAAAGGATGTACCTATAAAGGATGTACCTACAAAGGATGTACTTACAAAAGATGTACCTATAAAGACTATACTTACTTCAGAAATAATATCTGACACAACAGCACCACAGAAAGTGGCTCATCCCAAACCAACACCAGACACTTCCATGGCAAATACACCTATCACCACTACCTCAGACAGCGGAAATCCCGTGACAATATCAGAGACAAACACTTCTCCTGTAGTTGAAATTAAATCACATACTTTGGAACACACTACTCAACCTGCATCTGTAATTGACATGACAGCAGATGATAAAGAATGGGAGAAATTTGTTAAAACACGCGTCTCTGATAAGGCTGAGCAGGTCTCGGCCATTTCTACTCCATCGGATTGGCATTCTTATTCTGACCGACTACAAAAGATGACAGAAGACAGCTCTAGCAAAATGAAGCTTTTATCAACACAGAAATCCAACAGAACCACCATGAACACAGTAGAAGTCTATGACTATCAAAAGGAGGCCCATCTTCAGGCTCACTGGGGAACTGAAGAACACACCACAGAAGAAGCATACACTGTGTGGGGTGGGCCTACCGAGGGAGGTCGTGGTCATGTCCGTCACAATGAAAAAGGATGGAGAGAGTCTACTGAACGACAGGTACCACTGGGACCAGGACGTAGTAAATACTTTGAGGGAGGGCGTAATAAATCCATTGACAAGGGATGGACAGAGCCCAACGATGGAAGACGATCTCGACCTATTGAAGGAAGACCCACTGATCCACAGACAGAAGAGAAGGTAGAGACATCAGAAGCAGTTCCTAGTGTATCCGCTGTGTCTGATGAGAGTGTAAAGGCAGAGGAGACACTGAAGGAGCAACTGTGGAGTGAACAGACAGAGCCTGTTCATGATGAAAAGTCAGAAGAAGGATGGGGAGCTCCTTCAACATCTGATGCTAGTGTAAAACCAGAGGAGGACTGGAAGGAACGTATTGAAATGCAAGAGGGATGGCCAACAACTACAGATCCACAAAAGCCAATTGGATGGGGAAAAGATAAAAACTTTGAGCGTGGTCATAGTCATGGCCAGGGTAGAGGAAGAGGGGCAGAAAGAGGAGCAGAAAGAGGGGCAGACAGAGGAACAAGAAGAGGTGCTGGTACTAGTGCAGGAGCTCCTCATGAAGGTAGTAAAAGACCAGAATACACAGCACAAGAGACACGCTCCAGTGGTTCATGGCGAAAACGTCCTGCTAAAGAAGAGCAAGGGCCTTCTGACATTGCACCTTCTCTGACTGTAAAGACACAACCGAGTTCTTATTCATCTGCTAGTCCCGATTCTCCAGTCACTTCTGTTCCAAAAACTCCTAAACCACAAGCATCCTCTCGTCCACCCATTTTCCCAGAATCAATTCGAAGGTTGAATGGCAAGAAACCGGCTTCATTGTCATTTATGGTCACTACAGACGAGAGCGATTATGATATCACGGTTTGTTTTAATAAAGGAAGGGTAGGATGAGCCGGGACCCATTATTGAGCTTTTTGTGTAGATGATGGATGCCTTGGCACACACTCCCATGGGTACTCTTCCCTCTCACACGTCTACTGTATCTGAAAAAGACCAAGAAACATCATGTTCAAAGGAATCAAGTCATGGAGTGGATGAATTAACAGAAACACTAGAACAACCCAAGGCAGAGATCAACAAGTACACTCAACGGTCTCTCCCCAACACCCACAGCCATAATAGCCATCACAGTCATAACCACAACTACAACCACAACAGCCACAGCTACAGCCAGAGCCACAGCTACAACAGCACCACTCCCACCACTCCCACGTCTCATAACATAGCCCCACCTATCATGATACCGCATACCTCATCTCATCCAGTTTTCGTTTATCCTTTGCCTCGTTTTGCGCCCAGAGAACAACAAGATCAGCGTCCAATGTCCAATCGGCCCCACCCTTCTCATGGTTATTCCAATAATCATCAGCATCGACCCATGAATATTTACATGATGCCACCACAACAACCAATGCCTTATACCCAGCAAGGTTATCCGTGGCCACATCGTGGTGTGAGGCATAATAAATAAAGCAGCCCTTCCTCCTCCTCTGGCGCAAGAGTTCTAGCCTTTTTTTTTATTCTTCCTTCTCCCACTTCCCCTTGTTTCCTTATGCTATTCAGACTTTTTTTTATTCTGTATAAAAAGATAAAGCCAATAAAAAGAATATAAAAAACATAAAAAACATAACGCTATCCAAGGTAGGCTGGTATTTACAAAAGACAAGAGAATACAAGTACTATGAATGTACGCTCATTAATTCCTCTACTACTTTACAGAGATCTTCAATGGTAAGATCTAATTTACGACCTCCATTTTGTCCGTCTACCACGCCCTGCATTTGCTGGGGAGTTAAGTCTAAAAAACTCTCAATCAAATCACCATCAATAACATTACAGCTCAACTCTTGGTGATCTTTAATCGACCAATTACGCCAACTAAGCAAGAATAAGTACAAGACATGATGCCATTCACTTACTCAACATGACTAAAGCCACCCACACTCTTCACAATGCGATTCATGTTGTTTTGCATCTGTCGTAATAGATTGAATCTCTCAGCTGAAAGATCAACAATCATTCCAATAGCCCCACTTGTTGCTGCAAAAATAAGAGAAGAGTTGACGGTTTGAAGATCAGGATCCACTGTATTCACACCGAGAGATCCTTATTATAAGACAGAAACATAGGCAGAGACACACAGAAAGAAATAGAGAATACAGTTTAGTCATTGGGATATTTTTGCTTTTTGCTTACCAAACTGCAGACGGTGGACAATTTCACCAAGATGCCACTGACTCACGATTTCTAGAATGGGTTCTTCGTGAGGATCGCTGCTGTCGGGTGGGCTATGTTCTGCAACAAACAAATGGCCTTCTCTTTCTGCTCCAATGTACATATCATGCGTAAGAGATTCTACAGCAGTGACCTCTTGGTGGAATTCATTGCTCCCTAGCTCCTCTATTGTATTGGATCGTGGATTATACTTGAGTGCTGTCATTGAACAGGACATGTCTCCTGCTACAATCACATTATCACATACGGCTACAGAAGTAGTCACTGTTTGCATGGGATGGACATATTCCTGTACCAAAGAACCTTTTCCGCCCAACTTGATTTCCCATCGATAGACATTCATCTTATACATACAATAATAAGACTCTCATCTATAGATATAAAAGGTACCAACATGGTTACTTACATGGCCTCGTGTCGTCACTAGTAACTTCCCATCCATAGGACGAATAGCCTCAACAATGCCTTGAACATGGACTTGGCACATTAGGTTTAATTTGCGTGTTTCTGTTACACAGAACACCATTAAACGTCCCTGCCCAATAACATCATAGGCATTGTTTTTATACCCTGTACCAAGAATATAATAATCATTGGCATCATTATCAAATACAGTAGAAGTCACTGCTAGTGGACGCTCCTGTGCTTGGAAATAAATGCGATCTAGTACTGATCTATGTATTAGTAACCATGTTTCCTAAATCCACCTTACCAGTGAAGCTTTGATCGTCCATTAACTCAAATCCACCCGAGAGGGTCTCTCCTGTAGGTGCCTGCTTGGACAGTGCTTCAGTGACAATACCAAAAGTGCGAGTTGCTTCTTGATAAATAATGCTTCGTGGTGTATCTGATATAGCAATCTTTGTAATATGTAATTTCTGGATCTCTTCCATTTGTCCAATAAGAAGTCCATCTTTTGTCGTAAGAGCCACTGCATCTGGGAAAGAGATACTATTGAAAGAGGTCACACATCGAATCTCCTGCTCTTGGGGATTAAAAAAAGATAGAACACTAGACATGACTTGCCTTGAGATTCACATTAGAATAGAGTAATTTCTGGTTTCTACTGTGGATGACACTTGGTTTATCAGAAGCAGCAAATACGTGAGTGGTGCCGTTTGAAGTAAATGAGCTTAGAGAGATGGGTTGTTTGCCCAAGAAGGTTCGCTTCTTGTCCCATAATTTTCCTTGTCTGCCGTCCAATTTGAAGTTATAGAATTGGCCGTCTCCCAATGCCACCAGAAGATAGCAAATATCTTCAAACTTCGCCATAAGAATAGAGCGCGGCATGACACTGCCTGCCAAGGATTCTTCTGTAATGACTTCCAGAGTAGGTAAGGAGAGTAAAAGAACACCCACCTTGTGCCAAATACCAACAGCAACGACACAAGAACTTAGTGGAGAGAGGGCGTCTGTTGGGCTAATGTCAATACAAGATATTTCGTGGGCTACTTTTGTATTTCTATAATGCAATACCATACATAAAATGTCAGGTAACTCATATAGCCATTTCATTGTTATGATAATGATAACTATCGTAATGACTATCGTAATAAACCCCTACTCTCTTTCTGTTTCTCTACTTTTCATAATGTATCTCTACTTACCCAATCTCCTGAAGCCGTTGATCCTGCACTACAAAGGCAGTTAAATGTCCAAACCCAGTAGAGACTACACATTGAGTTGGGTTGACACTTGCTACTGTAATTTGAACATTATTCTGTGGTATCCATTCATCCAACAAACACCCATCTGCCTTGGATTCCATGAGACGTACACTATGATCAGTCACTTGAATAATATAATCACCAGCAATAACCGCTGTGATTAGCGTTCTTTGATTCAAAGCAAGTCCAGCATACGTCTCTACAGGAATCATTGTACTATCACACAGCTGAAGAAGGCGAGTTTGATTGAAAAATGAAATGACCAGCATATTGTCATGTCTGGTGTATCACCCCCCGATAGACTTATGTGAGCTGCCCTACTCACACATGTTATCTTACTTACTTGTCCTCAAATAAGGGACGAAGAGCCCAAATGCCTTTTACACCACTGACTTCAATGGCAGCCAGTTCATTCATCCCAACACCATTACGAATAATACGCAATGAACTGTCTTTGCCAACGCCCGAGCAAGTGATCAATTGGTATTGTCCCTTGATGTAGCTTTAGTTTTTTTCTTTTTTTCTTTTTCTGTAGTCCATTGACTCTACCTGTTTATCCAAATCAGCCACACAAAAGTCAGAAATAGGACCTAGGTTGGGGAATTCCTCGATGACTTCTAGTTTCACATCTCCCATTGTAGAATCTTCACAGGGAGCGATATGCACGAGTTGAGAATCACCCAGTGTGGATCCAACAAACACAACATCATTATCTAAATAGACCAGACAAGAAGGCAACGGGATCTTTTTTGTATGTATATACATATTCATATCCATACAGTTTAAGGTGAGAGGGTTATGAGTGATTGGATTTACTTGGCAATCTATAAATCTCGATGCTCTCCTCTTTTCTTTTACTTTACCTGTCCAAGACTAATCATTGACATATGATCCACAGTGTTCTCTTTAATCTTAAGTGCAAGTAAATAGAGAGTGCCCTGTGTGTCTGCCAACATAATTCTTGATCCAGACTCATTCATAATAGAATAACTGCATAGGTTAGCATACACCTTTCTAACAAAAGCCCCATGCGTTTTTTTTTCATTTTTATTATATAGATAGATAGATATTTATACCTGTTAATGACACAAGGCCGAATACCAATGGCCCTTGGAACCTTCTCAGGATGAAGGAATCGAATGTACTGTCCAGAGATAATCACGACCCCACCCACAGGAGCAGGCATAGTAATTAATAAAGTAGCATCATTACCAAAGCGTTCCTTTTTCATAGCACAGGGCACTAATTCACGATTGCGAATGTCCAATGTAAAGAGTTCAAGAAAGCGGTGACCCAGAGGTGTATCATAAAGTACCATTAATGTGGATTCTTGTGTTCCTTGCAAAAAGGCCACCGAGACAATGAACATATCAGGGAGACTAAGTGAGGATTTGAGATGACAAGTAGTAGCAGAATCATAATATGTATATGTATATGTATATGTATATAAGAGAGAGAGAGAGATGACTGCACTAAAGAAGAATAAGTTTACCTGATATGAAGATAGTCATGAATCGAGGCTGCTTTTGTCTGGAGGTGTCTTTTCTTGGACTCTCTTGTTTTAAGAGAGGATCTCCTTCGATGGATTCCATCTTTACTGCGTGTACACTCACTTGGAGTAATGATAGTAAGGGTGTTTTGGTAGAGTGTAGCAGCAACATAGACACCTGTAGGATCCATGGTAGCTCTTATTTGATTTGTCTCTGACCGCATTTCTCCAGGCATCCATACTTCTCCACTGGCCTCTGTTACTACTTGTTGGTGGATTTCTGAGTAGCTTAGTACACAGTATTTGTGTCGTGCTGTTAAAATAAAGAGAGATGCCTTGTTTTGTCCCTTTGGAAGAGTGAGTTAATAGTCAGTTCCACCTGTCGGAGCAACTGATCTTACGGGAGGTGTGTGGAGAGTCATGACAGTAATTGTGCCATAGATACTGAACTCCAGCGTAGGCTTTAATCCATCTGGTGTCAAGGTATAGATCTCGATACGTGTGCCTTTGCTATCGATCTCCGTCTATCAGCAAGTCCCCCATGGTGAAAGGTGATGCTTACCCAAGCACCAGATTTATGACGTGAGGAGCAGTGAATGGGCCCTTGACTGCAAATTGTGTAGCGGTCGGTTTCTGTGCCGTTACGACATACTTGTGGTAAGTCATGACGCGCAGAATTAGGATTAAAAAATAGCACTTCTTCCCTTGCTCTTCTTTCTTGCTGACTCTGAATGGATGGTTAATTCACTACTTTGAAATATGTGACAGCTTATTGAGTACAGGTCATATGACCTGGGGTTTCTTTTTTTTTTTATGTGTACCTCTTTTGGTGTGTAGACTAAATGGTTCATGGATTGCTATTGCAAAAGTTTTAGATCAAACTAAATGGGTTTTTTTAATCGTTTTATAGAAGGGTTTACTATAGAAAAAAAGAAAGATAGACAACCAAAAATAGTAATTGTTAATTCATGCATATGTAAAAAATGTAAAGGGTATTCTATTGTATTCTATTGTAAGAGCAAAAGAGATTTAGAGAGATTTAGAGAGAGAGAAATGGTATGTATGTATTATATGCCAAATAATAATAATAAAAATAAAAATAAAAATAAAAATGAATATGTTTATCTATTACAATTAAATATAGTTATTAATGTGAACTTGATAAATTCACTCATTAAAAGAATAACAAACTGCATAAAATAGAAATGTTATTATTCCAATACATGAATAGAAACAAGGCTATACACTTCTCTCTACTTTCTAACTTGACATCCTCAATGTTTCTCCAATTCTTCGGGAGTTAGATAGAGTAAAGACTGGGGTTCGTGAGTAGAAGAAGATTCATTTTGAGGCTCTTCTGTCTTCTCCCCTGTTGTTAATACCAAGAAATCCATGACATTAGACTCCTGGAATGGATCTGCAGTATTGTATCTACCAGATATTTTCTGTGAAATGGAGCTGTGTGTGGATAGACAGCTATTAGAACCCAATGCTATGTCTGTCTCTTGGTAAACTTCATCGGCGGCTGTAAGAGTAAGAAATGTGATGGAAGTATCCATGAAAGAAAGACAAGAGAGAAAAGGGAAAAGTAAAGCTAGGCAACTTATGCAACCCAGAGAAGGGTTGCTCTCTCTAAATCTCTCTCCATCTATCCTTCCTTCCTTCCTGCACCACGTGTATGTTATAATTGCTTCCACATATCATTCTTCGCCTCTCGATATGGGTCTGTTTTTAATCATATTAAAGTGGCAGATCAAAGCAAACAAAAGAAGATACTCTTGGCTATAAAAAGGCAAAGATTGAATATAGAATACACTATTTCCCCCTTCCAAGATATTATGACAAGATTTACCCTACCAGCAATAGTGGCGGCTATCTCCATGGTGGCCTTGGCTCAGGGTAAGCAGCAGAAACAGAGCTATCATTGGATGGGATGACTCACCCCTCCCTTAGCACAGGACGGTGCATGCTCTGGCAGCATTAATCCTGTGAGTCAGGCTGATCTGGAAGCCATCAAAGGGTGTAGAATTTTCAATGGCTCTATTATAATTGATGCAAGCAAAGAAGCATTTTTGGCTTTGAATGGAGTAGAAGAAATTACAGGCGACTTGACAGTACAAGGAAGTTCTGATTTGAAATCATTTGGTGCACCCCAGCTCAAGAGTGTGGGTGGTGAACTCAAGATCACCAACAACACTGTACTGGAGAGAGCTGACTTCCCTGGACTGACCCAGGCAAAGACATTGATCTTGGCTATTCTCCCTGGTCTTCAAGTCATTCAATTCCCCAGTGTCTTGAGCAAGGTGAGCTCGGCTCGCATTGAAGATACCAGAGCACCTACCATTCTTGGTTTCTCTCCTGAAGTGATGGACAGCTTTACCCTTACCAACAACAACTACATGAAGCAGTTTGATTTGTCTTCTGTCAAGGACATGACTGGCACTTTGTTTGTCACCTCGAATGGACAAGGACTTGACTTTGGTGTAAGTGGTGGTGGCAGTGGTATTGCTATATAGAAAAGAAAAAGAAAATAGACTAATGATAATAATTCAAAAGGCAACCAACTTGCTATCTGTTCGCAGTGCTACATTCCGCAATTTGGCTCATCTGACAATGCCTCAATTGCAAAGAGTGACAGGCGAGCTTTCATTCCACCAGAACGACTTTGATAGTCTTGCTCTTGACAACCTAGAGACTATTGGTGGCACTGTTACCCTTGCCAACAACAACCGTCTTGTAGAGACTTCCTTCAAGAACCTTGCTCAGATTGGCGGTGCTCTTTCTGTGGGCAACAACACTCAATTGAAAACCATTGATGGATTCACTAAACTTGCCAGAGTAGATGGCACTATTGATATGGCTGGTGCCTTTGATACCTACAAGCTGCCCTCCATCCAGGACGTCCGTGGTGGTATGCGCGTACAGACCTCCAGTGGTACTTTCCCTTGCAGTGATTTAGAGAAGCAGATGAAGACGGACAATGTCGTCAAGGGTACCATCTGGAACTGTGCCTCTAGCATGAGTGAAAGCCAAATGATCCCTACTTTGGGTCAAGAAGTTGATGGTGTACCTGGCCAGTCTTATTCATCTGGCGGTTCTGGCTCCTCTAGCTCTGGTTCCTCTAGCTCTGGCTCTGGCTCTAGCTCTAGCTCTGGCTCTAGCTCTGGCTTGCGTTCCAAATATGGTTCTGAATCTGGAAGCTCTTCACACGCTGACTCAAGCACCTCCCTTGCCTCCTCTGTACAGATCCATGGGTCGTGGCTTGCCTTTGCTGTTGGCTTGTTGGCTACTTTTGGCTTATAGAATGCCTAATTGCACCTAGTGCCTAATTGTTCTCTTTATTCTTGGAGAGAAAATAATCTATAGCGTTTGTCTTTTTCAATATTCATTCATAGAAAGAATGTATTCGTTAGAGTAGAATGAAGAAAAGCTTAAAATGGCACAAATAAATAAAGAATTGGAATAGAGCTATACTCAATGGTAGTATTATGATAGAAAGACGAATGTTTTCAATAATAAAAGATAAAAGAGTGGTAAGCAACAACAACAACAACAGCAACAGCAACAAGCATGGCCAATGGAATGTAAATGCACTGCATAAGTTGAGGTCAATGTCCACTATTAGACTGCAATGCCACTGTGGATGGTCTCTCGAGAAGAAGATGAATAAGCCAGAGTGTTATATTGAAGTGTCTTATACTATATTATCAGACGGTATTCCATCTTAATTATGGCTGAGATGGTGAATCATAGCCATCTGTTAAGAATCTAAACATCAACAGAAATCCCTCATTGGATAGGATAGTTGTATGATGTTCAAATTGAATGTCTTTGTGGTTGATTCAATAGAGTCCATATAAATAACAAAGAGATATACAGTGGCTTTCTTTTTCAATGCGTTTTACATTCTTCATCTCCTACATCAGCTCCATTTTGTGTTTTGTTCAAGGATCAATCCTCTGAATGTGTTTATCAATAGGAACAATAGTATTGATATTGTCATAAAAACACAATTCAAATTCCAGGGAATAGTTCATTTATTAAAGGTATTGCAATCTCATACATATCTTTCTTTATTGTTTCTTATCAATGGCCTTTTTATTATTATTATTATTATTATTATTATTATTAGAATGACTATTTATTATCCAAGTGAATGACCAATAGTTGATATTTGAGAGTGTATTTTATATAGGAAAAGTGCTAGACTCTACTTTTATAGTTATTATTCTATTCTACTCTCTTGAATATAAATATATTTATAGGCACATCAACAACGCAATGCTATATTCCTCTGCAAAGAAAGAGAGATGGTGTATCATTCATATAATATTCAAGCCAAAGATGTAAGATATAATGAGCAGAACACAATAGAACAGACATTCCCTCATAAGGATGCCTGCCTGTCTTTGTATGCATTCATGTGGCATGCACCATTGGGTTGGAATCACTAAAGAAGCACGTTTGTATTCTTAATCTGTATCCTTGTCTTTGTTTTGTTAGCATGACCCAAAAGACACTTTACCCCATTCCGTTTTTACCTTGGCCAGTCTTTTACAGCCAAGTTTCAAGATATGCCAGCATGACAAACCTTAACTCTGCCTAGGCAAAAACAAACCTTGCCTACTCTCACTATACCCCACCACCCACACCTAAGCATGCTATTCTTTTATTTATTATATTTATTATATTTATTATATTTTTGTATCTGATTGGGAGTGCTTAACCGAGTGATCGAATGGAGTCCATCTAAGAGTCATTTAAACTGTGTAGTTTATAGAATAGACCGTCACCTATCCCTACACCCATGCTATTCAACACTATCAATAGGTATATCACGCTCTCCGTAGTCATCTAGCAGCACATTTTGTATCATTTGACTCTTTATCATCCACCCCACCCTCCATTTCCTATTCTAACTGCAGTCACAGTTGTTTACTATGTAGTTATGGTACGTATCTACACATGGACCCATCGATCCATAAACAAAGAGAGCAAGAAAGAAAGAAAAAACAAGTAGAATTAAATAGGAAGATGTCTTTTTGTCTTTCTTTTTCATTATTATTTTTTTCAACAAAACATAATTATCTACTTGGGAGGGCTAGAATAAATAGTAATAATAAAGATGGTAAAGATAGCAATAAGAGTCAGTGAGTCCCTTTATCCACACACACACTCTCTCTTTTTTCACAAGAAGAAGACTTACTTGTAGACAATCTTTCTGTTCTTGATGGGAGCCCACTTGAAGCGCTTAAGCCAGATAGACAGAAGGGTCAAGGTAGTCAACACAGCAGTCATCTTCATGCCCATCTTCTTACGCTCATCGTGCTCTGGCTCAGCAGCCCAGGAGAGGAAAGTAGACACATCTCTTGCCATCTGGGTGGTGGTGGCAGGAGTGCCGTCCTCATACTCTACCACGCCATCAAACAGAACACGGGCCATGGCAATAGCACCACCGGGGAAGTAGGGGTTATAGTTGAGACCCTCACGCACTTCCACACCACCAGGGGGATCCATGTAACCTGTCAAAAGAGCAAAGACATAGTCCTACACACACACACACATCCCGCCTTTTTATCAGTTTCCTCGCTTATTGTCGTGTTGTTGTTTTCTTATTCTTACAGCACCACCGTGACGCGCCACGGCCATCAGGGACAGATCTGGGGGCAAGGCACCAGCATTGGCTGAGCGGGCTGCCTCGTTGTTGGGATAAGGCTTGGGCATGTAGTCAGAGGGCTAAGAAGTCAAGCAGTTAAAGACACAAAGCAAAGGACACAGAGACCAGCAACCCCTTCCAAGAGGAGGGGGCGTTTGGAGGTGTGGGATCCAGCCTACCTTTCCTGGTCTTTGGAACATGTCGCCTGCTTCATTGGGTCCATCTTCGTACTCGACTTCCTCGGCCAATGCCTTGACTTCATCTTCTGTGTGAGACACATCTATCAGATTTCTCCAGGCAATGCGCTCAAGGGAGTGGCAGGCAGAGCACACTTCTTTGTAGACCTGGTAACCACGACGGATGCTATTACAACGCAGAGTCAGGGACTGTGAGCTAGAGACTCTCTCTTCTCTTCTCTCCTCTTTCTTTCTTTTTTTCTTTTTCTTTATTTATTTAAAAGAAAGAGAAAGAAAGAAAGAAAGAAAAAGACTTACGCAGCGTGGTCATAGGTATGGAAGGGACTGCTATGGTACCAAGGGTGCTTGGGAGCATGGAGACCTTCATCTGCCATGTTGGCGTGCACACTGTTGCTGGCCATAGCATAGGCAAAACCAGTAGCACCAACAATAGCAGCAGAGACAGAGGCTATCTGGACTGTGTTCTAATCAACACAACAGTGAGTACATGAAACAAGGGTAGAACGAGAGGACACCCTTACATCAGCAGCACTGGGCTTTGTAGAGGCATAGCGAGCCTAGAGTAGCATACACGTCCAAGAGTTAGTTGGTTTTTTGTTTCCTGTCCGTGCACCCTACCTGCACACTAGGCTGAATGACCTGACGAACAGCACGTCTCGTAGTTTGAGAGGCAATCCTAGAGAACATTGGAAGAGCAGGGAGAGGGAGAGGGGGGGGGGAAGAGGAAAAAAAAAAAAAAGGGCAGGCAAGGGGATAGGCCAAAATAAAAAAAATAAAAAAAAATAAAAAAAAATAAAAAAACGCAGCTCAGGTGCGGTGCTGTAAAAACAATAATGAAAGTTTTGTTGACTGGCTTCCTAATGGCCATGTCCAATGGAAAATAGAAAATAGAGATAAAAAATAAAGATTTTGCAGGCCCCCGAGGAGAAAGATGATGACGTAGCCACACCTTTTATTTTATTCATGTTCAGAGAGAAAGAGAGAGACGCGGGGATGGGTTGGAGGGAGAGTGTCGTGGGTGTGTGGGTGGAGGGGGCTGGAGAGACTCCAGGGAACGCGCCAAGGAACGCGCCAGGAAACGCGACCTGGCATGCCACAGGAGACGCACTCTCTCCCACCCACCGTCTCTGGGGAGGTGCTGGAGATAAAAGTAGGCATGGCAAGAGCCAATGCCCACAAGAGAGGCAAGGGAAAAGCCACTGGTGAACAAGTCAGAGGCAAACAGAACCCATGGCAGATACTGTGCCTCCACCTGCAAACCAAGGACAAAGGGGACTTTTCTAAGGCGGTAGTGTCTTCCCCATAACGAGGCTACGGACATGGTGAGGCTCTGGGTGAGCACAGTAAGGCCCAGCAGACGTGCCGCCACCTAAGCACAGCGTCACTCTTTTAGGGTCCATCCACTCCCACCTACATCCCTCCTCCCAAAGAAAGACAAAAGGTGCCTTACCAGTTGAAGGAGCCCCGTCACCAGGTAGTACTGACCATACTCCTCTGGTGTAGGACTGTCCTTCTCCAACTCCAAGGAGTGTCTGTACAGGTAGTAAGTGCCTAGAAGAGTACCAAGGCCCAGCCGCTGGACAAAAAAGGGCGTCACCAACCGCCACAGCTAAGAACAAACATCAGTGTCTTTCTTTCTATTCATTTATTCTTGTTCTTGCTGCTGTTTCTGTTCCATGTGCAGAAGAACAGTAAGGTAGGATGAGGTACTTCTCCACGGGACAGAGCCCTCCAGTCCAACACCACTGTAGAAGACTTTACTAGTCCCAGTGCAGGCCCAAGAGTGACCGCGACTGATAATGTCACCAAGGCCCGTGTAATGGGAGGCATTTTGATGTACCACTGCTTAATCGAGGCCAACATGATAAAGAAGTGACTTGATTTTTACAGATAGACGGGGTGAAAAGGGGGGCAAGGGGGTTATTTCTTGGCAAGGCGTATCTCTCTCTCTCTCTCTTATCTCCATAAAAGGAGAATCTCTTCTTCTACTCCTTGTTCTACTAGATTATTACAATCACACCCACAATCACACTCACAATCACAGCCATCAACAGGCAATAAATACCCAATCATCTTCCATCTTTTGTTTTGTCCTATTCCCCACAAATGTACTATTCTGAATATCCATCCGATATACTGTGTTGGCCTAACACTATTGAGAAAGAAAAGGTGCTTCATACAATAGAAACAAGTCTTTTCCCTTTTATCACTAAGTTTCCCAACAAATATCAAATAATAAATTCAATGAGGGCGACTGTGCATTATCCATCAACGAATCAAATAGCCAGAGTGGCCCTTCTTAAAAGGTGATTTTTCAGTCATTCTAGAGTAGAGTAGAGTAGAGTAGAGTAGAAGGTAGAAGGTAGAGCAATAGACAGGACAACAGGACTTGCTTATTTAAAAGTCATAGTCATCGTCTTCTACTCTATCACGACTGCGCTTGGTCTTTGTCTCTGTAGCCTCCTCCTCCTCCTCCATTGCACCAAGATGAGGAGACTCAAGAGCAGTATCTGCCGAGAGACGAGAAGGTGCCTAGTGAGGTGTCTAGGGTAAGTTGTCATTAGAGAACAGCACTCACATCAGGGACAATGGAAAAGTGGAGTCCAGTCAGGCAGTGTTTCTCTGCTGGGAGTCGAATGCCATACTTCTCAGGTATCAACGGCAGAGGTGTCTTGTTCTTCTCTTGGGCCAGCTCCAACAAGAACTGACGTCCTTCTGTTTTAGCTCTCTTATTTATGCAGCAATAGGCACTGAACTGAATACCTCTTTGGGTGGTGGAGTGGTGAAGGAGTGGTTGACACGCCCTTGAATGGCCAGCTGGATATCCTCCAAGTCTACATCTGCCTTGGCTGCATGTTCAGCATACACAAGCGCATCCTGAAACACATCGGTTGTGTAGCCTGTACATCTGTCATTAAGACTGTTCTGCTGCTGCTGCTGCTGTTTTTCTTTTTTTCTTTTTTTCTTTTCTTACGATGAGCAAACTCCAGCAATTGATGAACTACTTTGGGGTCATAGTCCTCTACTCCTAGTGACTGGAGGATAAGGGCAATAATACGTGCATCGCGGGGTCGTGTCTGCTTGGCGTGGGATTCAAGAGCCATAGTAGTGGAAGAAAGAGACACGCCGTCACACTATTTTGTCCTGGTGCGTGGGCTGTGATATGATTGGGCGCCATGGTGTGAGAGGGAAGGGGAGAGAGAGAGGAAAGAAGAGGGGTCACACTTTTCTGCCTTTTTTGCCTTTTCTGCCTTTTCTACTCTCTTCTTTGCACAAATAAAAGGTACAAATGCGCGTTGTAGAGTCTTTTTTTTTCTTTTTTTTTCTTTTACAATAAAGTGGCTATGCTCAACCCAAGTCAGTTTATAATAATAACACTAGTAATAACACTAGTAATAACACTAGTAATAACACTAGTAATAACACTAGTAATAACACTAGTAATAACCCCCCCTTTTTCTTTCTGCTTCTTTTATGATCATTCAATAAGGATATGCTTTGTGAACTAGTGAGGGAGTTTAGCTTGGGCCATTAGAGAGAATCAAAGCACATTGGAGGCAATGGCGGGAAGTCAACTATAGCAAGTGGCTGTGGGGTAGTTTATATCTGCCTACAGCCACAGTCACATCTCTCTAGGACACTCAATGCAAGTGATAGTGTTGTGGTCGTCTACCTTTGCAGTAGGGACAGTGCATTTGCATACCAGTTCAGTCTAGTCTACTCCAGTCCAGTCCAGTCCAGTCCAATCCAATCCAATCCAGTCCAATCCAATCCAGCAAAAGAGTGACGTGCAGTGTGGGATAAAGAGACTTCTCATCTTAATAATTAATAATAGCAAATACACACCCCACACCAAGGAGATGGAAGGGAAAAGATACACATATCCCATACACATTTATATAACTTGCTCGGAAAGATGGGATTCCCGCTCTTTTCTAACAGAGCCCAATAGAACAGAGAACCCACAGTCACATGGACTCCTTTCCTTTTCTTATTCACCTTGACTCAATTTCCCAGGGAAGGAAAGAAAAAAGACAACTCACACACACACACACACACACATACACACACCACCCATCAGAAGGAAGAAGAAAAGAGACTGCTTTTCTTGGAAGAGGAGCAGTGAGACTTTTCTGACACCCTCCTGTCTCCAACAATAATGCACTCATAGACAGGTCATGCCCTTCTTGTGTAGGACAGGTCATGCCCTTCTTCTATAGGACAGGTCATGCCCTGCTGTGTAGGACAGGTCATGCCCTCCTGTGTAGCTGTGGGCAGGGTAGTGTCGGAGCTATCCTGGGAATGAGTGGCAACAGTCGTTCATTTTTGTTTTATTCTTGGGGAAGATAAAAAAGAAAAAAGACACCCGGAACATTTTCGGAAAAAGCCATAAGAGACACCGTCACATTCAGAGTCCAGTCCCTATCAAACACAAGCAATCACTGTGATTGGCTGAATCGTACGACGCGGTCTGTGCATCTTCAACAGGTGATAGGCAGGCACTGCTCTTTAGATGAGTCTATAAATATAAGGGCTGGTTACTTTTTCCCCTTTCTCTTATGAAGGCGCGTATCTGTGTCGATTACCTCACCTATGATTGGCTGCCTGAGGAGCTCATCCATACTCACAGAGCAGCACGTGAGCAGACACTAAAGAACAGCACCCAACTGTCAGCCCACAGTCCAAAGCAGCGTCACCTGCGTTCTATTGAGCACAACAAGCTCATGCGGTACCAGAATGCTCTGTGGAGGCAGATGGCCAAAAAGTGCACACATGTCCTTGGAAGGGAAAATGCATTGATTGACCCGTCTTGTGTGAATTGGTAAAGACAATGGGAAAGACGTGCACTAATTGTGTTAGGCAAAAGGCATCTGATATTACATGTAGGTGACCATGAGATCCAAAAGGGGGAATGGGGTTTGGCTCCTTATCGAATACTGATCCACTGTCATTGTAGGGCTCTATGGACCCCTCTACACAGCCACAACAGCCACAACAGCCACAACAGCAACAGTCACAGCAACAGCAACAGCCGTCCCACTTTCTTCCTGTGGAGGAGGTTTAAAACCAGTCCTAAAATCCACCTCTCCTCCATGGTCACACTCCAATCCACGTTTCAAGTCACAGTCCAAGTCACGGTCACACTCCAATCTGTGGTCAAGAGGCCCCTCTGAATCCACCCTGTCTGTACGATTTAACCCCACCATTGAACAGCTGGAATACCTCCCAGAATCCCCAGTGACTTCTTTTGTGACTTCTTTTGCGTCTTCTGATGAGTTGGAGGACTTGCATACAACGGAGAAGGAATACGACAAGCTCTGTACACTTTTACTCCATGTTGGCAACTTTATCCACTCCTGTCTCTATTTTATTTCATTGAAACCTGTTCAAAAGGGCCTGGTGCCATGGACATTTCTACGTACACTGCGGCTGTTTGCTGCGGTCATTACACTTGTCCACTCTATTGTCTCCCTCACCACACCATGGAGTCTATACCAGAGCCTGTCTATGGCATGGACCGAGCAATATCTTGTTCCTCGATTAAAATCAATGGAGAGTACTGTGGGGAGTACTGTGGAAAATACCCCAAGGAATGTCCCAAAAAAAGACCCCATTGATCTCTTCTCACCTTCAAAGCAGTGCATAAATTAGTGTTTCATTGTCACTCATACATTCGTGTTTCATCATCAGTGCTTACTTTTTACTTGCTATGCATTCATTAGCATACATTATTGTTTTCTCTCCTCTTTCTATATAAATATTCTCCCTCTCATTCTCATTCCCATTCCCATTCTCTCTCATTCTCTCTTTTAAAGTGATTATTTATTATTATTAATGTTCCAAGGACGGTTGTTTGTGTTGGATAAGTGACAAATGCAGTCTCTCGTTAAATGAGGAACTGGGAAAGAGTGGGAAAGAGAGTGGAAAAGAGTGCATTGAAATGACTTAATTTTTTTGTCTCACAAAATGACAGACAGCGGAGAACACCATAGCCAGCAGTGACTGCTACTCGGAATGACAAGGGAGGGTCAATCTTTGATCGGATCTTTCAACACCAACATCCCCCTCCCTCTGTGCCTTGTTCCTCTTTCTCTTTCTCTTTCTCTTTCTCTACCACAAACAGTGTTCCTGCTGTGTTCCTGCTGTGTTCCTACTGTATCCATAGCAACTCGGTGGTGATGAAAACACAAGCCATTTCTCCTCCAACAGGCACAAGGCTCAATAACAACCTCCTCTTTACCAAAAGCCAACCCAAAGCCTCTTCTACCAACAAAATCATCCTAGACTACTTGCTCTATCTTTCTATTCAGTCCAGACTCAAACAAGCCTATGTGGAATTACTAGAACTGTCGCTTCCTCTTGACAAGGACTCCTTGGAGAGCCGCAAACAGCGCTGGACAGATATCGGCAACAAGGCAGAACAGGACAAGAATGCTGTAGAATCCATGATAGCAGGGATTCTCTCTAGCCGTCAAAACACAAAGCCTTCTTTCCAAACCGATGCCAACTTTGAACAAAGACTCCACCTCTGCCAACTGACCAATCTTGTGTTTGGTCGGCTCGATGCAACCTGTACTGGGTATGCTATTGCCCACAACTCCACTCGCAGAAAGAGACATGCTCATATGGCATCTGTATTGGAAACCCATGAAGAGACCTATGACATTAAACGACGCCATCAGTTGTTTTCTGTGCCTGTCAAACCTTCTTTCTGTCGCCGCCATCGTCTTGATCAGTGCCATGGATGTCAACCGCATGAACAGCAACAGCAACAGCAACCGTCAGAGATGGCAACATCAGCACAGTATGAACGTCATTGTCCTCCTGCAGGATTGATTGAAGCCATCCCAACTTTTCTCAAGACAAGTGCTGACATGCTAAGACATACATTAGAGACAGGAGAAGATGAGGACTGTACACCCCTTACATTTGCCGGTCAAAAAGTGATGGGCGGAGGAATGCCTCCTCGCTGGTATGATTTGTTTCTGGAACTGTTGACACAGGCAGGCATAGAGAGCTATCTGTGTGATGGTCAGGCTGGACTGGAACCTATCTTTGAGATATTCTCCTATGGTGATGTGGAAGATGAGGAGGAGGCAGAGGAAGAGGCAGAGGGAGCAGAGGTGGTGGTGGAGGAGGAGGCTGAGGCAGAGGAGGCTGAGGAGGCTGAGGCTGACGAAGAAGAGGAGGAGGAGGAGGATGTGTGGGGTGTAAGAGCAGCAGACCATCATTTGTTATTCCCCAAGACACGCACAATGTATTTGTTCAAGACCCAAGTGCGCGAGAGAGAGAAAGAGGTAGTCTGTCTGTGTCTGTGTCTGTGCCTGTTAATATCCATCGATGGCTACTTACATGGATCTATGGTAGTTTCTTGTTCTACAGGAAGGAGACACTCTCAGACAGCACTTTGAACGACTGGCACAACGATATCCTTTGGAGACCTTTGAGAAGAACATGAGAGAGTTCATTCAAATGACACTCAGCACAATGGATATACCTGCACTGGATAAAGTAGGTCTCCTTCTTGTGAAAAAAGAACAACAAGTAACAGTTAGTACGAGACAGTAGAAAGTGAGCTCTCCTCGGCCTCCCCCGTAGACAGTGAAAAGGCTCTTCCCTTTGTGTACAAATTCCCTGGAGATGGTGCACTTTTAATGCCGGAAATACCCGATCATGAGGAAGAAAGAGGCCAAAAGAGATCCATTCCCTATGCTTATCCCGAGCCTAAACGTGCAAGATAGCTCATTCTTACTGTTTTCTACTTTTTAGCTTTATTATCCTCCCCCTCCCCCTCTTCATTGTACCTTACTTTCTTTTGCATCGTATTTAGTTTACATTTACTGTGAGTGATACACAATCCACCGTTGTAGGAGTCGCTCATGTAAATAGTTTGTGAACATATTTATATTAAACTCATTTTTATAATGGTGGAGTAGAGTAGGGCAAAAGAAAAGAGGGTGGGTTAGTAGTAGTAGTGATATTAGCAGTCATCATCCTAGTAGCAGTAGTAGCTATTATCCTAGTAGCAGTAGCAGCCATCATCCTAGTAGCAGTAGCAGCTATTATCCTAGTAGCAGTAGCAGCCATCAGCCTAGTAGCAGTAGCAGCCATCAGCCTAGTAGCAGCAATGGTGGCTGCACTGGGAATCAATCTGTGGGTAGTAATATAAACTATTTATCATACTAATTCTCCATCGTCTTATTAAATGCACTGTTCTAATAATGTCAAACAAGAATCATACATGAGTGAGGCCTTTGTCCTATACTTTTACATGGGATGGGATGGGAGCTCAGACACATTCTTAATGAACAGATAGAATGGTAAACAATCTTCCCTTCCAATGAACAGGCCATAAAATACTACTAGAGAATATATATATTTATATATAAAAAGAAGCCTATGTGTTATGGAGCACAACATCAAGTCTAGCATATTCATGTTATGGACTGGTTCTCTTCTATTGAGAACTGTAACATTATTGGATCATAGTAATTAGTAAACGAGATGTATCTTATAGCATGATGTGCTTCTATTCATATTGTAATTGCTACTGAATAAAATAATAATAATTCGTTTGTGCCTTTGTAGAGGTGTGTCCATCTTTCAAACTCATTCAGCAACAAGTACAAGTAGTATGCATGTCCATTCAGGATTTGAAGAATAGAGTGCAATAAGTTGACTGGTGACATGGGTAACAAATGTCATAGTGTGCCAATGTGTTGGGAGATCAATAGGGCTTCTCTCCTAGAAAAAATGCCCTAAGAAATACCACTTCTTTTCAATGGGACAGACATACATGCTATTAAGATAGTCAATGGTTGATGGAATCACTTTATGTTTTTCTTTTCTTTTCTTTTCTTTTCATCGGCTGCAGTAAAGAAGACCATAGGAATCAGAGGCCGACTTGATGTGTTGGGTGAATCAAGTGAGGAGTTCTCCCAGACTTGTGGAAAGATCTCACGGAAAGGATCGGCTGCTGTGTAGACAGGAGCATTTCCAATTTTATATAAAGTAGGGATATAGAGTTCACCCTCAATCTAAATGTATGGGCTAATGTTCACACCTATCCATCTATCTAGGTGTCGATCTAGACCACTGGCATTGTATCTACTTTATCATCAAGGATATCTTTCTGAGAAACGAATAAAGTTCATTAGAAAGGGCAATACTCCTTGAAAGTTTGAAAGTGTTTGTTTCAACTCCATGGTCATTAGAAAGGAATTCTTGTTATCCATCATGGAAATAGACTAACATGACCACTGTGTCTGTCTGTCTGTCTTTATTCTATTGAAGATGTCTTTCATTAGCACTGATTCCAACCACCCTACAGTAGAATTAGAAGGCAGGACTAGAGATGGTGCCTGGCATAGGAAACAAGAATACTCATAGAGAAAAGAAAGAAAGAGAGCCTTGAACAAAAATACATTACAAAGCCGTGAATCTACAGGAACATATCTCTCAAACAACTCTATTCAATCTTCCCATTGTAGTATGAATCTATTTGACATTTATGGTTTGTTCATTGGACGGAGCAAATCTATTTCCTTTTGGGTTCTGCTCTCTGCAGTTATTACAGAATAGACGTATTTATTGTAGATAATGTGCATACCACAAGATACAACCGTATTTATAATCTATTAGGACCGCTTTTGTTGATTGAAAAGAGAAAAGGGCATTCTCTTACCAACAAACATCACAGATAGTCTGAGAATAGTATTTCTTAAAATACACCCCAAGTAAAAAGGGTCCTCTGAACAGTTCTTTATATTATGTTTTATAAATGAAAAGGTGAAAATGAAGTCTATTCTATTCATTGTTGCGTGGAATAAGGTACGTAGGAAGCTATTGAGCCTTGACGGTTTTTTTTTTATTTTCTTCTTTTTTCTTATGTCTATATTTTGAGTCAAAAGATACATATTGAAATATTCAGTACCAACCAGCATCCAACCTGTAGGCTTCTTTTGTACTACCATTTTACCATGCACCAACATACTATTTAATAATATAGTAAGGGAGTAGATGAACAAAGTGACTGTATTAGTCTTTTTTTTAAACTCTATCCACAGTAAAGAGTAAAGGGTAAATAATAAAATGTATTTTCATTGGACATTCTATACATCTGGCCCTACTTACATTTATTGTAAAGACATGCTAAGCAATCAGTCTTCATTCGTCATGAAGCCAAAGTACGTTCAACAAGAAGAAATAATAATTACATCTTTTTATTTACAGAAAATAACAGAGATTCCTCTTTCTTTTACTGCCAAGACATTGTATCATCTTGTTGATACTTCTTACCGAGTCTTCCTTCCTTTTGATATACTGTGGCTATAATTTTACCCAGAGACCTTAACTTTTTTTTCTTTTCTTTTTTTTAAATATTTAACATAATAATTTTTTATTTTTTACAAGTTAACAGTGAGCAAATCGTCAAAAACGGTCACGAGTGGGATTTAAATCCTTTTGGATTCCCAGAACTCATAGATACTAGGAAGAATAGGTAGATCTACTGCTAGCATTGTTTACATAAAAGCACTTTAGTTGTCAGTCTATATATTCATTTTTATAATGTTTAGTTCAAAATAAAATACCAAAAATTCAACACATTGTTTCTATAGACTGTAAAAAGAAACATACAACTCTGATAAACATCTATGAGTTATGAGTTCTATCAACCATGGCCCATTACGAAAGACCAATTCTTTTCTGAAGCAAAGCGTAGGTTGCAAAATTCTCGCAGTAGGCCAAGTGACTACTAGTTATTGTTATTATTGTTTATTATTGTTATTATTGTTATTGTTATTATTGTTATTATTGTTATTGTTATTGTTATTATTGTTATTGTTATTATTGTTATTGTTATTATTGTTATTGTTATTATTGTTATTGTTATTATTGTTATTGTTATTATTGTTATTGTTATTATTGTTATTGTTATTATTGTTATTGTTATTATTGTTATTGTTATTATTGTTATTGTTATTATTGTTATTGTTATTATTGTTATTGTTATTATTGTTATTATTGTTATTGTTATTATTGTTATTGTTATTATTGTTATTATTTTTTATTATTTTTTATTATTTTTATTATTTTTATTATTTTTTTATTAATAACAACAATCACTATAACCATTACCATTCCTGGTATCATTATTTAAAATAAACTACAAGCACTAGCGTCACTAGCTTTTTCAGGATAAAAAATCAGTATCTGTCTTGTCTATATTGACTGTTTTTGGGATGTCTGCTTACTCCGCATCTCATTTTGGTAATACTTCTCCACGGCTTAATGCAGTCTCACTGGTTCAGCTGATTTCAGGAGAATTCGATCGGCACTCAAACTCACATGCCTGTTCCTAAGGAGACAGAAACTCAGCAATAAAATACTCGATTTATCTCATGTGTCTACTCTTATCTCTATGTCCGTTTCTTATCAACAGCCTGCCAGCACCAGCACCAAGCTTATGCTTGTGAGTGGAATGCTCTTCTTTGGTAAGCTCATAGAATTACACCAAGATCTTGTTATGTGAACAAAAAAGGTACACTAGGTGTCTGCAACACAATCCTCAATAAATACCAAGACATGCAATGTGTTGGGAACTGTACCGATCCTGATCCTACTAAGAGACGATACTTTGAACAGCCTTTATGGCAGACGTAAGTCACTGTGGCTTCAATAGAATAAGGGAACAATGGAAGAGAAGAGAAGAAGAAAGAACTTGTATAGGAAGAGAGAGAGGGAGGGAGGAAAAAGACACTTATGAGTATTCATTCTTCATCTTTAGATTAAACATGTTTATTGGTGAATTTGCTGTGTGGTCGGTCTATCTATACCAAGTGTGGCAGTCAAGAACACGTATCCCACCCTCTGCTGTCAACACAATGAATGCAGCTGTCATTATAGACGATGTGGGACTATCAAAACCCTATGAAAAGAAGAAATTGACATGGTCCAGGTCTCTACTCTTCTGGATTCCTACTCTATGCGATCTCACAGGCACAACAGTAAGCTATTCTTCTATTTTATCTTTGTATTTGGGGACAGTCTACTCATTCCTCTTCTATTAGATCATGAACGTCGGTTTATTACTAACCTCCGCCAGTGTATATCAAATGCTTCGAGGGGCGGTGGTTATCTTTACTGGCATATTTAGCTATTTGTTCCTGAATCGGCGTCTGCGTAGCTTCGAGTGGGTTTCCTTAATCCTCGTTGTTAGTGGCGTTAGTATTGTTGGTCTATCCTCTGTCTTCAGCCCTCAAACTGACGCCGGTTTTGAAGAAGACAGTGATATTGATTACAAGTCATTGTTGGGTGTAGGACTTGTGCTGTCGGCTCAACTGTTTACTGCTACCGTGTTTGTAGTGGAGGAGAAGATAATGGCACATTACGATGTGACTCCTCTCAAGGCAGTGGGTTTAGAAGGCACTTTTGGTCTGATCTCCGTCTTATTGGCTATGCCTATTTTACACTTCTTTTTGGCTGACACTCACCCTACTTTTGATATTCGTGTTGGTTTCCATGACTTTTTTGATAATCCGGTTGTATGGCAAATTGGTCTTATTATCAGCATCTCAATTGCCTTTTTCAATTGGTTTGGGTTATCAATCACTACAAGCGTGTCTTCTACGTCACGTAGCACTATTGATGCCTGCAGGTAAACAAAACAACAAAAAAAGGAGAGAAAAAAAAAGAGTGAAGGAGGATGGATTTCTCATGTAGTGTATAGAACTTTGTTTATTTGGATGGTCTCTCTTTTCCTTGGCTGGGAGCAATTTTCAATAGTCCAGGTCGTTGGGTTTGCAGTCATGGTAATGGGTACTTTCTACTTTAACGGTGTCATTTCATGGCCTTTGAAGAGTTCTGAGGAGGATGAATCAGAAAGATCTCCACTCTTGCAATCTCAGCAAGATCATGAATAGAAGAGTCTTTCATTGTATAATAAAACAAATCATGAGTACAAACAAACAAAGGTGGGGAAAAGGCATAGAAGAAGATTTGAGATTTCTGTAGTAACATCAGAGTACTATGCGTGTGTACTGATATTCTTTCATGGTGTGGGATGTATGTTTTGGTACAAGTGTAAATGATAAAATAGAAGAACACTCGTATTAGAATGAGTAGGATGAATGGTACGTTGGTATTATCCTAAGAGACAATCCCAATATATATTTATATATATATATATATAAATATATAATACACTAAATTACATTATATTGCACTAGACTACACTTAATTAAAGATTAGAGTGAGGATACAATAATGAAAAAGAGACATGTTGCTGCTGAAACTACAATTAGAGTGGTGAGGAATACAATGGTGTTGCTGGAGGGAAAGTAGTCTCGAGTCAATGTAGTTTGGACATGAAAGTATCTTAGACATCCAAACATTAAAAACACCATACTCATACCAATAAACGCCATCCCAACGGGTCTACCATACTCAACAAGCCCACTTGAATTGGATACTGCATTCAATCGAAAGAGTTGAGTAATAGCTACAAGAATAAATCATAAATGATCTTGTCCATTTAGTACTTTTTACTATTTACCAATCCCACAGGAAATAGTAGAAAGACTTGTCCGCAACCAAGCCAGATACGTGCGCTCATTGGCTAATTTAATTTATGATATATCTGTTTAGATTTTGTGCTCTTTATACTAGGGCCCTGATATATTAGGATGATTTTATAAAGTGCCTACCAAGATGATCTCTTGCTACACCAGTCTTAGTTTTGAGGTTTTTTGTAGCAGAATAGACTTGTATTTCTTTCTCTATAGCCTTGGGCCATTGAGAGAATGCCGTGAGGGAGTGACTGATTTGTTGATCTGACCTTTGACTTAGTTTTTATTTTTATTTTTATTCTGGTGGCTAAAGTGTTTTGGTGTTCAGGGCAAGACTGCCTACCTGTGCAATTCAATGGTCTTATGGATTGATAGGCAGTGCCTTTGCTCTTGGATAATAATTGTTGTGTTTCTGCCATAATAGAAGTATAGGGAAAAAGAAGAAGAGACGAGAAAAGGCAACACTTGCAGATAGAAAAGTATTATCTATTTCAAGAGGAGATGCGTGTAGATATCACTGGAGCAGTCTTTTATTTTGTGCTTAATTTTACTACACATCGTTCTCCTGACTTGAGGAATAAACAAATACAAAAGTATTCGTTATCATCAATAGAAAGTGTGTCAAGAAATCAGCACTCCTTTTCAGTGTACTTTGTCTAAGAGAATAGAAAAATGGAAAAATGGAAAAATGGAAAAATAATAACTGTTTATTCTCACTCCTGCTTGAAGAAGAAGAGAACATGAAACAGTTTATTTTCTCTCTTTTCCACTGTCTTGCATATCTATAAAAAGTTATATTTTGCACATCACTTTTTATATAAAAATCACTCTATTTAGGAAGTATTTTTCCTTAGTTCACATGAATATTAGACTAACCTAAAACTACTCACAGAAAAATAAAAAAGACGCCACTTAATAGACAAATGCATAAAACTAGCCTTCATTTTTACTCTGATCTAGTTGGAATAATGAGTATTAGAAGATATAAAACTATGACATGTCATTAGATACAACCTCATCAAAAGAAAGTGTGTGAGAGTGAAAGTGTAAATAAATAAGACCTTCCAATGTACAGGAACTCAAGAACATAGCATGGTATAGTATGGGACAAACTGATTGGTTCTAATGAAGCACAGTGTTCCAATGCTTATTTTATTTTAGTTGGACTTGTCTCTTATTCATACTATGATGAAGTTGAGAAATGAAGAAATGATATTCAAACATAGAAAACAAAACATAAGGACAAAGGCCTAAACCTCACCATGGAAACAGTGGGCAAGATATCTACTGTATCACAAATCAACCTGTTGAAATTTTGATCTTTTCTACTTTATTCCAAGCATACTCTTTACCTGATCGTTACATTTTTTAATACGATTTACATGTTAATTTCTAGCCAATAAACATTAGGCTTTACAGTTTGAACTTTGCCTTTACAATTTTCTTACTAGTCTATTCTCATGTAGAGGGCGAGATATGTATAAAAATCAAAAGATAGATAAGGAATAGTGATTATAAACCATTCTAGTTCAGAATCATTGCTTCTTTTCATGAATAGATATTAAAACTATGAAAATAGAATAACAAAGATCATAATACTATGGTTAAAAGATAATAAAATAGAAACACATTTTACAGTCATGATGATGAATACACAGGCCCATTAATGTAAACTTTCCAATAGTTCAATAATGATGTATAGATGATAGAACTATAAAAAGCACCAACACACTATTGGGGTGATGGTTAATAATACACTGTAGATAAAAATAACAATAGTATAAAAATGGTGCTAAATAGTGTCTTGGCTCTTACTAGGCTATTTCTGAACATCTCATTTACTATACCATTTAATGCCCTCAAAGTTAACTTTATAATGACTTGATTATCAATATTAACTACATTTAATTCTTTATTGGAATAAAGAGAAACATAGTATTCATGAATATTAATTTCTATTCCAATGAATAGCACCATTGATATCATTCATCATCTTTGAAATTACATAAACAATCATTTAAGAGCTTAGAATGTGAATAAATACATATAAAGAGATCTAGCATGGTAATTATCTCAAAAGTTATACAAATGCAATCGTAAATCAATATATTCTTGCTTACTACATTTCAATAAAATATTAAATAAAATCAATCTAAAAATGACATGGATTTCTTTTTCACATGAACACATAAACACACACACACAGGTATAGTACCTTATCAGTCTATCTTTTAGACAGATAAACTATGTCAACCTTTTCATTGGCATAGTTATGCTTTTATATCACATTATTAATAACAATAAAATCAAAAATAGTTATCTATCTTGTATAGAAAAGATAGAGACAGTGATTGTCTATAGATAAAGAGACACAACTTATATAATGCAGGATCTATCTACCCCTAATCATCTTAGCCCTCAGTGGAAGTTGAACTTTATGCTATTCTATGTAACCTATCTATTTTTTTTTATAATGCATTGTCAAAGATGACGATTCACTTCAATATTTAAGTCTTCTCCAAAATAAAACACTCTTTGCCTATAGCTATAGAAAATGAAAAGATAAGATGAATGTCTCTCCCATGGATGGGCCCGAAACACTTATTAGCATTGATGTTTCTAATAAACGCTAAAGTCACTCTAAGCTACCATGGTAACAAATACTATACCACAGGCCTTTATCAGTCAACTCAAAGGTAAGTTCTTTTTCTGTCAAGAGAATAACTCTACCAGTCACAGATCAACTACCTCTAGTCAAGCTGTTTTATGGAAATAAAAAGGAGAGAAACTTTCTGTTTCATCCACTTCTTTTTTTTCCTATTACAATCACCAAACGTCTTTACTGCCAACTGCCAAAAGTCAACTACCTTCTTTTATAAATAAATAAAAAGCGTAAGAGAATAAGATAAGCCCTAATAGATCACTCTTTTATGCATGAAAAGACACAAGTGTTTTTTTAATACTCCCTTTTTATTCACTCTCTTTATTTGACAGATCTTCAGCATGTCAAGCAGATATCAAGATAGGTTCGATTCATTTCTTCCACATTGGAAAAGTCAGTTGCCAGGTAGTGAAGAAAAGAGAGGAGAAAGAAGCATAGGATTTCTTTCTTTCTTTCTTATCTTATCCTGACCTTGTCCATAGATATTCCTACTCAAAAGTCATTGACACTGGAAGCACCCAGACCAATGACAAGAAAAGAAGAATGTGTTGATATTGATTTACTTCTTTCTAATTCTGCATTCTCAAAATCACTATGGTCTTATGGAAAGTAACAAACATACTATTGTTAACTAACGCCTTCACAGAATCACCTTTGTTGAATCAGCACCATTGGCCTAATAAATACACCCACCCATATCCCAATGGATGTGAGAATGTTCAGTCTTTTTATCTCTTTCCACCCAACACAAGTCAACCTTCTACTGCATCCTCATCAAGTCAATTCTCTCTGTTCAACCAGCCTGGATTCCTTCTAAAAGAAGAAAAAAAACGTACTTGGTCATAAATTTATTGCATAAAATTTTCTAATCACATTGTTAAACAAGAAAACGATGAGCGTACAAAGCGATCTTCCAACTCAATCAAGCTTCTTTCCAATGCCATGGCCTTTAACTCTTTGGGAATCAATAAGGAGACCAACCATTATGAAGTGATAAAGATATCCAATGTAGGTTGTCCTTGAGTGCAGTCCATGTTCTGATCTATCCAAAGATTCCTTGGGGAATATCTCTTAATGAGATTAAATGTCTTTTATCTAATCTCATGATGCCTAATCAAAACCAAGTAGTCCAAGCCATTCATGTAAGGAGTCTTTATTCCATTATTCCTTATTCTTTTGTTGCTTGACATTATAGGTTATGATGAATAAGTCTACAGGAAAGACATTGTCATTGGCATTTGTCGAAGTCCTGTCAGATAAAGAAGAGACAGCAAGAACCATTCGCACACTCAAACGTCCACCTGTCAAAGGACGTAAACTTTTCTTTGAGCAAAGTTCCCAGCATGAATTGATGAAGGAGCTTTACCCAGGATGGACCACCTATTTTCCATCAGAGGGTGCCTCTGTAGTCTCTGAAGACTTCCAATTACAACCTGGTCTTATTCAGCGTGGAGAGTATGAGTCTCTTTTAGCAGTCTGTCGTAATTTTAAGGTAAGATGATTCCTAGGGCAACCCCTGCCAGAATCAAAGTAAATAAGCCAAATGAAATACTATATAACACACATACCCCGTCTCCAGCTACATTTTTCTCGAAAGTGTGGTGAGCGTCCCTTTGAGCATTTTATCTCTCTACTAGTGAAATACCCATGGGACCAGCCTCATATTATCACTACACTCCAGAGAGACCACTTGTATGAATATTACAAACAGGCAACAGGTAAATACAAATTAATTTGGTAATGGATAGACTATGTAGTCTGTGAAGCTTATTCAGTACCACTATTCTCTCCTAGCTATTCTTCGGGGCCATATTTCTAAAACTCATTCTACTTTGGATCCTACACTCTTGCCAAGAATGATTAGAGGTGCCATTCAATCTCCTGGCCTTACAATTCCTCAAAAGAAAGGTATCCTGACAGCAAGGTAGGTTGTTCTCTTTTATTTTTGTTCTTTTTATTTACTAATGTATGCCGTAATTATCCTGTAGTGCAAGCTATTGTCCATCTGATCTTGCTCATTTGCTGGTTCAAAAGCCACCAGAGACAGTCAGTGAGAATGAAGAATTACTCTTTGTAGACTAAGATCTACGTTATAAAGAGAAAGAAAGAAAAAAAAAGAAAAAAGGATATATTTTCCCTTGCATTTTATGATAATTCATTGATAGCAGCCCCCACCCATAAAAAAATGAACATAAAAATCAGTATGAAAATGAGCATAAAAAAAACCCAATAAAATTGGACATGCATCTCTTCGTTGTTTTAAATGTAAGATGTCGGGTATCCAAACAGTCCGGTCAGATGGCTCGTCATGATTCCGGTCTGAGCAAGTCCATCGAGCGCTGGGATAATTGGAGAGTGAGGAAGCTTATTGAGTTCTTTCTTCCCTATACATTCAACAAGTGAGTCACTGCTACCTTGAGGATGACGATGGAAATACAACGCATCCATACATTAAAGAAGTCCTGTATGATGGATATTGATCAGATGTCTCTATTTTCCTATCGATTTTAGTATGGCTGACTCTGCAACGGCCGGTAATCGTGGTAAGCCTCTTCCCCACCCACCCTCATGGCCTACATAGCCATGCCCAATAAAAAAAAGAGAAAGAGAAAGAAAAAACAAGATCCCTGTCAAGTATAAAAGCATGATAAGAATCCAGTGCCTGTTTCATACAGCAAGTTGTTCTTTCTTTCTCTCTCGTCTCTCTCTCTTTTATCACTGTAAAGACATGGAACACTCACTCCTGTCTCTTCTGTATTTATAGGACGTGGTGGTTTTGGACGTGGTGGACGCGGACGTGGTGGTGCCCGTGGCCGTGGAGGTCGTCGTAGTGATGAAAAGACCGAATGGGTGCCCGTCACCAAGCTTGGTCGTCTCGTCAAGGCTGGCAAGATCAAGTCCATTGAAGAAATCTACCTCTTCTCTCTTCCCATCAAGGAGTACCAAATCGTTGACTTCTTCCTTAGCAACCTTAAGGACGAGGTGATGAAGATTATGCCTGTCCAGAAGCAGACCCGTGCTGGTCAGCGTACCCGTTTCAAGGCCTTTGTTGTGATTGGTGATAACGACGGCCATGTTGGTCTTGGTGTCAAGTGCTCCAAGGAAGTCGCCACTGCTATCCGTGGTGCCATCATCCTTGCCAAGCTTTCCATCATCCCCGTGCGTCGTGGTTACTGGGGCTCTGCTCTTGGTCAGCCCCACACCGTGCCCTGCAAGGTGACCGGCAAGTGTGGTTCTGCTCTCTGCCGTCTTGTGCCTGCTCCCCGTGGTACTGGTATTGTCGCTGCCCCCACTCCCAAGAAGGTGTTGCAGTTGGCTGGTATTACCGATTGCTACACCACCTCCCGTGGTTCTACCCGCACTCTTGGTAACTTTGTCAAGGCCACCTTTGCTGCCATTGGTAACACCTACGGTTTCCTGACTCCTGATTTGTGGGAAGAGACTGAGTTCAGCAAGGTGCCTTACCAGGAATTCACTGACTTCCTCTCCCAAAAGGCCAGAAAGTAAACCCGCTACTTCTTGTTGGCTTTTGAATAATAAATTTTCAAGAGTTTATTGTACTTTTTTATTACGATTAATAAGGGATGCCGTTGGTTAACTTTTGGAAGTAGTCGTAAAGCACTGTTCTTTGATTTTCAAATGAGTCTTTGATCCGTTGTACCATAAATTCAGCTGCCACTCGCTCAGACTTGTCGAGTTGAAAACGTGTTCTCATGCGTTTGATTGTTTCTCCTCTGAAGCAGGGCAGGCCTGACTGAAGCATTAGCATCACCAGTTGCATGATCAACTCAGCATAGGGACGACAGGCCAGGTACGATTTAACGACAAGCTCCGAGAATTGCTTAAATGCCTGTTCTTGTGATCCGCCGCCCATGACTTGGACCATTTCTGCTGTCAGCTTAAAGGGTGAACTCTCAAAGTTGATGCCTCCCGGTGCAATATCAAAGATAAATCCGAAATCTTTCAAGGAAAACAAATAGAACAGTGAGATGAGATTCTGTTTCATGCTATGTAGGATCTATATTCCACAGCCAGTGAAAGAGAGAAAGAAAACACTCACCAATATGGATGATATGTCCTTCATCATCCAACATAATGTTGCCGTTGTGTCTGTCCTTAATCTGTAAAAGATAAGAGATAACAGAGTAGGCAGCAACACTTTGTACAAAATTGTTGCGTGCTTTCTGGAAGTGAATGGAATAGGGACCACCATATTTTGCAACAAAGTAATCGTACAAACTGTTGACCTTTTCACGACCAAGTTGGTCTCGAGAAATAGAGCGAGGAATCACATCAATCACACCACAGCCAGGTGCAGTAGCAACGACACGGTAAGGATAAACATACAAATCAAGGCCAATGCTAGTAAAGATATTCTTGAAAACAGCAATCAGCTGAAGTGCCAAAACATCTTGTCGACAGTCATCTCCCACTTTGAAAATGGCTCCCTGCCATATCTGAACTGTTTGTTTTCCTTTTGTCTCCTCAGTTAGCATTGCCTTTTTGACAGGATCTATCTCTACTTGTTTCTCAATTTCAAAGGTAGCCATAAAAGGTGCCTGAACAGCAAACTTAGTCCTCATCCAACCTCTATTTTCTGTTGTTTGAATACATTACCTTGGCATGACTCTGAAGGGGTCTTCCTGAAGTTCGGTTGATATCAATGACATGGCCATCTGAATTACTTGGTAAATAAACACCCACTTCCACCTTAATCTTGGCAAGTTCTTCATCAAGACGTTTCTAATTATCAGCAGAAGAAGCATACATCCTTATTAAGCTCACTCACTCAATAAAGCAGAAAAGAAACAACTTACCTTTTGCATGGGTTTCTTTTCATTTTGACCAAACTTAATATACTCTTTAAGGTGGCCTGATATGGCTGTCACCTCACCAAAGAACTTGAATTCACGCTCATAGAACTCACGATCAGCTCCTGTAAAAGAGCCCACCAGATTCTCAATGATCTTCTCAAGCGTAGGTTTAAGAGCATCCGGCTAAACCAACAAAAGTAGCATGTAAGTATCCTTTGTGGGTGCAGTGTTCTATGACTCCATTACCTTGACACACTCTTTGTCAGCATCTACATAAAAGTTAGCTTGCATATTCCAAATCAATTGGTGAGCAAATAGTTGAGAAATCTGGCCAGCTGCCATAATGTATTTTTCTACATACCCCAGATCATCATAACGTAAAGCCTGAACAATCTGAGGAATATAGAAAAACACAGTGTCCACAGGATAGTACTCCAAACTGCGCATAGCATATTGAAGGATCAGTGGGTGATTATTGTACGCTGGCAGAAAGTAGCTGGTAGCTGTAATGGCAGGAACAGGGGCCCAGTATTGTAAGTATTTGAGGTCAACCCGTGCATTGGGAACTAGACGTTCTCCTAGTAAAATAACTAGGGCTTCAGGAACATCCACGACATCCAATGTATTATTGGCAATCAAGCGATGCAGTTCACGATGCACAACTGGCTGAACAAAACGAGTGTTCATCTGGACAGCAAGGCGAGGCGATACTTCCCATGCAAATCGAACCATATCTTTCCAGGTGTCTTCGGTGACCATGGATTTCTCTGTATTGCCAGTGAACATGGCAGGATACCCAGGGCCAGCTGCGTTGAGAGGGTTGCAGCCTACAGAGAGACGGACGATTTCACTCTCCAAGAAAAGCATTAAGAGTTTCTTGGAAAGTTGGTGTTCTCGCACAACATCATCTTTTGTCTTTTCTAAAATAAATATAAAAAAAAGGAGGGGGATCCATGAGTCTTGCTTGTTTTATAAACAAAATAATAGTAATAATAAAAGCTTCTTACCATTCAAGAACATGTACAATCCAGAAGCAATCTTAGAATTAGAGTTTTTCATGAGTGAACTAGTGACAATGTACGTAAGATTGGGCGTATCAGCAGAGACGGTATTGTAAAAGTCAACAAGAAGCTTATGCTCAGTAAGAGCAAGACTTTTGCGTGCACCATAATGCCACCTAAAAAAAAAGATGTGATATGATATGATATAAGGAATGAGCGTGGATTTTCTTTCTCAGTTTTCTAAATGATAACTTACTTTGCATCAAAAGAAAACCAGTGGAAAGCAGCATGGTAGACATATGAACGAAACTTGTATTCTGCAAGAGCCTCTATACGTACTGATCGTAGGATTTTCATTCCCAAAAGTAAGAGATGGAAACGTGTGGAGCGTGCCAAGGGATGAGTGCTAAGTGATTCCAAAAAAAAAAAGTCAATGATTAGACAAAAGTAGACACGAGTACAAAGTGCCTATGTCTTCTTACCTCATTAGTTCAGCATTTTGGAATGATTCCTGGAGGATGCGTATAAGTATGCCCACTAAGTAT
The DNA here is from genome assembly GCA_025094145.1 of Spinellus fusiger. Taxonomy (NCBI): domain Eukaryota; kingdom Fungi; phylum Mucoromycota; class Mucoromycetes; order Mucorales; family Phycomycetaceae; genus Spinellus; species Spinellus fusiger. Next base: position 530,462 of record JALLLS010000009.1, on the reverse strand, counting down.
CTGCTACAGTGTCTAAGGGCATAAAAGCGACTGCTCAGGAACTTGATCCAACTGATATGAGGAGAGAATAAAAACATAGCCAGTCGATGGTTGCTGTCTCGAATGGCCTTGTCTGAGGGTGCATAAGTCATCTTTACAACAAATGGATGTTTAGGACTAAAGACAAGTGTTAGTTTCTTCCAAGCATAAAGAGTAGTATTGTCTATCTTACTTTAGCAGAGGTGAAAACAGGCCTTTACGATGGCGTTGGGCCCAATTCCACATATCTAACATCTCCACCATCAATCTCTTTTCTGTATCAGGCCGTTCAGTTAAGACCCAATTCCATACGGAAGTTCCAATGTCCAATGACTCTGGAGTGAATATCTCTACAGGAATCTGTACAAGATAACGCACTAGATCAGGATGAATGTTTGGAATAGCAATGGCATAGCCAGCAGCACGGTTCAATGAAGAATCAAGTCTCTCAACAGACACAACTTTTTTGTTTTTCACATCTTCTGAAAGACATCTCAATACTTCTAGGATGCGAGGCAATTCTTCTTCTTGGAATTGATTCATATTGAGAGTTTCATCTAATATAAGAGTTAGAACATCACATTCAGGTTCTTTATTCTTTTTACAAAAGAATAGCCATGGCCTACCTGAATTCATTTGAACAGCCGAGAAATACTCAATACCTTTCACTTTACCAGCATAAAACTGCTTGTTTGTAAATCCATTAATAAAATTAGAAGAGTCATCTAAAGCAATTGTGCTGATACGTGGAGTAAAGCCTAAAGAATATCCACACATACAGGCCATTAGTCTTTTGTTCAGCCTATCTTCTTCTTTTTCCCTAGTTCTATAGGAAAAGAAAGACTTACTAGTAGCAGTTTGGTTTCTAGAAGCATTTCTACTAATCTCCAAGGCCAACGATCGACCCAGATGCACAGTATCTCGCACAGCATCCTTTCCAAACCGATCAAATTCTGACAAATAGTCCTGCAACAACCCACTGACTTCAAGAGGAGCACGATCCATAGAAATGAGAAGCCAGCTCTTCGCACACTCATAGAACCGACCACAGATCTCTTTACGGTAACCATATGCATCACCCAGCTCTAATGTGACATTAACTTTGAGAGATGTGAAATGAAACTGGGGACAATACTACAAAAAGACAAAAAAAAAAGAAAAGACACAAGTAATAACAAAAAACAAGCCATTATTATCAGTGCTAAATAAGAAAAAAATGTCTTCTCTATGCTGTAATAGCAATAACCCTACTTCTTCACGATATTCTGCTTCACAACTTAACCAAAGAAGCTGAACAAGTTCAAGCAAAAGAGTGATCAATGACTTTTCAGCAAATACTTGAGGAAAAGAAAGGATAATCTTTTTTGTGCTCTTGATCGCCAATTCATGCACTTTTTTCAAACGGTGACAGCAACGTTCGAGAAGAATGGACATCTGAGTGGAGAGTTCATCCCCTAGGGTCTGACTCATCGCCTTGGAAGAAGCATCTTTAATGAATGCACTTGTCACTCGTTCCGAAATAGATTCCAAACAACTGGCAAGTGAACTTGTATTGACACCTTCATTCATAAAGTATCGCAAAATATAACTACAGTCTCCCATTCGACTACGCATCATCTCAATGTGATAGACACTAAGGACAAATACGATTTGGTGAAAGGAAAAGCTCTTAATGTCATAGGCAAGAGAAGGGAGCATGGTGGTTAGTTTCTGGCGTATTTGGCTGATGTTGTTTTCGAGTGTATTGCCACCACGCAGCACAGAATTGTACTCGAGATCACTTTCGAGGTAGCTGGTGGAGCTTTCAATAACAAGAACAGGTGTCTTTTTGGCAATGACGAGCATCGAGTCGTGCCATTCTCTGACCCATGTGGAGTCTGTGACAAATCCAAAAATAACACAGTGGAACCACAGATTACGGAATAAGCCTACTGTCTCTTCACTTGGTGTGTCGTGGGGGTTAAAGTCATTGTGTTCAAGGAGTACTCTTAGGACAGGCAGAAGGGATCCCAGGCGAGAGGCAAGTGAAAACTCAATTTCCTTTTTGCTTTTGGTTAATAAGCGTTGGATACTATTGCCGTTGTCGATAAAGAGGTTGAGTAGATTAGTAAGGTAGAGAGAGTAATATTCAGGTCTAGTGGAGAGTCCTTTTGCCAGGTTAAGTTGTGCAGTACATATCTAATATAGATAAGTGAGATGTTAGTACCATTGTCTAACATTCATAGAGAATCCCCACTGAATTACTACTAAGAAAGAAAGAAAGAAAGAAAGAGAGAGAGAGAGAGAGAGAGAAAGACGTCTCTTACACACTCCATGAGCTGTCGATCATCTGTTTCCAAGGATTCCCGGTTGAGGGTCGCAAACAGATTGATAATCTCAATAAAGACATTCAATGGGCTCACAAGAGCAAGGTCCACCAAACTATAGATCAATTGAGCTGTTGCTGATTTGGAAAGTGACTTCCGACGAAGAACAAGCAAAGAAAGAGCCTGGGCCATAATCTAATATGTCCACTGAAGATGAGAAATGTCTTATTTCTGTTGCATCAAGGTTTAACTTACAGCATCATCCTTGAGATACACAGCAACACCTACTACAGCAGAAAGTGCATTGGCACACATTTGCTGTTTCTGCTTTTCATCTAGTTGGTGGGCAGCAGGAGTACCAGAAATACTGTTCTCTGTACCAGCATAATCATGAGAGCAATGTTCCTCACTACTACTGTAGCGTGTAATCTCATTCAAAAGAGCATAAAGTGTCGAAATAGCTGCCTGTGATAGCTGTGCTTGTGGTTTGCTCTAATGCATAAGAGGGAGTCAGTATTAGGATGGCTGTTGTAGGTGTGGAGTGGTGGCATGGAGTGGTGCTGTGCTGATTCTCCCTTGGGGGTCTATGTACCTGTACACACTGTGCTAGACGAGTAATGGCGAATTGCTGAACACTGATCAAGCCAACGCCCTGTTCAGTTTGCATCTCAAAAACAGAAGAAGGTGTAGCAAGGAAACGACAGATAGTGTTGGTCATATTAGTGCTTAGATGTGTAAAACTATTCTCATATCAGTGCCTGTTTCCTTCTTCTTCTGTCCACTTACTTTATAGCCAGCAGCACAGCAGCGTCTAAAGAAGCAATATGGACCCACGGATCTTCTACATGAGGAATATCAAACAGACATTCTGTGACATGATCCACAAGCACATCGTCCACCTCATGAAGATAGGCAGAAGCCAGTGCAGCCACATGCTATAGAATAACAAAGACCCACTTAGCCATCTTCCTAGTAGTGGAGTCACTTACCAAGCTAGCCCCCATAATCTCTGGCATATAAGCATCCACATCCCACTTCTTGCCTTCCTGAGTGTTCTTCTCTGCATATTTCCGAATGTCCTCATAATAACCAAGACTCATCACATAAATGCCTCTCAAACTACTCTTCAATGCTTCATCCCGTGCCACACTCTCATTCTCCACGGTTGTTTTCATCAGTTCCGCCCATGCCTTTTCAATGTGCAGTGCCAAATAGTGTCGTGTAGGGTTTTCAAATCCCACTTCATGATCCACCCTCCTATCAGGCACTGTTTTTGAAATCACTCGAGCTGTGACATTGCGCAAGACAATCAGCAGATCATAGGCGACTCGGTTGCTGCTGAGGGGGACATTGTCCTCCCAGTACTTGGCCAGCACACGTCTGCTATAGGAGGTTGACTCATGTTCCTTCAAGCAGGCAGTGATGGCCTGCCGAATAAAACCCAGGGTAGAACCCTGAATAATAGGTTGGGAGTGCTGGCAGAGGGACAGGAGTTGTTTTGGCTGGTGGATAAAGGATGTAAGTTGAAGTGCTCGAGAAAGGCCAGCAAGAGAAGGGAGGATAAAGCTAATAATGTAAGCCACTAAGAGAGAAAAGCAGATATAAGCCAACACACTCTATAGCCTTGATACGCCCAGTCCTTCCTTTTCTTTCTTTCTTTCTTTCTCTCGTGGATCCCATTTACCCTCTGATGTTTCTAATTGCTGAACAATGCACTGAGCATAACTCCATAAAACAGATGTAATTCTATCATAGTCTTCTGGTTGTTGGTGGGCTATTTCCAACAGACCAGAGAAAAGGCTGTAGGTGATCAAGTCAGAAGGAGGAAGATCTGTACAACACATATGAGTCTCTGGGCGTTATCTCCCTAGGATATAAGGTATGGAATGCAAGCTACCTCTTGTTAGGATGCTCTCCTCCCACCGATAAGCAGGCAAGTGTTGTACATAGGCTAATAATCGAGAGAGCAGGAGTGCCTTGTTGTCTTTGGATGTACGTACAGTGTATTTGACAAGAGCCATCAAAGCCCACTGGCTTGAGCGAGTCTTTATATATAGAAGAAGAAGAGTTCAGTGCACAAGTCCATAAGTAAATGGTGCACAGGTGTCTGTGTAGTGGTCATACAAGAGAAGAAAAAGAAGAATGGCTTACCAAGACAGGCATGTTAGGTGCACTCTCACTAGTGAATATTGTCTTGATGTCTTTGTCTTGTTCTTCAAGTGGAACAGAGGGACATCGCAGCAAAAGTCTCTCCATGTCATCTGTCTTTGGTTCTGCTCGTGTGTCAGCCAGTACATTGGCCAGGCCCATAAGAATACGTGCGTGTAAATCAACATGGAGTCTATGATAATGTCCTAATAAGTTGTACTGAGTATTTAAACAAGACGGATTACCCGCTCATTAGGTCGAACAAAGACTGGATGACAGATTAGAAAATAAAATAAAGACCTCTTTTGACGCTACCGTCTTGGTAATGGGTGTGGTACAAGGCAAATGCATGTGTGTGACTTGTTATTAAAGAGATACGGTCTTTTCCTGTCCCCTGTCTCCTCTTTCTTTCACTCTTTTTTCACTCTTGTTTGGACTTGCACCACGAGATGCCTTTCTACTGGGATTGGCTGTGAAAACACAAGGAGAATATACAATTATTATTAGGATTGATAATAATACTAGTAATAATAATAATAATAATAATAAAAATAATAATAATAAAAATAATAAAAAGAGAATAAAAAAACAAGAATCAATGCCAATGTCTACTACGTGAGGATCATCTTCATATTCTCATAATACATCAACATGGGATTCTCTCCACTCTGGGTGGTGGTGCGTTCAATATCACCATAGCGCTCACAGAACTCGCGGTGAGTAAGGACACGCACATCTCTATCATTGCCAGTCCCTGATCCACGACACACTTGCACATACAAGTCTCGCAACAGCTCAAAATTGGTAGGAAAGAAAATGTCAAACCAGCCAGGCTGTACCATGTACGTTGAACAGGGCACCATGGTTCCCTTGTACCGTGTCTGAACAACAGGTGCATCAATGCCCTCCACAGCATCAGGTAAAGATGAGAAATCAGACAAGACAAGCTGGTGCTGAGGGAAGTGGGTTTTGAGGATCTCCAGCCATAAGAACAGCTTGGTGGGGATGAATTCAGGTGCAGTTAGGTTGGGGGCTAAAGGAGATTGGCGCAACAGAGCATGCCAAAGACGTCGAGAAAGAACAGGACTGCGATACCCTGCTGCCTTTCTGGCTTCCAGATAGCGAGCAATAAGAGAGTCCTGGCCCACAGGCTCATAGACTTCTGTGTAGTCTCCTGAAGCATCTGTGCTGACTATGCCCTGGTATGGCTCCAATGTATGCAGATCATGTCGGATCAAATCATGAGCAAAGTTATCCTAGTATAAGAATGCATGAGAAGAAGAAGTGAAGGGAATGCCCGTCTGATTGCTTACGATAACCTCCATGCCCAGGAAGAAGCAGTGTTCAGGCACATATAAATCCCAGTCAAAAATGCTCTTGTTGATGATCTTTACGCATTGATGGTGGTCTTCTACATCTCTTACGTCTTGTCGTTCTGATTGTCGCTCGGCTAGTTTACCAGAAATCTCAATGATGTTGTAATGTGTACGCTCATAGACCAGTGGTTCATACGTTTGGATATAGTCAAGGATATTCAGCATAAGTGTACCATTGCCTGCTCCCATTTCATAGATAACGAGATCATTATGAGGAAAGTGGTTTAGCTTGTATTCGGATACCAAGTACTTGGCAATAGCATACCCATACCAAGGCTAATACAAGTACAATGAGTACACACACACACACACACACAAAAGACATCCCCAGGAAGATTTACCTTGAAGAGTTCAGTGGGTGTGTGCCATACTTGTCGTGCCACTTCATCCACTTCATCCACATCTCCCTCAATGTCCTTGTACATTCTTGCTAGAATGTTCATAAAATCCAAATGATCCTTCATTTCTGTAAAACTAAAATCTGTCTCTGGAGAGAAAATCACTGCCTGCTTGGAGAAATAGCCATAGTTTGGATTGTACAGAGAATTATCAATAAAGTCGCGTACCAACATTTTGGTCTTTGTAGGTGGACGTTGAGTTGTAGCAATATCTTTGGCAGTGACGCGTGGGTAGTGTTGGCGTGCTCTGGCTTCAGCTTGCTGTTCTAGAGTGGGAGAAAAGAAGATACTGAATAATCCTGCTTCTGCTTCTATTGTCTCTGTTGTTGCTGGTAGGGTGCGTCGCTTGGGAGAGAGGCGTTGAGAAGCCAACCAACGTGTGCCTGTTAGACCTCTCTGTTGCCTAAGAAGAAGTCCAGCAAAGTTGGCACCAATCCATGTCCTTTTATTTGCTAAAGACAAAGCGGTGAAATATCTCTGGGCAGTCTGCATGACTTAAGATCTGTCAAGAGTCAAAGGCATTGGACTGTGTTATGAAAGTCAAAAGGACGTGTGGGACTCTTGTTCGGGGATTCAATCATGGATCTCCTTCTCTTTGTCTTTCTCTTTCTCTTTTAGAATAAGCAGCCATTTCCAAGCAAGTGGGTGCATTTAAGAATTAGAAGGCATAAAGAAGTTTGTCTATAGAAAGTTTGGGATTGTTTGTCGTATTATTATCATGAACTATCTATCTTCTCTTCCCATAAGTTTATCCCATATGTCCCAGTAGAAAAGTCCCCATCGGAGTGTATATTGATAGGGATAAAGGCATGTCTGGCTGTCGTTTCCTCCTCTTCTTCTATTCAGACAATATTCCAGGAGAATGGTAAGAGAAGAAGTGCTTCATGTTTTATGAAGAGTAATGGCGCATTGATACTCATTATTCAACGGTCAGACAATCAGAATAGGCGACAAGGTAATGACATTCAACATTCTATTTCATTCATTTTATTTTTTATTTTTAAAAAAAAAATACCTTATTGTATGCATAACTAACGAACGATTGGATAGATTCCTCAAGCAACATTGAAATATGTTCCCTTTAATTCTGAAGAAGATCTAACTACCTGTCCTCGGTAAATACTGCAAACTGTCTTATACCAGAGACCATGTCCTTTTGATAGGAGTCTTATTCCTACTAATAGACCTGTGTCTTATTCTCTCCACGAACAACTTGCAGGAAAAACAGCGGTTATTTTTGCTGTTCCTGGTAATTCCCTTTCTCTTCTAATAAATAGAGAAAAATAAACAGAGAAAAATAACAATACACCCTATGCATGGATCTTTATGACTATTAGGTGCCTTTACACCCACTTGCACAGAAAAGCATGTTCCTACCTTTCTATCCAACTATGACGCATTAAAAGCCGAAGGAGTCGACGTTATTCTTTGTTTGTCTTCCAATGACGCGTTTGTCATGAATGCCTTTGCCAAAGCATTCAAGGCAGGCAAAAAAGTAACTATGCTCAGTACAGCCGACAGTGGATTCTTTGAGACTGCAGAATTAGTCAGGGAGGAGCCTAAAGTGGGATGTCTTTCTCGTCCCAAACGATGTGCCCTTGTTGTTAGGGATTTAGTAGTGACTTATGTTGGTGTTGAAAGTGTTTCTGGAGTTAGTGTTTCTGGTCCAGAAGATGTTCTTGATCATCTTCGGTCTGGAACTAAAGAGTAAAAAGGAGTTAGTTGAAAGGAATTAAGCTTCAAAATACATTCTAGTATCAATACCAATAAGATGTGTATAGAACAAGCAGAGTAGAGTGAGTATTTTGTTTATTTATAAAATGGACATTCTTTATTTCTTTAGCTTAACACTTTTGTCCCTTTTCAGTGTCTAAAGCATTGAGCTGTTGAAAGTACATACTTTTGGATCGAAAACTACGCATGTACCGTGAAGAAGAAGCCATCATACGCTTGAGTGCTCTTGGGTTCTCCTTTCTGTGCCATTCTGAGCTACTGGCTGAGTTCTGTTGATAGAGATCATGAAAAGTCGTGCTTTCAGTACTTGACAGACTTCCTTCTATACAAAAGGGACAAGAGCACACGGATTAAAAGAATGAGAAAAAAATAAAAAAATAAAAAATAAAAAAACAGTGTGGATTTCTAGTCTACCTGTCTCTGTTGTTGAACAAACTTCTGCTATATATCCCTGCATTGCTTCTTCAGCCATATGCATCCCCAATTGCTGTCGAAAGCCAGCTACAGAAGCATCAATGGATTCTGGGGGTCCCACTGTCTTGCGTGCTTCCACTTCATTCATCTGTACATACTCTACAGTGGAGGACGTAGGAGACAGTAATGCAGGTAGTGAAGTGGCAGCCAGTGGTGATTTCTGTGAGTTAGGCCTATGGCTCTGCAATATTCCTCTTAGTGCTTTGGTGAGAGAGTTCTTTTTATCAGAGATGGATTTTCCTAAACTTTCTGTGCTTGTCTCCATAGAATCTGAACTAAATGTCTCGTAAGAAGAACTGAGAACGCTGGCACGTTGGTGGCGCTGTTCTTGAGCTTTTTGTAGGAACAGATTGGCCTCAATCCCTTCTACAGGGTTGATCTTATGTACATAAATATTGGGAGGAGGATCAATAGAGATTTGATGGAAAAGAGTAATGGGTGTTTCAAACACACATTCTGTACTGTACGACGGGTCAGTGATCTTTGACTGGTAAAAGAAAAAAGAAAAAAGAAAGAAATACATAGTAAAACTCACGTAGTATCAGATGATAAAGAGAAACGAAGCGCAAAAGAAACATTGAGAAGTGTCTGGTCCTTTATGGAATATTGGTTTGCCTATGTGTCGATAACCCTTTAGAATGAATCATCTCATAGAGTATGGCGGCTCTGCTTGATTTTGATACTACAACTTACAGGTACTTCGATTGCTATAGTGACTTGACTTCTCATGCCTTCATCCACAGCCTTCCACCAGTCAAAGTTGGCTAAAGAGCTTTGTGCAATCACTTTGCAGGTCGATGTTACTGGCATATAGGTAAAGCTATCTGACATTGCCATCTGGGAAAATGTATTCTGACGTCGTAAAAGCTCAAGTTTGATATTGTGAATCTTTGTATAAATGTTAGTATTAAATACAAAAAAAAATAGTATTGTGTTGAGATTCATATCCTTCTGTCGAGAATAAAGAGATGGACCTACCTTTTGTTTGGACATGTTACTGGTCTTGAGAATAGCATAAATAGGTGAGCCAGCCACCCAGATAGACTTATCAAGCACAAGGTCAATACTAAGGAAACTCTCTTGACACTCTGCTGCCTTCCAAATGTGTTTACTTTCAATTACAGGAAGATACAGAGCAGCATCGCCAAGAGAAGCAAGTACAGCATTGGAATAAACCTCAATTGGACGTTCGGTTTTGAAAGTGAAAAGAGAAGAAGGGTCGGCTACATCTTTAGATACCAAAAGTTCACTAAGGACCGTGTTGATATCAATATGGATAGATAGAAAGAAACAAGTGGTGAGTCCAAAAGTCTTTCCTATTCATGTAAAACAAATATTAAGGAATACCTTTCAAGATAATAACGAAGACATGCTTTTTTGTCTTTGTAACTTCCACTCAAGTGGATAGGGAGTTGTGTTGTAAAGGGAATACAAAGAGATTGGATTTTAGGGTTAAAATACTGTGGATGTATGTCTTTGGATTGAATTTCCAATACAGATTGATCCAAGAACTGAAATGTATGGCTCTTTGCTGAGAAGTGAGATGCGTCGGTAATTGCTATTAGAAAGCAAACAAGGTAAGTTTTGTTTTAGTAAAGCCATTTACACCTACGCCCATCTCATCTCAATATCCACTTGACTACTTGCCTTCCATGCCATGGAGTGTTAAATTCAAGGAAATAAGATTTTCAAGAGAGTCTAAAGAAGTAATAGAAGGATGGAGTTGAACTACGAGTGTGCCTGTCAATTGTCCTCCTGCCACCACAAAGGAAGCATTAAGATAGATCTCTATACACTGTTTGCTGTGCTGTAGCCAGAAAGGCCATCCCTGGGCTGATTTGGACTCGGGCAAACTGATAGAAGCACAGGTATGGCTTTGTCTCAAGCTAGAGTTTCTTGTTAGTTTCCGAAAGAGCTGACCCAACCCAGCTGTTGATGGGCTGGGTTCTTCAAAAGAGGACAGTGTGGCTGTTCTTGTGGGGGGTTTTGAGGGATGTTTATTAGTAGGCATGTTGTTTATTTTCGCTGATACAGTATGGGAGCGAACCAGTATCTTTGTTGCTGGAGGTAGGCCTGAGCGTGGTTTAATCTCATCCTGCATTGATAAAGAGGACATCTGTTGTGCTTGTAAATTGCAGGAGGATCTGTATGTGGCATTGGGGAGAATTCTACCACGAATCAGTGGCAATTTTAGTGTAGTGATAGCTGATATACACCATGTGCGTAGTGGACGAGAAGAGACAATGGCCTTTTTCATGGGGTCTGTGTTGGCAGAGCATTGTTCTGGTGTAGTCCAGGAGCGGATCATTATAGGTGAAGACATGATAATACAAAAGAAGATGTGTAAAGTATGTAGACAAGTCAAGTGGAAGATATACACACCTTCACCCACCTCACCCTACGGCTATAGATAGATAGATGGATGAATAGATAGATATGTACATATATGCATGCATACATATATACATACACAATCTATTTTAACCTGTCGATAAAATAGAGTGTAAAGACATGGTAACCTATTTTACCATTTTCATCGGCCACATTCTTGTACATATCTTACTGTTTGTAGATCTTCACAAAGGAGTTTTTCCTTTACAAGCAGCAAACAAACAAAGCAATAACATTTTATGCTTTTCATATTCATTTTAATGTAAACAGTCTATATTTACTATGCTTAGTTCACACACTTTTTTTTTTGCCTTTCTGGAAAGACGTGGCTACATATTTCCCTAACAATGTGAGTTTGTATATAAATTCAGTATAAATTCAATTTCTATGGAGCTGTCCAATATCCCCAGGATTTAAACTCGTCTGCTTTGAAAATGGTGACTCGTCGCTCCCCTTGATTCCATCCTCATTCATACATTTCATCATTTATTTATTACAAGTATCACTTTTTCTTTCTTTCTTATTATTATTACAACAGGGAATTATAATTGAACAACTAACAACAGTGGTGTTTCACGGAGCAACTGCATTCTAGGCCTTTTCTTCGTCCATGGTAGGTAGTTGAATGGGACCTTTTGTCTTTGTGCTCTGCTGAAAAATAAGAATACAGACCAAGAAGAATTCGAGTATAAAAATAGCTGCCAGTGCATATTTTTGTAGGTGGATAATGAGATCAGCAGTTGAGCACTTTTCTTTCATTGTTGGGAAAAGAGAAGAGACGGCCGTAACAATGCACTTGGGAGGGCCATTGGGATAGACTTGCTTATAAAGTACACTGCGGGTGAAGGCGGTGATCATGCTTAAATCAAACACAATACAAAATATCCAACTTAGGGCCAATCCCAATGCCACAAAGCACTGAAATATAGGCTCATAGAGGGTAGGGTAGACTGGAGGAGTGTCCACAGCCTTGTCTTCTGGGCTGTAGAGAGGGACGAATGAACAGAGAATAGAGGCCTGTGCTGCTACCAGAGTAGAAATCAGGCGTCTGTCCTGTACTGCTTCTATCAAAAGAACAAGGGGGTTCTGAACAAGTACATGCATTTTATCTGTCAATAAAGAAAGAAATAGATCGCTGGATCGACTGTAATCGCAAAGAGACACTGCAACAACACACCCTGAAAGTATAAGAGCAATAAATCGTAGTGTTTGCAAAAGGTTAAAGAAGAAGAAAGGCATTAGATGAGGAATAAGTAGAAGATTTGGCTTGTTTATTATATCTTTTTTCTCTCTCTCCAAGTTATCCTTTTTATATTCATTGTGCTCCCCCTTTATTTCTTATTCTTTCTCTCTTTTCCATCATTTTGTCCTTTTTTCTGTTGTGTTTCGAGTCCATGTCTCCTTGTAGAAAGAGATCCAATGGATACACTATTTATCAGTTACAAATACACTGTTTTGTCACCTGCACCCTAAAAAAGAACACCCACCCTTTTGGATCTTACTTATTCACTAGCTAACTCAGTTCACCTTAGTAAGAAGAATCCCCAATGACCCGACACTGAAAATCGAGAACAACGTCACGCCTTTTGTAGTAATGAAAAATGATACGCTCCAAGTTGTTTTAAAAAAAGAAAAAAAAAAAAAGGACGCCTGCCTATAGTTGAATACAACCACTAATAAACTACAGTGGGGATTTCTTTTTCTTTTTCTTCCTTTCTTTTCTTTTATATACCCTTTTTCTAACTCCAACAAGCTCCCGTCCCAGTTCCTCTTTTTCTTTTTTCTTTTTACACGAGATGTCTACAACCACACCCCGTCACTACTGTCATATGTGCAATGCTGAAGTGCCTATTTATATGGCACCCGACCCTACCTGCCAGACATGTCATGAACAGTTCATAGAAGAGGTACACTCATACCTCCAGTGCAGACCACAGAGAGACGCATCAGAATAGAGAATAAAGAGAGAGTCCACGGGTACTCACGTCTATTGACAATAGATAGAAGACACTGCTGATGATCCCCGGCAGTTTCTAGCAAGTGAAGAGGAGAACCCTCATCCAAGTCTATTTCCGTCTGACACTGGTAGATGATAACTCATGACGTAGTATCAACCCCACTCTCCTAGATAACTATGGAGTGAATGATGAGAATACACTCGGGCCTTTCTTTGAGGGGGTCATGGCAGCTATTCTTGGCAATAACAACCTGAGACAGACCTTTATGGGAGGGTCTGGACAAGAAGGAGAAGGGAATCACGGCGTACAGAGAAGTCCACTTTTAATCTACAGTGGAGTATTAGACAGCACAACAGGGTTTCCTCGTGCTCATACCATGCGACAGACAGCAGGGGAAGAGACGACTCAGCCATCAGACCCATTGGCACCCCACCCCACAGATGAACAGGGCCAAGGAAATGAAAATAACAGAGCCAACAACATGGCGAGGTAATGTGCTAGGGAGGAGAGAAGAGTTGGTGTGTGTGTGTGTGTGTGTGTGGAGCTAATCGGCCTTGTTGCAGCGTATTCCAACTGCTACAGACATTGGCAGGAGCTCCCTTGGATGTTGGTATTGTGGGCAACCCCAATGACTATGTGTTTTCGCAGGGTGCACTCGATAACATTATTTCTCAGCTGATGGATCAAACTGTGGGGTAAGTGGTCCTATGGAGATGCCTAATGACAAGGGAACATTCATAGCCGCACAGCTCCTCCACCTGCTCCTGATGATGTAGTGGAGTCCCTTGTGCATCGTGCATTGACCCAGAACGAGCAAGGTAGAAGGCCCTATGAGTACTCAGAGTGACTGATTGTGTGTATGCATTTCCGGCTGTCCATAGATACTCAAGTAGATTGTGCTGTGTGTAAGGATGAATTTGATAGAGAAGAGAAGGTGATCGAGCTGCCATGTCTACATATCTTCCATGATGACTGTATAAAGCCATGGTTAAAAATGAACGGCACTTGTCCTGTGTGGTAAGTGGCAGGACTCAAACAGGCTATTCACTTGTTGATAGTCGACACTCTGTGGTTCCTTCTACTTCTCAGACAGATGCACAACAAGAAGAGACACCAGCAGCGACATCATCAGCGAGTGTAGATGCAAACACAAACACAAACACGACCACAAACACAACCACAGATACAAACACAAACACAAATACACAAAGTACAACAGATATTGCTCAAGTTGATAGTGATAGTGATATTGATACTGCCTCTACAAATGACACCACTGCCACCACCCACCTACCTTCAGACACAACCACACCAAGAGATGGAGAAAATCAAGAACCAGCCAGTCCTTTAAATTCACTCTTGTCTTGGTTCGGGAGACCAAGATCAGAAAGAGGCACCCATCCTCCCTCATGGACACCAGGTGTGCTTAGTGCTTCTTCATGGCCTGCAAACATTCCTAGTGATTTCACATGGGGACCAGGACAAGGACAAGGCACTGAAGCATCCCAGACATCTGAAGAAACCAGTCGTGCTGATAATGAAGACACTATTGATCTTGACCTAGATTAGATTTCCTTATTTTTGTGTGTGTGTGTGATATCTACGGATAAAAGGATATCATCTCTTCTTTACTGTCTGCCTGTCTGTCTGTATGTCTGTTTCTTACCTTAATTTGCATTACATTTCTACACTACAAGCATGTATGCATTACTATAGCGATTCTCGTTCTTTTCTTTTCTTCCCTTTCTTAAAAATAAATTAAAAAATAAAAACAAAACAAAACAAAAACACAACATTATGACAAAAGTGTTCCTATTAGCATACAAATGCAACCTTCTTTGCTAGTGTTGGTGTCTAATGGATCTTGCTAAGGGCAGTGTGTCTGATTTTGATACCTCGGATGGACAAAGCAACAGAGATACTAAGGATACAGACACAGATGACAGCAGCATAAACACAGCCATATTGAATAGAAGATCCATTGAAGAGTGTCTATACCATCCACTTTTGAGCCTACCAAGAGATAAAGAAAAGAGAATGACTTACCGCATAAGAGGCTCCATAGTGAGATGCAATGACCCATGCCACATGCAATATACCAGTTCGTGTTGACAGATTAGCATAACCATCTAGTGCTATTATCATCCATAACATGTGAAGAAGAGAGAATAGAGTAGTTGTGATGGCTATAGAACAGACAAACAGGTGAGCTATTCTATCATTAACGTATTCTATTACCAGAGATAAAGAACAGAGTCATCTTTGGACAGGAAGGACACATCTTTACACCAGGACTCAATGTCTCCACCAACAAGGGAATATAGCTCACAAGGGATGTAGTAAGAGCATAACCAAAACCAGACACTGTCCACATAGAGAACACATCAACTTATGCTTCCTTATTCTTTATAGTAAGAAAACAATAGACTTACCAAACCCAAAAGTAGCTCGGTTAAAAGGAGATTTTGGATTAGCTGAGACAAGGTTTAGATTTGTTTCTACACGACTAGGATTATTTGTTTGTCTGTCAGTATAATAAAATAAAAAACAACAATCGTGTGTTGATTAGTTTACCTTTGGAGTCGAAAGAATCCCCATCGAAATACCTCTTGAATAGTAACACTGTAGGCAATAGTCACAGGATGGTTGAACTGTATTGACTTTGAAAAATACCATATAACACTCGATAATAGCAGAGCAAATAGACAGAAAAAGGCACTGACCATACACAATACAAAATAGACAGCTAAGACACACCTCACTATGCTCTGGGTAGCTGTGACCTACCTCATGACCATAAGCAGAACATGTTGGGCATCCCGTGCTATGTAAAGAAGCAGAATAGAAATGAGAGGACCGTAGGCTAAAAACAAACAGCCAAAGAAGCTGATGAGGGACATGATGAGAAAGCTGAGCAAAGTGTGACTGAGGAAGGAAGAGCTGCATTCTGCTCACTATAGCATTCAACAAAGGCAAATCTACTTTGGCTGGAGTTGAATAGTGTACCTGTAGGGCAACAAAATGGTGTCTCCGCCAAAGATAAAAGATTTTCAACAGAGTGTATGAGTCTCTTTCTTTATAAAAGAGAATGTGTGATTGGATTAGATGATGATGGTATTATAATAATAGGTATACAATAGTATTAATCACAGTAATAATAAATTATAAAAGTAATTATACTATGTATAATAGTGATTCATTCCACCAAATACAATGTTTATCTCATCACGCTAAAATATTAAATGTTAACTAATGCCTCTAATGAATACAAAAGAGTCAATAGCATCAGGCTCAACCCTTTTTAAGTGACCAGTCAAGAAATATATCTTCTATTTTATCAAGATATGCTAAGGATGATATAAAAACTAGTGATAACACACACACACACACACAAACTAGCTGCCGTGTTCATAAGTTAGAATGTTCAATATATTATCAAAATAAACTACCGTTAAATATCTCCTTTCAACTCCATATTTATAGAAAAAACTACAAGCATCTTTCTTTAAAAGCATGTAATATAAACAAATGTATTATTATTCTCTTCTAACCTAGTTTTAAAAAGGTGTAAACAAAACATCTCATTCTTTTTGAACTCTGTATTGTTTTCATCTAATACGCTATTGCTTTATATTTATATTGCTTACTCCATTTAATACTATGATTGATTGAAATTCCTATTGGTATGATCTGTTGATACGTATTGGGTCTGACTGTATAGTATAATTAACAGGAAAAAAAAGGTAAGAGGAATAGTTTGAGCAAATGTCAAACTAAGGGAAAAGTATATTACGTAAATAAATAAAAATATGAGTGAAGAGGTTTGACAGAAAACTCAATAAGAACATTAGAATATCTAGAGATAATTAAGAAAAAATTAAAGAAAAGGATTGAATAATTAATGTGAATTAATGAGACAATTTTTTTTTAAAAAAAACAAATGTAAGAGATGAGCTATAAGTAATATTTTATCATTATCAGGATTAACAAACTATTGTGAAAACCATTCTCTTACTCTTTCATGATAATTATCAGAATCATAGCAACGAATGTCTCTATAACTATAGCCTAATATTTTACGAAAAAAAAACATTAACTACTCAACCGCATATAGATATATTCACACAAATATTCACATAAAAAATCTAATAAAATTTTGTGAACCCAAAGGTGTTAATGAGTCTATTAAAAAAATATATGACAATACGAAAATCGGGGCAATGTTTGATGGCAGACATGATACTAGAATGAGATGGCATATCTATAGAGGTGATGAGTAACATTATTTCCAGTAGGTTGGAGTTAGTAAACTATAATAAATACCAAAGATAGGCACAGTAACTATTACTTAGCCTATCAATAGGTAATCTTATATATAAGTATCATTTTCTTTATTTTCTTGAAGATTTTATGTCTATACCTAAAGAATCAATAAAGACAAAACAATATCAAAATAAAGTATTAAATCAAAAAGAGAAATCATCGTTTAAAAAGAGTAGCTGGCATCAAAAAAAAAATTAATAAATCTAATGTCTTTAAGGTAATTTAGTTTCTTATATAAACCACATAAACCAAAAACAATATTACCAAGAGTCTTACCCAAAGGGTCCGCTAATTGATCTACAACACCAGAAGCAGTAGATAAAGTGATAAAAAGAAAGAGTAACATTATTGAGAGTTATTTTTATATATTTTACCAAATGTTAAACATGAATCTTACCCTGATAGAAGCATCTTACTTATTCAACGTATATGATTCTAATATGGAAAACATACTGAAGAATTTTTTTTTGGTGAGGGTGATGGGTGATAATTTTGGGATACTTTATCAATGAAAGTGTTGGGAGATTGCTTATTTTAATGGGCAAAATAGACTCTGACAAGTACATGAATGTCTTGGAAGAGACTTATTACCATGAACTCAGGTAGCTCTCTATTTCTCCAACCCTGAAGTCAGTCACTACTTATGTGAGTAAAATGATAGACCTCATACGATTGATACAACCCAAGAATGGAATAGGGTGAAATACCAAAAGAAGTGACAGAAAACCTCATTGTCGGTATGGGGCAAAGATTCTAGGCTTTAATATATGCCAATGGTAGATATAGTAGTTAATAATTAGCCTTAAATTGAAGCCTCTGCTTTCTATTATAAACAATATTCTCTTTATTTATTGAAATTTTTACCTCAAGAGTTTACAAAGTTAAATAATAAAGTATGAAACTAAAAAAAGACATTACGTTTTAAATGCCCGCCATATTTTGCCTCATTATCTTAATGAATCAACCTATCATTAGTATGTCCATATTTTTATATATGAAATGATTATATTGATTTAAGTATTCTTTCAATCAAAAATACTTGAATAGATTGAGAATTCACGAATATATATGGCTAAGTATAAGATTATAGAATTGGTAATTTGACTATTGGCTTGCATGAATGTAGATTATTCTTTTACCGACTTTTTGTTAGCCATATGTATACTGTTTTTATATATATTTTATATTTTATTTATATTTTATTATCTGATTATAAATATAATATTTAAACTATAAGAAATTTATTCGAGTAAAAAAAATATTAAATAGCACTAATTATAAGAAAAGCACACAATGCACAGTGCCATTGATAGCAGTAGCTCATAGTACTCTGTGAGTAACTGCAGAATAACTCCGACTATTTGATTACAATCTCCTTTTAAATCAATAACAAGTATGGTCTTTTCTATTTATTAAATAATATCTTTCTCTTTTTATGTTTGTATAAAGTAAATCAATCCAATCAACTTATAATATATTTATGTAAAATATAAATTTCATGTTATATCCATGTCTTTTACAGTTATTAATTGCAAAAGATGAATCAAAAGCAAAATATTTTAGTCAAATCACATAGTTGTCTATTTTCAAATTTAGCTATAAAAAAGTCACCAAATTACAATGGATACAATTCAAAATATTTTTTTGGGTGTTTGGTTGCTATTCGCGCATTGGGTATGTTAGCCACCCCATGAGATCGTTTAAAAATAAAATGGGTAAACATACAAACACTCTAAATACAAAAGTAAAAAAATAAATGCAAATGAATCAGAAACAGAAAGATAAGAGTACATAAAACCTCACACGAGGAAAATAATAATGAAAAGTGAGAAATGAAAGTAAATGAGAATTACGAATAGACATTCAAAGAGCTATAAAGTCAGCAAGGAAACCAGGACACTAAAAAGATAACCGTCATCCTGTGGCGATTCGAAATCCAACGAGGAATACTTAGAGCAACTCGGACAATCCTGAGAATATATGTAGTAATTACACTAGCAGCTTCTGGCTGTGTTAAACAGATTAAGAATGGGTAGTAGAGGAGAGATCGGAAGAGAAGTGAGGATATAGCGTCTGTTACTGAACGAGTCTTTGCACTCTATGGCGGCGTTGGTGTTCCCGCTCAACACACCCATCAGCAGCCTCAATGAGCAAGCTACCAGCTGATGGCTCTACATCAATATCTTGAGTAGACGTGGCTCGATCAATGGCTTGCAGCAGTATTAACAAACTGGGCCAAAGATCTCGCCATTTAACAAAAGACTTAACCGTGCACGGCAGAAGATTTAGACAATAGTCAATTGGATGAACGTCTTGTGGTGGTGCAAGAACTAAGAACAAGAATATGGAGCGTTCATGATCAACAAATGTGCATGTGAGGAAGTGGTCCCTGTTAGCAGATGGGTGGCCAGATTGGCAAGGAACTGAAGGTATCGGTGGTAACCAAGCAACCCTCCATTTTAGTAGACTATGTCTCTCTTTGCGCGTGCACGGTAGTAAAACATTATAGTACAGTGTCCGGCAAAATAAATACAACTCTTTTCATTTTCCGATATAATTCTTGTATAGGGAAATACTTATTGTTTGTCATAAAAACACACACTAAACACACAGTAGAGACTTGAAAATTGGATAAAGTATAAAGAAGGTCAACAGGATATTATATACAAATTTATTGGGTGGAAACCTTTAATATTTGGTATTTCCACCCTTTGTCTTTATTACAGCCCTACATCTCCGATGCATGCTGGCAATGAAGTTATTGGTAACCTCTTTGGGGATTTTATCCCATTCTTGGACCAAGAAAGCCTTCAAATCTTGGAGAATACTTTCTGGGATCATCTTATTGCAAACTGATCTATCCA
This sequence comes from Spinellus fusiger, assembly GCA_025094145.1. Lineage (NCBI taxonomy): Eukaryota > Fungi > Mucoromycota > Mucoromycetes > Mucorales > Phycomycetaceae > Spinellus > Spinellus fusiger. Next base: position 510,472 of record JALLLS010000009.1, on the reverse strand, counting down.
GTTCCTCCAAAAGATGCTCAATTGGGTTCAGGTCAGGGCTTTGAGAGGGCCACCCCTCCATCGTGACTATGCCTCTCTCATCCTTCCATTTCCTAGTCTCCTTACTAGTATGGCAACTGGAACTGTCCTCTCGAAGAACATAGCCTACCACTGGATTCAGTATGGAAAGATGAGCCAGCTCAGGGCAATAGACCATTTCTAAAATACTGGTATATTTGGCACTATTGATGGATCCCTCAACTGTAACAAGTTTACCAACACCATCACCCCATCACCACCAAATTTCATCGTTGGCTTGACATTCTTTGGGAGTAGTCCCTCCTTTTTCCTGTGTACCACTCTGTTGCGGTTGTTGGTTCTCATCAGCTAGTACTTTGACTCATCAGACCATATGACTGTCTTCTAGCCTTCTTCTACCCAGTGGAGGTGAACCTTGGCCTAAGAAAGCCTTAACTTCTTGTGTTTAATGCTGAGAGAAGGTTTCTTAACCACTTTGCAAGAAGACAGGCCAAGCTTCTTTATCATTTTTCTAAAATTATTTATGCACACTTTGGTGGTCATTTGCTTACAAAGTTGATCCATTGTCTGAAATGAATCCCTTTTCATTTCGCATACAATCTCTCTCATTTATCTCTGTCATAATAGGCTTGCTCCTAAAGCCCATTCCTGCTTTTAAACAGCCAGATTTCATATATCTTTTCATGATAAGGCTGACAGTGGGATGACTGACACTAAACATGGCTGTGATGTCCACTTAGCTGGTGCCATTTATGGTAGCAAAGTGAACAGTAAGTTTAAAATTGTCAACATTTTTCTATATATTTCCAATAAGCTTTGTGTTTTGTTTGTTAGTTTCAGAAATAGTAGATGTTATAGCAGAAAAAGAAGAAATAAGGAATAAGTAAAAAAAAGAAACTTTTTTTGAGCAAAATAAAGGTCGGAAAATGAAAAGGGTTATATCTATTTTGCCGGACACTGTATATATTGTAGTATCCACTCATATAATACACAGTACACATCGGATACACCAACTACGGATCCTGTCCAACCACCAACCATCAAGCAACCTCCTGTACCATCACCTGTTATAACCTCTATGTCTGAGGCCACCACTACCACCACCATTCTTAACTCGGACATTAAAAAACCCAGACAACTTACCAAACACACTCGTGCAAATTCCTACGAGTATCAAATGACTGAGGTAGAAAAGCCTGATACCTTCACCCAGCAGATGATGGAATTTCTGTCAGATATTCAGAGACAAATGGCAACAATCGGACTCCGCATCCAGGAATTGGAAGCATAAGTTAAGATCAAGGATGACCTTATTACATCTCTCCAGACTCAGGTCAATGCCAAGAGTGCAGAAAATGCACCCAAATCATCTCCCGCCCCTACTTCCACCCTCATCCCCACAGTGAAACCCACAGCTGCCATAGAAAAGGCTACTGTCACTTATGCCAACATGGCTAAAAAGAACGTCTCCTCACCAAAAAAGACAGCAAAGGCCAGAGCAGTGCTTAGAGCACAAACAGCTCGGGCGTTACAAGAGCCTACTGGACCCTCAGTATACAACTTTGTATAGTTGCCCTGTCGCCGCTACCTCAAGTACGGCCAGATCCGCAAGATGTTGGGATCACTGAAGATCCAACAGTCACGGATCATAGACATCCACTTCCCTGCAAGGGGCACAATTGCACTGCTTGTACACGGTAGCTTTAAGCAAGAACTCGAGGAGAAACTCGAGAAATCAAAGATCAAGCCACAGGCAAGCTTTGATCCAGTAGCTGCAACGGTGATTGCAGACCCTAAGCTCCAGCAGGAGTCTGACAATGTCAAAGCTGCAATGGCCAAATAATTCTTTGAGCAAAGAGTATCCAACACTTGTCTTCGTGCCTCCACTCATTTAGGGTACAGCATTACTCACCACTTTGGCTCAAGCATTACCACACCCCGTCTATCCACCATTGCCTTTGAGAAGCTCCTGGCAGACCTCGAGGCCAAGGCCACAGTCAATAGCCCTTCTGCTACCCTTGAAAAAGAAGCCCTCCAGGCATTTGGGTCTGACTCAGCCATGGAAGGAGTCGAGGAAGACAATCAACACACTCAACAAGACTTGTAAATAGACCAATCTTTGGTCTATTGAGAAGCTTGTGGGATTAGGCCCAAACTAATGTCTATGTCTGCATTGTCATTTTCTCTCATCTCTCATATTTCTCTTCATTCTTTTCCTCATTTCGATGTTTTACCTACTCTTATCTTTCTGTTTCTTCTTTCCTTGCATTTTTTTTCACTTTTGTATTTGAAGTGTTTATATGTATATCTTAATTGTTCAAAAGTTCTCATAGGGTGGCCAATATGCCCAATGCGCGAATAACAACCAAACACCCAAAATAAAAAATACTTTGAACTGTACTATAATTTTACACGGGATGAGATCCTAGAGACTTGTAAGGACTTTATTGAGAAGGGCTACGTTCACAAATATATGTGATTAGAAAAATAGATTGAGGATGTCCTTGGATGTGTGAGAGATAAATGTTAGACGGGAGCCTAGTAACAGAGTGGCCATGATATTCGGCCAAGAGAAACAGTAAATATTACAGGAGCAAGGATTTAATTGAATATTCAATGATAACCAAAGAAGAGGACCAGAAAAGAGAGATTACGTGATACACCCAAGAAACAGTCAATTACTTAGCTTAGAGTCTATATTACTCGATTATCGGTCTCAAAGTATTACTTGGATCAATATGGATTATATTAAATGTGAAAACATAGGGTTTTAATATTTATGTGAAGAGCTATGCCATTACGCATGGACTTCTCTATTGATCTCTCTTCTACCTTCAGTATTCTACTTTCATTTATGCAAATAGGCCGCCACACTGCCTCATTTTACAGTACCTATAAATACGTAGATTTCTCCCAGACTTTATATCACTTCAATCTCAATAATCAACTTGATTTTATATTTAGACAAAACAAGTGACTGAGAATATAGAAGAAAAACTAAACTATTTTAGTACCTCAACTTAACATTGCCGTTTACAAGTTTTTCTTGTGAATAAAGACTTAGTTCTTATATATATATATTATTTTATAGTTTTGGCAAATTATGTGTCTATATAAACCCACGTTAATAGCTTTCATAGAGTAAATAAATAATGCAGGTTTAGATAAGATGTCAACTGAAAGATAGGTATATTTAATACATTCATTTTTTTTATATCTTAATCTCTCTCTATAGGCATTCCAGGATATATGCCTACTTTTTAGCACCCAGTTGAGGTTGCTCTAATCTTAGAAAATGACTCAATAAAAAAAAACTGATTTGAGCTAAAGATAGCATCATCGGTCACAAAAATGAGTTAACAGACTTGAATGATGGAGATGTAGCGGAAACATTAGTCTTATAGGTTGAGTTAGTATATACATGTATTATGTTTAGAAGCTTCTTACTTTAAAGATGTTTCAAAGGGAAGAGTTTTTTTATTATAAAAATCCAATATACAAACAATTTTTAAGAAAAAAGAAAGGAAAAGAGTCCTACTTTTATTATATACTTCTAAGAAGTGTTTTTATGAGTTTTTCTAAACATAATTTAGGAGTGGGAAAATATTTAACAATAGTTTGTTTTGGTAGTGTCTATTGAGTATTCTTACTTAAGGATATCATAACCCAGACAATTGTCTAGTGGAATGAATGTTTCTGATGTCAACATGTAGCCTTTGGCAGTCTTTATAGTTACGATATTTCAACTAATTTTCTCTCTGTGTGTATGAAATGTGAGAACCAGTTATTATTTTCTAGATCACTTATAACAAAGAATATACTATTTTCACAATTGCACAAGCAATTTATTCAGTGTACCAACTACTACTGAGTTTTCATTGACAATAATCATGTGTAATTCTTTGCCTTTTTATTTATTGATTTATTATTGACTTTGACATAACACAATACATTCAAGAGTATGACATTCTGTGCGACATTGGAGCCCACAGAGTATTTTGCTGTCTTGCTAGATACCAGTACAAGGTCTCTGAATCTCTGACTAAGTTTAATATTAATTTAAACCCAAATTCTAGTGATAAGGTGTTTTTTTTAATGTCTCTATTTTCTTGAAGGAAAATATACGTCTTGATTACCCATATGAAAATGAATTCAGCCTTGTTCATATGTAGGATAACTTATGCACTACATAAATGAAATTATTTCCTTCCAATTCACGCGCCTGTTGAAAATATGCTTGGATGCCAGTAGGTAAGACGATAGATCACTAAAAATATTTTATGCACCTAAGGACCAATGCATGTATTACTCCTAATTCAATTTCCAACTATAGGTTATTGTATTGAATAGTTTTAAATGGGTAAAAACTAAGAAAAATACTTCAAAACTAAGTAGATGTTTATAATAACACGTGACATTGAGACAATCTTTATGCAGATATAGAATAGCATACCTTTCTGTTTTCTGGGGTTATTCAGATAACCTGATAATTTAATTCTCTGATAATCGAACGCTCTGATAATCTTAAAACAACTTATTCTTATAGTCTTCTAGAAACTCCTTAAACAAACCCTAAACAATTGGAGAAATATAAGCATAGGCGGAAACACAAACTCATTGCTAAGAGCGTATTCATTATTTCCAGACAAAATAGAATTGCCGTGTTTGAGGCTACACGTTGATAAGACAAGTGACACAGATGTATAGGCAAGATATAGTCTTTCTTTCTTCATTCTTATTATGTTATTCATTTCTCTTTCTTGTGTTTCTTGTACTTCTTGAATTTAGTTGTACAATTGAGATGGAATTATTTCCGTATTTGGCTTATAATTTTTTCTTTTTTCATTTTTCTTAATCCCCGTGATAGGTGAATTATAGTTTTAAAGAAAATAACATAACACAATGACGGAGCGAGCCTAAGTTTTATATATTTATAAATATCAGAGGGCTTTTTGATATATAGGGCAATCATTTTTTCTTCAATTAAAAATACGTCTATGGTTGGCTAATTTTTTTTTAAAGTTTAAAGATAAAAATTAAGGTTATTTTTATTTATTTAGGTCTACTATAATATTATTTTTTGCATTTTTTCGATGTTTTTTAAGTTTTAGCATTGAAGAATCCCTATATAAATTATAAAAGGCAATTGTGTAATCACCAGCATTGTTTAGTTCTATAAATCTAATATTGACCTTCATCCTTAACATAATTTGCCATAAATGTGCTCTTTTGAACTATTATATCTTCTGATAGGCTATGATAGTATTATATTTATATCGATAAATCTAAAGCCAATGACTCGAAGAAATAGAACAAATACACTATATATATTGTAAAAATTATCATACTAGTGGACAACAGTGCTAAAAGTACTTTATGTTTGTTGAGTCTACGGACAAAAAATGTATATTTAACAGTTAAAAATACAAAACATAAACTATTTGAAATATATCTAATAAAAATGACAAAGTGTGTTTATAGCTAAGACCAAGAATATATTGCAGGATATTATTAACAACCAATTTCAACTTGTTTAATTTCTTTAATCTTTAAATATTCAAGAATAAAACCTGACGTAAATATCTTGTAAGAGTATTAGAGTAAACGGAAATAGTGATACTTTAATATATGTCCATTATTTCTATTGATTTACCTATGAACAATCAATCGTTTTAAGCCAAAACACAGGCATCATTGTTTTATAAGATATATTTATTCTTCTCAATAAGATATACATCTTATTGTCTAATATTCTTTAAATAATAGTAACTAAAGCAATATATATTATCAGCCAATCATTCTATTTACGATTAATCCATTTTTGTAAACTACACATTTGTTTTCTGCCAATCTATAAAAAGTAATTTCCCAACACATAAAAAAATGACAAAAAAGATATTTTGAAGTCAGAAATAATCCATAGATATGTATATTTGTTTTTTTTAAACTATTTGCGTATCTGATTTATTTTTTGTGCATTCAGTTTTCAAGTTTGTCAATATCATGAGATAAAAGAGAGGCTTTCTAAAATCTTTTCTTCTTTCTAATAATTCTTGATAGATGCTAGTCCTCGCGCTAAAAATCTAATAAATAGTACTATGAATAAAAATTGATCTATAGTAAAAACAGTAAAATTATAGAAAGCCTCTCTTTTATCTCATGATATTGACAAACTTGAAAACTGAATGCACAAAAAATAAATCAGATACGCAAATAGTTTAAAAAATCAATAACATCCATGTTACCTTATTTAGACTTGTCTTTGTCTTTGTTATTTTGTTAGTACAAAGACAATTATAAATAAATTATCCGAGTCTTACTAGCGACATTAGAATCCATCCAGGTTTAATTAAAAAAAAAGAAAAAAGAAAGCTCTAATACATAGCTCAATATATTCAGACCATATACAGTTGGAATAACAGTAGTAAAAGAAATATGATAGCAGGATATCTATAACAATGTGGAAAACTATTAAACTTGCAGGACAACGAAATAGATATAGCAAAAATACAATTGAGCGGACTGACTTTACATGTTTGTGTAAATGGCCTGAGATCAAATACTACTGAATATTAAAAGCTATAATAATAATAATAAATGGGTGTATTTACAAAATAAATAAATGAGTGTACGAAAGTCCAAAGTAAATCAAAGCATAAAGATGTCATACATCAATATAGAATGGTAGTTATTAAACTAGAGTATATGAAGAAATAAAATTTATAATATTTTTTACTGATATTTTAATATCTGAACGTATGCCCCTTATTGTTATTGTTTCATATTAGATCATTTATTTCGGTGGGCTAATAAGTAATGTAGATCAAATAAGGCTTGTAGAACAATTAAGAACTGTCCAAGACATAAACACAATAGAAAAGAATAACTCGATGTTTATTAAAGAGGTGAATAAAGCTACCTATGTACACTACATAATTAAGCCAAGAAAGCCTTCAGATCCATCATGCATGATGGTCTTTCATTTACCCTTCCGTAAGAAAGGCAGTGTGACAGCCAACCTGTTCGTTACCACAAAGCCGATAAAATAAACCACCCATTTATAGTTTAGGTTATAGTAAGGTTATCAGAGCTGGAAAAGAAAGTTAGGTACAGAATATATATATACAATTTTTATTTATCTTATATAAACAATAAGATATTCAAGTGGATTTATAACCACATTTAATGATAAGGTATACTTATAACGTATCCAATCCATAAGAAATGTAGATCGATTAAGCAATAAAAGATTAAAGTAGTTATGAGCATTATCTATATGCCAATATATGGCACGGGCCGTATTGCTCCGAGATTTATCGTCTTTCCTGTCTTGAAATTGGGGTTAGCTACCCCTATAAGAGAACAACACCACTAGCCATACTAACAAGGTGACACGACAGTAGAAGGCAGAAAACATTATACAACTCCTATTCATCTGGCTATCCCAAAAACCGGATTAAAATCCGATAGAGTATCTCTGGGTTTATTTGAATAAAAGTGCGTACAAGATAAAGAGTGTGTACACCACTGAAAAGTAGAAGGCCGCTCTTTTGCTAGAATGGGAGGCAATTCCTAAAATCTTTTTTTCTGTTCTCAATACCAGTATAGGGCGGAAATACTAAACTGTAATACTAAAGATCATCACATCAAATACTAAGCACCTTTTTTCAATAAAAGTGTTTCTATTGTATTGTCTCTTAGTTCAGTCCAAAGAATTTGTGTGTAGAGCAGATAGTTAAATTGTATATTTTATTAGTACGCTCTCACATTATTTTGAAGAATAAATAAATAAACCTATATCACAACTACTATTACGGTCGTATTAAAGCCATTAAGAGTATCTTCAATGATACAGACTATTCCTTCAAGTGATTGATTCACTTTTATATGTTCTGAGCCTTCATTTAGAGGCTGATAAAACCATCTTTTCTACATATAAAGAAAAAAGATGAATGATAATTGCTACAAAAAATTCCTCTATTATTTATTATATTGAAATTATAAAGTCTATCTAAATATATCATATTCATAAGTTTATAAGCTACAAGGTAAGATTTGTAGAATAAAGGAGATTACTCAAAGTTTGAGGTCATGTCATCTCTCATGTACATTAGTCTGGTGGTGCTGCTGTAACTAGCTGTGTATTGACCAATTATTTTTTGGAGAGCTTTTCCAAGCGTATTCCACTTGAAGAGTTTGATGTCTTTCTCAATGTTTCGTGGTTTAGGATCAAAGAATTTCATCACCTTGACAAAGAATTCTTCTGTATCTTTGCAGTGTTTTTTCAGGGTTAAGGGCTGAAATTCCTCAAGGTTGCGACGAACTCTGTTCTTTTCTTGTTGGGTAAACTGGCCATCTACCAAGTACTCAATCAGACGGATACAATCCACTGAAGTATAAACAAATTCATCCTGCATCTCCCAATAGATACAAGATATGCTGATGGTGCCCTTGCATGTTTCGTTCCAATCAAAAAGGAAATGATATTTGCTTGATACTGTATTGGGACCACTCTTTCTCCAAAACCTAGCAATGAGACGACCTTCTCTCATCTCATTTTTCATCCATTCAATCGAATTGGCTTGGGCATCTTCTTCAAAATGAAAATCCGGACGGTTCAATAAAAAAGGTCTCTATAATGTTTAATCTTGCTTAGTTTTAAAGATAAAGATATACACATATGCATAGTAATATAGATCTTTTGACTGAATGTTTCAAGCATCGTTTTCATCAAACTTACCTCATTATGCTCTTCAGGGACAATAAGTTGAGGACGAGTGGGCTGAATACTGGCAGGTTGGATAGGGACTAGCTGAACAGACAGAGCACGGGTTCTATGCCCAGCACTGGGAGGCAGCTGAGATCCCTGGCCTGCTGTCTCAGAATTTAGAGTCGGTTCTCTTCCACTCTCCTCACTTGTAGTAGGACTACCTGTATTAGGTATTGACAATAACAGAAGAAATAAAAACTTACCTAATTGTGGCTGGATGTATAGTCATGGGCTGTGTCGTCACTAACTGAGAAGTAGAGGGTTGAAAGAGAAAAGGTTGTGGAGGAATCGAGGAGGTCATTGTTTGTTGCGAAACTCCCAACTGAGGAGGCATATGTGGATAGGCAGCAGATGAATACACCATGACTGGCTGAGGAGGACAGGATACAAATGACTGAGCTACATGTTCAACAAGAGGAACCGCAGTATTCTGCACTCTCATGTGTGAATATTGACTTGGGTTTCCAGCATATGAGAATGACACAGGCGTGGCCATGCTTTGAGTGGCAATGGGTTGACGATAAGAATAACCCATCATTGAAGTGGGATTTATTGTTGGATCTAGCACATAAATAGGGCGGTTAGCAATGCTTCATTATTGGTTGGCATGGGAACAATAGAATGAAAGCGGAGATGAGGTATGATTTGGATAGAAGAATAAAGCGAATTAAATAGAATAAATGACGGAAGAACCCTCGGAGAGACATTCAAAAAGATTTAAAATTGTACAAAATCAAAAAGAATAGCCCAATTAAAGAAAGTAGGACAAAAAGAGAGGAATAGGTCTGTACTAACATAGTCTGATATCGTCTAATAGAATCTAATAGAGCAAACAGTGTCACTTACCTTCGTAATAATCTTGGGGTCTTGAGGATGACTGTGAAGAATACTGTGGAGATCGATTTGTATCATAATAGCCTGCATATTCACTCATATCATAACCTGAAAGTTCCCCATCTAATTCCAATATAATGTTATTCATCCGCCTTATAGACAATGACTCACTTGGTATGGGGAGACGCTGATTGTTATTCTCATCATATGCTACATAGTCCATCGGGAGACTGCGATGTCCGTAATGAAAATAGGTAGCAAATAGACTGCTTTCTACATGTTCTATCACCTGATCATTGGTGTACTGGAGGACAATAACATGGACAAGAGCCTTAATACCCGGTGTTTGACACATTTGCCACTGGGGCACAATAGCTGTCAAATTGACAAAGTCAGATAGATTACTAAGAGATAATCGAACTGGTACAACGCATAAGCCAAATGCCATTCTCAGTCTAGGAATGAGCTGATCGAGGCTTGTTCCTGTTAAACGTATATGTATTGTGTCACCCTCTGTTCCTGTTTGAGGGGTACACTCTATCACACGAAAGGCAGGATACCTATCCGCTGTGGATTGTGGATTCCAGTGCCATAGACCTTCAGGTACTGAGACTGTAGCTGGAATTGTGGCCGTAGCATTAGGTGTTAATGTTGGCATAGCTGTAGCAATACCAGTCGTGGTTGTGGCAATACCAGTTGTGGTTGTGGCAATTCCTGGTGTGGTTGTGGCAATTCCTGGTGTGGTTGTGGCAATTCCTGGTATGGTTGTGGCAATAGCATGCGTGGAAGCAATAATAGAGGGGTGGGTAGGAGTTTCAGAATCAGTGGTAATAGTAGTGTCATCATGATTGAGATGATCATTAGTATTTCCATGACTCAGGCAGTCGTTATTATCATTAGCATCGTCATTGCTATCAACATGACTAAAACTGTGGCTACTATGGCTACTACTGCTGTTGCTGTTAACAAGTGCGATGGGTGAAAGAGGAGAGTTAGGATACGGTACATGTGGTGTGGGTTGAGTTTCTGTAATGATAGATGTATTTGGCAGGCTGAAATCTAGAAACACAAGACGATGAGAACCATTTGACGTCCCATGCGATCGACCTCATTACTTTGTGACATTATATTAGATCACCGCCAAGATCAAGACAATAAGAGATTATAATAAGAATGAGCTGTAGCAAGTACTGATAATACTGATATTATCAATACAAAGCAGGTGATATTAAGTTTGAATATGAAGTTTTGTTTCTAAAAAGAGCATAGGATATATAAAGATATAGTGCAAAAGTTAGATGAAGTATCAGCTTGCATGATAGTTAATGAAAAGACATTTTGTCACTCCAAAGTCTTGAGAGAATTCAGCCCCAGTTCACGCATTCTTATCGCATGGTCACACATATATGCGTGAACTGAATGATTAAAGGTATCAAGTCTTACCAAAGTATCGATGCAATGAAAAGAGGTGTAATGACAAATTGTGTTTGCTAAAGAATAATCGAGAGATATAGCTAAGAAGAGCAGAAGAATTCTTTTTGAGAGAGTAAAAAGAAAAAGAAGAAAAGAGTGAAAGAAGGAAAGAAAGGCGTTGAGATAGAAAGACTGTTGTTATCAGCAAAAAAATGGAATTAAGAAAAAGGATAGTGCTTTCTTTTTTCTTTTCTTTTTTATTTTTTCTACCCTTTTTCTTTTCATACTAATTTATTGACTAGTAACAGGCTATTACAATAATAATGCTCTATTCAACACTACCCTATTTCTTAATAACAGAGCATTGGCTAGAAGCAATTTGTTCAATAATAACAATTCATTAGCTATCAACAGAACATGGCAAAACATTACATTGTCTATCAAGGTAATTAATGCATAGAGAATACAATTTCTTATTGGATTTAATGTGAAATATGGTCACTCCATTACCAATTGACCAAGAGCAGTAGACTCATATTCATCGCTCTACTCATCACTAATATGGCACTTTACAAACCTAATTTGGTCAAAAATATCATAGAATAGCTCTTTTCCCAATATTTCAGACCAGATTGGGGTTTAAAAAAGATTATCTATTAGCATTGAAAAGAATCAATTACCACTGGAGCAGCGGTATTGACAGAGTGAATGAGAGAAGTATTTATTTATTCTATCTATCTATTATTATTATTATTATTATTAAAAAAGAAGAAGAATGTTTTTCACTTTTACAGGCTACATGTCATTCCATTGTAGATCATACTATACATTCGAGGATTCTTTTATATGATTTATAAGGGAACTGCTTTCTCACAAGTTTCAAATAGTAATATGATTGGCCAAGGTGACTTTTTCGGTTTAAATGCGCAATTTTAGACTTTTTATAGCTTAATTGGGCCCAAATAAAGTGTCTTTGATTTCTTGGCCTTGAGTTAAAAAAAAAGCAATGAAGAAAATGTAAAGAAAACATAAATGCTAATGATATAACTATTATCTTTAATTTGTAACATAGTCTACCCTAAATATGTATTTTTCTAACTCTCCTTCTTTTGATAGGCTGTTTACGTAAATATTTATTCTATGTTTCTGAAATATGTTGTCATGATGTCATTTTCCTTTTATGGATAGTGACATCTTCACTAGTGTCAAGAAAACAGTATAAAAAGAAGTAGCCAATAATATGAATAAAGAGCAGAGTTCTAATATACGTTGAATTGACCCTATCACCTTTGATACCTGATATCAAAGGCAATTATGTCATCTCTGATCTTAATACTAAAATGATTTCAGCCAGTTGACGTATAGCAACTATTCTATTGATTACTCATTCGATTTTCTGATTGTTTTATAAAGTGGCCCGACAAAAGTAATAGAATTATTTTAATTTCCGGGCCATTTCAATATTAAAAGATAATATACACTATTTCTTTTTTTCATAACACTTTCTTTTTTCTTATAGTGTCTGCACCATTCAAAGAATTGTATGGAAAAAAAGAAGTTTGGAAGTGGTGGAGTAATGTTATGTATTGTTTTAGTGGGGAGGGTGTTGAGATGGATCGTAGTGAAGGGTAGGATAGACTCCGACAAGTACATCAATGTCTTGGGAGATGTCTACTGCCATGAACTTAAGTAATTCTCTCTCACACAGAACCTGGAGTCAATCAACGCCTACAGGTGAACAATGCTAGACCCTCATTGCTAGTATGGGGTAGAGATGCCAGGCTGTCATTGATGCCAAAGAATAATAGTGATTACTAAGCAACCTTATAATAAAACTTCTTTTATTTATTATAAACACCATTTTATGTATGTATAGTAACTCTCACGTCTCTATCTAATGAATTCATGAAGTTATAACACTATTAAGAAAAGTATGAACCCAAAAATGGAGATCTACATTTGAATAAATCCTATTACATTTTACTGCTCATTTTATAGATAGTAAGTACACACCTAAAGATTTTTGGGATATAAAAGTAAATACACGGACAATAAAATTGCAATATTCTTATGATTGGCTAATGTGTTTTAAAAGGGTATTTTCGCTGTCTAAATGAACTATTTTAAACTCTGTCTGCCTATTCTAGCAATAGCTACACTATCTTCATAAAGTATTGGTGCCTCTTTGGGGAAATTATAGTATAGAAATGTAGTATGGTTCCAAAAAGACTTACGTGTATTTTAGTTTAGTGGTGATAACTACACCGGATTCTTCTTTGATGTTTTGATGTTTTGATGTTTTGGTGGATTAGCTACTACTAGCTAGATGTTTGTCTGATTGTTGTTGATTTATAAAGATCAAAGGCTTCATTTTACGAAATGGGAGTAAACCATTGACATTCTGGTTTTCCACAGCAGGAGTACCTTAATTTGAATAATTAGTTATACAACATTGGGGTGACTCTGGCTCTCTCTTCGAGGTCCTCTTGCAATTTCTAGAACCAGGGAAGAAAGTATTTGGCAAGTACATTGATATACTTGACTTGATTAACTGATCTCTCCAAGAGTACAAGAGGTCCTACACCTCCACATCAATAGCAACCCTACACCATGACTGAACCCTTGCCATACTTGTATGTTCTATGTGTATGACACTTCTCATACCTTTCACCTTTCTTCCTGAGCATTCTAGTCCCTTTATTGTTGCCCACAACTGTAAAATAAAAAATAAAAATAAAAATTGATTTGCTGTCTACTCATTTTTGCATGGAGCTGTATACCTCACCAGAATAAGAATATTTTTTATTATTTGGTCTTGTTATTATCTTGTTATTTCTTACACTGTCCATACAACTTGATACTTAAGCACTTATTGAGCTGAGCATATCTGGGCAAGGTAATGTGCCATTATTAACAAAGTAAAACAATAAAAGGAAGTGATAGACACTACCAAGGACTATTCTAGTGATAAAAAGGTAAGCAGTGTCTACATCTGGGCTTGTGCTCATTGTATTCCACAAGACACTCATTGTATTGTTATTAGGTAAGTAAAGACTCCTTTCAAGTCAGTCTTAGGTGGTCTTCTATACTATCTAGGCTGTACTACTGAGCATAGTTATCTATCTTCCAAGAACAAAGAATTGGGTTTTTAGGGTGTGGATTCTATTGCTATGATGGAGTGTACTTGGGCAGTAGCTATAGCTATACTATAGTATTATCTATACTATTACAATAAACAATTTTATTCATAAACACTATATTCTATTGATAATACAATTTGATAGTGAGGTATCCACAAAAGGAAACAATTATTTAGATATCCTCAAACCTATTGATTTTAAACACAGTTCCATAAAAGGGCAAAATATTTTTAGATGTAAAAGGAAGAAGATATCACCGCCTAAAAGCCAGAAAAATCTTTGGGTGTGTAGTAATATTTTTCTCTTTTCTCTTTCTTTTCTACATGGAGCAGCCTTTAAGAATTATAGCCGTCAAGAGATCCATGAGCGGTATAGCGTAGAAACTGAAGTACATTCAACATCTTAAAGAACTTGTATCTATAGTTCACTATCTGGTGTCACACACATTGTCATTCCTAAAGTACATCTTTATTCATGAACTGGAAGATGATCATAGGTTTCTTTTAGAGGACTTTATCAATGATACTTTTTTTTAAAAAAATAATAATAATAAATAAATAAAAAAGAAGTCTTCTGATCTCTTTTAACTAATTAAAAGCCGGGAAAAGAAAAGGCTACAGAAAAAGAAAAAGAAAAAGTATATAAAGAACTAGTGTTGAGGTATAGAAAATACTACTTTCAATGTTGTTCATATAATCCAATAGACATAAAGTATACTCATCAAGAAGAGTAGAAGATATATATCTAGGGATTCTCTTTTTGAATCCAGTGTAGAGATGATTCGTAACTTGTTTGATTCGTATGCTACGGACTAAATGTTCTCAAAAGGATCTATAGATTAAAACTGCAAGGCCAACCTTTTGAAGCATTTAAAAGTGTACTACAGACTTTTGAATATGTGCCTGGAGCTTTAAGGCAAGTCTTTCAGCTGCTTTACTTTAAGAAGAGCGTTGATACTAAAGAATTGTTTAAAAGCTACGACTGATACTGTGACTGATGCCGCTTTAAACTTTCGACGTAATCTTTATAGTTTACATGAGAATCAGAAAAGACCAGAACTATTTTCACCTTCAAACAATACAGCTCCTTCCACAGGTTCAAAAAGAAAGAAGGCTTCTTTGGCTATAAGTAATCGACCTACAAAAAATAAATAAGTAATCTTCCTGTACATTTATCACTGTACTATACAAAGAAGAGTGAGTAGTAAAAATCATATTACTTTCTACTACACCCTTTACTATTGTTAAACTAGAACTGGGGTCCAATCGTAAAATCTATTCTTTCTAGTGATATATTTTTTTTTCCAAAGCCTGGTTATCACAGTAATCTTTTTTTTTCTTTTTTTCTTTTTTAGTTGTTCTATACCCATGTTTTGAAAGAGAGCTGAAAAGCCTTTTTCTTTATGATGCCTAACGACATATGCAATAAATTCCAAGTCATCAACTTTTACAGAATAATTGATACAGGTGCATTAGAGATACAATGCATAGGTATTTATAAAGTGAAAGGTATACATAATAGTTACAGATAATTTTGATGAGATAATAATAGTAATTCCTATCATCTAAATATTATTATTAATATAAATACATTTATTATAATTTCATTGATGGACAAAATACGAATATAATAGAGTATATCTTTTCAGTTACCCTTGCAAATACACATAGTTTTACTCGATCAGGATCAATACAAACAATGACAGTTACTATAGTAGTGACCATAGCATTGATGATGATGATGATTATTATTATTTCTTAGTAGATGGTCTATGGCCTTGTCATAGCAATTCACTATGTTTGATACAAAGGTCACTACTTTTATTAATTCGGATGTAACTAATCGATTGTTCTGTTTCTAATTCATCAATTTAATCTATGGTTACTCTTTATTCTAATGGGTGTGTTTTATTTATTTATCAAGGCTTACAGTCTATTGCTTTTCTAATGTTCTCCAAGCAATCGTAGCTATAATGATAGAAACTATTAGCCAATCGTTGTGAACTATACATCTGCTATTGAGCTATTTCATAAACAGAGAACTAAGGCTTAATTAAAAAGAGCGAAGATGCTATTTAAAAATCAGATGGATCCTTGGGTGTGTAATCCACATCTGTCTATAATGACTGTATATCCTTGCGAATAGTACTTACTTTTTTCCTACCCTTCCTATGAGGTAAAACACAAGAAAGATGGGTAGACAGTGTAGACAAAAGACATAATAGATGGATAAGAAAGAGACTTATTCTAATGAGTATGTTTATAAATCATTAAAGATCTATACAGGATTATGTCTACCTTTTGTAAACAAAACCAAAAACCAAAGCAATCGTCTTGGATAAAGTATAGATCTGCTTGAAGAAGCTTTCAACCTTCTTTCTTCTTTTCTGTCTTTTTTGTTCAGCGCTCGTGTGACTCTGCTTGTCTCGTACAAGTACTCTATCTCTTTTGGGGATCTTCACTCACTTACCCTAAGGCATCTTCTGTTCACTAGGCTACCAGCACATTTCTAGTAAAATGCATACTCATACATCTCTCTCTCTTTATAGTAATGTTTCCATGTCAATGATTTCCATATCCATGAGTCTCCACCTCTTTGTTTAATTGACTTTTTATCCAATGTAAAAAACCGGCACACCTCTCCGGAACGCTCAAGCCATCTTGAGTGTCCGACATTTCTCTGGTCACCGAATAAGATTGCTGAATGAAACCCAACCTTACAGAAATACAAAAAGACAAAGGACAAAAGAAATAGTAGAAGCAGTCTCTTTGGTGGCTTATCAACTTCAAAGTCCACTGAAGTCTCTGCCTGTAGACGGATTCTTTCCTTTTACCGTTTTCATTCAACACTCACACTTGCCCACTTTTATACACCCACTTACACTTGCAATTACACTTGTACACACCCACAATTGCCCACTTGTATACACCCACACACCCACACACCCACACACCCACACTTGTTATACTGATAGTGCAAGCCTTTCTGTACCAGTAACGGTACGGTCTCTTCTTTTGCTTCATTCTCTATGCTTATGGGAGAATGGAAGCCAAGCTATATAATACTCCTAGATTATTGCCTTTTGCACTATTTCCTCTATTGCATTAGAGATAGGATGAGAGCAACCTACTCTAAAAAAAAAAGGTTGTTGACCTGTCCCCTTTTCTTATCTCTCTCTTTTTTTTCAATAACAGATCCATCCCCTTTACCTCCTATTTCCTTATAAGCATTCTCTTATTGTCCATTTACTTTACCCAAGCACACTCTTGTTGCCCTCTATCGCCTCTTCCCACGTGACATTAAAGGTAAATACATGCGCGTCGTGTTGACTGGCTTAATGACTGTCAATTCTTTAGAATCTACTCTGGTAAAAACAAAGAAGAAAAAAGAAAAAAGAAAAAAGAAAGAGAGAGAGAGAAAAGAGAAAACATGAGCTTACTTATACCTTTTAGATGGGAAGCAATTCTGACACAGACAATATTGGATCTCCCACAGATCGCTCAAAGCGTCCTCGATTAGAAGAAGAAAGTAATGAAGACTATGAAAAAAGCAACACAGTCGACCGTCAATCAAAGCGACAGGCTGTTCCTGATCCCGAGACCAAGGCGCCTCACTTTGCAGGTATAGCTGCAGATGAGTCTGACGAAGAGGCAAAAAAAGACTTTAGAAATAGACGCAAGCGATGGGAGGAGTATGAAAATGGCTCACAAGAGTCTGATGGTGATGATGAAGTCCAGATTGTCCTGACAGAGAATGTGCCTGGGAAGCCAAGTCCCCCTACACCCACACCTCATCCTGAGGGAGAAGAGCCAGTCCAGCAGCCTATGCTTTCTATTCGGTCTCTTGTAGGCACAAAAGATGCTGGTGTTATTATTGGCAGAGGAGGCAAGAATGTGAGCGAAATCCGTGAGATATCTACAGCTAGGGTGACCATCTCTGACATTGTGCCTGGAGCGTATGAACGTATTCTGACAGTGAGTGGCCCTCTTGCTGCCATTGCCAAGGTAGAGAGAAAGAGAGTCTTTAGAGTGTATTAAATGTAGGGTGTACAGGCATACTCTCTAGTAGGAGAGAAGATTTTATTAGAGCAGCCTGCGACAGAAGAAGGACAGGAACAGACACTGACGATCCGTATTCTTGTGCCTGACAGTCGTATGGGCACATTAATTGGTCGTGGTGGTAGTGTGATAAAGTCAATACAGGAGCAGAGTGGCGCACGCTTAATTGCGTCAGAGGAACCTCTGCCGATGTCAACAGAACGCACCATTACTATTCTAGGCACACCTCTTGGCATCCAGACAGCAGTGTATAAGATATGTGAAATTCTGACAGATCATTTGGAGAGAATGGGCAGTGGTATGACACACTACAAACCACAACCACAAATGGCCATTGGTACTTCTTCCAATGGTAGTAGTGGCAGTGGCAGTGGAGGAGGAACCAGTGGTGTGAGTGGTGGCAGTGGCAGTGGCAGTCGTGGTTATTCCATGCAACGGCCCAATACCATGGGAAGTCATGGCTACAGTGCTATGATGGGGATGGGTGGCATGGGCATGAACATGGCTAATCCCCAGTTCTACTACCAAGCAGGCCCTATTGTAGGCAATAATGGCTATGCTCATGGCTCAAGAGGGACTGAGTATGGGATGTCGACTATGGTCACCGCTTCTCAAACACAACAAATTCTTATTCCTAATGAAATGGTAAGGGTATTCACAAGGGTATTCATAGGGGCAGTGTGCTTACATTTCTCTTGTTGTGTTGGTGTAGGTGGGCTGTATTATTGGAAAGGGCGGTAGTAAGATCAATGAGATTAGACAGATGAGTGGAAGTCATATCAAGATTGCTGATCCACACGGTGATAATAGCGAGCGATTAGTAACAATTACTGGTAGTCCAGAAAGTAACCAAGTCGCACTTTACATGCTCTATGCTCGTATTGAGAGTGAGAAAAGCAGAATCTCCATGCGCTGAAATAATAAAAATAAAAATAAAAAAGCTCAATTGATTTCAGTGCATAACGAACGCCAAATCATTTGCTTAGGGTAGAATGAAGACATCTCCAAATGTATCTATCTCTATAGTGTGTGTGTGGAGTGATAGGTTGGCTGTGAAATAACTGTGTCTGTCTTTGAGTCACCTTGGAGCAGTGAATGTTTAGACTGAGCCTGTGTTTCTCCCAAGGCATGAAAGAGACATTCTTATGGCACTGTCTTTGTCTATTGCAATTTGTATTGCTGTTAGAGTATAGTGTAGCTTACCCAAGCACACCTGGTACAGTACGTCGTGCTATTGTTTATTGTTCATAACTGCTCATTAGTGCACTATTGACACCATGGCCACTCAAGGTCATGGGCCATCCATGAGCCAATGTGACCAATGCTACACAGTCAAGGTCATGACAGACTCCTTGTCAGCCAACTCACTGCTCAAGGTGTATGTTAAGGGGGTGATAAAGTACCAAGGCATTTTACTCCAAGTGAAAAACAGGCACAATGAGACAGTCGGTACATTTGTTGACTATGACGAGACTCTATTTGCGCCAGTAGCATGTGACGAATACCAAGGCGATGAAAACTGGGGTGTGCTTGGTCATACCAATCCTCAGCTCAAACAATGGCCTATGGAGGTTGGCTGGACAATTGACACTTCATTACAACACTCTGATCTGAGAGTACAGGGAATGGTGGTGGTAGGTGGTTGATGGTGCTACTGTTGTGATTCTGACATGTACTATTTAGATTGATTATAATAACTTCCATGTTTTGCCAGAGATACCTTTCAAAGTGAAAAAGACACCCTCCATTGCATCTATGCCTTCTCAGCACAACTCGTTACCAATCACACTGTCATCAGAGTCTGCATTCCTGCCACTACCTACTGTCACCACACTCCATGTAGAACCAGGAGAACCCACACTAAGCCAAGTACCTGATCAGTTGTTTTTACAAGCAATCTTCATAGTGTTTACTCTTTACTTTTTATTAACCCTTCTTCATTGTCAATTCAAACGACATAAAGGGTTTCTTCGCTCTTCCCACTCATCTATAGACCAAGAATCCCAACAGGCACTTGTCTCCAAAGACTCATAATCTAATTCATTTGGATTCCATCTTCTACACTGATAATCATTTACCATTCTTGTTCATTCTACTGCTTGCTACATGAATACCATTTTTAAAATAATAATAATAATAATATAGTAAAAGGTATTTTATTGGTAATGATAAATGCTGCCAAGTTTTAATATTAGATTCTATTTCTTATAAGAGTATATCATTCTTTTTTACTGGCTTAGAGATGGTGAAATAAAATATTACACTGCTAAGCTGTGTATCTATAATCTATTTTTTCATAATTGTTAATTCATAATTGTTAATTCATAATTGTTAATACATCATTGCTATTGCTTATTATTATCGCTTTACATTTATTTATTAAAAAGAGATGTCCTCACCAAACACTACTACCAGCCCATTTGCCAAGTCTCTGGCTGATAAACTTAGAACTACTAAGCTTCAAACCCGTGCTTCTGTTATACATTAGTACACTGCTAATAAAAAGCTCATTGCTCATATGGTCCATATGCTCAATAGGGTACCAACAACTATGAAGAATTTAGTAAAGTGCACTGGAAACCTGGTCTTGTTGAGGTGTCTCTGAATCTAGAAAGAAAGAATGAAAGATTGATGAAAGATTGTCGAATCATTAAGAAGGAAATCACACACGATTTCTTTCAGACTCACACTGAGCTCTGTGAGAATACAACAGAGAAAGTATCTGATTGTACCATGGGGAAGATGTTTGAAGGGCGAGAGATACTACTTCTAAATACCATATGAAGATTTCTTTATAAACAAGAGGTGTACAAAAAATAATAGATTCAATAAGTGTATGGCTATCTTCATTGGACAAAAGAGTACTGATATTATACTATTTGTTTTTATTTTTATTTTTTTATTTAAAAAAAAAAGAAACTGGAATATCTTTGTCTAATTTTCTTTATGATCTTTTTTTTCCTCTCTTAGTAAAATAAAACAAAATCAGCAGAACTAAAAAATCATGATACATATAAATCAATCGATATAAAAGACAGGTATAGATATTATAGACAGGATTATTTAAAATATTGAGACATAAAGAGTGCTAAATATTTTAGTTTAGTTTAGTTTATATTTAGGGCTTATTTATTTGGATCTTTGTACTGTTCTTGGTCTACAATTGAAAAATAATAAAGTGGGTTCTTCATAACCACTTCTCTCATAAATCTATATATTTTATGGTTGTAAACTAAGTCATTAATGATTATAGTTTTCCTTTCTTATTGCTGTTAATAATTATTTATACACTTGTAAGTATATTATACATTATATTTTATATTTCCACCAATATTTGTCATTAAACCTTTAAAGGTCTAAGAGTTTGTGTTTAGACCTACAAAATATAGGCCAACTATGTATATTTTTATAAATGGTATTGCCTAGATAAAGTTGAAGTCCTTAATTAAGTATTATTGGGCAAACATAAGATTGAGCTTCCTGTAGAATATGGCCCTGTAATTAATTTTAATAGTGTACAGTTCAAAGTATTTTTATTTTTTGTTTTGGGTATTTGGTTGCTATTCGCGCATTGGGTATGTTAGCCACCCCATGAGATCGTTTAAAAATGAAATGGGGTAAACATACAAACACTCTAAATACAAAAGTAAAAAAATAAATGCAAATGAATCAGAAACAGAAAGATAAGAGTACATAAAACCTCACACGAGGAAAATAATAATGAAAAGTGAGAAATGAAAGTAAATGAGAATTATGAATAGACATTCAAAGAGCTATAAAGTCAGCAAGGAAACCAGGACACTAAAAAGATAACCGTCATCCTGTGGCGATTCGAAATCCAACGAGGGATACTTAGAGCAACTCGGACAATCCTGAGGACACAAATACAGCAACTACACTAGCAGCTTCTGGCTTTGCTAAACGGGTTAAGAATGGGTGGTAGAGGAGAGATCGGAGGAGAAGTGAGGATACAACGTCTGTTGCTGCAGGAGTCCTTTGCACTCTATGGCGGCGTTGGCGTTCCCGCTCAACACATCCATCAGCAGCCTCAATGAGCAGGCTACCAGCTGATGGCTCTACATCAATATCTTGAGTAGACGTGGCTCGATCAATGGCTTGCAGCAGTATTAACAAACTGGGCCAAAGATCTCGCCATTTAACAAAAGACTTAACCGTGCACGGCAGAAGATTTAGATAATAGTCAATTGGATGAATGTCTTGTGGTGGGGCAAGAACTAGAAAGAACAAGAACGTGGAGCGTTCATGGCCAACGAATGTGCATGTGAGAAAGTGGTCCCTGTTAGCAGATGGGTGGCCAGATTGGCAAGGAACTGAAGGTGTTGGTGGTAACCAAGCAATCCTCCATTTTAGTAGACGATGTCTTTCTTTGCACGTGCACGGTAGTAGAAGAATTAGATCCCAAACAGGTCTACATAGTCCACGGGCTACCGTCACCAGCGGATTCTTGTCACGCGCTAGACTAGTCATTTCACTTTGAAGACGTTCAAGATAAGCTATTTTTAATGGATATTTAGGAGGGTTGTGAGCCCGTCCTATTCTTTAAGCATTTTGCCAGGGTGCATTGCCACGTAGCTTAATCCATCTGGCTTTACTCCGGGGTGCTTCAAGCTGCGGGACAAGGCATCAGAGGAGGGTGTCTTCAGGAAGAGTAGCTGCGCGCTCAACAAATTTGGCTTGCAGATAAAGAAAACAAGAGTATATGTTAGGGAGGGTGGCTAATTGGGCAACCTGAATCGTTCCAAACATTGCAGTAGCAGATCTAGCAAGACAAATTCTCAGACAAGCAGACTGACAGATTTATAGCAAGCGGATGCCTTGTCTATTGACATTACAAACAGACAACCCATACTCAAAAATAGGTCAAAAAACAGTATAAGCTCTTAGGGCTTCTGTAATCCCAAAGCCATACATGTTTACACCCATTCCTTTCAGCTTTTGCATTACTTAAATTGCCTTAGTATATTAGTGGGAGAGCAGTACGTCTTGGTTAATATCTTGACGTGAAAAGAGGATACCAGGGTACTTAAAGTTATCACAGGTTGGAAGCTCATTGCCATAGAGATAAAACAGCACATTGGCCGGGGCGTTGAGTACTTCACATTTGGAGGGACTCCATTTGTAGCTAAAGAGGGTTGAGTGAATTTCGGCAAGGGCTAGCATTCAATGTATATCTTCTGGGCAGCCCATAAGAGCCACACAAACTAATAATATAGACCATTTCCAAAAAGCAATGTAGGGTTTTATGAAATTTTATAATACAATATATACGCAGATATGACAAGCGAATGTGATATTACTTCTCGGAAATAGTTTAAACTGTATTGAAAGAAAATATATTAATTATGTCTATACATAGTAAGAAGTCTATTAAAGAATAGTACATATTTGCCAATAGCGACTGACTACATTAATGTTACTGAATGATAAAAAAAAATACTTAAGAGTATGAAGTGGCCTTTTTTATACACAGCAAAGTCTCTTGTTGCTCCATGGAACCTTTTCTTATTCCGTCTTTTAATAAATGTTCATCTTTAAACTAACAAAAAAAATATGCTTATGCTGAGCCATACCCGACCTATTTCTTATAGAGTATATTTCCCAATTATATCGTTGTGTTTGCAAACATGATCAAGAAACACTTTAATAGAAACATATACCTCACTAATCATTTTTTTCAGAATTCTAAGCTGTAATAGTTTTTTTCCGATGTATTGATAGGAGAAATGTATCACCAATAGCGCTATAGGCTGTTAAATATATCTGTTTTCTCTCTCTAAATTATAAAAGTATAAGAATGAAAGACATCCAAGAATCACTCATTGTAAAAAGGGTTTCTGCCTATATTCTAACAGATACAATAGCTAAGTATCATTTTCTCTAAATTAAATTAGTTAATTTTGACTTGTCAATTGAGTATCTTAGTGATTTCTTTTAGGCCCGCTCTTTGAATGAAATGAAAAGCTAAGTCGATATAACAGCCGATTGATTATATAAATAAAACTAAGCACTCTGATATTCACTATGATTGTGACAACATTCAATTGAACAGAAAAGGGTGTTCCCATTAACAATCATTCTAGTTTCTACACAAGCTCTTCTATTTTACTGAAAGAAAGAAAGAAAAGGAGTATTAGAGAAAGAGCTATAGTTGTTACTGCTCGTTAATACTTCTGTTTATCTATTTCTCACTCAAATCTCGTACAAGCTTGTTGGTTACCACTGTTGAATATAATATATTCTCCACAGACTATAGTATTATATAATACTCATGCTATGAATAAAAAGGCAACATTAACTTATATCCCATAGATCAATCTATTGAAAAAACCATTGAAGAGAAAGAACCACTTTAAAACCTATCAAAAATAAAGCCTTATGAGAAAACACAAGACGTTAGTATGGCTATAAATGTGTAATTTTGTCTAGTTCTGTATTGTAGAGTCTTTACTTTTAGACACTTCTCAAAGATTTCATGATATCGGGTTCCTGTGCACTGATCTTCGGAGGTTAATCTCCGGTGCATAAAGAGAAAAGGAGCACTTATTTATCATCGATAGAGTAATGTCACTAGTGTTTTTATTTTTATTTTAGAAAATGAAGAACAGTCAATCCCGGAAATAGTGAATTTCAACAATTGAATTAGCCTTTACCCCTTATTTACAGGTGGAAATACTAATAAAATATAGATAACACATGTCTATTGTGTGGTTAGCAATAAGATTTCATGGTCAATAAGACGGCGAAATTATCTTGAAGATCTCAAAACAGACATAAAATAAAAATAAAGTATCTTACTGTGTGACCTAATACCAGTAGCAGGACTGTATTCAGTCTTACTTATCAGTGTTGATCATGGACGCATGAATATCTTCTTTTTACCAATTCCACAAGTGCCTATAATTTATGAACAACACCAGGTTAAATTGATAAATTATTATTATTAATAATAAATAGTCACTGTCACTGTCATTTTATCTAATAGTGTCATTCATAGATATGCATTCTGCATAGACATGTTATTTTATCAATAGATCCATAGCGTGCAGATGACAATGTTGATTATTTCCTATAGTGTAACAGTAGGATATTCAATCTCCCTGCTTTATTATCATTACAGGTTCGCTCTAAATGCCTCTTATTCATCTGTGTGTTTATCATACGTAGGCACACACAAAAGATGAATGCATTAATATGGATTGATCGTTACATTTAAATCAACACCAAGAAGCCTTTGTCTTGGAGTGAATTAAGGAATTTAAGGGTTCTCTTGTAGTGTCACCAACCCTATTTTTCTATAATCAAGAGAATGGTAAGCGGTGATCAAGTGAAACAATAAGAGCCAGATCCTTATTAGCTACTTATAGCTATTTAGTGGAGTATAAGCACTTTTTACAGATGTAGTGGCTAAAAGAGATATACCAAAATAGTCATAGATCATAGGTTATCTGTTTATTTATAGTCTGTAACAAGTACAATCTATCCTTGTACTTTATTAGTCACTTGTCTTGTTTGAGATAGGTCGAGTGATAAAGAACGATAACAGAAGATAAAGAGGTGTGTTTGGTGAGATTGTTTATTGTATAGCCTCTCTGATAGTAGGAGGTAGCCAACTCAGGTGTTCCTCTATAAGCCAATAGGCCCATAAGCCAACTACATAAATAAACGTATAACCAAATGCACAGCCAGGTGTACAAATGATAGTATTGACTGGTATTTCAATGTAATACCAAATATCATGTCTATCCTTCTTTGTGTTAATAACTATACTCACTTTGCAAGACTCAATGACATAGTATTATGCCATGAGCATCCAAGAAAGAAAGAAAAAGAAAACCCCCTCTTCCCTGTTCTTCCAGTGAAGATCTCTATTTTATTTTTATTTTTATTTTTATTTTTATTTTTATTTTTATTTATTATTTTTTTATTTTTTTATTATTTATTATTTATTTTTATTTATTATTTATTTTTATTTTTTATTTATTATTATAGTAGCTGTCTTGTTCTTGATCCCATAGACACTCTTTACTATATTTTTCGTTTTTGTTTTTGTTTTCCCTTGATCTCTCTGTGATATAACTCCTTGACTTCAACGGAGCTTAATGGATTCTCCGAACAGTCCTACAACTCATTCATTCGCAGCCCTTATAGATGGGTCTGTCTGATAGTTGTTTATCACTACACAAAGAAGATGTCTTTTTGTATTTTACAGCTACCCACAGATTATCGTCATTCCCCATCTCACTCTATTCCAGTTGTATAATGTTGATGATAGACTACACCTAAATCTTTAGGATAACTAAAGAGAAGAATGTCCTATCCAATAATACATTAGAACATAAAGTACAGTGGATGAGAGAGGTGGTGCAAGTAGTAAACAGTACCATTGGTCAGCCCCACATAAAACAGGCACAGAGTCTCTTCTAAACCCCAAAGACTTGTACTGCTGCCTTTACTCCTCCTTGCAGTCCAAATCCTTTCCTATTTTCCTATTTTCCTATTTTCCTATTTCCTATTTCCTATTTCCTATTTCCTATTTCTTATTTCTTATTTTCTGTTTTCTGCTTTCTGCCCTTTGTCCTTTGTCCTTTCCATACCCTCCTTACGCCATTAGTGTTGACTTTATGAACCTTTCACATCTGGTGCATTGCTCTAGTAGCACAGACAAACCTAAGCTCTGCTCATTCGACACTTGTATAAAAATAGAACATGGCCAAACCTCCACAGATTGTACCTCATTTGCCACCGACAGCCTCTCTCTCATGGACAGTTATCTGACGCCACTTTCCTCTGCAGCCACTGATGACAACAATACTATAAAGGATACCACCAAAAGCACCATGAAGGACACCACCAAAGACCACACTACATATACTGTCAAGGTAGGTTCTGTTCTATAGATAGCCATTGTCACCAAGAACAGACAGTGCATCTTACTTTGCTCTGTTCTATCCTTCCACTACCAACTCAAGCACTCGAGCATTGTCATAGCAGGCACAGCAGATAACATGCCATTGCACTCCCACCCACCCTCTCCTCCTATGGACACCACAGACTCACTCTCCCTCCCCACTTCACCTCACAATTCACCTTCCTCCAGCCCAGACATTGTACCCTTCTACACCCATGTCTTCCCAGAGAAAGAGGATCCTACATTTGACCTTACTATTTACCTTCCTTCCTCCCAGTCCAGAGTCACAGGAGACACAGTCACCCAGACCACACTCCAAGACGGCTACATCCAATTCATGCTCCACCATGACCCAGGATGTATTGGCGATGGCATTGACAGTTTAATGTATGTTAAACGCAAGTTTTCTTCTGTACCCAAAACAGGCCATCTTTCTTATACCACCTGGGATGTGTATGTGCTGGTGAGAAAGCTATTTCACCAAGAGGTATACACTCTAATGCCATGGCACCCCTTTTTTGTAACATTCCATCTCTTGCTTTGTTGGTCCTATAGATCAAGAATTGGTCACAATTAGTAGGTAAACTAGGACTGTCAGATAGGACAGGGAGACCACAGTTTGCCCAGAGAGTCAAGCGATGGATGCACAAGTACAAGATCGACTGCTATTTTGACTATCTGCTAGGGAATCCTTATGATTTTCATGCGAGTAGTGAACGTTATTCTAGCTGTCTAATGCTAGGCAACTACCAGAAGCGTAGAGTAGAATCCATGGACACAGTACATGATTCTGAACATGTGTCAGATGAAGAAGTGGTGTTGGGTGACAGAGATTCCTGTGACAGTCATTTTGTACCAAAACGACGGCGGCTGGAGGAAGAAGACAAGTATGGACTACTGACAGATGAAGAAGAGTCTTCTTTTCATATCTCTGCAAAAAAAACATCGCTGCCATTTGATGAGAGCGAGAGCGAGAGTGACGAAGAAATGTTAAAATGTCGAGAGTCCCTTAGAGATCCTGAGGATTCTCAATGGAGTGATGAAGAAGACATTGTAAATAGCGATAGAGACACTGTACAGCACTACAAGACACTGTACAGCACACACACCAAACAACAGGAACACCATGATAGTGATAAAGTCCTTGGAGACATAAGAGAAGAAGACAAGAAACAGGGTGATGATGAAGAGGACGAAGATGAAGAGGACGAAAAAGATGAACTCATTTCTTCCTCTTCCTCTTCTCCATCTCCACACCTCTTCTACTATCTTCCCTCTTATGCCAGTTCAACGGCCGGTCCGTCTGCACACACCTCTCCTCCTCTTTTTCCTCCTCCTCCCACTTCTACTTCTACTACTACTTCTCCTCTTCCTACTACTACTTCTCCTCTTCCTATTACTACTACTACCAACACCACCTCTACCTCCACCTCATGTCGTCCCTGCGAGTCAGTGACCACTAAAGTAATCGTGATGCAAGACACTATTTCAGAGCTAAAGCAACATATTGTTTCTCTCGAAGCTAAAATGGATCAACAAGCACAGGCAAATGAAGTCAAATGGCAGAAAATGATCCAATTAGTAAGAGACAGAGAAAAACGCTGTGAACGTTATGAGCGGTGGCGTAAAAGACTTGTAAGAGATTTATTAAGAGAGCCTTCAGAACAATCAAAACCCAATACAGTATAGAAAAAAACAAAAAAAACAAAAAAAAAACAAGCAAAATAAGAATAATAATAAATTAAAGAAGTGTCCATTTGTTTTGAAAGAGCGCCAACAGTGTTTACACATTAGGAGATCTTTAGGATATAAAAGGAAATGGTCAAACTACAATTGTTTAAGAAATGATATTGATTTGAAAAGGAGCAAAAATAAATTATGTATTCATGTTAGTTTTTAAACAAATAAAGATTATGTAGATTTACCTGTAAATATCTGAATCCCATAGGAAACCACTTTCGATGTGGCGATATGTTATAATATGAATGCATCAAAGAATATCTATTCTTTTCTACAGAATGGAACTGGTCGGTGGCGACTATTTAAACACTCTTCTGCAATTGTATAGATATTCTTTGATGCATTCACATCTCTGTTCCAAGCAACTCCACAACTTTGGCAAGCGTGGATATTGTTGAAATTTACTAATACTTTGGTGAGGTTGTTTGTGTTATAAGTGTGGTAGACCTTGAGAAAAAAAATAAAACAGAGTAACTGTTAAAATAGAATTTTATATTGAGTGAGAGGTCAATCATGCTTACCCTCGATGTAAAGAACTCATCGACATCAACCACAAGAAGATCTTCACTCTTTTGTCTCTTTTTCAATGATTGATATAAAATTCTTGTCAAACCAACACAATGGCCTTTGAACTTGGCAGCATCTTTTACCTTTATTCCTGTGCCATAAACAACAACTGGCAGCTTGGCAGGATTATACTCCAATCTTTCTAGGTACTAATACCCCTTTTCAATAATAAAATAATAGTAAAAATAATGAGTTCGAGATGCATTAATATACTCTCTATGTATATCGTATTACCCTTGCACTGGCACCTTCTTGCCTTTGTCTTTGTAACGGATTCACTGGGTTTATTAAAATAAAAGAATATACAATAGAAACTGACTAACATGTCAGACACAATAAACATACACAAACACTTACCAGATCACAACAGTTGGTTTATATGCCAGACAAAGGCAAACAAAATAAAGAGGATAGAAGTTATGAAGAACAACAGACAGTGTGGTTGGCAGGTATTAATATCCAAGCAGAAGAGAACAAAACGAAACTTCACAAGTCATTTGCTTAATCATAACTACCAAAGCAATGTAGACTACAACAACATTTTAGAAAGAAAAGAATTGCTTAAAGAACAGTTGCCTAGTTACCCGTTGTGATCAAATTGTATATTGTATTCCTGTTCATGTACCCTCTTTGATTTCCCTAGACTAGCCTTTATTCCAAACCTCTATTTCTTTGTCCCTGATAGAGACCCAATATCTATACATTTATCTCTCTAGTGGTCTTGTTGATAACCTTAGTGCCCTTTATTACAGAATAAAGAATATATTTTACAAAGTTACATAGTATGGATTTTGAGGCTACTTTTATATATATCTTTTTAAGCTATAAAGATCAAAGCTATACGATAATAACATCTCATTAAATTCATAGTAAAAAAAGAAAAAAATAGCAAACTAGTATAAACATTGACTCAATAGTCATAATCACTTCAACAACTATCTCATTGTAACTGGTATTAACAATAGTACTTAGTGAAAACAAGATATTATTTCTAATACTGGACTTTAGACCTAAGACAAATAGAGTGTAAATTGTTTGACTTGTGAATCTTATGAATGGAGGCTAGTGTATACATCACTAAAATAATAGATAAAACGTTATTATTTGTTTTGATATTTCCCTCCTTTTGATATTTCCTACACTGCACATACAACTTAACACTCAAATACTTGTCAAGATGAGCATAAATAAGCAAGGTAATGTGCCATTATTGACAAAGAGAAACAATAGAAGGAGATGATAGATACTACCAAAGGCTATTCTAGTGATAAAAAGGTAAGCAGTGTCTTCATCTGGGCTTGAGATTATTCTAATGTACAAGACACTCATTGTATTATTATTAGGCAAGTAAAGACTTCTTTCAGGTCAGTCTCAGGTGGTCTTCTATACTATCAACAGTGTCTAGGATATACTCCTGAGCATGGTTTTCTATCACCCACGGATAAAACACAAAGCCTTTAGATTGTGGATTCTATTACTATGAGGGAATGCACTTGGGCAGTAGCTATAGCTATACTATAGTATTATCTATACTATTACAATAAACAATATATTGTATTGATAATACAATTTGATATTGAGATATTCCACAAAAGGAAATAATAATTTGGGTACCTGCAAACCTTTGATTTTAAACACAGTTCCATAAAAGGGCAATTTTTTATTACGTAACAGGTAATACTGTGCACCTTTAAAGACCCGAAAAATCTCCTGGTGTTTAGAACAGCAAAGTAGCGCGAAGAAAAAGTCATGGCTCATTATGCATGATGCTACGACCCAGCCTGGACGAAACTACAGCTGATCTCTCACATAGCAACCCCAATGACTTCCAACCCTTATTCTTTGGCTCTGAATGGCCCATTGATAAGCCCTTTCGACTTGCTTCTCTTGACCAACAGCCTTTTCAACTGATAGAACAGGCCTTGCGTAGACATCCGTCTGATCCTATACCACCCACCCACTCATTACATGAAGAGAGAGAGAGATCTGAAGAAGAAGAGGAAGAGGAAGAAGAAGATTATGTAGAAGAGAATATTTGGACCACTCCACTGCCTACAACACCTTCCTATACACTGTCCTGGGAACGATTGACTCAACCACCTTCTTCCGACCGTATGTTTCTTGCTAAACAAGGCATTGGTACTCTATTTCTGACAGAAACACCTCTTCATATCAGTGAGCCTATCATAAAAAGGTACTTTATATAAATATATATATAAAAAAGGCAACAGAAAGAATACTCAGAGCTATTTCTAGTCTTGAACAGAATTCTCCACTCTCTACTGTGGTAAAAGAGGAGCAATTAGTCAAGGTAAACAGATCCAACAGAGAACTGCAGACATCTCTTCACCACTATAACTCTTTTCATCTATTCCAAGGGATTGGTGAGTGCTCTTACAGGCACACCCTCAGCCTGCTTCCGATGGGATGCAGCCACACATACCTTCCAACCACGCAAACTCCATTTCTGCCTTCTTGGTGTCAGTCCAGACCTATTAGAAAAGTAAGCAAGTCTCACCGTATAAGAAGGTCAATGGCAGAATTAACCTTTTTACTAGTGCCATTTCTACTCTATTAACATTGGGTGCTCATTTGAAAAGACTGGATGAGATTGCCCAGGTGTGCAAATCAAACCCAAGGTAGAGAAAAAGAGAAAGAAAAAAAAAAGAGAAAAGTAGACATGTAATGCCATCTATTTATACTCCCTCTATTTATTATTTATATTCATTAGTCGCTATGGTCTAGTAGGCATGGCATTTGGATGCTGTATAGCAGATATATGTCTTCATATTCATCAGGCTATTCTCTCTCTTCCTGAACTACCCACTGTTCTTCAGCTATGTCACTTTACTGAAGGATTCTCGCTAGTGATTAAACGACTTGCTTATCTCTGCCATATTGATAGACCTATTGAGGACATCCCTTTGAAAGATAAAGAAGCACAGAGACTTCAGTTTTCGATTCCATTGGGAGCTGGTCTTCTGTCATTGCTGGCAAATGAAGTCAAGTCATTTGAATTTTCTTCTCAAGGCAATTCTGTTCTCTACAAACAGATCTGTCTTGCCATGTTGTGTGAAACAAGCCGGCCTTACATGGATATCCTTAGTCGCTGGCTAGGACTCTCAGTGCCTATGAGTGAGCAAGATCCATGGATGACATGTGGATCCTTGGGCCATAGAGACCCTTACCATGAGTTTTTTGTGAACGATAAAAAGGCATTCAATGGCAGTTACAGTGTAAGAAAGAAAGAAAGAAAGAGAAGGGGTTATATATTGTCTGATCTGCGGTGTCTCTAGCTTCGTCAAATACCAATACTTCCTTGGTGTATCTCTCCACAGCAAGCAAAGCAAATATTAAGAACAGGCAATGCACTAAGACTCCTACAGCAGTGTTATTCAGATACTTCTCTTGGTCATTCTATCAAGAGTAACCTTTCTTTGATATGGCAGCTAACAAATGAAGACTGTTTAAAGTAAGATGTGTGGTTTGCATTGGCCTGTATTTTTTTTAGACAGGTGTATTCATTCATTCTTGTTTTGTTTATTAGCTATAGGAAGAGTCATGAAAATTCTCGTCATAGCATCAAACCAACAGCATATCAGCCATCTGTCAGTACAGAGAAAGATGTCGAGAGCCTAACAATCGATGATATAAAAACTCATCTACCCAAGTTACATCTTGCTACTCTACCAGAAACAATAGCCTGTAGTCAGTTCATGACTACTCTCCAGCGTATTATGGGTGCTAGTACACACATGGGCAAAGAGAGTTACTATATACCTACATTAGAGACCATTGTATCCAATAGCATTTACCAGCCCCTTTCTTTATGGTGTCCATTTGTCAATGCCTCTGCTATGTCTCTGCTGCTGGACCAATTCTGTCTTCAAGACCATCTCATGCTTCTCCACCGCTACTTTCTCTTTGGTGATGGAACGTATGTCTTTGGCATGAGTCGTGCTCTATTTGCATACAACCAATCAGCCACCAAAACACAGGCAGGTCTTTTACTAGGCTCCAACAACAGCTGGCCGCCAAGAATCTCTGAACTTCATGCATCTCTCCAACGTGTTCTTATTGATAGCTTTGATCTTATTCCCATTGCAACCCAAACACGACTCAATACATCCATTCAGAATGAGACTTCCACCTTTCATGATCTTGTGGGCTTCTTCATTGACCTACAGCAAGAACACACCTGGGTACCTCCTACCAAAATAGAGGCACTTGACTTTCTATCTATGAACTATAAGCCATGTTCTCCCCTGTCTCTTATCATTACTCCGAGTGTGCTAGAAAAATATAACCGAATGTTCTGTTTCTTACTACAATTGCTTCGTCTCCAAGCTGCCACCCAGAGACTCCATTTCCTCCTTCATCCCCACACCACCTACTTTCCCCAACCTACCTACCGTCTACTGCACTCCATTCGATTCCAAATGAGTCATTTTGTCAATGCACTATGTGCTTTTGTATTTGATTCTGTTGTGAATGCGACATGGAATCCATGGATGACTCGTCTCAGTAGGCTTCAATCGATAGCCTCCTCTTCTTCCTCTTCCTCTTCTTCCTCTTCCTCCTCTTCCTCTTCCTCTTCTTTTTCCTGTCCTTCACATGTCTCGGATCCTTCAGATGCTCTCGATGAAGCTTTGGCTCACATGGACCCTGCTACCTTTGGAGAATACCACGAGCATCTCTTAGACCGTATGCTATTTCAATGCTTTTTGAAAACAAAACAAAGTCCTATTCTTCAAGTTCTCCACCGTGTCTTTCGATCCATTCTGATGATGGTGGATTTAATGGAGACATGCCAGCCCGAGGAAGCATGGCAAGCCCGCTGTCTTTTA
The DNA here is from genome assembly GCA_025094145.1 of Spinellus fusiger. NCBI lineage: Eukaryota > Fungi > Mucoromycota > Mucoromycetes > Mucorales > Phycomycetaceae > Spinellus > Spinellus fusiger. The sequence goes on along the minus strand of JALLLS010000009.1, from coordinate 476,156 downwards.
GTGTGCCAGGAGTTTCGTCAACAGACAAGATATTTTGTGCATACACTCCAGAATCTACAGGACAATGGGATAGGTCGGTTAGGGAATATGATGAATTCAATGTATGATCAGGGAACAGATGGTGTTTTTGGGGATTGGCATGAGCAGTTTGAAGCAAAACGGGGGATTGGAGAGTTCATTAAAGATCTTTCCAGTCGTCTTTCTATGGAAGGATGGGATGTCAACTAAAAGAAAGATATATAAAAAAACAATTGTAAGTTGTAGGTTAACAAAGATGTTTATATATATATATATTTATTTCTATTTTCTTTCTTCAAACACAAATGTAGATGCTTTTTGAAAGTGCATACATGTGCGTTTTTATATAGGATAATCTTATCAAGGCCAAATAGACTCTATTGGATAAAGATCCAACAAATGTAGTTTATAATAGACAGACGCTGATGATTAGTTATAGTCTTTATTAAAAGTAAAATTGACTAAAAAAAATCATCATGAAAGATATGTGTGTCTATGTGTTTTGGATGTAGGTTAGGTAAGAATGAACTCACGATAAATATCTGTAGTGCTGAGCATAGGACGCACTATAAGTAAGTATAAAAATAGTGAAGTTGTAAAGTAATGAAAACAAAATACGTATTATGTATGTACAATCTTTTTTGTTTGTTTGTTTGTTTGTTTGTTTTGCTTCATGAATCCAAGAGTAGTAGAAGAAAAAGAAAAAGAAAAGAAGAAAGAAAAAACAGGTCCATCTCTATATCTCCACCCCACATCTATCTCTACTTGTTTTGTTTTATATGAGAAAAGAAAAAGAAAAAAGTCCTTAGGCAGTTTCTGCAGGAGAACCAGAAGATACTGGCTTTGCAGTCATACTTCTGCCTGTCCATCGATCCTTGAGTTCAGCAGCCATTAAAGCACGTTCTTTAGCCACTCCACCCAAAACAGCAGAATTCTCTTGAGCACGACGGAGCAAGTAAGGAATCACTTCATGGATCTCACCATAGGGTAAATATTTGTAAATAGAGTATCCATGACGACCCAGCGTATAAGAGATGATGTCGTGCATACCAAACAGTTGACCAAAGTGAACAATACCCGCATGCCGAGAGACATTGTTCTTTTCCATTTCTTGGAGGGCAAGAATAACAGAGTCTCTGTTATGAGAGGCCACCATAAATGTAATAGGAGAAGAGGCAGCAGCTAATGGTTCTTCAGTTGTTTGTTGGTGGTCGTTTAATTTTTGAAGAAGGAAAGCCACTCCTTCATTGTAAGAGGTGTGGGTGTCCTCTAGTGTGTCATGGATGGGTGAAGAGTAGCCAAGTTGCTCTGCACGCTACACAACAATAAAGATCAGACCTGCACCCACACTTACATCTCCACACCCTCACAATAGCCTTACCTTGCGCTCAGACACCATATAAGCACCACGTACTAGTTTGGCTGCAAAAGTAAAGTCCCCGCGACGGGCACGTTCTACATCCAATTCGAGTTTTCCTCGGGCTGCCTTTGTATACATTTGGTAAGTATTAAAGACGGTAGGCCCAGTACTTTCGGATGTACGTTTATTATATTTCTCTTGCAGATTCATGGCCATATGATCAATGGCTTCCTGGAAGTACGATTGCTCGGCATCCACCATAATTCCCACATGAAGAGTATGCGCCAATGTACATACTCTTTCCAAACGACCCACCATACGATCGTATGCCTCCAGTTCTTCCAGTGTCAGAAGCCCCTTGTTTGTCTTCCACCAAAGATCGCGCTGAGGATGTTGAAGATCCAACAGTTGAGTGAATTCTAGTTGATCTATGGTAACTGAACTCTGGCGCATTTTTTCCAAGAGGGTGGTGCGTACTGTCTCCTGTTGAGGAGAGGGAAAATGATCATTAAGGATCTTTTCAAGTCCAGCTGCATCCAGTCGACCCATCTGCTGGTATTTCTGGAATGCTGCTTGGAGACCCGTCATGGCCTGATCGAGGCGTAGGAGAAGACTGGGTGGGGCAAAGGCAGTGATTTTGATAGCAGCAAAGGCAGAGGCATTGGAGGAGCCCTGGCCCACCACACGAATAGAGTGTTCTGTCATTTGAGTGATTTTATCGGCCATGGCTTCTTGTTCTGCCATAGAAACACACTCTTCTCCATGGAGATCCGCCTCCACACTGAGATCCAAAATACAATGGATGCCTGAACGAGCAAGACTTTCCATACGATCTAAACACTCTTCTGGTGTCTCCCCACCACAGAACTGCCGAAAAAAGGTGTTACGGATGACAGAATAGACAGGCTGCTGGAGGTGGAGACGCTCGGCCATAGCAATAAGATGGGGGGCAGCCTCCACAAGCCATGAAAAGGTGCACAGTTTGTAGACCAACAAGGCCAGCACTAGTTCTGATGTGGCTTTGGATCGCATTACCGTACGATTCTTATCATCGAGAAGGTCGGCCACAGTAGCAGAAGAAGGAGCACCAAAAGTGAGTTTGGGTGGTGCCTGTTCTGCTGATACGGTGGGCTTCATTGTATAGAGGAGTGAGGCAGTGACCGTCAAGGCAACGGCAGCTGAAATTGGCTTGAACTTTAATGGACGGTGGGTCTGAGTAGACATGGAGCGAGAAGAAATCCTCCAGGGAGCCACTGTGGGTGTTCTTGCTGCAAAAGAAGAAGGAATAAATCCCTGCAAGGTGGGAGTGACTCTGCGACAAAACGGTCGATACATGCTATATTATTATACTAAAAAAGAAGAACAAATTACAAAGAAAAAGAAAGAGTAAAGGAGAATAGGAAAAGAAGAAAAAGAGAAAGAAGAATAGCTTATTTTAAATAGCATTACTATCAGAAAAAAAAAAAAAAGCAAGAAGACTGGCAAAAATAATAGCCTTGAGAATTGGCAGGAAAGAGAGTGTATATTTGTGTGTGTGTGTGTGTAGTGTGTAGTGTGTGTGTAGTGTGTGTGGGAGGAGAAGCGGTCACCCTATCTGTCAGTCAACACAACTTGCCTGCTATAGATCTTTCTCACGCAAACACCAATCAGCACATGTATCACAGTGTACAGTCTGTCTGACAGGCTATTTATGCAACAAAAAGAACTTCCTATTTGAGAACGTAACATTACTCCAGCAAGTCCACCTGCAAATTCAGGGCACAGTCACAGGGCAGTAAGAGGAAAAAGAAGAAAATGAAACGTCCGTTGCCTTGACACCCGTTCCAAGAAAGGAAATAAATTCATCAATAAGAATTAATGACCGCCCCCTTTTTTCTATTCTTATTCCATTTGTAACGTATAATTTTCAGTCCTTAATATTTTTCTTTTTCTTTTTTTGTATGTTTGTTTGAATCCAGAAAAGGCTTTCTTATGCCTGCAGCCACACTGTTCTATGGGTCAGCTGATTGGCTCTTGCTCTTTCTTTCTTTTTTGACAAGACATGGAGTAGTAATGAGGCTAGAGGACGCCACAGTCGCAGATCCACCACGACATGTCCATTTAGTAAATAGGAAAAGTAGCATCAACCTTGTGTGTCCATTGATAAAGACCTCCTATAAGATCACGTGTACCCTTGATCCCTGCTGCCTCCAATTGACGCACAGCCAACTGAGAATCATTGCCTAGACGACATACAATAAACACTGATACAATAGAGTGAGGTGTGTGTGTGTGTGAATGTGAATGTAGGATGGTATTTACCCTGGTCTGCACTCAATTGGTCTTTTTTCATTCTCTCCAGCACACTGCCAATGGTCGCCTCAAATGTATCTATAGGGAGATTCCAGCTGTGTGGCAAGTGGCAAATCTCAAATTGCACAGGGGGTCTGACATCAATCAGAAGAGAAGGCGTTCCCTGGCGTCTACAAGTGTCATACTCAGTGACCTTGATTCTCTCGTGTGGAGACAATAGCGACAGATCAACAGTCTCCTTCTATTTAGTACTGTTCTTTTGTGTGTAGGAGAAGGTTACCTTGTCAGAATCCGCAGTCCCACACCACTCTGCATAGTCTATCAACTGAGTCAGTGTGGGTTGGTCTCCACATACAACACAGTCTTTCTTGCGGGATCTGAGTTTCATTGTTCTGAACATGGGCGTAGTGAGTCCACTGAAGATGAGGAAGCTGGGTTCTCCCTCTATACGCCCATGTATAGCACAACAGATAAGTAGCAGATAAGAGAGAGTAGGGGTATGGATAGTGTCATGGCATCTTACCATGAAGACCAGTGGCTATTTTTATGGCTTCCAGTGCCTGTAGGATGCCAATAACACCAGGAACTAAAGAAAATAAAAGAGAATGTATGTCTGCATGTACTCTCTTCTGTCCAACTTACTCACACCAAGCACACCACTCTCACTACATTTGGATACAGTATGGACAGGAGGAGGAACAGGATGAAGGCATCGATAGCAGGGTCCATTGTTGTAATTATAGACAGTCAACTGTCATCTCAGTACTCATTCTTCTATAGGACTTACCTGTCCATCTGTACGAAGAGCACTTCCAGACACAAGTGGCTTACGGAGCAGCACACATGCATCATTCAATAGGTAGCGGGTGCCAATATTATCAGTAGCATCCAACACAATATCATAGTCTCGAAGAATAGTAAGGGCATTGTCACTTGTGATGGCCAATGGATAGGTCACTACTTCACAATGGCGGTGGATGCTGTTAACGGGTGGTTACTGCTACTGTCACTGCTACTATCACTGCTACTGCTGTCCATATGTTTGATCTGCTACTTACGCATGGACAGCCCTCATGGCAGAAATAGCCTTGTTGGTGTCTGTGCTTGCCTCCGTATGAATGATCTGGCGGTGGAGGTTGTTGATAGCCACTGTGTCAGGGTCCACTATACCCAGTCTTCCTACGCCATTACCACCCAAGTACAGGCAAGCAGGAGAGCCAAGCCCACCAGCTCCCACCACCAGGATAGAAGTGTTTCTTAACTTTAACTGTGCTGTATATCGTTGTGTTTATTGTCTTGTTTTCACAAGTTAGAGTGTACCTTGGATACCATACTCTGGCATAATCAACTGTCTCCCAAACCGCAATACCTCGTCATTGTTCAGTGCGTCTACTGTTTGGAAGCGTCCTTGAGCAGGTGTGCTGACAGGTTCACTATTTGTTTCTCGGGTGGTAGCCAGTTGGGCTTCTAACTGGGCCACACGGTTTCTTAATTGTGCGTTTTCTTCAGCAAGACTTGTCATGAGCACAACACAGCACAACAAGGAGAGTGTGACTTGTAGATTCTTATTGCCAGTGTGATACCACGCCACGTGCTACTGTCAAAAGATAGGGTTCCTTCTATATACACACACAGTCTACATAGATACACACACACACACACACACACACTAGAATCTACATATATATACAGTCTACATATACATACACACACACTAGAATCTACAAGGGGTGCCATAACACGGTTCTATCGAGAAGAAAAGAGCAAATATTCATCCATAGTGTCTCATAAAAAAAAAGAAAAGAAAGAAAGAGACAGCATGACAAAGAGAAAAGAATGTATAAGCAGGTAGGAAGAATCCTCTTACTGTCTCTGGTTCTATTGTTTACAAATCATACTCATCATCAGAGTCATCATCAAAGCGTCGTCGGTTGTACTATGCATTGAGGTGAGTAAACAGTGACTCACAAAACAAGCTTCGTCACACTTGTCTGTTCTTACCACAATGCGTGCCTTGGATGCACTTGGTTCTTGCTGGTTGATCTGTCCAAGAAGATCAATCAACTGCTGTTCTGTCACTTTGTTCCTCAGTTGATTCGACTGGGCCATGCGAATCAACAGGTCTTCTACAGCACGCGCCTTGTCTGCTTTGACCATATGAATACGTGCCACTAACACACAGCAAGTATCAATTCCTGTTTATCCATGCCTCCTCTTCTTTACATCTTTCACGGGCACTGTTATCGAGGATTTGGAATAGCTATTTTCAAATGTATAAGACAAGTGGTGCTGCTATACCCACTTACCATGGTGCGTCTCATCTCTTCCATTTGACTATTCATAGACATAAGTTTCTGTGTTTAGGTGAGTGTCCTAATGTACCTCTTCTTGTCGTCGTCTTCCTTGGCTGCACCGCCTCCTGCTGTAGGCACTCCACCACCAAACCCACCACTCTATAGAGATATATATATGCACGTATGAGTCCACCACCCAATCCACACTCTCTGCTCTTGCCTTGTCATTGGATCCTTTGGATTGAAGTTCAGCCAGTCGTCTTGCTCTAATAGCCTGGAGTTCGTCGTCTGCCATGGTAAGAAGGACAAGCCTGTATTTTCATTTTCTATTTTATTATTATTTTTATATTACTTCAGGCACTGTGACATCAAAGATTCCCTCCACCCCACCCAGCCATAGAATTCATACTTCAAACACCGACAAGAGAGATCTAAAGAGAAAGAGAACTAAGTCACTGTGATCTTTCACTACGCCTTCTTCTTCTTCCTCCTCCTCCTCCTTCTTCCAGTGTCAGTTTTATCACTTCTACACTAGAGAAATACTATTGTTCCAATACTATTGTGTGATGAATACTTATCCCACTGAATACCTACTTCATCCTGTGCCTGTATTGGCTCTTTATGGGATAGCACCACCCACAACAGAACAAGAGAAACAGACGTCATTAGACAGTAATGACACCTCTCTCTCTTCCTCATCTCGACCTGCTTCTAGTCCAAGCACAGGAAACACCCCACCTTCACCACGCACCACTCTTGCCAACAGTCTATTCACTCTCTTCCACAGTAAACAAGACTGTACACTTTATGAAGCCACGCGTCCACCCAACACACCCTCTCTTGCTCCTTCTTCTTCTTCTGCTGCTGCTGCTGCTGCTTCTTCTGCTGCCTCTGCTGCTGCTTCTTCTGCTTCTTCTGCTGCTGCTTCTACCCCATTCTTCAGAGTGATATCTCTTCCAAAGGTAAGAGGATAAACAAGAGAATACCTCTTGCTATAGAATACCAAAAAAGAAAAGAAAAAGAAGAAGAAAAGAAGAAGAAAAAAGAAAAGAAAAAAAAAGAATAACTTATAAGCATACCACATCTACAACAACCCATAATAATAATAATAATAAAGGACTATGTTCTGCCTACTCCTTTACCCACTGTCCATTCAGCCTTATCCCCTCTCCATCCTCAATCCCCCCTCTTTCCTGATGGATTGATCAGTCCCTCATGGATAAAAAAGCACCTGGAGACACCAAGTGTTGTGGTGGGAGTGTATGAAGTATGGGACTGGACACATGCTCCTGGACAGCAAGCACCCACTTCAGTAAGAGAAGTAGGCCCCTTGGGTGCCAGTGCCATGATGGATCCTACTGAGCGTGAAAAGGACATTGCTCTGGCCCAAGAGATCAATGACAGGCGGTAAGTGATGAGCCACCAGCCATGGAGGTAGGGTGTGCAGGCGGACATCTCACACACAAAAGAGAGAATGGGGGCTGACCGACAGCATGGGTATGGATGGCAATTCTCATCAAATATTAGAAAGTACTTTCAGGACAAGGGCATTCGATTTGCCTGTGTACTGCTTCTCAAGGCACGACAGACAGGTAATTCATAGAGAAAGACGATGTATAAACCCAGTACCAAGTCATTGGATGGGGGAATGATAGTGATAGTGATAACAATAGTAATAATAATAACAACAATAATAGAAGATCCAGGTGTAGGAGAACGCTTGAATTTGATCAAAAAACAGTCTGGATTGGATACAAAGAATACTTTCTTTACCATTGCACCTGGTCCACACCATGAATTACAGGAGTTTATTCATACGTAAGTCTAGTGGTTCTGTTGGTGGTAGTAACACCAGGAAACAGTCTCTACCGATCACTGCATGAGCCAGCACTACAGTATTATAGTCACTGTATCAAAAAGACACGCAAGAAAAGGTCAAAGCTGCCATCTCCACAGTCTTCTGCTCGTCCTTCCATGGCAGATTTAACTTCTCATGAGCCACAGCCACTATCTTTTCAAGGATGGACATTGCGCTATGAATTCAAGGTGGCCTTTTTCCAGGAGATGCGACAGGACATTGAGAGTGCTGTCAAGTGAGTATGGATTCCTTCTTCTAATGTGTATATAGCAAAACAGCATCAACAGCATCATCATCAACAACAATAAGAATGGATACTGATAGTGTCTCTGACAATTATCCTAATAAGAACCTACGAAACAGCCTACCATCTCTTGGGAGACATTCTTGCTCCTACGTCCTCCATGACCCAAGGATTGGTCAATCTCTCAGCACGTGGAAAGCGTTGGACAGACGCACGTACTTTGGCAGACTGTATTAATATAAAGGTAGGTATGCTTTCTGTCATCTAATGTATGTTCCTCACACTTCTGTAGATCTGCAGATTCCACTTGTACTTGAATGATCCCTCTGCTGCTCTTGCTCAAATGAATGTCCATCTTCATCTATTCCAGACGTATTCCAATGCATGGGGTATGGGAGAGCAGTCCTTTGAGTATTGGACATGGCTATCAAAACAGTAAGTGGGACTTGATAGAGCCAACCCAGGCTTATGTAGGCACGCATGTATGTGTATGTGTGTGTGTGTGTCCATAGGTACCGTATCTTTGCTGATATTGTTGACCATGCTATTCAATATGGCTTCAAAGTGCCTATTCCCACCGCTTACTTGACATCCCCAGGCACTGCCAATCGACCCGGCAGTCCTCTTCTTGCCACAACAGGTGGGCATCTTGGGGCTGGTCATCAAGCACTAGGATGTAACCCAACGGCTATTCTTCAGCATCCAGGATTCTATTACCATATAGCCGCCATGTGCTGTGCTGAAAGAAGAAGAAAATTCCTTACCATTGAACGCATAGAAGCAGAAAAGATAGCCACAGCCACAACCACAGCCACAGCCACAGCCACACCTACACAACTAGAAGCTCTCCTCAGTAAAGAACGCCAAGTGGATCATTCGAGTCTAACGATTGAATTCCTTACTAAAAGTTACGAACAGTTTAAAAAGTACCGTAATGGACGTATGACCCTCTACCTTGCTGCTGAAATTGCTGGCAGCTACTATGAGGCCGGAAAATACGAAATGGCTCTCAAGTTCTTTGAGCGAATAGGAAAAACGTACCGTAAAGAGAACTGGCATCGTGTTCTCACCTCTATCCTGCGCTGGTCTCTCCGATGTGCAAAAGAACTGGGATCGTGGGAGCGTGCCTTGGAGTGTCTGGTAGAATTAATGGCAGAAGAACTTCCAATGACAGAACAGAAACGAATCGACAATCAAAAGGAGATGATGGATATTCTCTACCATCATCCAGTGGCCAATACAGTTGAACATGCACCCCTCACGCTTGCCATGGATCAAATGAATGCGTTTATCAAGTGCTCAGTACAGTTTCTTCACTCGACGAGTTTTGTAGATACACCTGTGCTTTATCAAATCACTCTCTCCACAGAAGAGGGGTCTCCTCTCCTGCCATTTCATATCAATGCCATGCGTATTGTGTTCAGTGATCCTCAGTACAATTGCTGTCTGAAGGGTGGGTCTGAAGAAGAAAATTCAAAGGCATTGGAATTGGTTGATTTTAGTCAAAGGATTTCCGAGACAACAGAGGGAGTGGAGGGAGATGGGTTTATACATAAGATGAATTTGACATTATCAAGGCGTCAAACAAGGGTTTTTCAAGGTGCTTTTGTTTCCAAGGACTGTGAGGACATCAAGGTAAGAGAAGAGAAGAGAGATAGCAGTAGGATAAAGTGGCTTATTATTGTATGTGCATACACACGCCCATCTATCTACCTACCTACCTACCTACCTATCTATACATTTGGATTAGATTGTTGGCATTTGTCTTGATCTAGTGTCTCCTCATTGGAATGTTGCTTTAAGCTATAACTTTGACAAATCCTCTGAAGATCAAACAGTAAAGAGAAGAAGATGGCTAGAACCCTCTACAGGTATAAGAAACAAAAACTCTCCTATACTCGGAAGAACAAGAAAGAATCTTATGTTGTTTCCATGGAGATAGAACCCGGAGGACATCCCAAGTTCAAGTTCCTGAATGGTCGTGGAGAACTCAACACTGTCAAGTAAGTAGAGTAGATGCTTATATGTAAGAAGAGTCAATTCTATGGGTATTGATATGGACACTTGGGATTAGGATCCAACAGAAACCACCACGCATTCAACTCTCTCTTCAACATACAGCACCTGCACTTTTAGATGAGTACTTTGAGATGAGTGTGACAATAACAAGTGAAGAAACAGAGATCATCCATGTATCATTGCATGTAGAGATCAAGAATACTGAGGGCCAAGGTGGATATAGTGTGTGTCTTATCATTTGGCCTACTGTGAGCTTATGGTGATGTATGTTTTATTTAGTTGGAGACTATGTTTGGTTCAAGACATCAGACAATGCCCTTCATTCACAGAGTCACACCATTGAGGTAGGACCCATTGAGCCCGGAACATCGGCCACATTTCCCTTTTATCTTTATGCCAGTCAAATGGCAGGCATACGAACGATTGATTTGAAGGTGAGTTAGATAAGGGTATCTTTTCTAGAGTGTATTCTATCTATCTATCTATTTATTAATCTCATTAATTTATATATTAATTTATATATTAATCTATTTATTGACTTGCTTATTGACTTGCTTATTGGCTTGCCTATTGACTTGCTTATTGACTCATTAGGCTGACTATGCCATGTCAAGTGCAGACAAGACTGCCACTGCACCAAGGATGCAGAAGAGCGAGTCCGTCCAAATCCCCTTTGTTGCACCCTTTGACTGTCTATTTGAAGTGTGTGCCCAGAGTGAATCAGTTCAAAAGACAGTTCCCTTTGGTCTAGAGAGATCAGAGAAATGGCTCATGATTGCTGCTCTCCAGTGTTGCTCTCCTTGGGAACTGGATGTAGAGAGTGTTGTGTTTGAGCAGGAGGTAGGCTAGACTATTTTACAATAGGTCTGTCCACTCACCCGGGATTAGAACTTTGTACATCCTTCCCTGTCTCTGAGCTTAGTATCTAAAATGGACAATGTGAAGCAGAGTAAGTCAACACATGAAAGGATATTCTATACTAACGAAAGTGTGGCAGTATGGAAGACAGGCCATGTGTACAATGTCAATTATCTGTTTCGACTGAGCACGACAGATGTTACAGAGCCCACTTGTCCTGTTCCTGTAGGCACATTAGCCATTCAGTGGAAAAGGTAAGTGTGTGTGTTTATATATCTATCTATTGGCCTTGGTAACCGTCCATTTCAACCACTGTTAGATCAGGCCAGACAGGATCCACTTCAACATCAGTAATAAAGATGCCCATGCTTGAGCTCCAGTCAGCAGGCCTCGTGGTGGTGGCTGGTAAGAACACATCAAAGAGTGGAGACATAGATCTCCTTTATCTATGCACCCACTTTACTCACTGCCCACGGATGTCCCCTGCTCAGATGTACCGCCTCAACTGTTTATGGCTGAACCATTCACATTGACTTATACTGTGCATAATCCGACCATTCACCTTGCAGAATACACTGCTTCCATAGAACTCGGGGATGCATTTGTATTCTCTGGTTACAAACAACTCAAGGGCCGTGTGCTGCCTTTATCGCGGGCCTCGTATTATTACACGTGTTACCCACTCCAGGCAGGAAAGGTCAAACTTCCACGTCTCAAACTGTCTGCCAAACAGCAGGGAATAGAGAGAGAAGTTCCAATTGAATTCCTTGGCAGTGGTGCTGTTCTCCACTATACAAGTGCACTGGAACTGCAGCTACCCTCGGCTGTCAATGAACAGCCTACGCTTATTTTTGTGGGTGCAAAGAGACATGACTGAGTGTTTCTTGGTGTAACTCTGCCAACTTATTGCCTATTATACTACATTGGTCTCTATTGTTCTCTTGTGTTCATAAAGTCAACTCTACTTTAACCCATCCACATTTACGCTCTTTTTCTCTTCTTTTTCTCATTCTCATTCTCATCATTTTCTCTTCTTCTCTTCTATAGTAAAATATAGTACAATATAGTATAGTATAGTATAGTCTCTAAAGTATACCAAGTGAGTGCATCTCTGTAGGTTACAGATTCAATGCAGAGTAGAACTGTGTATGTTCTCTCTCTCTCTCTCTTATATTTTACCTTATCTGTTCAACTGACGTATTCAAAGTGTTATTCTTTCAGGAAAATGACCGACTATCAGCCTATATTCGATAACAGACACCCACCCAAGGAAATCTCCTCCATCTCATCAGAACCTCCTACCCACATTTCTGGAGTATTGGGAGCACAGAATGGCACAGAAACAGTCCTAATGTCTGCCTACAATGTAAGAGAAATCAATAGAATCCTTCTCTTAACATAGATACTGGAGTAGACCAACCGTCCAATTCCTGTCCGTAACACTAGTCTTCCAAAAGTGGAGAGCACCAAGAAATCCAAAGGCCTTTTCAAGGTAAGTTCTACAGGGGCACTCTCACTAGAACCAAATCAATAAAAGCACTTTTTCTTATTATTATTCATTGTGGTCCGCTCTTCTGTTATTTTTATAGCAAGTCGTCATGATGGATTCATATACACATATCCCTCCTATTGTCCCTGCTGCATCACCCACACGGGAGGACAGTATAGCAAGTCCTTTGTCCAAAAGAGCAACCGACTTTTTCTTCCAACATTTCGGACCTAATGCACAAGAAGAAAGGGAAGAGCAGAAGGAGACAGTAGACAGATCTATCAAGGCCATGAGTCACTTTGACTTGATGGACTTTGCCCGTCAACTCCATGAACAACGGCTGTCTGTGATGCAACACCACCAAGGCCCATCGGAGTGGACAGAACAAGAAGAAATGGAGTTGCTGAGGCTTGTAAAACAGCAAAAGGAGAATGAGAAGAATGAGAAAGAAAGAAAAGAAGCAGTGGATAGACCTTCATTGCCCGAGAACAGAGCCAATAACACAGCCACAACAGCTACAGCAGACACAACAGCCACAACAGCCACAACAGCCATAATACGCACTCGGATGTCCTCACTGAAGAACAATGAGAGCCAAGATCAAGACCCTCAGCGCCATGAGATGAGTCCTAATGAGCCCCACGGTGCAGTGAAAACTGGTCTAAATGGTTTGTCACAAGAGTGAACTAGGAAAAAGTCCACTTATTCTTCTTGCTTTATTCTTAGGTGGCTTCTATAATAGATCCGAGCCTATTTCCCTCATGGACACTTCTTTCGCCGGCATTGTTCAGGCACAGGAATCTGTGCCTGAAATAAAAGTAGTACCTGAAATCACCATGGAAATGAATTTTAAGGAAATCCTGGAAAATGCCACCCTAGCAACTATGAATAGTAAAGATATGCGGCTAGACAACAGGGAAGATCTGTTTCCTGAAATAGACATAGATCGTATTTCTCCTTTAAGAGATGAGTTCTCTGTTGAAGATTCCAATGCAAAGGGACCAGGGCCACGTAGATTACTAAGCACCAAAGCACCTCAGGGAAGTGCATTATTGAGAAGAGTAGCTGAAAGAGAAGAAAGACTAGGACAACGCTCTCCTCAATCTCTCCACAGCCCATACAGCCCACACAGCCCACACAATTCTCATCATTCAAACAATTCCAATACTTCCAACACTTCCAATAATTCACACACTTCATATAGTTCAAACACTTCTCAACATTCATACAACTCTCATAATCCTCATAATCCTCATAATCTTCATGATCCTTACCCTTCCACCGGCACATATAATTCAGAAAGCTTAAAAGACGCTTACGGCCCTGACGGCTCATACGATCCAAAAGATGATTCAGCACCTGATTTTGTCCTCCTTCCAAAAGCACCCAAGCCCACACGCTCCATGAGCTTATTTGGCAGTCTAAGAAAAGCTACCCGTAGTCGATCCCAGTCCACTACTTCTATTCGAGGATTTATGCGTAGTCTAGGAGCCAGTGGTGGATCACAACGCCAAGGCCGGCGGAGCCATCCACTGAGTGATAGAAAGGAGGAAATATCAGACGACGAAAGCCCAAGAAAACACAATAAGGATGGAAATACGATGTCCAGAGCCGCCATGGCAGTGGTTCAACACAGTGTAGTCACAACTCAAGGCGCTCCTGTTCTAGATGAGTATCAACAAGGCAATCTTGGTCTTGGTCTGAGTCGATCTGTGTCATTGCAGGGGCCTAAAGGACCTCATCTCATATCACAACTACTGATAAGAGCTGTGTCTAATCGCAAAGTCACCAAGACAGTAAACATGAATCAAGAAAAAACAAAAAACAGTTCAGAACGAGCCAAGGTGGTTCGACGTACAATCATCTATGTACCTCCCGACTCACTTGACGCTATCAAATCACTCCAAGCAGCCCCTGCATCACACCCACACTTGCCACTCACCACTACACCAAAGACCAAGACGCATTCCATGGCTGAAAGTGATATGTCTGATGTAGAGTATTCAAAAGCTACTAAAATAGTACGCCAACCTTCTGTCAAGCGGTACGTATCCCGTCCATGCCCCGAGCCTCCTACCCAACACACCACCACACCACTACCCACTCAACCTGCCACGCCCTGTCTCAATGGACTTGAAGTGCGGGAAATGAGCGATGGATCTGTACAGTGGGGCATTGTGCAAAAGCAAGGCAATCGAAAAAGTTTCTATACAGCCCACCCCTCTTTTGTGGATTCTCAACAAAACACCTACACCGGTGATATATCAGAAGAGAGTGAATCAAGAGAGGAAGAGGAAGAGGAAGAGGAAGAGCGTGTGCTTGCATTGATGGGACTACAGCCACAAAAGAGTCCTCCTACAATGGGTTCTCAATTATCGGTTCCTCCTCCCGTACCACGTAAATCCTCAAGAAGACTCACAGATCCCTCAGGAAAGACTAAATCTCATCATTATTCGCCAATTTACGAACAAGATGCTCATGCCGAACATATAGCTACAACCCATGGACGTAATGCCTTGCCTACTGATATTTACTATGCTCCCGAGATGACACTGGATGGTCTGGTTGAAATGATTTCATTGGCACGGCCAGCAACAGAAATATCGGTAGAAGAGCAACTCAATCAAGTCATAGAGTCATTCCGTTGCCATCATCCCTAATGAATCCTCTGTTTACCATTATTCTTGCTATTATTTTCATTCATGTTTATTACTATGTTGGAGAAGGTAGTGATAGCATTGCTCTTTTTCGTCCTCCTTATCTGTTCAGAGTGTTTATTCTATTGTTGTTGTTGTTGTTTTTTTTTTGTTTATCTTTATTATTCTTAGTCAGTAGAAGCACAGGTTGCTACTACACATACAAAGATGAATAACAATAGAATAAGCAATGTATAAGCAATGCTACTGCTACTCTTCCCGCTACTCTTCTATCTCCTAATAATAGTAATGGTAATTATAATAGTCATAATGGCAGTAGTAATGGTAGTAAATAGCAAGAAAAGAAATGAAGCAAGGAAGAGAATGAGGTTCCATACATTGTTCCATTGCATAATGATATTTATTTCATTGAGAACCAAGTAGCACGGCTGAAGTATGATGTAGTATTTGCCATGGATCTCGTTTCCCCTTGCATTTTCACTAGTAGTTCACTCACAATCCAACAAACTATGGAAAGCCATGCTAGAAAGACTCAAGACAGAGATATGAGACCTATGTGAGCTTCTTTTTAGTTAAGTTTTGTTTCTGCCAAAGAATTACCAGAAGAGATAATTACTCATCCATACACATAAATGCGGCTAAAACCATACATTTTATTTGCATGGATCTTTTGGACATATAGGCATACACATAGGAAATAGGAAGGTTTGGTAGAGAAAAAGATGGAAATCTACTCATACACTTTCACTTTGTCACAAACCCCTCCCATCCCGAAAGGTTTGGTTCTATTGGAAACATTGAAGAAGAGTGAACCTTTTATTGTGTTTAAGATGAACGAGGATTCCTTCTTATAAGTGTTCCCATATTTTTCCCATTCCTTTTCTTTTTTTTCCTTACCAATTTCCTTCTACAAGCCTATTTCTTTATTGTTGTGCCTTACACCTCTATTCAAGCAATAGAAACATATAGACAAAAGCACGGTATTCATTTATTATTATTATAGGCAAGTGACTTTCTTGGATTCTTTTGACGTGAATTGAGAATATCGACACTCACTCTAAACAATTTCATTATAGATTTTCAACTGCTTCATATATCATTCATATTTCTCATCTATTAGAAAAGAAACCTCAACTTAATACTTTTATATCTACAGCAAATGAAGTTTGGTGGAGAACTCGTTTCTAAAATCCATGAGCCATGGCACGCCTCTTACTTGCAGTACAACGAATTAAAGGTTGAACTCAAACGCCGTCAATTAGAGAATGGCTGGCGTGAAAATGATGAACGTGAATTTGTTGAATTCCTGCAACGTGAATTGATCAAGGTGTTTACATTTGTTCAGCAGCGACTGGACCAAGCCAACCAACAAATTGAACAACTTGAAGTGTCCTTGAAGAGTCTCATTACTAGCCAAGGAGAAGAAACAAAAGCCTATGATACAATTGCTGATACTTTGGCAGAAGTTCTTTTTGGTGTCAACGATCTGGCCAAATTCCATCAATTGAACTTGACAGGGTTTGAGAAAATCATAAAGAAGCACGACCGATGGACACGACTCGATCTTCGTTCTCAATTTTATGGACACATGCTAGAGACATGGCCACTTGACCAACAACGCTTTGATGTGTTTCTTGTTCGTATTTCCAATTTACATGATCTCTGTCATCTTCGTGGAAAACCTCGTGCTTGTCAAGCGTATAGTCAAGGAGGAGACCAGACTGCCTTTGAACGTGCCACAGCAAAGTATTGGATCCATCCAGATCATATCACTGAAGTCAAGTCTATTCTCATGATGCATTTGCCTGTGCATATCTTTAACCAGAAGAAAGCGTATGAAGACGGAGATGCAGCAGTATCCAGTGTCTACTTTGATAACCCATCGTTTGATCTCTATTCAGAACGACTAGAGAGAAGTGAAGGTGCTGAAGCTATTCGATTCCGTTGGTACGGTAACAACCAAGATCCAGACAACAAGAATGTTTATGTTGAACGCAAAACCCACCATGCACCATGGCTTGATGGACATTCCGTAAAGGACAGATTCCGTCTAAATGAAGATCGTATAGATCCTTACCTAAGTGGTGATTACACAGCAGAGCAGTATGCCCAGAGTCTCAGGGACAAGGGTAAAATGGACACTGGCAAGATAGATGAGAACCTATTTGTGGCTAAAGGTGTGCAGGGGTCCATAAAAAAGCGTAGACTTCAGCCTGTGTGTCGTGTCTTTTACAACCGCACTGCCTTTCAACTGCCAGGGGATCAACGTGTGCGTGTCAGTCTTGACTGTAATCTGACGTTTCTGCGCGAGGATAACTTTGATGGGGTTCAGAGACAAAAGCCTGGGTCTGATCAATGGCGACGTGAGGATGTAGGGATTGATTACCCCTTCCGCAGAGTGAAAGAGAATGACATTATAAGATTCCCTTATGCTGTTTTGGAGACAAAGATCCAGAGTCATCTTGGACAAGAATCACCTTACTGGTTGACCAAGTTAGTGAACAGTCATCTTGTTCATGAAGTGCCACGGTTCTCCAAGTACCTCCATGGTGCATCCCAACTGTTCAAAAACAAAGTCCCTGTTGATCCTTGGTGGTTGAGTGAATTGAATGTGGACATTCGCAAGACACCTGTCACTAATGTTGGGCTTTCACGTTCTTTGAGTTTTAAGCCACTGTTCAACGGAAGACATCGCCACTCTATTGTGAATACAGATTGGGACAGGCAGACTGTTCATACCACAGAGAAGCAGACACCACATGTGGCCATTCAGCTATCAGGGGACACTCTCTCTACCATCAACCACCCTTCTTCAGACATGAAACACAATAAAAAGGATGTCTTCTCTAGACTCTGGCATGGTTCTTTAATCAATTTTGATAAGAAACAGTTGATACCTCGTATGAAAAGCAACTCATCCACCATGGATCTACCTGTCAATATCAAGAGACGTGCCCCCCTTAAGAAGATTGATCCAAAAGCATTCTTTGCTAATGAGCGTACATTTATTTCATGGCTTCAGTTTTGTGCTCTTTTGCTCACTGTAGCCCTTAATCTATTCAACTATGGAGATGCTACTTCACGCATAATTGGTGCCACTTTTATCATTATTGCCTCACTCATGTCCATGTAAGTCCTTTTTATTATTACTATTATTATTACTATTAGATAATGACGTGTCTTATGGAATCTCTTATTAGGTATGCCTTGGTTCGATTTCAATTAAGAGCATGGCAGATGCGGACAGGCAGTACACAATTGCGCTATGATGATGTTTATGGCCCTGTGGTACTCTGTGTTATGATGATTACTGCTCTTGCTGTCAACTTCTACCTCCGAGCACCCCTCTTAACAGCTGCTGTTACACCCGATGCACCTTGATCAGTATCATTTTCTCCTCTATCCATCTCTCTTTTTCCTTCTTTTTTTATATTTTCTTTTCTTTCTTTTCTTTCTTTGTATCTAATCTCACATTCTACTTGAAATAAACTTTATTTTTGCTATAGAGACAAAGGTAGAGATAGTGAAATGAGTTACATCGTAGGACCGCCTGGGTCAAACATAGAGAGAAAGAGAAAGAAAGGGCCTTGGATATGGAGTGAAGAAAAAGAAAAAAAAAGACATGGAAATGTGACTATAGGATGTAGGATGTAGGATGTAGGATGTAAAGTGGTGTAATAATTGTAATAAAAATGAATGGACTATAAACATAAAGACAGAATAACTTCCCTCCTCACCTCTTCCTTCTTTGAGGGTATGTCTACCTAGAGACGCTTTGAATAAGTGTCCAGAAAGTGAATCATGCCTGGCTTCAACTTCTCAGCTTGTGTCAACACAATTGAGAAGTCAGACCAACTTGTCAAGTCCAAGGCACTCATTAACTGGGTGACAATGTCTTTTGCTATTGGAATCTCCCCCGAACTATTCTCATTGCAACAGACAATCACACTATTAAAAGGAAAAGAAGCCGGATGAGAATGAGTAGATAATAAATTCACTACTTACGCTTCTTTCTCTACCCATTTAATCAGTGCCAATGCCTTTCGAACAAGCAAGTGACGCCATTGTTGGATATAGGCTTCTCTCATACGGGCAGGCACTTTGCGTGTTTCATCCAGTAAAGTCTGTACACTGGGAGCAATGGATTCTGTGCGATGGAATACATTGCCATTTCTACAGGATCCAGTTAACTCTCTTTTCTTACAGGGTCCATCTCTTATTAACAGCAACCTACTTCCAACCAATCTCTGCGTCTGTTAGTATTGGACGACTCTGTTCAGATAGATAAAGAGAGAGTTCTTCGTTTAGTTTGGAGTTGACATGTGCAATGTAATGGGCTTGTCGCTGTCGATAGGCAGGAAACAAAGGAGTCTGCTTTACTACTAAGCGATTCATATTAACAAGGGTTGTTGGTAGAATGGATTGAAAAACGGTAGATTCTAGTTTGGTATTGCTCTCTTCCATATCCTTTCCACAGTGGCTTTTTTTAATAGACTTAATGGGTGCGTAACACTACCTGTATTAAAAGACCTTGGAGATATAGGTGTGGCATATATTTATGGTTTTTACGAGCATGACTGGATCGACTTTTTTCTTCAAGCGTCAGAAACAAAGCAAGGGTATTGATAACCTAAGGATCTCTCTCTCTATAAACACCTTGCTCTCTCAAGTAGACTTATTCTCTTACCATATTCATAGTGGTGAGTGTGTTTCCTACCAGCACTGTTGATCCACAGGTCTGTAAATGAGAAGTGATGACCCTAGTAATATCCACCAAGCAATGCATCAACAGAGGTAGAAATACATCTTACTTACTGGGCAATAAAAGGAGAGT
Organism: Spinellus fusiger; assembly: GCA_025094145.1. Classification (NCBI taxonomy): domain Eukaryota; kingdom Fungi; phylum Mucoromycota; class Mucoromycetes; order Mucorales; family Phycomycetaceae; genus Spinellus; species Spinellus fusiger. The sequence continues at coordinate 456,233 of JALLLS010000009.1, read as the reverse complement.
CCAACATTTGTCGAGATTCATGGTCAAGGATCGTATGGCTGATCTATTTTTTTTTATGTTTTAGATAATCCAATCAATATTTGTAGGTAATTCTCATCCCTCTGATGATGATGATTCTCATCTTACCTTGATACATTCTGTGGGTAATGAGACAGACTCAAGATCCATGATAGAGTGTACAAATGGCACCAGTCGACGCCATGTAAAGTATTCAAGGGCCAAGGGCCATGTCTGTAGAGTCACTCATTGATAAGAGAGAGAGAAAAAAGCAAGAAACAACAACAACAACTTACCATGCCAGGGTGTCGCTTGTAGGCCTTGCGTAGCAATACCAGTGGCTTGACGAGTTGATTAGGGACATGTTCCTGCAATACTCCAAAATACTGAGAGAAGTTACGAAGATACCGTGTGGGCACTACCAAGACAAGAGCACAGAGAGATCCCACCACTTCATCATTGTATAAGAATCCAGTACACACAATGGCCTGTCGATGCAGCACGATCCATTTGGCTTCCACATCCTCCCTATGAAGTACTCTTCCCATTTCACCATTGAGTATCTGTCTGCCAATTGTCTTTTCCAGATGCTCATCCATCTTTTCAGACGACCATACTTTCTCTGTCTTGGGTCCTACCACATTAGACCACTGGACAAGCAATACAGCCGAGAAGAAGGAAGAATCAAAGAGTTGAGTTAGGTCTTCTCTTGAAGGAGGACAAGGCGGTCGACCCTTCTTCTGCTTGATATCTACAGTGATCTGAATTAAATACTGTCGATTGTGCTGTGTTGGGCTGTGCTGTGCTGTCTTTTACTGTGTTGTGTTGGGCTGTGCTGTGCTGTCTTGCGTTTTGCTTACCTTTGGTTGCATCCTGGAGAGCTGTCATAGCCTCAGAAGGAGATTTGATGACGGGAGGAGGCAGTGCAAAGGCAAGGTGTGCCTCCTCCAAAGGCGTATCTTCAAATGTATTCAAGGGAGACACATTGAAATCCATAATGGCAGCTCTTGTCTTTTTTGCCTTTCCACTTGTCAGACAAGTAGAAGATTTGATAGAGTGGTGGTGAGTGTGGTGGTGAAGCGATGGTTTCCGGCTGTAGCCTTCTCCTGGCTCTGTTTCCTTCAAGTGGGTGTTCATACCGTGCCTAAGAGACGTGCTAGATGATAGGCTTTCCGTGTTGATGCGCATAAGGTCACTCAAGACCACAGCTGTTGTTGTTATTTCCAGTGGCTGTATAGCAGTGGTAGACGCCGTTGCCTTTCTCGTCATGCGTGAGTGCTGTAGGCGTGAGGTGGTAGGGGAAGACGATTCCCCCGAGACAGGTGCCATGATGACGCTTAGAAAATCAAGAAAGAAAGAAAAAGGGAAAAAAAAGAAGAAAAAAGACAGGGAGAAAAGAGAGCCTTTATTGTGTTCTTAATGGATGTTTCTTATGGTGCTGCAGTGGCACCTTAACCCCTTAGAGTCCATGCACTGAGCGTATGACAGTCACAACCGTCTTCAAAACTCTTCAAATGCATCCTTTTCTTCTACATATCTCCACTTCTTTAGTTCTGTACCATAGGGTTTTGGTCTCAATTCATAAACACTAGAGAGTTAATGAGACGTGAGGGCTACTAAAATAGGCTTACGTGTGTATAGGAACAATCATATGTGGCATTTCTTTCTGGGACCAATCTAACATATAGCCAAGGATAATACGCATGACGACTCTATGCGTGACAATAAGGCAGGATTGAACCATGCGTTCAAGTTCAATAATCATAGGCTGTAGGCGGTGGATAACATCTGTCCATGGATAAGTCAATAAATAAAAGTCAACAGATCCCACCGCCTTACCAATGTAGGATTCTCCACCCATACCAGGATATCTGTAGTAAAGTTTGTTCCGCTGTCGTGTTTTAAACTCTTCTGGGTAATAACGCTGGATCTCCTCATAAGTCATGCCCTCTCGGGCCTATCAAGGAATCATTCAGTTTGCTTTATAAAAATAAATAAATAAAAACAACTTACACCTGAATTGATCTCATTGAGGAACCGAATGTGCTACAGCAGGCATAAGAAAACAGATAGAATATATATTTATATAAATATATATATATATATATGTGTGTGTGTGTGTGTATTACCTTGATATCATACTCTTCGGGATCAAAATTGGAAGCAGTGTCCATAGAACGCTGTAACATACTTGTCCAGATAGTGAATTGTTCACTAGCAAGTTCAGCTGCTTTGGCTTCTATTCTCTCTTGGATGGTAGCATTTTCTTCTTCATTCTCTCTTTCTTTCTTGTTGAGAGGCTCTAAACCATAGGAGCGCCAGGCCTGTTCTTCTTCTACCTTTCGACGTGAGAGATCATAGGCAAATGCAGTTCTCTGTTCTTTGACAAATTTTTCCAAAGCAATGGCATATTTGCGTCCTTTTTCAGATAGCTAGAATGGGTCAAGGACTTATGGATAGGCATGAACCACTTACAGGTGCATCACCACCAATTCTTCCTGCTATATTGTCCATACTCTCACCATGACGAGTGATAAATATTTGACGTTCTAAATAGTAAGATATACTAATCCTTTTATATGTCTTCTTTTACCTGCAAGATTAAAGTTCATAAGATAAAATATGCATTGACCTGACAAGTATCCCGAAATATGGTGGGCAATCACTTTTTTACCTACATTGATAAGTTTACAGTATTGGATGTCCTGCTGCTCTTCCCAATCGCCCACTGTCTCATGTGCACGCTCATAGTTAGCGACACGCGATCTGAAATCAGCAAGGGCCTCTGCCGGATCATGGTCTTTGTAATCAGGGCCAGAGAGCTTCAGTCTAAAGTTACGTTCCAAGACCTTTTGTGTAAGATGGCGTTTGCATATGTATGCCATCTTACCATTTTATCTGTGCATACTGATTCCAGGATCAGTACTTTAATCTCTGGTTCTTGGCTCAATCGGTCAATCAGTAGCTTTCTATTCTCATCTCCACCCATTGAGCCATTTTCCTCTTCCTTCATTGTATATAGATATACCTTCTAGCAATGGTCGAATTGGTAGCATCGTGAATACCAACACGTCCTCCTTCCTTAAGCCAGTCGATCATCTGTTCAAGGACTTGGATTGCCAGTATATCTCTTATCTGCTTCATGTCATTATTATCAGGATCAAAGAAATTGGCTGACTGATCGTGGTGCTGGGAGGCTTCATTGACGCGTCTTAGATTGCCAACATTAAATACCTACACACACACCATTCAATATTTCTGTTGAAGACTAGATCTCAAATAGTTTACTCTTGTCTCATACTGTAGCCAATTAAGATACCGCCGCAGCTTCTTCACAATATAGCTCTTTCCACGTGCAGGTAATCCCACTTGTTCATTGAATAGAATTATCAATAAAAGTACAATAAACACGCTTTTGCCGTTGGTTTTTGCTTACCCATAATTACTGCCAATTTGCTATCCAGAGGTCTATCTGTCTTAACACCTACTCTTTCCAATAAGATTCATGAAAACATATCTTATAACAATCTTACTTGAAGGTGCAATCGTATGAACAGCACCTGGAACATCAAATCCAACAGAGTGGCGATGGAATTTGGACATATCAGAATCCTCTTTAAGGTGGGCAAATGAGTGAAAACGTGCTGCCATAGCTTTTGCTGTTTCATGGTTATTGTTTTCTTCAACTATAGGTGGAGGTCTGTCCTGTAAGAACATATCTGGCTTTTCTATTGCTTCTGGACTATGAAGAAGAGTGTCTTTGTGCTTATTGTGGCTGTGTTGGTAGTGAGAATAGTGTATAGGTTGAAAAGACAAGGGCTGTTCGTCTCCATAGTGCTCGTCTTCTATTTCTTGGTCTGTTTTCATAAAAGGAAGGGTTTTGCGTCTTCTTTCTTCTGACATGGTGCTCTATTGTGTTTCAGCCGGGATTCTTTTATTTATACTTACAGAAAGAAAGAAAAAAGTAATAGAGAAAAAGAAAAGAAAAAAGACAAGTGTTTGTACTGTACGCTATAAGTGGGGTGGGGACACAGTAGGAGTGTGAAAATGATCTTATCGCCATGAAGAGCAATAGCAGATAAAAGCAATAGAAACGTTTATGTACTTGTGTATATTATTAGAGGTATATGTATGTCTATACATCTATATATCATCTATATATCTACTTGTGTATTAATAAGCTGAAATGGTAAATAAAAATCATATATAAGTCAGAGATCATAAAGATCGTCAAATGTGCCATTTAGAATCCATCTTGTTGCAACACAACTCTTCTAATGACAAGAATAAATCTCCAAAAAAAAAAAAGACAGTTGCACTCATGTCTATTGGTTATAGAGTGGAAATATATAAGCAATAGTAATATCAGTGATGAATACGATGATTCAATGAAGTATCACTGAGTAGATAAGAGCACATAAGAAACTAGTTCTGTAAAAAGATAGAGTAATGACCATAACAGCTAGCTATAAAAGACGTTTAGTCAATGTAAAAATGATATATTTTGCGATATATTTCACTAAATCCAGAATAACTACTTTATATAAAATTATTTATAAAAAGATACACATCAAAAACAGTGGTATATGACACATCAGTAGAATTCTCGCAGAAGAATACAAACACCCGTCTAAGAAAGTAATGGTAATTATAAGAGATATATACTACATTACAGCATCTACTATGTTATATCATTTGATCAAATAGAAATCTAGCTAATATTAATGTTTTGATTTAAATAAAGAAGACTAGTCTATTGATTAGTAGAAAACATTCAACTCATTAGAAATCAGTATCATATAAAGTGAATAGTTTATGTAAAAATATGAACATTACACATCCAAGGATTTTCTGACCCTTCATTGCCTTTTTAGTCGCGGTCTCGATACTGAATAATTTGTCTTTTATGGAATAAACCCCCTGTGTTTACTAATTGTTTGCGTGTTTTCAGAGTTCTCTTTACTTATACCATTGACAAGACTCATCAAATTCTAATTTGACAAACAATATAATATATCCTTTAAATATAGTCTCCATAAATATTTTTGGGATAGTTCTCATATTTCTTGTATTTATAGTACAACATTTGTTTAGGGCGATGAAATATTATATTATAGTTTTACCACAATATTTATTTGGAAAACCCACACACAATCAGTAAACATGGTGTATCTAAAGAAAAAACTGTGTGTATACACTTTTTTTTTCGAAAACACATTGCACAATCTTAGAAAAAGGATTATACATTTACCAAACTTGCTTTGCACAGATAAAAATTGAAGGTTGCACAATCTTTTACAAAGGCTCTTTATTTAGATAAGTTTTCAGTTTCGAATATGAATAACAATAGAGTCTTTGAAGATCCTCTAAATAGATATTGTTAAAAGGCATCAATTATTCTTGTAGTCAGAGCTTCTTTCTTCAATAGAGTTTCTCTTTTGATCTTGCTTTTGACCACATACAAAAACTAAAAACTTTTTTTTTTATAAATACAGCCACACCCAACTGAATTTAATACTTGCCTAAATTTTAATTAAAAAAAAACCTTTTTTTGCATAAAACTCTTATTCTTTCCAAATGTTATTAAACCAACACACTATATCAGATGGATATTCAGAAACTCACACTCGTGGAGAATAGGATAGGGCAAAAGATAGAAGACGATAGGGCATTTATTACATGTTGAAGTCTGGATTATAATTGACTGCCATTGTGAGTATGGTTGAGATGAAAAAGCCCACAGTTTAGAATAGTATCAGAAACATTAAAGAACTTGGGTCACCATTGCGTTTAAAGAGTCATGAAAAACCTAAAAAAAAAAAAAGGTAGTAAGAGGGACCTCAGACACCTGGAAAAGGTCATTAGAAAGGGTCCATTTGCCTCATAGAATCAGCTGAAATTGGAAATGTTAAAGATTCAGACTGACGTATGTAGAAATATTATTATCAGCTACTACAATCAGTTAGAGTTTGGATCTTTTTCTGTAGATCACAAGCCAGCCTCAACTGAAGAACACAAGGAGAAACAGCCTTGTTGGGCTAAAGAATATGTCAGTTGGACGAGTGATCAGTAAAGAGGTGTCATCTGGTCTGATGAGCCCAAGTACACCTTGAAAGGGAACGATAGAAGTGCCTATATCATCAGAAAAGTTAATAAACGCTATGAACCTTACTATACTGTTCCAACAACAAATTTTGGTGGCGGTAGGGTCATGCTTTGGGGTTGTATTTGGGAAGGTAAATTTGACCCATGAGTCTTTGTTGATAGCACTGTAAACCAAGACAAATATATCACTATCTTGGCTGGTGAGTTCCATCCTTGGTTCATGGAATTGTATCATAAAGGAAGACAGTGAGTTTCTGTTACAATAAAATGATGTTATCTATCATACTGGGGCCTATGCCAGATGGTGGAAAGAGACACATCAGATTCGAGGCTTTGATTGCTAGCCTACACAAATCCCTGGCTTGAACCCAATTGAACATGTCTGATACGCCTTGGAAATATGAATTGAAGAAAGAACGGTATCTATTATCAATGTAGAAAGTTAGTATTGAACTTGCACAACGATGAGTTCTGAGTAGGACAGACAGATGCCAGGCTGTCATTGATGCCAAAAAGGCCATACAAAATATTAACTGTATTATTATTATCATTATTATTTTCAATCATTAAAGATATTAGGCTTTATTGTGCTTAAGTTTGAAGCTTCCATATCAAACGTGGAGTGTTTTATTTAATGTTGAATATGTCCTAAATATTTCGTCCTGAAATTTATTTTCAAAAGTATTAAATTCAATTGGGTGTGGCTGTATAATAGTCTTTTTTAAAAGCTATAGATTTATGCGATTTATTTCTAGAAATGGTTTATTCACTTAGTTCAAATTATTTTATTTTCATTTGAACTATTTTATATGATATTCATGCACTGACCTGATAGCCACCCTATAAGAACTTTTGATAATTCAAGGCTATATAGATGTATGTATAATCGAATAATAGATCGAATAAATTAACTCAAGATAACATAGAACAATAGATGAACACATATATAGCATAGACCTTTAATTATCTTATATATTAAAAAAAAGAGCTCCTTAGCAGTTACAATTTGTAAAAAAAAACAATCACGTCTTTTTGTCGGACACATAAGCCCTATTTCGAGCAGACAAATAGATAGCTAATATTCTTTTGCCGGATATATCAGTATTTCTTGAGTGAGTGAGTGAGTGAGTGAGTAAACAAGGAAGAAATAAACTACAGTATCAGGCAAAAAAATAATAATTTATTTTATTTTCCGATAGGATTCTTGTTTAGGGAGATACTTATTCTTTGTAATAAAAACACACATTAAACACACAGTAGAGACTTGAAAATTGGATGAAGTATAAAGAAGGCCAACAGGATAATATATACAAATATATTGGGTGGAAACCTTTAATATTTAGTGTTTCCACCCTTGGCCTCTATAACAGCCCTACATCTCCGATGCATGCTGTTAATGAGGTTGTTGGTAATCTCTTTGGGAATCTTGTCCCATTCCTGGACCAGGAGAGCCTTCAGATCCTGAAGAGAGCTTGCTGGGGTCATCCTCTTCCAAACTGCTCTGTCCAGTTCTTCCCAAAGATGCTCAATTAGGTTCAGGTCGGGGCTTTGAGAGGGCCATCCCTCCATCATGACTATGCCTCTCTCATCCTTCCATCTCCTAGTCTCCTTACTAGTATGGCAACTGGAATTATCCTCTTGAAGAACATAGCCTACCACTGGATTCAGTATAGAAAGATGAGCCAGATCAGGGCAATAGACCGTTTCTAAAATACTGGTATATTTGGCACTATTGATGGATCCCTCCACCACAGCAAGTCTACCAACACCTTCACCAGAAAAGGAACCCTCCACCATCACCCCACCACCACCAAAATTTATCATCGGCTTCACATTCTTTGGGAGCAATCCCTCCTTCTTCCTACGTACTACGCTGTTGCGGTGGTTGTTGCTCATTAGCTGGAACTTGGACTCATCGGACCAGATGACTGTCATCCAGTCTTCATCTGTCCAATGAAGGTGGGTTCTAGTCCAAGTAAGCCTCAACTTCTTGTGTTTAATGATGAGAGAAGGTTTCTTAACAACCCTGAAAGAAGAAAGGCCAATCCTCTTTATCATTTCTCTAAAAGTATTTATGGACACCTTGGTGGTCATCTGCTTGCAAAGTTGATCTATTGTCTGAAATGAATCCCTTTCCATCTCGTATACAAACTCTCTCTCGTCCTTCTAAGTCAGAATGGGCTTGCGCCCATAGCTCTTCCCTGCTTTGAAACAGCCAGTTTCCCTGTACTTCTTTACGATAAGGCTGACAGTGGAATGACTGATGCCAAACATGGCTGCAATCTCCACTTGACTGGTGCCATGTTGAGTGGCCTCGTGTACAATGAGTTTAGAAGTAAAGTTGTTGATATTTTTCTTTCTGTTTTCAAAAGGCTTGGTGGTTTGTTCAGTGGTGTTAGACATATAAGATGATATAGCGGAAAAAGAAGAAATAAGGAATGTGTAAAAAAAAAGATTTTTTTTGACCAAAATAGAGGTCGGAAAACGAAATAAATTATTATTTTTTTGCCGGACACTGTATATTATCACTTTCCACGTTCTTGTTCTTCTTAGTTCCTGCACCACCACAAGACATTCATCCAATTGACTATTGTCTAAATCTTCTGCTGCGCACGGTTAAGTCTTTTGTTAAATGGCGAGACCTTTGGCCCAGTTTTTTAATACTGCTGCAAGCCATTGATCGAGCCACGTCTACTCGAGACTTTAAGGTAGAGCCATCAGCTGGTAGCTTGCTCATTGAGGCTGCTGATGGGTGTGTTGAGCGGGAACGCCAACGCCGCCATAGAGTGCAAAGACTCCTTCAGCAACAGACGCTGTATCCTCACTTCTCCTCCGATCTCATCAATTCTCGTCATTCAAAAACGTAACGAATACCAAAGCATACCAGCTTTGTATTTTCCACCATTGCTTTTGAAGAATCTGTACAATGAACTTATTCAGCAACTGGATTTCAAAAAGAAGATAGATAATGTCGATTTGATCATGTAAATCAAAGACACACTGGAGGTGCGTCCTTTCTCAAAGAAAAACACCTTTGTGCTAATCCTTTTTTTTACGTGCAGGAATTAAAGAACGGTGATGGAAAGACTTGGCAAATGTTTTGTGATGACCTAATCTGAACACTCCTTTTTACACCATTTCCCCGCCATCAACATCACTCCTTTATTTCACATCACTTCTATGTCACTGATCATACACTCCTTTATTATTCGTATAGCACATGTCACTTAGTAATTGGATATTACCATAGAAACATTCATATAAATACTTATCCAATTGTCATAATAAAATCCGCATTCTGATATCTGTTATCAGCTTATACTATCTACTATATCTCGTCTTATTTGCACAACACCTAGTACTCTTTTCCTACCTGTTTCCAGTGGTCCCTTACATGTTTCAAAAGAGATTGCTCTAGTATTTTTTAGATAGACTATTATGATAAGTAGAAAAGGTATAAAAGCTAGCTATTCATTAGACATCAAAGGTTTTGCGAAATATACTTCTTACATTACCAAACACACCTTTTGTTTCTATATTTTGAACACTATCTCTGGCAAAGACAACAGTTGACCCAACAAGAAGCGTCATTTTGGCAGTTGAAGCAATGTAATTCAATCATGACTGAATTAACTGAAACATATTCTTATCTTTATCTTTTCATCTTTTAATAGATTGCCGGCAATACGGGACCTCAATATTGAAGCGATATCAGAACACCATTTGGCTGCATCATATATCCGCCCTTTTGTCCAGGCTTTGCTCTCATCGTCAAGAAACAATAGTGTTTCTCATTGGTAATATGATTTGTTCCTTTATTACTTGTATTTATTATTATTGTTTTTCTTTTTTAAATACTTTCTACAGCTCGAATACACGTCTGATTGATAATAAAAACATTGACAAGCGCCCTGATTATCAAATTGATATTTATGATCAATATTGCTTTTCCTACACAACAGGTATTGGTGAAATCAAGGTCAAGAATGCTACCAATCGCTTGAAGGTCATTGATTTTTACCGCCTCGCTACGCTTGCGAAAGAAACTTTGCGAAATAACAATTTGAATGGTGTCATCTGCTTCCAGGCAATTAGTAAGTGAAAAAGAAACAGCCAAGCTTCATTTATTGGAGGACAACGTACAAATCGCAAGGTAAACGTTTATTTAATACAGGTGGTACGTTGCACTTTCTTTATATGTCTGAAAAATGTGGCATATGGACCTTTCTTGAATTGCCATCTGTATGCTTGGGCAACGGGGTTCGTTCTTTAGACACGCAGGACCTTGGGGAAAGGCTAGCTGCTCTTGTATCGATGGGAGTTGAGCTAGCTCTTGTGTGGTGTGTCGGGGGAACCTGGCTCTAAAGGTTGTGGGAACTATGGTTGTGATAGTCTGGAGGGGACACTCTGGAACTGGGTCTGTGGGGGCATGAGAGAACAGATAACGGTAATCCTCCTACCGACGGACCAACGAAAGGGACAAACAAAGAGAACAAACAGGAACAGAGCAAGAACCAACAACTAAACTTGACCTTGGGTTTATACTACCCTACTTAAGGAATCCAAGTTTATGATGAACTTTTCTCTTTTTTTATATTAAAATGCGCAATTGGCTATTATATATACTACTTTTCTGAAACATTCCATTACTGTAACAACTTTTAGCAAATTCATCATATCCCACTTCTTCCACAGCCATCCATGCGAATAGGTGACGTATCTCCACCTATTCTACACATCTGTAAAAATTGGACACAGTGTGTGGGGCTTCCTGACCTCAGCCACCAAGAAGCTGAAACGGGACGTGCTTCTCTTTTGCACTTTGTTTCTTATTGTTCTGTTTTGAGCATTGACATTCTCAATTGCTATTCTTCTTACAATTAACATATGTATGGTAATGTTGCATTATCAAACCTCGTTTTCTGTATTGTGTTCTTGGACTAACATCCATTGGGATAGTCCATTACAAATGTACCATCAATGAGTCAGCAATGATAATACAGTATTTTTCCCATTTTCTTATCCTATTATTTTTCCTACCTATTTTTTCCTCATTTTTATTCTGAGCCACGTAATGGTGTAATGTATTATGTAATTACCCATTACTATGCTCTACCATGCGCTTATATGAATCGACTTTATATATATTTTATCCCATATCATTATTAGTACAAATACCATTATTTTTTATTGTCTAATAAACATTGTCGAATTCTATTGTGATACTTTTTGAATATTCTCTTTATTCTTTTTGTTATCTTCTTATTCTTCCGTTTCAATTAGATCTTTCTGAGACAAGTATAACATTCTGTTGAAGTTACTTGTGAACTATCCGTTGTATTTCTGTTTCTTGTGCAAGTCAATTCTCTGTGTAGTCTTTATTGCACTGTTTTCCTTTGTGAACTTGTTGTTCACTATTAATTCATTACTTTTATCCTATTATACACCTTTCTCTTTTGCATTCACTTGTGAGTGTAAATTACCATATTTTATTTTAATAGTCAATTCATTTGAAGAGACTACCACCCTTTTATTACCCAAATCCCACAAACCTCCATTATCGCTGATAGCCCTTTGCTTACAGCATATTTTTACTTTCTTATTTATTTATCACACAAACCTATATACCACACGCATCACTACCAGCAGAATTACAAATTACTATTACTAAATAGACAAACATCTACCAGACCTACTAGAGCTACCAGAGCTACCAGCAGAATCACAAATTATTGTTACTAAATAGGCAAACACCTACAGTATTTCTCGAAATTATTCACGCACTTGAAAAAAAAAATTTAAGCATAAATATAAGAAAAAATTCAAGCACAAAATGAATAAAAATTCGTGCATTGATGTTTATTAAATCGGCTTTCTGTTTAAACAATCTTTGAATCTTGCAACCGAAGATCTGCAAAAACCTTGTAGGTCACTGGTAAGTACTTGGTTGCAAGCCTCTCTAATTTTTGAAGATAGTGTCTCCTCTTCCAAGAGTGTTTCTCTCTTCACTTTACTTTTGCATACTGACCAGAATTGCTCAATCGGATTGAGTTCAGGTGAGTAGGGCGGGAGGTAAATGCAGCCATAGCCATGAGCTTCAATATACTTTCTGATATCACCATGGTTATGAATAGGACAATTGTCCATTATTAGATAATGTCCCTTGAACTCTTCGTATTGATTCATAATACTTATTGTTTCAGCCATAAAGTTGAAATAATATCTAGTCACGGTTCCTCCTTTTCCTTTCTCTGGTTTTCTGGTAGCTCCACCAGGCCCTTTTCTCTTTTTTGAAGGAGCTATGACCTTTGGGGTCTTCAGTTGTATATTTATCACGTCTAAATGGGATATAGCTCCTATGATGGTATGCGATTTTGCTCTTGTCTTGGGAACTTGCACTACTGCTGTCTCTCCTACCGTGGCCCATGCCATACTTTGCCTCATGTTGATGTTGAAACTAGACTCATCGATAAAAACGCAATTGCTCAAATAATCAATATCAGTCTTCAAAATCTCAGTAATACATTGGAATCTAGCCTCTATCTTCGTTTTACTATTGCGCTCTTTGGGCTGGAGGTGAGCTTTTTTCAGTGATATATTGCATTTAGTAGTAATAAACTTGTGGAGAGAGGATCTTGATATTTCCAGATATGTAAAACGACTAGTAAGATCCTCCATCATCTCATCCAAAACAATGCTTGGCTTTTGATCTATGAGATCTATAAGATACTCTTTTTGTTCAGAGTTTATCGTCAATAGTCTCCCAACAGGTCTACCGCTTCCTGGTTTTCTTAAGCATAGATCTTCGCCTTTTTCTAGACTTTCTACTCCTTTAGTATGCCATGTTTGAGCAGTACTCGGAGGTATTTTTAACTCTCTGGCAGCGCCACGAATGGACATGTTCTTCTCAAACACCAAGAAATAAAAATTTTCTATGTCTTCCTTTTTGTATTTCCGGTATGTCCTATCTTTTTTTTTATCAGAATTGGTTTCTTTCGAGCTGGAAGGTTTTTCTTTGGTTCTAGTCATTTTCAGTGACTTCTCTGGAGGTTTGAGATCCAGGTAAGAGATAAAAGTAGTTATTGAAGTGAGAGGATATTGCTCATTGTCAACCTCCATCTCGTATTCAATGACTTCATTTTCGTTTTCGTCCGTCAACATCCCTTCGCCATCGTCATAATAAAAGGTTGACATCTCAAAAATATTTTGTTGTTCTTAATAAAAGCAAAGCAAGCGTAATTTTAACTTTGCACGAATTTTTATTCATTTTGTGCTTGAATTTTTTTTTAGTTAGTACGTAAATTTTTTTTCGTCAAGTGCGTGAATAATTTCGAGAAATACTGTATATGCATAACATTAGAGGGATTTGATCCAACAAAGTTTTAAATAGCTCATTGACTACTGTAGCTTAATAATTTTCACCATTCAAAAGAAGTGAATTTCTTCGAGAAAGGTAGCTGCACGCATAACAAACTTGGCATAAAATAAAGACACTGAGAGTGCATATTATACTTCACCCTTGGAAAAGCTTAATTCCAAGCCAAAAAAAGGTCAGGTGCACTCTAGCAAGTTCCAGAACTCGATGTATATCTTCTGAGAAACTCACAAATACTACATCATAATTATCATTGTACATCAGAATATCTAGAAGATTCTAATTAACTATGAAATAAGACTACATGGGAGGAGTATGACAATTCTGAAGGGTTATCAGAGACTGTGAAAGTAGGAAAAAGATTGTAAGAAAAAATCGCTACAAGAATAAACAAAAATAAATACCTCAATTCTTTTAAACACAGATTTTTTTATATCTTATCTTGATACTGTTATACCTCTATGAATTCCTTATACATAAGAAAGGTTTTTTTTTTCTTTTCTTTCCCTTTTTTTTTTTAATAAAAAAAAAAGTAATTTTATCTAAAGTTAAACACGTAGTCTCTGTATTCACTCCTTCAATCTACTCCAGTCTTCAACATATTCTTTGTGATGACAACGAAATTATCTGTCATCTCTTTTTATATGTTACTCCATAAGCTGAGGAGAGAATCTTGTGTGTCCTCTCCGGTTTATTATGCCATTAACATCGTTCAGTATTTTTTTTGTGATAGTCAGTTGATTTAGTATAAAATCAGTGTTTATTTTAACAGTATGCACGATAATAACTTTTAATGAAATCCCATCACAATTCATTGGGCCAGACCATAAAAGATTCCTGATCACAACTCTAATAAAGAAAGATCATAAATTCATTAAAGTTTTTTTTGTGTAGTTCTTATTGATAGATATTAGAATAATTGAATTAAGTAGTTGGGAGCTTTTATTCTTAGTAAAATCATCTGCTATGGTTATTAGAATATATATTGTTATATTATTAATGAACCTAACTGTGTACTAATAGAAGTTATGCTCGATCAATCTTGCTATCATCAATATCTCTCTTACAACTATACTTAAGAAAACATTCAATTAAGCCTTTTACTTAGTAGTCTTTTAACAGCCTAAATAGAGAGGCAAGGCATATTACATGCATAGTGCCTTAGTTATAACAATATCTTTTTCTATCAGCTCATGCAAAAGATCAAAACGAGTCTCAAGTCTAAATTTTTCCTTAGTTGTCTAGGGTGTCTTTGTGAATATATAAATATACGGTGTTGTGTAAAGTAAACAGTATAAAAAAGCATTGTTGTAAGAAACAAAAATAACGATATAGGTCTTACTTTGTCAGAATTATAAAACTATTTGTTTAAATTTAATAGTCGTCTGAGTAGACCAGATTAAAGCAGTATCAAGAATTAGGGATACAATAATCTCTTTATATTTTGAGGAGCTGTTTGTGTTAGTAAATCATGCTGTTTTATCAGGTATTAGGCTGGTCAATCTAATAAAAAAATTCTTATTTTTATCTATTGTCATTTGACATTTAAAATAATGTTCTATATTTCTTAGTGCCTAATATCATCTATGTGGCAGTACAGTTATATTAAATAATTCTTTTTTTTCTAATTGACACGACAGGTACAAGTCATGGTATCTGGTTTCCATAAAAGTACTATTCTTATACTAATGATACAGATAGTACCCCATCACAAGTATCTTTGGGTGTATAATCTAAATAACAACTTATAGACTCAACTAAAAAAAATAGTAAATACATTGACTCTAAACTAATTAATTAAAGAAATAAAGTCAAAAAGAAAAATGATATAAGTGTTCAAATAAAAATACTGATTTTTTAATTGAATTAAGATGATAATGTGTTTGAATTAATATACTGAAATTAACGATTTGGTGACTCTAAGTTTAACAATCATAGCAGAAATAGCTCCCAAAATGTAGGTAGAACCACAAAATATCTGAACACCAATGAAGGAAGCATTTGGAGTAAAATTTTGAATAGCAGATCCTATAGGTGGACCGAGTGCTGATAATGTAGAAACCAGGAAGAGGATTGATATACCAGATGAAATGTTTTCGATACCAGTAATGCTGCATGTAATGGGTGCTGCCAATGCAAAGTATGCTCCTCCAAAGAATCCAAATAAACATGCAGAGGCAAGTAATGTACCATAGGTAAAAGAATTAGACCAGATAACCATAATTAAAAGACCTGTAATAATCGAGGATGTAATGTATGTATTAACTCGCCCAACTTTATCACCAACAAAGCCTAGGAAAATTCGGCCTATTGCATTCATGATTGCAAATATTCCTAGAAGGTTAGAAGCGTCAGCTTGACTAATTCCAATCGTATGTGCATATCCTATAGTGTATGGTGTGTTAATTTCTTTTTTTTTTCAGGTATCTTCTATCTTACTTGGGATAAAAAGTATAGGTATATAATAGCCAATAAGAGAAATTGAGGCACCTATAGCCCATATCATGAGATTTGGATCTTTAAACATCTTTGAGTTGATAAGGCTTCTGCGGGGCTTTTTGACATCACTAGGTGGAAGGCGTGTACGTATCAGACAGATAGAGATGGTAGAGAGTCCAAGGGCCAATAGTCCAAGGATACGGTATGTCCATGAAGCCCCATATTTTTGTATTAAGAGACTGGTCTATTATACAGCATAAGATTTATAGATCGATATTGCAATCATTATTTACCAAAGGACTAAAAACAAGACCACCAACACCACTACCAGCAGAACAGATTCCCATAGCAAGTGCACGTCTTGTAGTAAACCTAATATATAATAGCTTTAATATACTATTATATTTACATAACTTAGCAACTTACCATTAAGGAATGACACCAGCAATACACTGTTGAAAATTTAGTAAACAGTATATCTTAATTTCAAAATCAATTGAAGTGTATACCATATAAACAATAGAATCTCCCAAACCAAACATGAGGCCTTGAGTCAAATAAAGTTGCCAAACCTTGGTTGTAGATCCAGAAACAATCATCCCAAAGCAAATTAAAAAAGAACCAATGGTCATAACCCAACGAACACCAAATCTTTCGAGATATACATTAAGAAAAGTAAATAGATTGACTGCCGCAATTGCAACGGCCCCGATACCCATAAGCTCCAACATAGTAGTTTGGTCTTTATATTGATTATTCAATAGCTCGTTGGAGAATATACCTAAAGAAAAAATAGCTGAGTGAACAATATTCTAACTTGTTAAATAAATATTACCCCAAACGGTAAGCAAGCCAAACATGATGAAATTACTCAAAAACCCAACAAATATGATCACCCTAGATGCACCACACAAATAAGTAACCTTTTGATATATAGTCAGTTTACCACCCATAGCCACCATCAGGTATAGAGTTATGGAAGTCCGCATCACTCTTAGGCTTATCCTTATTTTTCATCTCAACATCTATTTCACTTCAGAATTAACACAATGTTTCTCTAATGTCATAGTTTCTAACTTTATAATTACCATAATTGAATTCAATTTTTTCAAGGGTTCGCTTGGTCTTGACATCAATGGGAATAAAGATGTTTTGATTCGGTGTACTTAGGTCCATAGTTGATGCTGATAATATAGTGTCGTCAAGTACTAGGCATTCTTTTGGGCTCATATTTAGTATAAAAAAAAGGGTATAATAGTATGCCAATTGAATGAAGGAGCTATGGATATGAAGACCCCTTTTTATATTAAATTAATTATAATCTCTTTTAATTTCTGTCAAACCTGGATCCGAAAACTTTAACTATTTTACACACTCAGAGATCTTTCGATCTTCTAAGCGCTATTATACTAATTCTGTTTATTTTAATATTTTCGCTTTTAAAGGGATGATTATATTTAGGTACTATCTATATTAGAAGCATTGAGCGTACATATCCTACGGTGATCTCCAAGAGTAATGTACTGTTTTTCAAATCGAGCTGGCTTGATACCTTACACACCATGAGATTTTTCTCGCCTTTAAGCGGTAATACTTCCTTCCTTTTACGTCCATCCCGAATTTTGCCCTTATATGGAACTGTATTTAAAATCAAAAGGTCTGCAGATATCCAAATATTTGTTTCCTTTTGTGGATACCTCAATATCAAATTGTATTATCAGTAAAATATATTGTTTATGAATAATATTGTTTATTGTAATAGTATAGCTAATAATAATATAGCTAATATTATATTATGACTATAGCTACTGCCCAAGTGCATTCCCTCATAGCAATAGAATCCACAACCTAAAAGGCTTGTGCTTTATACTTGGGATATAGATAACCATGCTCAGGAGTATACCCTAGACAGCCTAGACACCTTAGACAGTATAGAAGAAAGAAAAGACCACCTGGGACTGACCTGAAAGAAGTCTTTACTTGCCTAATAATAATAAATTGAGTGTCTTGTGCATTAGAATAAGCCATAGCCCAGATGAAGATACTGCTTACCTTTTTATCACTAGAATAGTCCTTGGTAGTGTCTATCACCTTCTATTGTTTCTCTTTGTTAATAATGGCACACTACCTTGCTCAGTTATGCTCATCTTGACTAGTACTTGGGTGTTAAGTTGTATGTACAGTGTGAGAAATAATAATGATAATAAGACCAAAGAATAAAAGATAGCTTTATTCTGATAAGGTATCACTTTAGTCTCCATTTTCCAATAATTAATTAAGTCAAAATTCACAAGTCAAATAACTCACTCTCTAATCTCAATTGAAATCTCGTTTAACATATATTTCTCTACCATCAATTTCAAGAAGAATGAAATTCCCACCTGCACCATCTGTAAACAGACATTTAAAGCAAATGCTATTTTGAAAATACACAAGGCTAATCACAACATGTAAGATTAATCTCAAATATAAAATTAATGTTGCCCATTCTCTACTTTGAATAGTCCCATGGCCAAGTCTTCTCGGTATTTATTGTAGAAACAGAGGCATAGAATAATACGAATCAAACTAATAATTTTTTATTACTATTGTTCACAGACCTCTCCCCGCCATCACCACAGTCTTCTGTGTAAAAGAGAAGAGTGATGATGACCAGGAGAATATCACTGAAGCTGATGAAGTGCTTGAAGAGAAACCTCTTTGGGCTGTTGAAGAAGAAGAGTTCGACAGTAGCAGCAACATCTTTGAGGAGACTTCATTTGTGGATGGCATGTTCCAATTCTCAACAAAGTTAGAAATGACCATGCATAGTTTCTTCACTGAGAATGAAGAACGTATCTCGAGAAGATTTGAAGTGGAGATCATTACCCTGTGTAAAGATGTGAGGAAGGCTTGTCTTGCCAATCTTCAAGAAATAGTTCCTGCCTTAAACAGGGCTATTAACCTTGAGAAGGTGAAGAACCATATTCCCAAGTTCCCTACCACCACCCACAATGTTGCAGTGGTTGAAACCTGCAAGGGCTTGCCCCCCTCCCAACATCATCCACGAGTTCTCGATGAACAAGCCCTCTGAGCACCTGAAGTTCCTCACCGCCAACCCAACAAAAACAAAAATACTCTCTGCCTTGCCAGACAGGACTCCCAATCAGCGATTTTCTGTAACTCAAGGAGAGAAGTAGAGAACCCACCCACTGTTCCAGCACTCAATGGTAAATGTTATCATCAATAGTACTTCTGTTGATCTCTGGGTTGGAGATACAGTGTGCACCTCCCCCGATGAAGGAACAACAACAACCACGAATTCTTAGCCTATTTATCAAAGACATAAACTTTCAGTGTAGTTGTCGTATTTGTGATAACATAATTGTACAAGTTCAAGTATCCTTCATTGGATTTCAAATATCTACAGGATGACAGCTATCTATTTGGCGTCTTTTTTTCCTTGCTGACTTTATGGACTTTTGGATGTCTATTCCTGAATCTTAATCCTCTCTCATTCTTTCCTCAGTTCTAGGTTTTATATATCTATATTTTATTGTGTTTTTCCTTTAAATTTTCTTGAAAACTCTCGTAGGATGACTATCAGGTCCAATGTGTGATTAGCACCTAACACAAAAAAATAAAAACACTTTGAACTGTGTTATACAGTCACACCCAATTAGATTTAGTAATTTTGAAAATAAATTTCAAGACAAAATATATTGGACATGTTCAATATCAAATAAAACGCTTCACATTTGATCTGGGAACTCAAAAATTAATCATACAAAAGATTAACATATTTTTCGAAAATAAGAAAGAATCAAAACTAATACTTAGTATAGCCTCCTTTGGCATCAATCACTGCCTGACATCAGTCTTTCATACTATAGACCAATCTTTATATAAATTCAACACCAACCTTCTTCTACTCTTCTGTAATTAGAGTCTTCAAACTTTCTACATTGGTAATGGATACCCTTTTTTTTTAACTTGTAATTCTAGGGCCCACCAGACGTGTTCAATTGGATTTAAGTCGGGGCTTTGTGCGGACCAGTACTCAAAGCCCCTAAATTGATGTGTCTCTTTTCACCGCCTGGCATAGATCCTAGTATGACAACTGGTGCCATCTTCTTGGAGTAAAAACTCCCTTTCCTTTTGCTGGTACAAATAATTTTAACAAGAATAAAACTTGCCAGCTAAAATCTTGATGTATTTGTCTTGGTTAACAGCACCATCGACAAAGACTAATGAGACAAATTCATCTGCCCAAAAACAGTTACAAAGCATTACACCGCCACCACCAAACTACGTTGCTGGAATAATACACTCTCAGGCAATCAGTGAGTAGACGGCGAACCAATTGTTGTTTTTTCTTCTTCAAAAAATAAAGGTCTTTTTTCTTTTCTTTTATAAATCATTCAAAAAATGACCCCAGGTAATGATAATCAGCTAACTCTTAGCCAATAACATTATTTATTTATTAGAGGTCAAACCATAGGACAATAAAAAAGACATGCTACTTATCAAGAGATTGCTGACGATCTTGACCTCCCAAAGAGCACAGTGGACAAGATCGTTCTATTGTATAAAAACAAAAGCATAATTCGACCCAGATTGCATACAGGAAGGTATGAGAAGGTTTCATCTACTTCAAAACTGGACATGGTCTTGTATACTTGTAGAAAATCTATACAAACAATTACATTTCATCTGAAAAATATTAATGATGCAGGTGTAGATATTTTCAGTAAGACATTTCTGAAATATATGAATAAACCCAGGATATTTTCATGCTTACAATAAAGAAAATCTAGTATGACATTTATTCACAAGAAAAGATGATTGAAATGGTGTAAGAATAAGGTTGATTGGCCAATGGAGAGGTGGAGTAACATCGTTTGGTCTGATGAGTCTCGTTTTACAGTTGTGAGTAATGATAGATGAACTAGATTGATTGGGAATAAAGACAAAAGGTATAAGGAGAGTCATACGCAAAGAACATACAAGTATGACAAGGGTTTGGTTATAGTTTGGGGTTGATTTTAGCGTGGAGGTGTAGGACCTCTTGTACTCTTGGAAGGATCTGTTAATCAAGACAAGTATGTCAATGTAATCACCAAATAATTTCTTCCTTGGTTCCAAAAATTTCAAGAGAACCTCAATGAGACCATTCTCTTTCAAGAAGACAGTTCTTCTTGCCACACAGAAGCATATAGTAGATGGTACAAACAAGAGAGATATGTGATTGAAGGTTTTGATTTTTGGCCTGCACAAAGTCCAGATCTTAACCCAATTGAGCATGTCTGGGCTTATCTTGAAAAGAAAATCAATTCATGGTGAACAAGCATAAACAATGCAAACTAGCTTGAACGATGTTTGCGTAGTAAATAGCAAAAGATCCCAAATGAATTTCTGGAAAATTTAGTGGATAGCATGCCAAGGAGGTGCTCTGTTGTGATGAAGAATAATGGCTTTTCTACAAAGTGCTGAGCTATATTTTTATAATGAGGATGTAAACAATCAGCTAAAGAACAACCATTAAAAATCTTGTATTATTCCATGAATGTTTTATTATGAACATCTTAGACTGATAGATATGCCTTTATTTTGAATTTTTTCAAAATAATTGATTTTTTGTCTAGTCACTTATTACTTAGGAGTGTACATCAGCCTCGAGCTTCGATGTTTTTATTCTCAGCTTATAGTATGAGGCAAATGGATCTTTTCTAATACCACTTTTCAGATGCCTAAGAACGTCTTCATTAGTTTTTTAGGGTTTTCATGACTATTCAAACGTAATGGTCATCCAGGTTCTGTGATATTCTTAATGATGTTTTAAACTGTGGGCGGTTTCATCTCAACTGTACCTGCAATCACAGTCAACCTCAATTAAGCTTTAAACAGGTGATATATGCCCTGTAGTTTTTTTTATCTTCTATTTTAGCATAATTTCTACAAATTTAAGTTTCTAAAATTATATCTGACATGTTGGGTTAGTTTAATGATAATTAGAAAGAAAAGGTTTTTTTATGCAAAAGAAGTACTTTACACTATTTTTGGAAAATATTGGGACACTTTTTTGAGAATAGTTTAGGACAATAAATCTAAAAATTCAAACACTGATTAAAAAATGATTGGGACAAAAATTGAAAAAAAGATTAAAACGAAACTCTACTGTCCCAAATGTCCCAAAATAAATTCTTTATTAAATAAGTCTATGATTTAAATAGTCATTACATCTTAATACAGAGTGCTCACAATCATCTTTAATAATTCAAGATGAACATTTTTCTCTTAAAAGGATTTCTCTCTTCATACTGCTTTTTGTGACTGACCAGAACTGTTCTATCGGATTTTAATTATTTGACGTTCATTTTAAGATCAAAATCCTAAAAATGTTCCAATTTTTATTTTTATTTTCTTGTATTTTACATTTTATGTGTTAATATTTTTCTGATTTGTCTCAATCATTTTTTTAACCTGTATTTGAATCTTTAGATTTATTGTCATAAACTTTTCTCAAATGTTATACACTATTTTCACTTATTATTGTCGCACTTTTAGAGAAAAATATGTCGCATTAATAAATTAAAACTTGACGTACTAATGGGATAAAATATGTCGCATTAATTAATTAAAATTTGGCATAGTAAAAGATTTAAAACTGGCGTATTCTAAGTACTTGGGGTTTTCTTACATTTTACTTTTCTTAAAAAATGAATAACATTGTGCACGAAGACGGCCAAGGAAATATCTATAATGATGAAGGCATAGCCGTTACAGTAGTGGAGATGGAGGTAGACGAGGAGACGTACCCCATTGAGACGGTTACAAATTTCGGGATGTACCTTGACCTCAAACCACCCGAGAAGCCAGAAAGAAGAACTGTACAACAATCCGTAGACAGAGATGTCAATACGGAAGAGGATAACAGAGCTCCTGGTATCCACAGGCATTACAAAGATTCCGAAAAAGAGCAGTTGTTTGTATTGATTTATGAAAGGGGTATGAGCGTCAGAGCTGCTGCGCTGAAACTTCAAATCCACCCACTCACTGCTCAGCGATGGTACTCAAACGATCAGCAGAACCCTCAGACATTCATTGCCAGAAAAGAAGGTAGTGGAAGGCCAGTCGGTAGACCAGCACTACTTGACGATAGCCATAAAAGATTCTTAGTCGATTTATTGAACGATCAGCCCTCTTTAGTCCTGGATCAAATGATGGAGAGTTTGAGAACGTCTTTTATTGATTTAGAGAGATCGAAAACAGCTCTACAATTTTGTCACCAAAAATTGTAAGATCAGTCTGAAAAGAGCCCATTTTCATTCAGTTGATCGTAATAGTCCTGAAAAGATCAAGAATCAAAAGGAGTGGGTACAGAAATGGATGGAGACAGACATGGACTACATGAGCAACTGTGTCTTTATAGGTGAGACGGCATTCCACATCAACATGAAGCGTACTTTTGCTTGGTCAAAAGTAGGTACTTGTGCAGTAGTAAAAGTACCAAGAACGAGGGCTAAAACAACAACCATCCTGGGAGCAACATCTGCTCAAGGCCTTGTCAACATAAAAGTAAGACGGCCCCGAATGTTGCCTGTTTCAAAGAAGAGAAGAACTACTGGATCTAGTGGGCCTTCTCAAAAACAAAGCAAAGGCACTGTTACTGGCCACTATATCAATTTCTTGAGCGATACAATGGATGTCATGGACAATTTTCCAGATGTTTTCAAGGATAATTACTTGATTATGGACAACGCCCCCATCCACATGAATGAAGACATTAAAAGCTTCATTGAAGGCCGTGGGTACAAGTGTGTTTATCTTCCCCCTTACTCACCAGAGTTGAATCCCATTGAGCAATTCTGGTCTGTTTGCAAAAGCAGGTTAAAAAGAGAAAGACTCTTGGAAGAAGAAACTTTGTCATCTAGAATCGCCGATGCATCTAACCAAGTTCTTCTCGGTGACCTCAGAGGGTTTTGCAAATACTCTGTCGATAGATTTGAGGATTGCTTACAAGAGAAGCCTCTTTAAAAATAAAACATTTATGTCGCATTTGTCGCATCCAACTTATACGCCATCTTTTAATTTATTAATGTGACAAGTTTTTTTCCACTTGTGCACTAAGTTTTTTTCCAAAAGTGCGACAATAATAAGTGAAAATAGTGTATTTCTTATTTCTTTTAGCTAGTTCTATTTTTCTCTCTTTTTATATTTCTAATTTTCTTTAAGTGACTTTATGTCCACTATTTTTTTTCCAGTCAGGCATATCAGTGCGACGTATGGCTGCGCAAAGACGCTCAATAAAAAGTGTCTTATTCAAAAAAAAAAAAAAAAGTCCCAATAATTTCCGAAAATAGCATAATCTCTGAAAATAGTGTATGCCAAGACCCGTCACGCAAGAAATATATGCTAAGTCAGATATGATGAAATCAGTACAAGATCTCAGGATTTTCGTTCTCGACGCCACTAACAGATATGAGCGTCGATTCAAAACGAAAACCTGTAAACACAATCCGAGCCATGTATTCTATAGAAAAGATGGTGATACCTTTATTTTTTCGGCCGAAGAGAAAGTGAGAAGACAAGCAGAAATTGAAAGAAAAAAATATCACAACTTAAAGTAGCATGTAAAACAACAATAACAATACAAATTAACCGATGAAGAAACTATAAGACAAGAACTACCATTACCATTCAATATGGCCAGTTCAAAGAAAAAAATTCAATGATTGTCAATGAGCAGGGTCAAGTGGATACATTTGATATCCTAGAAGAAATTTAAACAACTTTACATATTCCTCTACATCATTTATTGTATTAATTCCATGACTTTTAAAACAAATTCTAAAATGAGTACCCGGATTCTCCACAGAAAACAAACAAAGAATCAATCAAGTTTATACTACCAAGACAGGAATTCTTATTGACTTAACCAAGAAGGGTCACACAATGGATACCATGCAGATAATGTATTTGTTGCTATAAGATTAAATATGCGAGGTAATGATTAACAGTGGTAAAACAGCCAGTCTAATTCCTATATCATATGTTCAGCTTTTAGGATGGAAATATCACATCATACTAACAGAAGTCAAGTTAAACTTTGAAGGGCGTATTGTGGAAAGCACTATGGGATGTATACAAGGTGTCATACTGGTCCTCACAAGGAAATTTTTCATTAAGCATAACTTCCTGGTCAGTGATCATTCAGGTACCCCTTTCTACTATGAAGGGATTTTTTGAAGAGAGCTAAAGTTACTGTCAATATCTGTAACGAAGAACTAATTTTTGACCTATCTTTAGTTCCAGAAATTCAAGAATAAGATACAAAAATAATTATCAATACTCATGAAGGAACTAGATTATATGAAGAAAACAAAGACTATTCTAATCTTAAGGAAGTGCACATAATTCAAGTATCAGTATATCCTATCGAATATGCCACATCAGTAGTCCTATTGGTGCATTTTGTAGCCTGGAAGCCTTATGAAATAGCATATATGAAAATTGAACATACCCAGGCATAAATCCATCCAGGAAGCCAGACTGCTATTCTTGTTCCAAACCTTACATGAGTACAAAATGGTCTTGTAGTATTTCCAAATGCAGTGCATCTAACACTTCAGGCGCATAATATCATTGGAAACTATACCAAATAGCTACTTGAGGTTATGGCAAGAACAGCCTTGAGAAACCTAATATCAGCCATGGGAACCATGACAAAATACCGCCAGAGTCTAGTCGTCGCTAGTAATGCATCAGAGATTCAGAAATAATTATTAAACATAGTGAAATATTCAGATCTTCATGGGATACCCTTGGTGCTATCCGGTCTAGTTTATTATTCCAATGATATAACTAAACCAATTAATGAGATCTATATCATATAAACTAAAAAAGAGGAGCTCACACCCATTGATTTAAAAGGATTTGATGTTAATCAATTGCTGACTGAGGAAGATCAAGACACTGGTAGAACAACAGACATAAAATTATCTAAGATTAAGTCTAAGCGTCGCTGGGTCAACCACATCGAGACTGGAATATTGTGATATAGTGTAGTCCGATAACCCTACCTGAATGGATGTCTTGAAATTTGTCTATTAATCAATGGTAAATAGTAAATTATTAAAGTCACTGAAGTAGAACTATCAAACAAGACTATAACTAGTAGCTGTCTACTTAAATAAATAAAGCCTTTTTACCAAGGAATTAGTAAACAACAATTGGACAATATATATGCTTAGTGGAGGATAAATACTAGCGCAGGTGTTTATCCTGTTTCATTTGTGTGTTTCTCCTCATGTCTGGAATTTATCAGTACCACTCCCCCCATCATCATACCCTCAATACCATGTACACTATACACATTCTCTAGTTTTTGGTGCAGTTAAACACCACGCTCTATTATTTATAATGTGCACCAACTTAGACATCCCCATATCTTCCCCTATGCGCACCTTTCCGAGTCAGTATCCAGCCTTCACGAGGCTTTATGAGTTTTCCAGAGTTCCTTCAGTTGTTTAACTCTAATTTCTTTTTATATATACTTTTATAGCGTTTAATTACGAAGTCGATAATCATTGCTAAAATAGGCAGATATAGTTTAAAATAGTTCATCTAGACAGCGAACAAACCTTTTCAAGCACATTAACCAATTATAAAATCGTTACGATTTTATTCTCAGAATATTTCCTTTTATATTCCAAAAATCTTTGGGTGTGTAATCAAAGAAATATTGTAATTTAATGGTCCGTTTATCTTCTTTTATATCCCAAAAATCTCAAGTGTGAATATAAGAAGGAAAATAATATATATATAGGGATAAATGATGGTATAAAATTCTCATTAAATTCACCTTCTACCCACTCTTATTAATTCACATTCTTCTTACTATGACTGCTACTGTTTATATTGTTATTCACAGTGTCTTCCACCACATCTACAAGCTAGCACTTAAAGTTCAAAAAGGACTTGAAGAATCAGGTGTAAAAACCAAACTGTTTCAAGGCAAGTTGCTTTTAATCCAACTATTTATCATTACTTATTTCCTTTGATCAACAGTTGAAGAAACTTCCTCTGAAGACATCCTAAAGGCAATGCATGCCCCACCAAAGTTAGATTTGCCTGTTATTACCGTAGAACAACTTACGGAACCTGATGGTATTATTTTTGGTATTCCCACCAGGTAAATAATTGAAAGAATGATAAATATTCTCAGGATTTCTTTAGTTTTACAATAGAAACAATCAAATTTTTATGCTAAAATTACATATAATTTATAAATCCAATGACTCACTGACTTTGTTCCTTTTAAATATATATAAAATGTATTAGATTCGGCACAATGTCTGCACAGATGAAGAAGTATGTGTGGATTCAAATTTGATTTTATTTTTATTCACTCATTCTATCCTTAGCTTACTTGATTCTACGGGGCAATTATGGGCTACAGGAGCCCTTTCTGGAAAATTTGCAGGAACATTTTTCTCTACAGCCTGCCAGAGTGGTGGACAAGAAACAACTGCTTTAACCACCGTCGTTTATTTTGCACATCATGGTATGATCTATGTGCCTTTTGGATATGCCAATGCCAACCTACTCAAGGTGGATGAGGTGGTGGGTGGATCTCCCTATGGTTCTGGTACAGTAGCCGGTAGTGATGGGTCTCGTCAACCATCTGCCATGGAACTTGGTATTGCCAGAAATCAAGGCGAGAACTTTGGAAAAGTTGTCAGCACTTTTGTGATTGGTAAAAATTAAGAGAGATTTCTTTCTTTCTTTTTGGAACTATGTGATTATATCAATGAAGTGTTTTTTTGTCATTTCTTTTGAAGACAAAACAGATGTTATACAGTCTGTGTCATGGAAGAATAAATATGAAATGAGTTTTAAGCAAGAGAAGGGGCTAATCAGTGTCAAACTGATTAAAATAAATACTATGAATGAAATCTAATAAATAATAGCAAGACAAAAATATTTATCATTTATCTAAATAGTATAAAATTACACACAATAATCTGCTGATTCATAATTATAGGAGTAGTGATGTTATTCGTTTACTCATTGATGTTTAGAAAAAAGTGAATACTTTATGAGATAGTTTCTTTCTCTTTCATTTTTTCTCTGATAATATTTTCTTTTTAGCCTTATTGAATAAATACATCCTATGCGTAGTGAAAACCTACCAGTAGGTGTGTTTAATATAGGGTAGGTTTATTTTTTATTTTCCTTCTTTTAAAAAATATTTAACTTAGAATGATATATAGCCAGTCAATGTGAATTATATCCATGTATTGTTTTCCCTTTCCTTTTCTTTCCTTATATTTTATCTCTGGGGTTACGGTTTATATACAGACAGTCTATGCTAGACAGACAGACAGACCATAATTCTATAGAATATTGATAAACTATAGCCCTACACATATGTACACGTTATTGACTATGTACAATGTGTCTATATCTCTTCACTAAATTGTAATAGAAATGAAACTCATAGAATTTATTCGGTATACTTATCCTTCTCGAGTATCAAACTTGCCATTTCTTCTGATATCGTCTCTGAGCCATACTTCAACAACAAATACACTAGACACCTGAGGAGTTAATTGGAATTATGACCTATCCACAGTCATTTGACTCGTGTGCCATATAGAACTAAAGTTAAAAAGAGATAGTAAATACGAAACATACTAATACCATGTAGATAAATAACTAAAGTATATGAAATCTATGTTGTATATTGAAAACAGGTATCTGTCTTGAGGATTCTATTATCTAGAGGTATTTTTTTTACATAACATATCCTTATTTATAGTGAATAAAAAAATACTATAATCTTTGTTTTAAATGATCATATCCAATTCTTATACCCAACATTATAACTATATATGTTTTTATTTCACGTAATTGATTATATTCTTAAGAAAATAAATATTGATCATACTGATACTTTTTATTTGATAAAATTGTACATTCTATAATCCTGCCATGTTTATTAGGTGTTTTATTGAGAAATAATAGTAATTAAGTTCTATAAAGAGCGGGTTGGGGAATAAAAAAATAGTTTTTTTTTTTTTTTTGAATAAGACACTTTTTATTGAGCGTCTTTGCGCAGCCATACGTCGCACTGATATGCCTGACTGGAAAAAAAATAGTGGACATAAAGTCACTTAAAGAAAATTAGAAATATAAAAAGAGAGAAAAATAGAACTAGCTAAAAGAAATAAGAAATACACTATTTTCACTTATTATTGTCGCACTTTTGGAAAAAAACTTAGTGCACAAGTGGAAAAAAACTTGTCACATTAATAAATTAAAAGATGGCGTATAAGTTGGATGCGACAAATGCGACATAAATGTTTTATTTTTAAAGAGGCTTCTCTTGTAAGCAATCCTCAAATCTATCGACAGAGTATTTGCAAAACCCTCTGAGGTCACCGAGAAGAACTTGGTTAGATGCATCGGCGATTCTAGATGACAAAGTTTCTTCTTCCAAGAGTCTTTCTCTTTTTAACCTGCTTTTGCAAACAGACCAGAATTGCTCAATGGGATTCAACTCTGGTGAGTAAGGGGGAAGATAAACACACTTGTACCCACGGCCTTCAATGAAGCTTTTAATGTCTTCATTCATGTGGATGGGGGCGTTGTCCATAATCAAGTAATTATCCTTGAAAACATCTGGAAAATTGTCCATGACATCCATTGTATCGCTCAAGAAATTGATATAGTGGCCAGTAACAGTGCCTTTGCTTTGTTTTTGAGAAGGCCCACTAGATCCAGTAGTTCTTCTCTTCTTTGAAACAGGCAACATTCGGGGCCGTCTTACTTTTATGTTGACAAGGCCTTGAGCAGATGTTGCTCCCAGGATGGTTGTTGTTTTAGCCCTCGTTCTTGGTACTTTTACTACTGCACAAGTACCTACTTTTGACCAAGCAAAAGTACGCTTCATGTTGATGTGGAATGCCGTCTCACCTATAAAGACACAGTTGCTCATGTAGTCCATGTCTGTCTCCATCCATTTCTGTACCCACTCCTTTTGATTCTTGATCTTTTCAGGACTATTACGATCAACTGAATGAAAATGGGCTCTTTTCAGACTGATCTTACAATTTTTGGTGACAAAATTGTAGAGCTGTTTTCGATCTCTCTAAATCAATAAAAGACGTTCTCAAACTCTCCATCATTTGATCCAGGACTAAAGAGGGCTGATCGTTCAATAAATCGACTAAGAATCTTTTATGGCTATCGTCAAGTAGTGCTGGTCTACCGACTGGCCTTCCACTACCTTCTTTTCTGGCAATGAATGTCTGAGGGTTCTGCTGATCGTTTGAGTACCATCGCTGAGCAGTGAGTGGGTGGATTTGAAGTTTCAGCGCAGCAGCTCTGACGCTCATACCCCTTTCATAAATCAATACAAACAACTGCTCTTTTTCGGAATCTTTGTAATGCCTGTGGATACCAGGAGCTCTGTTATCCTCTTCCGTATTGACATCTCTGTCTACGGATTGTTGTACAGTTCTTCTTTCTGGCTTCTCGGGTGGTTTGAGGTCAAGGTACATCCCGAAATTTGTAACCGTCTCAATGGGGTACGTCTCCTCGTCTACCTCCATCTCCACTACTGTAACGGCTATGCCTTCATCATTATAGATATTTCCTTGGCCGTCTTCGTGCACAATGTTATTCATTTTTTAAGAAAAGTAAAATGTAAGAAAACCCCAAGTACTTAGAATACGCCAGTTTTAAATCTTTTACTATGCCAAATTTTAATTAATTAATGCGACATATTTTATCCCATTAGTACGTCAAGTTTTAATTTATTAATGCGACATATTTTTCTCTAAAAGTGCGACAATAATAAGTGAAAATAGTGTATAACATTTGAGAAAAGTTTATGACAATAAATCTAAAGATTCAAATACAGGTTAAAAAAATGATTGAGACAAATCAGAAAAATATTAACACATAAAATGTAAAATACAAGAAAATAAAAATAAAAATTGGAACATTTTTAGGATTTTGATCTTAAAATGAACGTCAAATAATTAAAATCCGATAGAACAGTTCTGGTCAGTCACAAAAAGCAGTATGAAGAGAGAAATCCTTTTAAGAGAAAAATGTTCATCTTGAATTATTAAAGATGATTGTGAGCACTCTGTATTAAGATGTAATGACTATTTAAATCATAGACTTATTTAATAAAGAATTTATTTTGGGACATTTGGGACAGTAGAGTTTCGTTTTAATCTTTTTTTCAATTTTTGTCCCAATCATTTTTTAATCAGTGTTTGAATTTTTAGATTTATTGTCCTAAACTATTCTCAAAAAAGTGTCCCAATATTTTCCAAAAATAGTGTAAAGTACTTCTTTTGCATAAAAAAACCTTTTCTTTCTAATTATCATTAAACTAACCCAACATGTCAGATATAATTTTAGAAACTTAAATTTGTAGAAATTATGCTAAAATAGAAGATAAAAAAAAACTACAGGGCATATATCACCTGTTTAAAGCTTAATTGAGGTTGACTGTGATTGCAGGTACAGTTGAGATGAAACCGCCCACAGTTTAAAACATCATTAAGAATATCACAGAACCTGGATGACCATTACGTTTGAATAGTCATGAAAACCCTAAAAAACTAATGAAGACGTTCTTAGGCATCTGAAAAGTGGTATTAGAAAAGATCCATTTGCCTCATACTATAAGCTGAGAATAAAAACATCGAAGCTCGAGGCTGATGTACACTCCTAAGTAATAAGTGACTAGACAAAAAATCAATTATTTTGAAAAAATTCAAAATAAAGGCATATCTATCAGTCTAAGATGTTCATAATAAAACATTCATGGAATAATACAAGATTTTTAATGGTTGTTCTTTAGCTGATTGTTTACATCCTCATTATAAAAATATAGCTCAGCACTTTGTAGAAAAGCCATTATTCTTCATCACAACAGAGCACCTCCTTGGCATGCTATCCACTAAATTTTCCAGAAATTCATTTGGGATCTTTTGCTATTTACTACGCAAACATCGTTCAAGCTAGTTTGCATTGTTTATGCTTGTTCACCATGAATTGATTTTCTTTTCAAGATAAGCCCAGACATGCTCAATTGGGTTAAGATCTGGACTTTGTGCAGGCCAAAAATCAAAACCTTCAATCACATATCTCTCTTGTTTGTACCATCTACTATATGCTTCTGTGTGGCAAGAAGAACTGTCTTCTTGAAAGAGAATGGTCTCATTGAGGTTCTCTTGAAATTTTTGGAACCAAGGAAGAAATTATTTGGTGATTACATTGACATACTTGTCTTGATTAACAGATCCTTCCAAGAGTACAAGAGGTCCTACACCTCCACGCTAAAATCAACCCCAAACTATAACCAAACCCTTGTCATACTTGTATGTTCTTTGCGTATGACTCTCCTTATACCTTTTGTCTTTATTCCCAATCAATCTAGTTCATCTATCATTACTCACAACTGTAAAACGAGACTCATCAGACCAAACGATGTTACTCCACCTCTCCATTGGCCAATCAACCTTATTCTTACACCATTTCAATCATCTTTTCTTGTGAATAAATGTCATACTAGATTTTCTTTATTGTAAGCATGAAAATATCCTGGGTTTATTCATATATTTCAGAAATGTCTTACTGAAAATATCTACACCTGCATCATTAATATTTTTCAGATGAAATGTAATTGTTTGTATAGATTTTCTACAAGTATACAAGACCATGTCCAGTTTTGAAGTAGATGAAACCTTCTCATACCTTCCTGTATGCAATCTGGGTCGAATTATGCTTTTGTTTTTATACAATAGAACGATCTTGTCCACTGTGCTCTTTGGGAGGTCAAGATCGTCAGCAATCTCTTGATAAGTAGCATGTCTTTTTTATTGTCCTATGGTTTGACCTCTAATAAATAAATAATGTTATTGGCTAAGAGTTAGCTGATTATCATTACCTGGGGTCATTTTTTGAATGATTTATAAAAGAAAAGAAAAAAGACCTTTATTTTTTGAAGAAGAAAAAACAACAATTGGTTCGCCGTCTACTCACTGATTGCCTGAGAGTGTATTATTCCAGCAACGTAGTTTGGTGGTGGCGGTGTAATGCTTTGTAACTGTTTTTGGGCAGATGAATTTGTCTCATTAGTCTTTGTCGATGGTGCTGTTAACCAAGACAAATACATCAAGATTTTAGCTGGCAAGTTTTATTCTTGTTAAAATTATTTGTACCAGCAAAAGGAAAGGGAGTTTTTACTCCAAGAAGATGGCACCAGTTGTCATACTAGGATCTATGCCAGGCGGTGAAAAGAGACACATCAATTTAGGGGCTTTGAGTACTGGTCCGCACAAAGCCCCGACTTAAATCCAATTGAACACGTCTGGTGGGCCCTAGAATTACAAGTTAAAAAAAAAGGGTATCCATTACCAATGTAGAAAGTTTGAAGACTCTAATTACAGAAGAGTAGAAGAAGGTTGGTGTTGAATTTATATAAAGATTGGTCTATAGTATGAAAGACTGATGTCAGGCAGTGATTGATGCCAAAGGAGGCTATACTAAGTATTAGTTTTGATTCTTTCTTATTTTCGAAAAATATGTTAATCTTTTGTATGATTAATTTTTGAGTTCCCAGATCAAATGTGAAGCGTTTTATTTGATATTGAACATGTCCAATATATTTTGTCTTGAAATTTATTTTCAAAATTACTAAATCTAATTGGGTGTGACTGTATAACACAGTTCAAAGTGTTTTTATTTTTTTGTGTTAGGTGCTAATCACACATTGGACCTGATAGTCATCCTACGAGAGTTTTCAAGAAAATTTAAAGGAAAAACACAATAAAATATAGATATATAAAACCTAGAACTGAGGAAAGAATGAGAGAGGATTAAGATTCAGGAATAGACATCCAAAAGTCCATAAAGTCAGCAAGGAAAAAAAGACGCCAAATAGATAGCTGTCATCCTGTAGATATTTGAAATCCAATGAAGGATACTTGAACTTGTACAATTATGTTATCACAAATACGACAACTACACTGAAAGTTTATGTCTTTGATAAATAGGCTAAGAATTCGTGGTTGTTGTTGTTCCTTCATCGGGGGAGGTGCACACTGTATCTCCAACCCAGAGATCAACAGAAGTACTATTGATGATAACATTTACCATTGAGTGCTGGAACAGTGGGTGGGTTCTCTACTTCTCTCCTTGAGTTACAGAAAATCGCTGATTGGGAGTCCTGTCTGGCAAGGCAGAGAGTATTTTTGTTTTTGTTGGGTTGGCGGTGAGGAACTTCAGGTGCTCAGAGGGCTTGTTCATCGAGAACTCGTGGATGATGTTGGGAGGGGGGCAAGCCCTTGCAGGTTTCAACCACTGCAACATTGTGGGTGGTGGTAGGGAACTTGGGAATATGGTTCTTCACCTTCTCAAGGTTAATAGCCCTGTTTAAGGCAGGAACTATTTCTTGAAGATTGGCAAGACAAGCCTTCCTCACATCTTTACACAGGGTAATGATCTCCACTTCAAATCTTCTCGAGATACGTTCTTCATTCTCAGTGAAGAAACTATGCATGGTCATTTCTAACTTTGTTGAGAATTGGAACATGCCATCCACAAATGAAGTCTCCTCAAAGATGTTGCTGCTACTGTCGAACTCTTCTTCTTCAACAGCCCAAAGAGGTTTCTCTTCAAGCACTTCATCAGCTTCAGTGATATTCTCCTGGTCATCATCACTCTTCTCTTTTACACAGAAGACTGTGGTGATGGCGGGGAGAGGTCTGTGAACAATAGTAATAAAAAATTATTAGTTTGATTCGTATTATTCTATGCCTCTGTTTCTACAATAAATACCGAGAAGACTTGGCCATGGGACTATTCAAAGTAGAGAATGGGCAACATTAATTTTATATTTGAGATTAATCTTACATGTTGTGATTAGCCTTGTGTATTTTCAAAATAGCATTTGCTTTAAATGTCTGTTTACAGATGGTGCAGGTGGGAATTTCATTCTTCTTGAAATTGATGGTAGAGAAATATATGTTAAACGAGATTTCAATTGAGATTAGAGAGTGAGTTATTTGACTTGTGAATTTTGACTTAATTAATTATTGGAAAATGGAGACTAAAGTGATACCTTATCAGAATAAAGCTATCTTTTATTCTTTGGTCTTATTATCATTATTATTTCTCACACTGTACATACAACTTAACACCCAAGTACTAGTCAAGATGAGCATAACTGAGCAAGGTAGTGTGCCATTATTAACAAAGAGAAACAATAGAAGGTGATAGACACTACCAAGGACTATTCTAGTGATAAAAAGGTAAGCAGTATCTTCATCTGGGCTATGGCTTATTCTAATTCACAAGACACTCAATTTATTATTATTAGGCAAGTAAAGACTTCTTTCAGGTCAGTCCCAGGTGGTCTTTTCTTTCTTCTATACTGTCTAAGGTGTCTAGGCTGTCTAGGGTATACTCCTGAGCATGGTTATCTATATCCCAAGTATAAAGCACAAGCCTTTTAGGTTGTGGATTCTATTGCTATGAGGGAATGCACTTGGGCAGTAGCTATAGTCATAATATAATATTAGCTATATTATTATTAGCTATACTATTACAATAAACAATTTTATCTATCAATAATTCTATTCATAAACACTATATTCCATTGATAATACAATTTGATATTGAGGTATCCATAAAAGGAAATAGTAATTTGGATACTTGCAAACCTTTGATTTTTAAACACAGTCCCATAAAACGGCAAGAAGATTCGACGTGAAAGGAAGGAGATATCACCGCTTAAAGACCAGAAAAATCTCCTGGTGTGTAAATTAAGTTTAAGCGTCAATTGTCACTCATTAATAAAATAAGCCTATCAAATGTATACCCTTTTTTTTTTTTTTTGTTATGAGCACCCTACCCCCCTCTATCAGTGTTGCCATGATAATAGACCAGCATGATAAATGATAGTATGCATGCCCCAAAACTCCGACCAACCTATATGTCGACTACCATTTTTGCTACTCTCTGCTTTTATTTCCTTTCCCCTTTGGTACCTGGAATAGCTAAACCTCACTAGAATCCACTCATTAAGCGTGTTTCTGTTATTCCAACCCCTTCTTGGTATTTGAATACCTTTGATACTTCTCCTATTTTCAATAATGAGCGGACTACAGCCTATCCAGGAGACAGTGCAAAAGCTTTCATGTCAAGATCCAACAACATGCAAAGACTCTCCACCCATAACTACCTTGGAGGGCCTTTCAAACAAAAAACAGAAGCCATCTGCCCGGCCTAGTCTACTCAGTCTTCGCTCTGCTTGGTCTTCTCAGACTACGACATTAGGAGAAACAGCAGCAGCAGCAGCGTCCATACTGAGACCTGAACTCATCCTTCCACTATCTATTTTTACTTATTCGCCTGAGCATGAACATATATTGGTTGAAATCCACAAAATAGCTCTATTCACCACTGTTCTCTGTTTTAGCACTACCGTAGCCACTCTATCTTTCTCACATGTATGGCCAATCCATGGAGCAGATGCCTTGCTGGTAGTTGGTTGGGGCTCTTTCACTATCTGGAGCCTATGTCGGCCTATAACATGCTGCTCTCTGAAACTAGGACAACTCAGTGCAATGGTTACTGCTATAGTGAATCATAAATCACCAGCACAAACCTCTGCCTGGATCTCCTCTTCTCAGGCTACATGGCTTTATGTGGCTGGTGCTGGTCTATTCTATAGCATCTACCGCATGTACAAGGCCCACAATAAAAGCACAGAAACACTTCAGCAACAGGCACTGACTCAACAGGCACTGGTAAAGGCACACATTGATGACTCCATAGCAATGCACACAGAGAGAAGAACAGCATTTATAAAGACAATGTCAGAAGAAGTTCAGGATTCTGCATTGATGGTACTTACTACTCTTGAACAGTTTTTGTCTTCGTCCTTCATAAGTAATACTCATGAACTACTCAGTGCATGTTCGATTCATGTGCCGATTACAAGTATCTCGGCAATCTACACAACACTGCGACATGTATGCCATATGAGTGCACAGCCCCATCTTATATATCAGTTGGTGAAGCAGAGCACAGTAGATAGTTCTCATCAGGAGAGTTTAAAAACAGTTATTATGCAGTCATTTGACATTGGAGAGCTTGTTCAGAGAGTGGGGGATGCTATGGCTGGTATGGCTTCAGGATTGGATGTTGGACTTGTTATTTATCACTCTGATGATTCACTACACCATGTAACAATGATGGGAGATGAAGACGCTATTCAGCACATGCTCATCAGTGTAAGTCTTGTATCTTCCCGGTAGTAATTAATGTATTGCAGTTATTAAGAAATATTCTCGAGGGATGCACTCCTGGTGCTTGTATTGAACTTGGCCTCAGTGTTGTTTCTGATGCTCCAAAATTCAAAGTTACTTTTGATATTATACACACTGCATCACCTGCCATTCCTGTTGGATTGAGTGCAACTCTCTTGCCTAATGCTAACTTCACTACCCAATTAATTCAGTATATTAAATGTAATATGGTGGTAGAAGACATGGGAAAGAACAAGACACGTTTTGTAATTCAGCTGGAAGCAGATGCAGGGCATAAACATACAACCAAGAAGCCCTTGGGAAAACCACTCACTAGTATACCATGTTCTCATGAACCTACACTGAAAGAACTCACCCATTTCATTCGTCAACTTAAGGGAGTGAAACTTGTGCTTTATGCTGCCAAGCAGAGTATGTTTGCAAAGCATTTAACAAGTAGTTTGGCAAGTTGGAATACAGATATTAGCCATATACCCACCCATGTATGGGATGAAGATAGCCAACAGTTGAAGCAGGAAGAAGTGTCCAGTCAGTCTTCTCAATCCTCCATGCATACAGCACAGTCTTCTTTTTCTGTTGGTTCTCAATGCTCTAATGCTTTTTTTAATTCTCAAAGAACATCAAATCAAACACAAGTGCCATCCCCTGCACTGGAAGAAGATAACATTCGAGCCATCCCACCTGCATTTATTCTAATTGATGATGATGTAGCTACTCTCAAGGCAAGACTTTATGAATTGTATACCCAACCACTTCCATTTTCTCCTACGCTTCAACTCCATACCCAAGGCCGCAGAAAGCATAAACCACAAACACCCAACAGCCTACACCAAAAAACAACAGCCATCATCTTCTTCACTTCATTGTATAATTACAAGCATGTGCGTGACATTCTACGGAGACTTATTCCATCTTACCAGACCTCTGTGTCGATACCACGAGTGGTAGTAGTGCCTAAACCTGCAGGACCACGCCGTTTTCTTACTGCTCTTCATACAGCATGGAGCAATGCTATGGTGGAACCTCAATTCATGCCCATTGCCACTTCTCCATCTCACTTGTTGACATCTCCTGTTCTTTCTGGCACCAATGGATCTGCAGTGGCTACAAGCACACCTGGCCCTGAGAGTGTAGACAATGGTGAGGCTAGTCTTGGCATCAGTATTAGTGCTGGCACTGATATAAACACTACTGCTGGCACCAACACACCTGGTGGTATGATGGATCTGACAAACTTCAATACAATAGCATCATCAAGGGTAAAGACAAGTCCAGCCACTGGTCCAGAAGTCTTCTCTTCACCCTTTAGAGACGACTCTATTGCTACAGATCTCTCTTCAAGACACAAGGCAAACAATGGATTCTACACTTCACCCTCTGGCCTAGCAGCAGAGACTATCTTTGAAAAGGGAAACTACTTTTTTGATCCCATACGCACCCCATCTGCCATGACACCTGGATCACCCTCCAACCGACACACCCACTCACAGAACAGTGCCTTTTTGTCTTCCAACCGACATCCCTTAAATGACCAAACCATTTTACCTGAATTTATTGCTGTGCAAGGCTCCCCTTATGGCCAACTGTCACCTGGAGGGAGTCCATTCAAACAAGCCATTCATGCCATGGAGAATCAAGGAATGCCGATAGTTCCTATAGAAGACACTGTTCTTGACAATGGCAATGCTGTCCTCATGTCACCTGATGTCAGTGACTCTACACGAACAGTACAGGCAGTTCAAGAGAAGGGCAAAGAGACGACAAAGAAGTCTATGCGATTCAAAATCAGTCATCGCAAAAAGAAAGAAAAGGACAAGTCGGCCTCAGGTGTGTCTAGTCCACCGATTAATGTCCTGATTGTTGAAGGTAAATGGGTTGTGTCTCTCTAAAAGAGAAAAGAAAAAAGAAAAAAAAAGTAGTGTATGATACGACTCTATTATAGATAATATGATTAACCAAGTGATTCTGTCTACGTGGATGAAAAGGCACTCTATTAAATATGAAGTTGCCAGTAATGGAAAAGAAGCAGTGGAAAAATGGCAGAAAGGTGGATTTCATTTGGTCCTTGTAAGTTGATCCCAAGGAGTGATTCCAAGGAGTGATTCCAAGTGGATTCTCTGTAACTAACCTATACACATACTATTCTTGCTATTGCTATTGCTATTGTGCTATTCTGTGTGTATCTTTTTTTTTGCATACACCTCTTTAACTTTCTACACCCACCCACTCCACCACCAAGATGGACATTCAATTGCCTGTGATGAACGGTCTGGAGGCTACAAAGACGATTCGTTCAATAGAAAAAGAACAGAGAATTGGTGTCTTACCTTCCGCCCCACCCTCTTTCCACCACCAGAAAAGCAATGACAGTGCGTCTTCTGATGTTCTTTCATTAGATGTTGGTGAAGATACAACACCTGGCCATATGCAGGTTCTCCCACTCCCACCCTCTCCTTTTCGCTCACCTGTGATTATTGTTGCCCTTACCGCGTCGTCGCTTGAATCGGATCGTCAGGCAGCACTGGCAGCTGGCTGTAATGACTTTCTGACCAAGCCAGTCAGTCTCGAATGGCTAGAAAAGAAAATCATGGAGTGGGGATGTATGCAGGCACTTATTGACTTTGAAGGATGGCGCAAATGGAAACAAACAGCCCAGCCTACTCATCTTCGGAAATCCTCCTCTGCTGTAGCCAAAGAAAAAACGCCTGAGCCGACGATCCAAAGAATTCCACAGCGCCAGGGTATCCTTCTTCCAGGTGTCTCTAGTCTAGTGAAGCGAGGGGACGATCGATCGTCACGACCAAAACGTTCTTCTCGCAAAATATCCAGCATGTCCTGATGGTTTGGTCTAGGACTTGATAGGATGATGCTGATGATTGAAATGCGTATTTCATGATCTGTTAACATTTCACAGCTTGAATGTATATTGCATTTTCATGGTTTGGTTTCAATGCAAACATGCAGGAATTGCTTCTAGGAGCATGAATTGTTATAAAAAAGGGTTTTCTGATAAAGGAAAAGTGAGAAATTATTAAGAGAACAAGCTTGAAGGGGGCAAAAGGGAAAGGAGACTTGAGGAGCCTTGTATGCTTGGGAGGAAGAAGGAGAAGAGGACTGGCTTTATTATTCACCCAAAATAGGTCTCTTTTCCGTATCTCTTATTTTTCTATTGTTTTGCTTACACTTGCATTGTGTATTTAGTGTGTGCGTGTGTGTGTGTGTGTGTGCGTGCTTGTGTGTACTTTTTGTTTTTTTTATTTTAAAAAAAGAAAAAGAAAAAAGAGAAAGAGAAAGAAAGAAGGAATATTTATACGTGTTCATACGTGTCCATACGTGTGTGCGTATGTGCGTGTTGTAATTTACACTGTCTATGTCAGCAATACCCACCTATTACTTATGCTCAAAACAATTACACCCAAGTCTTTTGGCCATCGCCAACAACGAGCCAAAGCAGTTACTTTCTTTGACGATGAAGATGTGTATGACGATGATATTAGTTTTATGACCGACGATGATAGTATCAATGAAGTTGGACAGAATACATTTGGACTTGCCAAATTTCTAGCTACTACTGGGCCTGAGGAAGTGGACAAGAAAGGATCCCATGGCAGCCGAGCGTCTCGATTATTGAACAAATTGCGCAAACGACCTTCTATTAAGCCTGTCTTGACAGATCAACCAAGTCATATTCCACTACCTGCCTACTGTCCACCCGAGGAAGGTCATCGTACGTTGCGTGATTCTGGCATTTATAGTTTAATAGAGAAAGACCATCTCCATCCTCCGCCAGTGCCTGCATTTCCCAGTGCCCATACTGCCTCTCATACTGCCTCTCATACTGCCTCTCATACTGCTACTGCTACTGCTACTGCTACTTCTTCTTCCAATATGACTCATCATCCTCCCTATTATAACACTACCACCAATGCTAGTAATGTCACTACTTCTGCCTCGATCTCTTCTAATTTCTCCATAGATCCCACAGATACATTTCCACAGCTTATCTCTTCTCCTTCTCTTAGTGACATCCACTTCCCACTGCCACCTCTCACAGTTCCCTCGCCAACCACATCCTCCTCCATACGACCCTCACGCCCCACTCCACTTCCTCCTGCTGTTGCCTCTGCTGCCATTGCTGCTGCGCTCTACTCCCACCGTGCACACTCCATCTGTTCAGATATGTCAGAGTCTTCCAATGGACGTCTGGCTCTCAAGCGACGGTCTGTACGCATCCGACATGCCCAAGTACAAACAGATATCTGCTGCTCAGTCCCTGTGCCTACTCCCAATGCTACACCCGAGGAGCTTATGCTTATGATTGAGTCTCTTCAGATTCAATTGGAGCAAGAAAGGTCTCTACGTCTCTCTGCTCTTTCTGCAGCCAATGCAAAAGAAAGACAAAAGAAGAGTCCACGAGAGAGTCGGCAGTGGCTCTATGACCACGACCCAGTGGCAGAATAGCAGTCCATCCTTTTCCTTCTTTTCTCTTCTCATCCTATTATTTACTTGTACTATTCTATTGACTCCTTCGACTGCCAGAGTAGTGACTGTTGGATGTCCATGTTATCATTGGTTTCATCCATCTTCTCTCTCTCTCTCTCTCTCTCTTAATTTAGTGTTATTTCTTCTATCACCGTAATAATTATAAAGCAGCGTCCATTGCACGTCACGAACTTGTCTTTCTCTTTTTCCACTTGTCTGTTTTCTTCTTTTCTTTTTTCTTTTCACTAATGAAGAGTATATCCAAGGCAGCCTATGAAGAAAAGCTTTTTGTTCTTCAGCAACTTCTAGAAAAAGAACCTGCTCTTGCTACCACTCAGGACGAGGCAAGTCACAACGCCACCCACTGTCTTCTTATACAAACGCACAGGATGGTAGAACTGCGCTTCACTGGGCTGCGTCAGGTGGACAGGAGCAAGTGGCACGTTTTCTCCTCGAAAAGGGCGCCTCTGTCTTTGCTATTGATGAGGTAGGTTGGGAGGTGCCAAGAGAGACATGGCACTCACCGGCTGCTGTTTTATTATTCTATCAGTCTGGATGGACGCCTCTTATGATTGCTGGTGAGTGTGTTGCTGTCTACATGGCAGATAGCAAGGCAGACTAGGTGTTGATGGGATGGAATAGCTTCTGCGGGCTATGATGCTATAGTTGAACTACTGCTTGAACACAAGGCAGATCCGTGTCTTCAGAATGAGATTGGGCAAACAGCACTGTGAGTGATCGAATAGTGAATCCGGTATTGAATCCGGTATTGAATCCGGTATTGAATTGTATATCTAATCTAATCTATTCTATTCTATATTCTATATTCTATTCTATATTCTATATTCTATTCTATATTCTATATTCTATATTCTATATTCTATTCTATACATCCGCCAACAGCCATTACGCAGCTTCCAAGAACAGAATTGAGGCAAGTCTCCCACACGTCTACTTTACTAACAAGAATGCATAGATAGCTCGTCTTTTATTGAAACACAATGCATCTTTAAATGCCACCAATCACATTCAACAGACACCACTGTAAGCCTACTCTCATCCGCCTTTCTTGTTTACTAATAGAACAGACATTGTGCTGCTGCTCAGGGCAACACAGCACTGGTACGGGTACTGATAGAAGCCAAAGCCCACTTGAATGTCAGAGATTCTGCTGCCAACACCCCTCTCCACCTTGCCTGTGAGGAAGGCCGTGGTGATACAGCATTACTATTGATTCAGCACGGAGCACGAGCAGATCAACCGAATCATGGAGGCATGACTGCTTTGGCTGTATGTGATCCATCTCTTGAGGCGTATCTTAAGCAGGCAATAGAGAAACAAGAGAGTTAGTATAAACAACAACAAGAGTTCCTTCCATTGCTATTGGCAAAACATACTTTACTTTCTTCTTTCTCGTCTGGTGAGGCTTCAATGGCGAATGTTGCTTGCACTACCTGTGCCTTGAAGGGTGGCAATGGCATTGAATGTTTTCTTGGAGAATAAACATGTATTGGCTAAAGTAAGAAGACTCTATTCACTAGAATGTACAAAAAGGGAGTTCCTTATAATAAAAGCATAGATGGAATTAAAAAAAAAAAAAGAAGAAGCATAGAGAGAGAACATCATAGGAAAAAGAAAGAAAATATGTATATATACATATGAATATATATATATGAATATATATAAATAAAATAAAATAAAACACACACACACACAGCAAGAGAAAGGGATGATCTATGGAATCTTTTTTTTTAAAAAAAAAAAAAAAGAATACATCTCTAGCCACAGCAAGGAATGGGGACTACCAGCGCCCTTTTTTTTTTTTTTGTTCCTCTTTTCTCTCTGTTGACTTGTTAGAGGGATGAGTAAAAGGGCGTAGAATAGGCTGGTACAAAATACGCTGGCATTGACTGTAGACTGGTGGGGGTTGAATTGGTAGTAGAAGCCATGCTGTGGGGTGGAAAGGGTGTTACATACTGGACAGTCTCAGCCATCTCCTTGTGTTCTGACATCTTCCTTTTATTTTCCTTTTCTTTCTTCTGACGTCGCCATTCTTTACGCATTTCCTTGAACTCAGAAGGATGACGCTTAGGGCCCTACAAGTGAGAAAGAGGAGAGATACCACACAGTGAGAAAAGAAAGCCCTTGCTCTGTTGTGACAGAAAACAGATGAGGCTGTGGTTGTCTCTCTATCCTTAAAAAAAAAGAAGTGTGGAGGTTGGCTATGGAGATTGGCTATGGAGGCTTACGTGACTCTGCATGCTCACATGAGCATTAAGATGGTTGAGTGTACCATAGGCCTTGGTACATTGAGACCAGTTGCAGTGGTAAAGCCGCTCTACCTCGTCATACCTTCTACGGGGACGCTTCTTCTGTGTGGTGCCTGGTATAGCGACAAAAGAGTAGATCTTATCGGAGGAAGTGCTGGAGACAGAAGGCTGGCGTAC
This sequence comes from Spinellus fusiger, assembly GCA_025094145.1. NCBI lineage: Eukaryota > Fungi > Mucoromycota > Mucoromycetes > Mucorales > Phycomycetaceae > Spinellus > Spinellus fusiger. The sequence continues at coordinate 412,047 of JALLLS010000009.1, read as the reverse complement.
TCTCATCCCAGTTGTCTCTGTGAGTAGGGGTTGATGCAGGGTGTCCATCATGGAAAATGACGGATCCATTGATGTTAAGCTCATTGAATTCATAGACAGAGTAGGAAATGGCATGCCATTGTTCTTTGGTGCAATGTCTACCTTGATGTATTGACTGTCCATTGATTCCATTGGATCCATGTTCTGTAAGAGAGAAGGTCCTAGTGTTGGCTCTATTCCTAGTGTGGGTGCTATCGCTGGTGCTATTGCTGGTGCTATGGTGGGTGCTATGGTGGGTGCTATTGCTGGTGCCATAGTGAGGGTGGATCCCATAGAGTGTCCCATAGAGTGTCCCATAGGCTGTCCCATAGGCTGTCCCATAGGCTGCACAACAACAGAGGGCGGTGATGTCTGTGGCACTGTCTGTGGCACTGTCTGTGGCAATACATCGGACAGCTGTGTCTGTTGCAGTGTCCCATTCATATCAACAGAAAGCCCCATCGACTGTGGGTTCATTGTTGGTGGTACCATTGTGCCGTAATAACAAGTCACTTGTGCTTGCTTTGATTTGGCAGGGAGTAGATGGGATAGAGGCGGTAGACAGGGCAATTCGAGTGGCTGTAAAAAGGGTGCGTTCTGCTGTCTACGGGCTAAAAGACTAGTTTCTGTGGGGAGAAGAGAGGAAGGTGGCATTCCAGAAACAGGCATTTTCATACAAAGAGATAGAGGCCCTTTTTATGTGAGTGGATTCTTAAAAGAGAAAGAAACTCAACTCACTTCAATCCCCTATAAAATAGAAAAACAAATGCTGGAGAATGACGTCAATCTATCCAATGAGGTGCTCTTTTTTCTATCGATTTCTAATTTTATTATGATAGATCGACAGCAAATACTCCGCCTTTTGTATCTCCTACTGCACTGATTTCTGCAAAAGGATATCGTTCCTCTCTTAAATAGGCCTCCACACTGGGTTTTAATTTACTCTCTCTCTTGGTAACACCGCTGGTACCGGAGTGATGGCCAGTGCCAGTGACGAGATAGACGACGCCTTGGTAACCCCGCAGTTTGTGCAGTCGCGTCTCCAACATCCCCAGTGCTTCATCCACATGCAGTCCGTGCAAATCAATAAAGGTTTCATATTGGTTGCGTTGCTCAAAGATACGGCCACTGGCCTCAGCATGCATCTCTTGCATCAGTCGGTTGTAGTGCTTGGCTTCTTGAGAATAGGCCCTTGCCTTAGCACCATGACCCTTGAGATAGAACTCAGTAGCACGGCTAAAGAAACGGTTACGGAGCATACCATATTCAATGGCTTTGGCTCTCTTTTTTTGTGTGTGTTGTGTGTGTGTTGTGTGTGTGTGTTTTGTTTTCCCCATGTCAATTCTATTAGGTAATGTAGATGGTTTCATAGGATTACCTGTTGGAGATATTGACTGTTTAGAACACTGCCTGTCTCAAACCATGGAATTTTCACAGGCTGTCTCAGACGGTGGGCCATACTTCTTGGTGCCACTGTCTTGTGAACAGACATGGAGGGCGGTGGCAAGTGGGTAGGTCTCTTGCGTACCATGGCTGAAAATGCAATGGGTTTCTTAGTGGCAGGGGGGGTGGGTTGCATTTTGGCAGCAGACTGCAGCGTAGGAAACTCCTCCACACGCGTTTCCGTGGGTTGGGTGGGTGGAATCGAAAACGACGACAGGCGAGGATAGCTCTCTTCAAAGACCTGTGGTGGCATCTGCTCTTCCTCTTCCTTGGACTGGGAGGGGGCTTTGGTTGCCATGTGCTGGACATCAAAGTGGTGGGAGAATTCACAGACATCTCCTTTGAAGCATGAGCCCTGTAGCCTGTTTATGTTTGCTGCTGTGTCTTTGTGTGGGGGGCCAACTTACCAGAACTTGCACACTTTCACCTGTAGATCATGGGCAAACCAGCAGTCTTTACGGTAACACTCGCCTGCCAGAAAGTGTCGACATACCTGTCGCTTCTTGGGTACATCGCTGTCTTCTTCAGGGGCAGGTGTTCCTAGCAGGGACTCCATTGTGCGGTCCATGTCATAGTCATTACAGACAAGAGCCTCTTGCAGTTGTTGGGAACTCAGGTCAGTAAAGATAGACTGGAGCATCTGAAGGACAGACATATCCTGGTCTACATTATCAGCCTGTGTCTCTTCATAAGAGGGATTAGTGACACTGAGCTGTAACAAGTGCATGTCTTGGACTGTTTCATGGTCAAGGAGGGTGCCGTGGTAGTATTGCAGAGTAGGATCAAACTCATTCTCTTTCTCTTCTTCTTCTTCCTCTTCAAAGGAGTTCTCATGCTGCCAAATACTCTCAAGAGTACTGTCAGGGGGTGCTGTAGGGTGCCAGGTGGGTTGCCATACACTGTCCAGCTGGAAAATGTCTTGTTGTAGTGGTGGTGCAAAGGGATCAAAGACGGCTGTTGTATGAGGAATAAATTCTGCTGCTCTTTGATTCAAGCGTGTGGGCTTCTTGGTCTAACAGAGATAAGCTACCAACACTGTTATTGGACTTGCCTTTTTTATTGTGCTAGACATAACAGGTGGTAGATGACTTGAGTAGCTTAGTGGAGGAACATTATCAAAGCATGTTGGTACCTTGTGAAGGCTGAATGTAAGGCTGGGGCACTGTCCATCAATAGACAAGGACTGGGAGTGGCTGTGGCTGTAGGTATCTCGCATTCGTAACACACATCATGTGATGTAACTCAAAGGACAAAGGAAGGATCTCAAATAAAAACTATTCTTTATTATCAGTTTTGATTGGCTTATATTAAGTACTATGTGTTATAAGTTATTGGAGAGTGGATTTCTAAAGAATCAATTATTAAATTGCATAAAAGGAAATATTTATTTTTCATTGTCTGAAGCAGTACACACCCAAAGGTTTTCTGGCCTTTAAGCGGTGATATCTCCTTCCTTTTACGTCACACTATAAATTCCCCTTTATGTATCTGTATTTAAAATCAAAAGGTTTGCAAGTATTTAGATTACTATTTCCTTTTGTGGAATATCTCAATATCAAATTGTATTATCAATAGAATATAGTGTTGATGAATTAGATTGTTTATTATAATAGTATAGATAATACTATAGTATAGCTATAGCTACTGCACAAGTGCATTCTCTCATAGCAATAGAATCCACAACCTAAAGGCTTTGTGTTTTATCCTTGGGATATAGATAACTATGCTCAGGAGTATACCCTAGACAGCCTAGACACCTTAGACAGTATAGAAGAAAGAAAAGACCACCTGAGACTGACCTGAAAGAAGTCTTTACTTGCCTAATAATAATACAATGAGTGGATTGTGCATTAGAATAATCTCAAGCCCAGATGAAGACACTGCTTACCTTTTTATCACTAGAATAGTCCTTGGTAGTGTCTATCATCTCCTTCTATTGTTTCTCTTTGTCAATAATGGCACATTACCTTGCTTAGTTATGCTCATCTTGAAAAGTGCTTAAGTATCAAGTTGTATGTACAGTGTAAGAAATAGCATAATAATAACAAGACCAAAGAATAACAAATATCATCATATTGGTGAGATATACACCTTAGCCACCACTTTCCAATAATTAATCAAGTCAAACAATTCACACTCTATTTGCCTTGAGCCTAAAGCCCAGTATTAGAAACAATACTTAGTTCTCATTAAGTACTATTGTTAATACCAGTTACAATGAGACAGTTGAGATGATTATGAATATTGAATCAATGAATGGCTATACAGTTCTTAATATAAGTGAGTTTGGTTCTATTTTATGAACAATGACCACTAGAGTTAATTCAGTGTGTTCTGTAACAAATCTTTCTTAAGCAGTGTTATACTGCAAATTCTGTGGGCTTATGGATAACACATTATGTTAAGAGAAGAATATCAGTGGCTGAGTTATAATTGTGGGGTGATTCTTGTTCTATTTCTTGTCTTTACAGCCAACTCTATACCTTTTAATTGCAAAGTCAATCATCATTGCTAGAATAGGCAATTAGAGTTTGAAATAGCTCATTTACACAGCGAAAAGGCCTTTTCAAACATATTAGCCAATCATAAAATTAGTGTGATTGTATTTTCAGGATATTTCTTTATGTCCCAAAAATCTTTGGGTGTGTAGGGTATTTTTATGCTAGAGGGTTGCTATGGTGAGAAGGTTGCCATGACGAAGAGTTGCTAATGTTTACAGTTGTTTATTCTTTCTTCATGGCTAAAAGTCCCCTACCATTCTACCAATTCACATTATCATAGGCGATATGTAAATCATATGACATTGGCAGTGGCAGTGGCAGTGGCAGTGGCAGTGGCAGTGACAATGGAAGCAGAAAGATAGAAATCCATCTTTCCGATAGTAAGGCATAAGACTTATCCACCATCCTCCCATGTACTCTAATACAATACTTTGGGACTCCTTCTGAATAGAATCTTGGGGTGGGACATAGTATCTGTTGATATGATACACCTTGTCTAGAATCAATGTCATGGTATTGATATCATTACTACAGAATAACATGCGTAAATTAAGGTGACACAACATAGGGTGACTTTTATAATGATGGCAATCCGTGGATTCATGACAACAGTGGGAACATTAGATACAGTGCTCATACCAAAAACAGTTCACACTATGAAACCCATTTCAACTACAGTGCCTTAGAGTATTTATTATCGATTCTTATCCATTGTCCATGAACAGTCTTGTTTCAACAGATCTTCTATCAATGCAACATCATCATTGTACAGTGTCATCTTAACAATTATACTCTCAGCTGCACAATAAGACCAAGAAGAGAAGGAGGCTTCATCAACATGAATTCCTCTTTCCATCTTTTAGAAACTATCAACATACATCCGTGTTAATAAGAATACTCTTTATAGACAATCACTGGAACTCATTCTCTCTTGCATGAGGATTCTCACTACAGAAGAAAAAAATACCCTAGTCTTTCTTAAAAAACTGTATGCTGAAAACAATACCCTTTTCTGAAAGAATAGCCGAGACCACAAAGAGTGGATTTGTGATTTACCAATTGGCTATATATCTGATCTGATCCACAACGATCAAGAATGACCAAATACATGTGTTTGAGGCTTCTATTGTACCAAGCACAGTCATTCCGTTCTCCTTTTACTCATCACCACTATTTAATCATAGGTTAGACAACTGACGTAAATGCAATCGACAATGTGTCTAGAATGAGCGCTACTTTTTGTGATCCATTTGTATTTTTTTTATAAAGTTCTTTTCTATAAAATATGTATGGGCCTTTATTATTATTATTTTAACTCCACCTTTGAACAGCCATGCATGTTCTTGAGATGGAACATATCTTGAAGAAATAGCAAACAATGGATTGTCTTTGTGTATGGACAGGCCTAGAGCAACAGTGTAGAATATACTATAGCAACCTAACTCACACAATGCTTAGCTTTTATCCAATGACACTTTTCCCATGATATCTTTAAAAAGACGGGACCATTTTATTTCTCTCTGTATTAATACTCAAAGTGTTATCCAATATGTCATGTTTTACATAAAAAATTAAAAAGTAATTTGCCCTTCTCCCCATGGGTACGGTGTAGGAATGACACGACTCATTTTGAAATTAAATGTTTCAGTTGAATTTGACAATTCTATCATTTGAAATTACAGGTATGAAATTCTATTGTGAATTCAGGTCAATAGGGATATTTAACTCCTGATTTCCACCTTCAACACTTGGCAATCAAGAAATTTTCAATCTGAGACTTCTTTCTCTCTGTCTTTCTCTATACTTTAAGTGAAAATAAATAAATATAAATATTTATAAAAAGGTTGAAAAATAGACATTTCAATCTTTTATTAAAATCATATGGAAATAAAGTGTTTATTTTCAGCAAAGACTTCTCTTTATCAAATGTATTCCTATGCCTTTTGAGTAGGTTGTTTTTCTATTAGGCTTGAAAGAAAGAAAGAAACAGAGATTCTAGTACGGATAAAATGACGTAGCCATGTATAAATACATCCATGTATCTTCAGTTTGATAGACATGTGCAAATAAATAGGCTAAAATAAAACAATGAATACCTGTAAAGTCAATTACAATTCAATCCACCAAATCATATTTACTATCTATAGATTTCTTTCTTTTTGGGACTTGTCTCTTTCTGAAGAACGACAAGCCTGAAGAATCCACAGGAATGCTATTCTCATAAAAACAATAATAGCCATTGAATGAATAAAAGAAAAACACTTTTTTTTTAAAAAAAAATTTCTTTTGTAATCTTTTAATATGTGAAGAAACTATACATCCCTTGTGTTTTTCTAGGAAAGACATCTTAATGTTAGCCAAGTAACTCCAGAAATATATAGATTCAATAGTGTCTTGAGTCTCTTGGATAATTGCCGTTGCTAGGAGTATCCAGCAGGTATTTAGAAGCCTTTGGTATTTCTATATAAAAGACCATGTTCATTGATTCAATAGTCTATCAATTGATAAAATGAATGAATGCCAAGGTGTTCTACATAAGTTTTCAATAGGCTGTAAGGATAAGAAGATAAGTATTATTCAAGTATTTTATTACTAGGTATTATAAGTCTTGTTGCATGACAAAATTGAATAAGATACACTTCATTATCACTTTTTAGATAGTCTACCTGTATCATGGGTTTCCGTCAGTGAGTCAGCCGAGGCTCCAGAGATAACTGTGGAGGAGAAGACTTGGACCTTTTCTTGGTTCTAGTTGTATTTTTGGAGTCATATTTTCTTTTGTTATATATATATATAAAGCGTTCTGTGAGGGTACCATTTTCCCTTTGAGACATTAGAGTATGTCTAAAGTTCAATCTAGCAGCTAGATCACGATTCTAAAGCCTCAATGTCTTGTCCATATAATATTGGTTTGAACACCTATTTGAAAGGATAAAGATGAGTTTCTTTTTTCTATATATAATTAAGAAATGACCTGAGAAGACTATGACATTTAACTTGGAGTATTTTTGTTCATTGATAGGGCCTGGGGTTCTTGACATGTTTAAATATTTCCAAAGGTGAGTACTTGCACCCAGGACACAGGCTCGATATTTTGAATTCATTGATAAGATAGAGTTTGAATCCTTCTTTCTTCAACATCCTCCGCATGCCTTTTCTCTTTATTGTCATTCATCTGGTAGGATTACCACCTGAATAACTTGCTTCAGGCTTCTTATCAGTCTCCTATAAAAACTAAACACATGTAAGAACCCTGGGTTGATTCTATAAGCATATTGTATCTTCTTTACTTCATTAACATCTTGTTGGCTGCATAACATCTTTAGTTCAGAAAGAATTGATAGAAATACAATAAGAAAGAGGAAATAAATAGTTATTTTATTAGCAACACTGAATAGTATCAGCTATTATTTATCATCCATTGATGTTATGGTGTCATTAATGACTTCTTAGGTCCAAAGGTATTTGGTTTGGTTAAAGTACAATTAACTCTGCTCTTATTTATTCAACTTGTTTGTTATTCTTTTATATTTCTTTTATACTTTAATGATTATTACAAATAGAAAAACTTGGCAGAAATCACCATCAAAAGATATACATTCTAATGCAGGCTGTTGTACTTTTATACTATCTCTGAAAGATCAATCCACTGCATTCAGATACACTACAGCTTATCATAGATGCTTCATCCCAGACCATTGATTTTGTAGCTGTTTTATTTTATTTTTATTTATTTTACAAATTGCTAACTACTAATTTCGCTTTTTAATATATAGAACCTGAAGTAACAGCATCCTGTACACTACTTATTGTATCTCTTCTCAATGTGTCTTGGTTATGCCCTATAAAATCCAAATGAACTTGCTCAATGTTAGCATAGACTCTACACTGATAAAGAGGGTTTTCTAAATAAATGCAAGTGATTTATCTCTATCTACATCAATCTGAAGCAGTAGTATTTTATTGTGTTTATCTTGATATATTGGTCATTGACTGAGCATGTATTTATATTCCAACCTAACTGTCCTGTAGGAAGAAGAAGTACGTAACTCATAGGATTGTATGACTCATTCTTTACAGTAAGCTGTCATTTATTGGTCATATCATAATGTCTCTACTTTATGTCTGGTTTCTATCATTATTTAGACAGTTACAATACTTCCTTTTTTTTTTTAAAAAAAAAGTCAGTGTTGATATTTGGCCTGCTATTTATTGGTCATCATTTCTTCTAATGATAGAATATATACAAAAAGCTAGATAACAATAGGAGGGTGTGTGTTTGTTTGTATGTATGTTTTTATGTATGTTTGTGTGTGCCTGTGCAGTAACTCCATAGATAAACGGGAGAGTGCCTCTGCAGTGTAAGTAAAAATAGGATGTTACAAATGAACAAGTGCATTGCGTCTTCGTAGTGTATACACAGGCAATTCTACAGTATCTCCCATAATATTCACTTTAATGAGTTGGCGTGGATTTAGCTTTACACATTGATCAATATAGCGTGGAGAAATATCAGCCAGTGTAGAGCAGACAGTAGAAGGAGAAGGAGAAGTGAAAATTAGCGATAGAAAATCCATAAAGAAGTTGTTTTTATAAAAAGAGAAAGGAGAGAGAAAAGATATCCTTATATATTTCATTCTCACTACTCACGCCACATTGTGTTCGCAGTTTTTATTTCCACAAGAGATCCAACGATTATTTTTATAGTATCATACGATATATTTCTACTCGAGTTCTTTCTGCCCTGTATTGCCTTTTTAAGATACACATCCTTGGTTGAGATACTCAGGTAAGGTCAATTTCTGCATAGTCTCATGTTTTGGGATTGATTCGGAATAAAACTGAAAAATCATCTACTTTTTTTGTTGGATGACAGTAGATATCTTGTATTTATCAAATAAACCACTATTCTGATGTGTAGTCTTTTTCTTTGTAGGAGAGCAAGTGAGTGTTGGTATGTTTTTAGTTAGAATGGAAATAAATAAACAGCAGTAACAAATAATGACAAGAGAATAACAGAGGAAGAATGAGAGAACCTCAAGATGGCATTATTCACTGCAACCATCTTCACCCAGGACACACCATGCGATATCAATCACACCTACGCTAAAATCTTCTAGCTCAGCGAATACAGCAGGTGTAAGATCAAGGGAATCTTACAAGGGGCGTGAGTCAAGGCAAGCAATGTTAGACTTACTGTAACTACATCCAGGGCATGCATCTGTAATAGTGGCCACAGTAGATTTGTCATGGTAGGTGATCAGTAATTTTTTAAAACACCATTCACTCTTGCTGTTTTCACCACCATATTGATCCAAATTCTAAACAGTATTAATACATCTTCTTTCTTTATTTTTTTCTGGAAAAGGTGTCTTACTAGTGCAATAATCTGACTATCATCGTCTTCATACGGACCACAGGAGCCAACAGGTCCACCTTCAGATGCAGGATGGAAGAAAGTACCGTAGCCTCTGTAAAAACCATCATCATCTTGTCGAGAGACTAGTTTTCGCTTTTCCAGACTGTTGGATAGAGGAAGAGCGTTGCAAAATGAGACAATGAAAGATAAGAGAAATAAACGATAAAGCCACATAATGTAGAAGAGAGAAAACACTTGATAAAAGCACAAGCTAAAGACTTTATATAGAGTCGCCACCGTGAGCAAGGGGAATAGAGACTAATGAAGGGGTTGGGTGCAATAAGATACTTACTCACTTCCCTTGTCAGGAAATGGTAAACTGCACAGTAAAAAACAAAATGATACAGCCCTGTGGTAAACAAGGAGACTTTAACGCATGCAGTAAACGAAATCTCCAAATGAGAATGGTGGACCCGCGCTAGTTTATTTATTCTAAAAGTTAGTAAAAATAAACAGATTGTTATTTTTTAAAATATAACGTAACATAACATAACATCTAACAATAATTTACTATCTATTCAATTTAAACAATCGATACATACTATGAAACGATGAATCAACAGGGTATTTCTATATAATTAACTTGTTTCTTTGGTACTGTGTTCATTGGAATCTTAGGTTATGTACCCTACTCTTTTATTTTTACTGCCAAAACTAAGACACACCCTATGTTGATTGCTCTCTTTTCTTCTTTGTCTTTTTTTTTTCTCTTTCTCTCTTTCTCTCTTTCTTGGACTGTAGCACTCCGCTCTCAAGGGGTGGTATTTTATTTTTTACATGCAGTCAATATGAAGAGTTGTGTGTCTCTTAGTTCCACGTAGCATTGAAGCAGGTATATAGATTTAGGCTTGAAAGTGCTTATGCATGATGGGTAATTAGTGTAGTAATAGACCTACTGTAGATAAGATACCTCCTTCTCTCCTTTGTTCTTTTGAAACTACAACGCATGCATTATGCACTACTGCACTCAATTTAGTAAAGCTATGGGATAGAGTAGTGTCTAGTGCCTGGTACATGGTGATTGAGCCATTGACTAGTCTACCAGGTCTTTTAGTGTGGACCAAGAAAAGACAATGGCAGTACAGATGCCATTCCAAGGTGCCTTTGATTCATCCTAATCTTCATCCTGATCTTGATCTTACTCTTACTCTTGCACTTGTGTTTCTTCTTGTCCATGTCTATGTGTCTATATGTATTTGTTTATAAACATGTAGATGTAGCTGCGTTTTTGTTGAATGGGCTACACAAAAACAGTAATTGAAGGCAATGTTAAATGCAATACACTATAAAGGCTCATTCAGCCCTTGATACACATGATTCAAGGTTGAAGTGTGTATCACCTACTTATTTCAGCCCTACTATCCCATTCAATCACTTGTATAAACAATTTTGCCAGAATAAATATTACTTTATTATACATACACAGAATGACAACAGACTAGATCACCTTTTATACACTATCTTTGATAATGACGATCCAACCTAATCCAACCTAATCTACATCATTTATAGGGTAGTAGTTCAAGTAGGTGATAGTCATTTTACAATTAAATATCAACAAACATACGAATAGCCAAGAGTAGAAATGACGTATTTTCAGGATGCCAACTCTATAGTCAAGAGCCTACATGTTAGGTTTGTTTAAATGTATTTTATTATTTTATTTTATTAAATGGAATGGAATGGGTTGATTCTGCCTATGTTAAGTATAGACATACCCTTCGGAATTAAACATGATTGGAGTGATTTACTATCTATTAACATCCCCAAGCAATGGCATAAATGATCCCCTATATTCTATGGATGAACGACGAGGTGTCGATGATCTTATAGATTGTAGAGAATCTTAAATCTTATAAAATATAAAATAAAGCCGAATGTCTTGCTTAAATTAGGCTTAGTGAAGGGGGTGTTGTCTTTACGCTGCTTGTGAAATGAGAACACTGCAGCTTCTATTCATCAAAATAAGATGGTGTAGAAATACTTTTTTTTTCTAATGAAATATTTATGTATCCCTACAGATGACACTGTAAGGATGAGGAAAGAATGATAGGAACTCATGCAAAAAATAAAAAATAAAATAAAAAAAACATCTCAAGTAGTATAGATACAGATCAGAAAAGAGTCATGAAAAACACTTGTTCGTACAATGTAAATTATGAATCTAAACTTCTGAATCCACTAAGTTACTATCATTAGTGTTGGAATCACCATTCTTTATTTTATTTAAAACCTGTATACTAAATAAACGTCTAGATATTTAGCATAAACTTTAAATAAACCATCTGTCTATACCATAGAACTCGCTTTTGGAATAATAAAACTTTGTATCTTTATCAGAGTGAGTACACAGGTCAGAGGACATTTCATTTTACTTGTAAGGGAATATTCTTATGAGATTTAATAAGACTCCTCCAAGAGTTATAACATTAAAGTATTTACGATAAATAAATACTTCTAGACCACCAATAAAGCACTTGAAAGGTTGAAATAGCTATCTTTACCCATACCAAATGTAAATGGATGAGTAGATATGAAGAATAGTCAAACAGCACCAGCTAAAACACGATGCTCAACACTTCCAAGTACAAACAAGCGATAGAGAAAAATAGTCCCCATAGGAAGCACAAGGAGTCGTCTTACAGCAAAATAAGATGAAATAAAGTAAAACTATTGGCACATATAAGTATAGCATCCATAAAGAATAGCTCTCCCTATGGAATGCACATAGAATATACCTCGTGAGATATACACATGACAGTAAGATGAACTAGAAAGACAGTTAAAGAAAGAAAATTCTTATGGAAAGAGAAATCCGCGATCTTGGTAAGTTTTTCGTGTTATAAGCTATACATGTTTGCAATTAGGCAGGATAAATGAGAATGGATGACTTTCTCTTTATCGACGATGATCCCCTCTCTGTCGTTTCGGATGTGACTTGTGATAAGGTAGGCAATACAAACGAACCAACAAACCTTTATTCATCAAGGATATTAAAGAGTAAGCAATACTAAGGGTGTCCTTTATTTTTTCTATCGATTCATGCATATTCATTTTTTAATAGAGTTGAAAGATGAATATGCACGGGCTTTAATGACCCACATAGAATATATTATTGACTAGCATTGACTCCTATGAAGAATGACTCATCAGTATGAGTTATATTTCATCAAAGACATGGATAAGAACAATGAAAAACAAAAGCATGAAAGGAGTACTCTACAAAGTCAAATGGACACTGATTCATATTTTACTCATCATGATAAATGTTGAGCCCATGCTAACCTATACGATACAATCCTTCCATTTAAAGTATCAACATGGTCACTTTAGATTCATGGCCTTTGGATACCTGTAAAGACAATCATTCTGTACCATTGTTCTTGTCATAGAATAGAAGGATATTCTCAGTACAAATGTCTCTTTCTTAAGGATGTAATTATCTATTATGTTTAGGCTATCTATGGTATTATATAGTAGAGTATGTGTTTTTCCATATTGAAGATTGAAGATTGAATAGCAAGCCATAGCGTGGACAGTATTTCTTCTGCTACACAATAGTGGTAGTATGGACACTTGGTTACACGATAAAAGGAAGATTGACACTACCAAGATGCCTTATACAACGTTACCAGTCTCCACTTGAACAGAAACCAAAGTATCTATAGACCTTCGAGAAAAGTGACAGGCCTAATAAATGTAATTTCAAACTCTTTTTTATTTGAATCATTAGAGAATACCTGATTTTCACCTATAAAAAATAGAGACTAGGCATAAACTACAGATAGCCATTAGTAAAAAAAAACACACACACGTACACACATACACACACTTTCTCTCTCTCTACAGCCACTTTATTTTTCCCTTTTCTTCATAACAAGCAGTCGGGGATCACTCTACACTAAAAAAAACACTGTCTTGTAACACAGTACCATGCCTCAGACATAATGACAGGCGTTAAAACAAAAACAAAAACACTCTTCCTGCACTAAAATCTAGCCTATGGACTTGCATAATTCACATAAATCAAATAAAAAATGAATCAAATTTCTTGACGCAGTATTTCCTCCCACTGTCGGTCTTTGAATGCCGCGGGTCGAGCTAAGGGCTGGTTTAAACAAGCCAGAAGAGCCAAACCATAGACCCTCCTTTTTACACATCTATCGTCCAATATGGGTACGTACTAGCATCCATCCATCCATCCATTTAACCAATCCACCCAATCCACCCAATCCACCCATTTGATTCTAACTTTATCTTTTATTGTAGCTGTTGGCAAGAACAAGTAAATAGTAGACTAGCATTGACTCGACCTAACATTTTCATAGGCGCCTTAGCAAGGGAAAGAAAGGATTGAAGAAGAAGGTCGTTGACCCTTTCACCCGCAAAGACTGGTATGATATCAAGGCTCCCTCCATGTTCGAGGTGCGCCAGGCTGGTAAGACTCTCGTCAACCGTACCCAGGGTCTTCGTAACGCCAACGACTCTCTTGACGGTCGTGTCGTTGAACTGTCCCTTGGTGACCTCTCCAAGGACGAGTCTCGCTCTTTCCGCAAGATTCAGCTCAAAGTAGATGAAATCCAAGGCAAGAACTGCTTGACCAACTTCTACGGTATGGACATGACCACCGACAAGCTCCGTTCCATGGTGAAGAAGTGGCAGTCTTTGATCGAGGCATTTGTTGATGTCAAGACCACCGATGGTTACCTTGTGCGTATCTTTGTTGTTGCCTTCACTGCTCGTCGCCGTGATCAGGTCAAGAAGACTACCTACGCCCAGGCTGCTCAGATCCGTCAGATCCGTAAGAAGATGTTCGAGATCTTGAACGAGGAGACCACTGTCTGTGACTTGAAGGAGTTGGTGGCCAAGGTCACTAGCTCTGCCTCTGCCTCTGCTCAGGACAGCATTGCTGTTCGTATTGAGAAGGCCTGTCACGGTATCTACCCTCTCCAGAACACCTACACCCGCAAGGTCAAGATCCTCAAGGCACCCAAGTTCGATGTGTCTGCTCTTTTGGCTCTTCACGGTGGTGCTTCTGCTGGTGATGCTGATGTTGGTGCCAAGATCAACAAGGAGTTCGTTGAGCCCCCCATTCTTGCCAGCGTATAAAAGTAATAAACTTGACTTTTTTTTTTTGTTTTGTTCAAGAAGGGGAAAAAATAGATGCAATTAATGTATTAGAAAAGTCAATGGAAAGGGGATTTGAGTGCCATAAAGTATAGTAAAGAGGATGTAGATACGAAGAGCATACAGATAGACTCTATATATATATATATATGTGTGTGTGTGTGTATGCATGTATTAAAGTGAGAATGAGATCTACAGACAAGAGCATCTTTCTTTCCCCTTACCTGTGATATAGTATTACTCTAGGATCCACCCATAGGATAAGCAGGAGAATGCTGTAGACAGGCAGACTATCCACAGACACATCCAATAAAAGTGGAGCTCTCCATCCTACACACCAATCTTTGATATAAACAATAAGACCAGGGACATGGAAAGGAAGTAGACAAGTGAGAAAGAGAACCATGGACTGCTGGTAACGGTAGGTCTGCCATTGTGCAAAGGAAGTCTGCTGTAGGGCAAGCACTCTTACATGGACAGTTTTACAAAGATGCCATATATAAAACAGACAAAAGACAACGTGGTAGGGCAAACAAAAGATACACCCTCCTGCTATCCAGTAGACTCTTGATTCAGTACCCCTATGCATGAACAGACGCAGATGCAAACACAATTGACTCAAGACCACCAAAAGTCCACTCACAACTGCCCATACAACAGCAGTGAGTCCAATTCCCAGCATCCACATTACCACAGGCAGCCACCAGAAAAAGTCGCCTTGATTCCCTAGTAATAGACGATCCACGACAGAAGAAGGATTGCTGAACCAAGGCACCTTGGCTACTATTACCTGTAGTCCTGTTCGATACCCACAGAGACCCAACAGGACTATAGAGTAAAGCCATGTGCTTCTACAACAGGACAGGAAAGCCTTTTCAAATGGAAGTATTTCTTAATGCATTAGTCCTTGTTTGCTCTCTCGTCAGCCTACTTACGACGAGATGTCCACTGAGTGTAGAGAACACAAAGCGTAGTGGCCCACCAGAAGTTGAGTAGACTCGACACACCATAACGCAGAAGCCATTGACCAGCACTCTTGTACCAATCCACATGCAATGTTGCTTCCAATGACGCTACTGACCAGAACTCCAGTACAAGAGGTTCTGGTTTGGCCAACTGATGAAAAACAAGCGTCATTGTTGCAGGGAGTGTGGTGTGGTATACTTGGATATCATGTGTGCCTACTCTTTGCCTCAGAGTGACTGACTGTAATGCATGTCCAGTCATTGTCAGACGATAGGCAAGAAGGGGGTTATGGATAGCAGTAAAACGCACTATGGAGAGAACAGGTTCTGTTTCCAGCTGTACTCCTCCAAGGGCAATCTCCATCAATGATCCAGTGTGTTCTATGGGGGATATAAATTGCATGTCTGTCTGTTTTATGTTGTTGTTTCTATGGATAATAATGATATAATCATAGTTCTTCCATTCTTTTGGCTGGACTGTAAGGGACCATAGACCTGTCGTTGCTAGAGGAGAGGTCTCCTTAGCCACACATGTGTGTGATGCTGTACATAGACCAACGGACACTGGTGTTTTACCAAGAAGAGCAAATGTCTTGTTAGATTGGAGGGTGATGTGGTGGTGTGTCTGCCCATGTTCCCCTTGATAGGCTACAAAGGACACTGGCTCATGCACCAAATACTTTTTGAATAGAGCCATGCGTTTGTCTATAGAAAGTATTTGGGATGTGGATGGATCCACACTCTCCACTAGCATCCTGCTGAGGGTCTTCACCAGTTGATTGCACCAAAGAATGGCTCTGTGATCACAGCTTGTCCATACATTAGGAATAGCAGTAGTAAATACAGTGAGACTGTGCTGAGTCAGTGTATTGACATCCATGGCGTCTGAATTGACCGTTGTATCGAGACTACCTCCTGCTATAGAGATCACGGCCATTGTAGTGAGAGTGGGTGGGTCATGCTTCCTTAGCAACCGATATAGTCTTTCTATGACACTGTCTAACAAGAGAGGAGCAGTGACATGGGGTGTGGCCAGGGTAATAAGAGTATGAACAGAGTGGGGTGGGTGGTTGGGTAAGGTGAGCATTGTCCGTGCTACAATTCCACCCATAGAGTGAGCCAGAAGAACAACAGAATCTGTAGCATAGAGATCCAGGAGATGCTTTATGCAGTCATTCATGTACTCTGCCTGGTCCTTGAGCAGGCGTCCGTCCAAAGCAGAGAGCTCTTCGTTCAAATCCACTGTAGGTTATTGTCAGGAAAGGACTCAGGAAAGGACTCGACAAATGAGGCATTCACTTGCCTGTGTATATATCCAGGTGGGTTCCTCCCTGGTGGAAGGCAACAGCAGAGGCAATCGAACGCACTTGTTTATAACTGCCTGCGTGTCCAGGAATAAATAGAACAGGCATAGCATAAGGGTTGACATGAGGGTCAGTCCAAGTGTCTCGGTAAAGATAAAGTGTATATTTTTTGTCAAGACGTGAAAGAAGAGGGGTGGGTTGGTAAGAAGGCCATGCATAGGACATTTCACAGCGAGACATGTCATGCTGCCTGTAGAATGAGTGAAGTAAGACAAGAACAGCTAACACACAAAGGCCGATGACAGTGCCTAGAGTGTAATGACCTCTGCTAGGCATAAGAAGTAAACAGAACAGAGACTCCGCTGTAATAGGGTAGAATAAAGGGGACGCAATGACATGAGATGAGCTGTACCTACAGTGACTACTACTACTACTACTATTACTACTAAGAATGATGCTAATAAGAATGATGCTAATAAGAATGATACTATGAAGAGAATAGGATGAACAGGAATAGAACAACATCAGCTACTGCTAGGAGGGAATGGCAGCAAGGGAAGGGAGGGGACTGCCTACAGACTCAGTATCCTGTCGAGCCTTTTGAATAATCTCCACATAGTTAGCAGGGAATAGACCCATTGTTCCGTCCCTGAGTCGTCCTCTCCACCAAGAGGCAGGCTGGGAGGGATCTTGTTTCGATAATACAGCAATAATATCACCCTTTTTCAAGCTTATTTCTGTAGTGGCCTCTGCTGTGAAATCATAAAGAGCCTTTGCAAACTCCAATTTGGCTGGATCCAACTGGGCCAACTCCTGTTTGGCAGATATGTCTGTAGGAGGAACCTCCCCCACCAACTGAATGAGTTTGTGCATCAACCAAGGTAGTCCCACAACAAGAGTAAGGAAGATAAAGATGGGCTTCTTGGACAGCCTCTGTTTGGGTTCCTGGAAGTGTTCGAACTCTTTAGTAGTGAGTGTCGTGTTCTTTCTGCCTGTGAGTGTGTGGAAAGAGCGTTGGACAAGGCGATAGAGAGTGAAGATACTAAACACCTGGCCCAGATAGCCCTTTAAGCGTCCAAACTGTTCTGCTACTCCCATCATGGCCATAAAACTAGAGTGCGTGGCCATAAAAGTAGAGTCCAGCATTTGAGCAAATCCACCAAAAGCGCCTACAATACGCTCTACTACTTCAAAGGCAGGACGGGTGCCCATTTCCATACGTTGGGTGAGTCCAATGTCTTCTTGTCCTGGCATGAGTCTATTGTTATTGTAGTTGGAGCCATAGCCCATACGGTTGTAGTTGTTCATTCCATAAGAGTTGCCGTAGCCTCCATAGGAGGAGCCATAGCCTCCATATGAGGAGCCATAGGAGTTGCCGTAGCCTCCATAGGAGTTGCCATAGGAGTTGCCGTAGGAATTGCCGTAGCCTCCATAGGAGTTGCCATAGGAGTTGCCATAGCCTCCACCTCCACTAAAGGGTCGCTGAACAAAACCTGAATCCATGAGTCTAGTGGTCTGCTCTCTAAGGAAGAAGAGACGTTCTCTCACTTACTATTGGTGGTGGGTCGACCACTGGCATCAGTACGTGTAGGAACAAGTGGTGCGGCGTCCGTCATAAGGTAAGCCAGAGAAACACTAGGATGAAAAGAACAGAAAAGAACAGAAAAGAACAGAAAAGTAGAAAAGTAGAAAAGTAGAGAGAAAGAAGAGAAAGAGAGAGAGCAGCCCTGAGAAATGGACCAATAGAATTCATGGAGAGGTCACATAAAATGAGATGACAAAGCTATAATCCAATGACATGCAACAAAGACACCCTCAATTCTGCCGATAGAAGAAAGGGTCCTTCGACACTAGGATAGTCCTCTTGAACATTTGAATCCCCGCTCTAGTGAGGGATAGGTAAGCCAGTGCATCCATCCCTTCTCCCCTCTCCTTTTGTTTTCAACATGGACACTCTCACTCTGCGCGGCACTCTTGAAGGTAATGTGGGATGAGATGGATGAATGCAACCGTCGTATGGATTCATATTAACTGTCAAAATCAGGTCACGGCAACTGGGGTAAATAAACAGCATGAGTGAATGTAAGGGCTAATAAGGATAGTTACTGCCATTGCCACCACTTCCGAGGCACCTGACATGGTCTTGTCTGCCTCCCGCGACAAGTCTATTATTGTCTGGCACTTGACCAGAGATGAGCTCAACTACGGTGTCCCCCGCAAGTCTCTCTTGGGCCACTCCCACTTTGTTGAGGATATTGCCATCTCTTCTGATGGTCAGTTCGCCTTGTCTGCCTCATGGGACAAGACCCTCCGTCTCTGGGATTTGAACACCGGCACCACCACCCGCCGCTTTGTCGGACACACCAACGATGTTCTCTCTGTGTCCTTCTCTGCTGATAACCGTCAGATCGTGTCTGGCTCTCGTGATAAGTCCATTAAGCTCTGGAACACATTGGGTGAGTGCAAGTACAACATTGTCCAGGATGGTCACTCTGAATGGGTCTCTTGCGTACGCTTCTCCCCTAACCCTGCCAACCCCGTCATTGTGTCTGGTGGTTGGGATAAGATCGTCAAGGTGTGGGATCTTACCAAGTTCAAGCTCAAGACCAACTTCATCGGCCACAATGGCTACGTCAACACTGTCACCGTGTCTCCCGATGGTTCTCTCTGCGCCTCTGCTGGCAAGGACGGCATTGTGATGTTGTGGGATTTGAACGACTCCAAGCACCTCTACTCTCTTGAGGCTGGTGACATTGTCAACGCCCTTACCTTCTCCCCTAACCGTTACTGGTTGTGCGCTGCCACTTCCTCTGCCATCAAGATCTGGGATTTGGAATCCAAGAGCATTGTCGATGAGCTCCGTCCTGAATTTGTCCAGGTTGGCAAGAGAAAGGCCCGTGAGCCCGAGTGCTTGTCTGTTGCATGGTCTGCTGATGGCAGCACCTTGTTCTCTGGCTACACTGATAACCTCATCCGTGTCTGGCAGGTGTCCCGCACTCTTTAAATAAATTTATTCATACACGGCAGTTGGTAAAGGCTACAACCAAAATATCTGTCGCTCCAACATCTGTTAATCTATCCATAATATCACCCTTTTCCTTCTTGAGAATCATAGCGGATACAGACACCCATCCTTCATGAGAGTCCAATGTAGATACTGTAGGTGCTTGTCGGCCAGGAGTAATGATCTTGGCTTGGTCCAGGTGCTTGCGCTCAACATTGTACGTGCAGAGAACATACCGCTGGGCAGCAATCACTCCACGAATTCGAGAGGCTATCTTGTCCACCAACTCAGCGTGCTTGGTGTTCTTGTTTGCCAATAGCACTGATTCTGTGCTGAAGAAGGTATGGACATCATGAAGACCCGCTGCTCTCATGGTCTCTCCAGACTCCACCAGATCCACAATACCATCGGCCAGTCCAAGTGCACATGCCGCCTCCACAGACCCAGATAGGTAGTTGATGGTGGTCTTTGTGTTGTTGACTTTATCCAATGCATCAAACACAGTACGTGCATACCCATCAAAGCTAGTCACAATGCGTTTCCCTACCAACTGATCCAGTGACACCAATGGACTTTTGATGGGGACCTGCAGACAGAGACGGCATTTACCAAAGCCAAGACGCTCAATTTCAGTGACTTTTTCCTGACATTCGCTTTCAATGACCATGTCCTGTCCAGTAATGCCTAGATCCACATTGCCCTCTGCTACGTATTTGGGGATATCTGCTGCTGGTAGAAACACAAGAGCCACAGGAAGATTGGTGCTTAGGGCAATGTCTTGGCGTGAATTACGGCGGAAATGGATATCAGAGCCCTTGAGCAGTTCCAGGCACTGCTCATAGAGACGTCCCTTTTTAGGAACACCAAACAAGAGGCGGTTACTAAGATCACTGGCAAATTCCATTTAATAAATAATAATAATAAAAAAGACAAACAAACAAATAAATAAACAGAGAAATAAACAAAACAGAGAAATAAACAGGCAGACAAGAGGGCAAACGGGACGAGGAGACATTTCTAGCGGAAGTGAATTCGATGACAGTTTCCATGTCATCAATGGGCTGAATTATTCCTGGTTCAATGCAAGTCACATCTAATGCTCAGATAAAGTTTGTAAGTGAGATGAGAAGTATATTTCTGTGGAGTCCATTTGTAATGAAAACAGTCACAGAAGAGAAAGAAGTATTCCTATTTTATTGTCATGGTAACTAATAAATGAATAAAGTATGGAGAAAAAGAAAAAGAAACTCAATAGAGAAATAAAGATATTCTTATTGGCAGTTAGAAAAACAACTATAAATTGTTCTTTGATGACAAATGATGCTGAATTCAAAGTGCATTTACATAAACAAGAGTTTATTTGTTTAAAGTTATTATGAATTAGTGTGAGTGGATTAGCATCAGAAAATGTGAGAGAAGCAATAAAAGAATCCAATGTCTACTCAGTCTACTGCCTCTCTTATAAATTATATTATTTCATTTCAGAAAGAAGCTTTAAAGCTCACAATTCGCTGTTTTCTTTTTTCTTTTTCTTTTTGTTCTTTAAGAGTAGGCTTAGCACAATAAAGAGACCAAACAGCACTAGGATTAATAAATACACTGTACTGATTTACTAATATAGAGTATCAAATACACATTGAACTTGCTGGTAATACGTTAAATAGAGATCATATGGCTTTGCTAAAGGAGAACAAAGAGGCTTGCTTGTGAATCTTACCGATATAGGGCAATATCAAGTGTTTTGAATGTCTTGTTTGTATATGCAACTCCAAAAGAAAGAAAACAATATTACCCATTCCATAAAGACAACCTGGCTAGGTTTTCCAATACACTACACTACACTACAAAACCTGTCCGTACTGTTTTAGCGTACTCTTGTTGAAATTTATACAATTGTTACTTTAGAAGAGAATTTGCATACTCATCAATGAAACAAGAGAATAGGAGTCCTTTGTTTTGACAAAGCTGTTTATATAAGAGGTTAAATGGGATGGCAACACTGATCTTTACAGGTGATACCTATCTTGACATACACCATGTGTATTAAGGGCTGAATGAGCCTTTATAGTGTATTGCATTTAACATTGCCTTCAATTACTGTTTTTGTGTAGCCCATTCAACAAAAACGCAGCTACATCTACATGTTTATAAACAAATACATATAGACACATAGACATGGACAAGAAGAAACACAAGTGCAAGAGTAAGAGTAAGATCAAGATCAGGATGAAGATTAGGATGAATCAAAGGCACCTTGGAATGGCATCTGTACTGCCATTGTCTTTTCTTGGTCCACACTAAAAGACCTGGTAGACTAGTCAATGGCTCAATCACCATGTACCAGGCACTAGACACTACTCTATCCCATAGCTTTACTAAATTGAGTGCAGTAGTGCATAATGCATGCGTTGTAGTTTCAAAAGAACAAAGGAGAGAAGGAGGTATCTTATCTACAGTAGGTCTATTACTACACTAATTACCCATCATGCATAAGCACTTTCAAGCCTAAATCTATATACCTGCTTCAATGCTACGTGGAACTAAGAGACACACAACTCTTCATATTGACTGCATGTAAAAAATAAAATACCACCCCTTGAGAGCGGAGTGCTACAGTCCAAGAAAGAGAGAATACCCACACGCATAGATGAATATCCCCAAGTGTAGGGCATGTGTTACTTGTCATAGTAAAAATATTATTAAATGCACTCCACCTTTAAACGAGTCCAAAGCAAACAACTTTCTAATCGTTTTAGTATTGGCTGTGTTTATCTATCGTTTTCAGAAAATGTTAAACACGTCATAGGCCTTCCAATGAGTGTAACCCTTGAATAACAATAGACTCACCATTTCAACAAACCTCACCTATTCATTGATCTTTTACCAATATTTATTCATAGAGAGTTTAGAGTACATCATACTAAAATATAAAGAAAGAAAGATAGAGTAGACTGCCAAGAAAGATTTGAGTAAGGAAAAATAAAACTGTTGCACATATATAGTAAACTAAGGTTGTATTGCATCTTACCTGTGGTGTCTAGTGAATTCAAGGTAAGCTCTGATGGCCACATGAAGAAGTACAGGACATGTGAATATGGAATAAATGAATAAAACTACCCCATTTTGAAACTCGTTTGGAATAAAGGAAAACTAAGAATATACTTATAAAGAGAGATGAAGTCTCCTAGTGCACCTAACCGTGTCATTCCTAGTACTATTTTTGGTATATTGCCAAGTAACAAAGGTGATATAAATGATAAAATCGTATTTGCTCTATTTATTTATTCACTCTTTCCATTTTCTATGTATCTCCGTTTGTACCGCTTGAAAACACCAAGTAGCTATGTCGATGTTTATTTTTTCAGTGGTAAAATAAGGAACAATAGACTATAAGGTGTGATAAAATATAAAAGAGAAAATGATATAATTGTATCTTTTCCCGTAAAACCGGAATACATTCCTATACTATTCCAATAAATGTTTCCTAATAGCGCTGTTATAGTTTTAGCATTTTGCAATATTATCATATTGTAGAATGTTTGTATTCTATGTTTATATTATGATAGAACCTTATATCAGATAGAAATAGAAATAAAGGTACTCACTCTGTCTTTATCAGTCATCTCCACAACATACCATCATATCTTTGTTTTATGACTGTTTTCATAAACTACGTTATAGTTTGTGTAAACATAAAATAACAAAGAACCAGACGATCTTAACATCAATTCCTTGCTATTCACTGTTTTTTGTTTAGTATTGCGCAGCTAGACTAGTGTTCAGTTAGACTCTTTTATAGATCTATAAAGCAAGCAAAGCCAAAAAGGAAAAACAAAAACAAAGAATAACAAAAAACAGGGTATTATGTAGGCCATTGAGTAACTGTATTTCTTTTCCTCTTTTGCTTTCTGACCCCTTGAGAAAATGAAACATAGAATGAAGGCAGTATTCCAAGAATCGATTTTTAAACTAGCATTAAAAGTAAGACACCAGATCCCCATGTCTGAATTGTTTTAAACAAAAACCACAACAAGAGAATGTATCACACTCTAGGACAAGATCGGTCTGCTGTAACCTAGACATTATGCATAATGATACACACAATTTCTCAACAGCTCTATGTTTATTTCCATTAAAAGTCAATATCCGATACATTGTGTCCCAATTTGAATTGCTGCTTTACTACACACCCAAAGATTCTTCTGGCTCTGAAGCAGTGACACGACCTTCCCTTTACGTCACAACGCGATAATCATCTCTTATGGAAATGTGTTTAAAAATCATAGGTTTGCAAGTCTCCAAATTGTTATTTCCTATTGTAGAATACCTCAATATCAAATTGTATTATCAATAAAATAGTGTTGATAGATAATAGTGTTTATTATGATATTATAGATAATAATATATTATGGATATAGCCACTACTGTTCTAGAAAGCTTTCTTATAGCAATAGAATCTATACGTTAAAATCCTAATACTCTATCCTTAGGAGATAGATAACTATGCTTGGAAGTATACCCTAGACACCCTAGACAGTATACAGTGAGGGTCAAAATAATAAGGATAACATTTTACATTTCGATATGCCTCTTTAATAGAAAATACTTATTCTTTATAATAAAAACATACATTAAACATACAACAAAGACTTGTAAATTGGATGAAGTGTAAAGAAGGACAACAGAATAATATATACAAGTTTATTGGGTTGAAAACCTCAATATTTGGTGTTTCCACCCTTGGCCTCAATGACGGCCCTACATCTCCGATGAATGCTGCTGATGAGGGTGTCTGTAGTGTCCTTGGGAATATTCTCCCATTCTTCCAACAGAAGCACCTCCAAATCTTGAAGGGAGCTTGCTGGGGTCATCCTATTTCTGATGGCTCTGTCTAGCTCCTCCCACAAATCCTCTATAGGGTTGAGGTTGGGGCTTTGTGAGGGCCACCCCTCCATAGTGGCAATGCTCTCATTTGCCTTTCACAACCTGGACTCTTTACTCTTGTGGCAGCTGGCATTGTCCTCTTGAAGAACATAATCCATCTCTGGATTCAGCGCCTTGAGTCGAGCCAGCTCAGGGCAGTAATTCTCCTTCAAGATATCAATGTATCTTCTACTGTTTATACTGCCCTTCACAGGCACAAACCTTCCAACACCTTCACCAGAGAAAGAGCCCCACACCATCACACTATCACTTCCAAACTTCATGGTGGGCTTGACGTTCTTCGGGAGCAGCCCCTCCTTCTTCTTGCGCACCACTCTGTTGCGGTTGTTGGTCCTCATCAGTTGGTACTTTGACTCATCGGACCAGATGACTGTCTTCCAGTCTTCTTCTGTCCAGTGGAGGTGGGCCTTGGCCCAAGCAAGTCTCAACTTCTTGTGTTTAGTAGTGAGAGAGGGTTTCTTAACTAACCTGCAAGAAAACAGGCCAAGCTTCTTCATTATTTTTCTAAAAGTGTTCATGCATACTTGGGTGGTCATCTGCTTTCAAAGCTGATCCATTGTCTGGAATGAATTTCTTTCTAATGTGTGTCCAACCTTTCTCTCGTCCCTCTAACTAATAATGGACTTACTCCTAGTGCTTCTTTTGACCTTGAAGCATTCAGTTTCTTTGTATCTCTTCACGATACGGGAAACGGACTGCTTACTGATTCCAAACCTAGCAGAAATGGCAAGCTGGCTGGTCCCATTGACAGTGGCCTATTGATCAATGAGACGACAATTATAGTCGTCACTATTTATTTTTCCTGTTTCCAAGAGGTCTTTTGGTCTGTTCAGTGTTGTTAGATGAGGTAGACATTAGAATGGAAAAGCGATAAATGAAGAATGTTTAACAAAAATTAAGGGTAAAATTATGGTGTGAATTTGAAAAATCCCTTGTTTTTCTGACCCTCACTGTAGACAGTATAGAAGAAAGAAAAGACTACTTGGAACTGACTTGAGAAGAGTCTTAACTTGCCTAATAACAGAAGAGTGTATTATTAATAACTTAATCAAGAGAGATAGTATGATTACCTTTTAATTAATACTTGTCATGAGAATGATAAGCCATACATTATCTATTAGAAAAAGAGTCAGGATTGTGTCTTGTGGATTACAATGATCTCAAGCCCAGAGGAAGACACTGCTTACCTTTTTATCACTAGAATAGTCCTTGGTAGTGTCTATCACCTCCTTCTATTGTTTCTCTTTGTTAATAATAGCACATTACCTTGCTCAGATATGCTAATCTTGACGAGTACTTAGATGTTAAGTTATATGTTCAGGTGAGAAATAACAAAAGAATAAGACCAAAGAATAACAAATATTTTCATACCGGTGAGGTATACACTTTAGCCTTCACTTTCCAATAATTAAGTCAAAATTCACAAGTCAAACAACTCATTCTCTTTCTAATTTCAATTGAAATCCTGTTTACTATGTCTTTCTCTACCATCAGATTCAAGAAAGAAGAGGTCTTCATCTTGACAATCTACCAAAAGATTTCCTCTCTTTTCATGATATTGATATGATTCATGATATCTTTAGCTTTTATACCATAGACTATCCATTTTCCAACGACCTATATCAGTCATTTAGACAAAGACACAGTATGAGGGGGCTACTATTGATGCATGAAGATAGAAGGGCTCGAGGTGTTCCTTGTTGATGAGTTCAAAACATCCTGTTCTTATCCTGCCTGTAAGAATGGTGAGCTTGAGAAATTCAAGTGCAAAGCCCAAGACGCTTTAGAGGAGAGAAGAACCCCACAATGACATGTCATGGCCTTTTAAGGTAAAAATATTATTTATTTTATATGAAAGTCAAAGAAAAAACCAATTAGTTTATTACTTTTATTTTCACCTAAATAAAATAAACAATAATGTTTGAAGATCATGACCAAAACTGTTGGGGTTTCTGATGAGATTATTTCCTAATGCCTTTGGAATCGGGACATGGCAGCAACATTGAGCTTTTGTTATGTTCTTTTTTGAGCTACGAGAAGAAGGCAAACAACCCAAGTGCTTTTGGTATTAAAAGAAAAAGGAGTTACTATTACCTATTGGTAGCCGACCTACCAAGAGATTAGAAAGGGATCTGGTGTAGTTATCGCTACACTACATCCAGAGACACATAAGTCTTTGAACAATAATGTGTCAATATTATATTTTTCCCCAAAGATGCACCAATATTTTCTGAAAATACCTTTTTTAAAACACATTAGCCAATCATAAAAATAGTGTTATTTTATTGTCCGTGTATTTACTTTTATATCCCAAATATCTTTAGGCGTGTACCTCAATAGCGTTCTTTAATATGACTCGTCTTTGCTAACCTATATGAGTTAGTTGGATAAAAAGTCTGTTCACGTCTCTAGGAAAAATAAAGTAATTTGTCATTACTCTACTCTGTCTACACTGAGAAAGGGATTATCTTATTGGTAAACGTGGCTAATATTTACACGAATTATTAGTAGCCTGATCTGCAGTTATAATAGGTAGGTATAAATGTGTTGGGTCTGTTATGGCTCACTCGACTCACACAAGTGCATCACTAGTACACAAAAGAGACATCTTGTATACTTATTATGACATATCTGTTCCTGATCATAGTCCAACCTCGTACAAAATACTGTATATTGTATTTAAGCTATTTTCCCTAACTCTTTTTCTATAAGAGAAAATGAAATACAAAGTAATCTCCAAGGTTCAACTTTGCAATACAATCAATAGATGACTGACAAACCTTTTTTTTTTGCTCATATAAAGAAGACTATAAGTGTCCTGGTGTAACTAAAACAGTGATCATGGGGTTATAGTAAGGATAAAAGAACGAATAATCTGATATCAAACAATCACATTTTCAGGGATTTTTAATAGTGAAACAAATGTAGACCAACACATCAAGTTTTAATTTATTAGCTATAATGCCTATTGAATGAGATTCATGTGCTAATGGCCGATTCAGCTTTATATTTTAAAAATAAAAAAATAAATAAAAATAACTGCCTTTATCTTAATAAAAGTAAATAAACAAGTGTAAAAGTCTATCAGATCCTTATTGGACATATCAAGAATAATTCATTTATCATTAATGTATTATTGGTATAGATGATAGAAAGAAAGCGGTTTAGCCTTTAGAAATACATTGGATTTTGTCATCTTATTCTGTTTTATTATTCATCAAGCTAAGGATTTAATATAGTGGCATACA
Source organism: Spinellus fusiger (assembly GCA_025094145.1). NCBI lineage: Eukaryota > Fungi > Mucoromycota > Mucoromycetes > Mucorales > Phycomycetaceae > Spinellus > Spinellus fusiger. The sequence goes on along the minus strand of JALLLS010000009.1, from coordinate 384,074 downwards.
TCTCTATCCATGAAAAGTACAAGAGGTGCTTATTCTCATGTATGTCTTTGTGGCTGATAAATAGAACCCCGAGTGTCTCGGAGGCCATGACATACCATAGAGCAGTCTGTTATCCAATAGAATCAGAATGAATAACAAGCAATAGTAGGGAGTATGTTACCGTTGGCTATATTTTCCATAGAGAACAGAGAGAATTGAATCCTATTTATTTGAGGACAGCCTTTATGAAGGCCTAAAACATAACTGAAAGATCAATGAAACATAGTTGAAAAGGACGACTGAGGGATAGACTAGAAATGGCGATCTGAGTGACTTGAGATAAGGACAATGACAGATGCACTATCTTTCTTCACTCTCATCTCATCAGCAAAAAGAGCTCAAGGGATTTCTATAGGTGCACGGCCAGGATAGGATAAAACAAGATACTCGGGCTTCCTCATGTCATTTAGAGAGATGGACTGCCAATGATAGTGCGGGCTGCGTAACGAATAGAGATACAATGACAGTTAATTGATATGATAATACACTCCAAGCAATCTTATGCATGGCTGATTACACATTCACAAGACTCAAAAGATTTTCTAAACCAGATGAAGACACTATGCCATGGCGTAGAACTAAATGAATCAACATTTGAACTTGCAAAAGCTGACGACTTGAGCGATCTCTCTACCCGTTGGAACTCCTCTTCAATCAAACTGTAAAGTGAGTTTGCTGGGAATGTCAAAGAGCATTGACAGTTGATTAACTTTCCCAGATAATAAGCTGAGACTGTACTCATGAAATTAAAAGTGCACCCATCAAATCACCGCTGACAAGATGGCCTTTACCCATGAAGATACTATCTACAGAGGCATATAGAATGTGGAGGCTCAAGTAGTCCTATTTAGACACTTAGTAATTTACTTGAATTGAACAGCAATGTTTTGCTGACTCTATAAGCCTTTATTGACAGAAACAGACCCAGACTTATTAGGATAGTCTGCGTCTAACATAGATCAAATTTCATGCAAAGTCAGAATGGACATTAGAGATAAGCCCAGTTATTACCGTCACTTGATCCATTGCCAGTGGAGATTCCGTATGGATCGGATTGAGTATATTGTACAGTCACTGCGTCGGCGACAAAATGTTGACTGCAATAACAGGAGAGGTAACGAAGACCAGAAGACTGGACGCACAGGCTTCTTATATACCCTAATGTCGGTAACATGATAGTAACGTGCCTTTTCATACTGTGTAAGTAAATACCCAAAAAGGTAACACAGCAGACAAGAGGAAAAGGATATTATTTCTTACCCTACCGTCTTACCCTACCGTTCTTTCCTTCCATCAACGGACAGGGGTCAGGTTAGCATACATTGGTGACACTAAGAAAACTACACTGCCTTGAATTGATCGCGATTGGCAATGTTTCAGTGGCAAGGTTTGACCTGGATATCAAGCTGCGTGCGTGAACACTTTTCTATAGATGCTCACACAGAACTTAGCACGACGTTACCAAAAAGACAGCAGTATTTTATTCCTTTCCCCTTCTCTTTCTTTTCCCATAACAGCCAAAATCAATCGAGATTTTTTACAGCCCTTTTTTATTTTACTTTTAGAGATATTTAGGCTTTATAATCCCTACCCAACCTGCTCTGTTTGCTATAGTGCCCAACACAGACAAGACAGCAGTTGTGTATTGTCTAGCCAGAGACACATTACACACCTATTTATACAGTTCAAGTGTAAGTTTCAACTTACCGAAATAATATCCGACTGGCTTACCTTGATCAGTCTGTAAAGAGGACTCTGTTTGCCTGACTATATTCTATTGCAGCATCAGCATACTTGTCTTCCTTCTTATCAATAACCAATGCATTCTTTGATCATAGGTCTTATAACACACTACTCTCTACTGTCCTGTACGCTTAATTCAAAGACAAATTCAACACATCCAAGCTAAAAAAACACATACACACATACACACACACACGTACACACACACACACATAGATATACACATACACACATACACACACATACACACACCTGCGTAGCCTTACATAGCAAACACACCTCACTTCACCAACTCTAGTTGCTACACAGAGAGCCACCCCCATAGACTCAAGGAGTCTCCTATAAAACACTTCTCTGAGAGACGACACTCATTTTATTGTCATTGCCTTGTCATTACTAATCCTCATTACTCTCTGCTGACCTTCTCCATTCGGCCATTCTGATCTAACAGAAGCAACTCATCTCTTTCGACAACAACAACATAACAACAGTCATCTCATAACACTTATTTCCATAACAATAAGAACTCTTCAATACAAGCATCATGTCAAATCAACAAGACTTAAGAGGCAATACTATTAACGAACAAGCATTTGGACAGACAAGCTTCCAGAACGTCGATTCTGAGCAATTGGTAGGTCCTTTGCATAAGTACACTCTTGGTGCTGTATTCATCTCACCTATCATCTGTTTTGTTTTGTTCAGCTACAGCCACTCTATGAGAGACTTCTCAGCCTTTCATTCACAGAAAGCGCGATGGCAATTGAACACTGTCGAGAGTTGTGTGCCGAATTCGGATTTACAGTCAAACAAGAAGCAAGCACACATAAAGTGAGTTTTCTTTTTCTTTTTCTACATCTCCACTTTTACACTAGCTATTGCTTTAAAAGAAAACATGAAAGTTTTATGCAAGCAACAAAAACAAACATACAATTCTATTTTCTTTTTCTCTACTGCTGTATTGACAGCGTCACAACACTGTATCTTTCCATCTTATGGTATAAGGGGAGGGGAGGGGGAGGTCTTATCCTTTTGGGGAAAAAAAACACCAGCTTACTATGTACATGTAAAAAAAAAATAGACAGACCTCCTGGGTCTTGCCTTTTCTTGGCATTGTTTTTGACTAGAAACATTTGTTCTCGGTGTACATTTGTCTGAATTTCTCACCTGCCCTTTCTATTTTAGAATATTTACGTCTATTGCTCTAGAGAGGGTGTTCCAGATTCATTACGTAAACGTATCTCTACTCCACAGAGAAAAAGACCTTCGAAACGCTGTGATTGTCGGTGGCGTGTTGTATTGTATGAACGAGAGGGTCGTTGGGAATTTAGAAAGTCTCAAAACCCAGAGGCAGCCAAACATAATCATGAATTCATGCGACCCGAAGACATTGAAAGGAATTGGCCAAGGGATGTCATTGATATGATCTGTGAACTGGCTAGACAAAGACTTACAACACAAGAAATACGAAATGAAGTAAAGTCACGCTTCCCCAACATCAACTGGAATGAGCGAAGGTTTTACAATCGTTTGTCTGAAGAGAGACAGAAAATCAAACGCCGGGAAGCAGTTTCAAGAGCACGTAGCCTCACTAGCTGGTGGACAAAGATATGTATTGTTTCTGCTGGCAATGAAGAGCTATCACGATTTGTGGAAGCAGAGGCTATTCGTCTTCTAATGGCTGTTTGTGAGTCAGCTCATATTGACCCAGACACACTTCAATCGCCTAATCTAGAAGAAGGCACTGATTCCAACGAAGATATAGCAAGAGCAGACACTTCTTCTGACTCTTTGGATTTGGAAAAGGGCAAAGCACGTCTTGATACAAGAAACGAAAATGTTACATTTGGACGTAGTATGTCCTTACAGGTAAATCAGCAAGCCGTGTATAGGTTAGGTGCTCAACACCAAAAAAAAAGTATCAATGATGACACTAGTACTATCAATAAGAACAATAGTATTAATAAGAATACTTTTTTTTGTGTTTTATGGGTAGAATCAGTCAATCGATGGCTTTATTGAACAACTACCCTCTGACATAGATGAAGCAATGGGAATGCAGAACAGCGATACAATACTATATCCTAAAATCCCCAAGCAAGAGGTTAACATATCGGGTTCAAAAGTACCGGAAGTGCCTAAAGGATACACTACAATTGTTGTTCCTCGCCATACTTATTATGTAAAGCTACACACCCAACGTGCAATGAATGACATACAAGTAAACCGAACTTCACGAAGACAAGGAAGCGGTTCTGTTGTGGAAGACACAGCTATAGAATCATCAACAACAGGATCAAAAAGAAATACTAAAAGAAGACGGGAGAGTCATGGACAGATTGATGACCCAATTTCTGGCACCTCAGACTCTTTGCATACACTTCAACATCAGCACTCGTTCTTAGCAGGAACTTCTCAACACAGAGGACACACCGTTCCACTTGCACCTCTACAGCAACACCATTCATTACAGCAGGCACCCTCTTCCGAGCCATCTTTTGTCTATCATACTTCTTACGAAAATCAGGGTCTTCCCATGGCAACTCCTATGCAGAATTATGTGCACCCTTCTTTCTATCACCACACTATGTCGAATCATGGGACCAACAGCTTTACTCCTAACTCTGAGCTTGGGTTTCAGTTTGACCCACCGAATACATCTTCTATGATGAGACATCATCTGCATTCAGGTGTCTCTCCTAACACAAACACAAATCAAGAAAATAATATACACTCTGCATTCCAGACTCACTCTATGGAACATGGAAAGCCACTACCACCTGTCCTTAATTCTTCTTCGATGACACACCACCAGCATAACCAGAATGTAGCTCAACCTTTGACGATAATACACCATCAACCTCAGTAGAGTTAATAAATCAAACAGATGCATGCTGGAGTTATTATGTATAGTTCTTTTGAACAGGAAGGATTCTCTTGCTTATTTTTATAACTTATATTATTTTAATCAGTTCGGCAATAGTAAACTACAAAGACAAAGAAAAGAAGAATATTGCATAGGAGATTGCTGCTTGGTTGAGCCATATAGCAAGACAAATCTCAAAAATACACTCTTTTACACCACTATTCTTTGGTTTATATTCTTCTTGAAGTCAGGAGAAATATGATGTTTTATAGATACTGAAAAAAAGAATTCTATGCAACCTTCATTTTTCAAAACAAAAAGTGGACCTTTTTTTTACTATTATTTTCCCTTTGCTTTTTATTGAAGTCCATAGTACGTAACTGTGTAACCTTAGTTATCCCGCTAGCATGACGATAAACAAAGTGAATAGACAAAAACTAATTTTTTTTATTTTATTTTCACCCTTTTTTTTTCGATAACTTTTTTTTTATTTCCACTCATTTTTTTATGTCTGTTATTTAATCAGTTTTATGTCTATATTTATTTATTTTTGTCTCTTCTGAACTTTCTTTCTGATATCTTTATCAGTTCTGTAAAATAAATTCTGCAGAGGATATGACGTACATTAAGACATGATATAAATACTATTGCATACTTTTACATAAGAATACAGAGAAAGAGTTAAAGATATTTTACCAGGGTGTGTGGTATAAAAGATAAAAAGCAAAATAGTGGGAAAATTTCTTTTTTCTTTTTTCTTTAAAATACTGGGTTCTTGTAACAAAAGAAATGTTTTTTTTTGTAGTTTTTTTATACTATACTGTCTGCCCCATAGAACAACGCGCACATGATCTCAAAGACCCCTGAGATCTACGATCAAGATGCGGACATCAAAACAATATTCTGTGTGAACTGATAAAAAGTACTAGCATGATCAGAGGTCTTGATTGTTGAATGTGTGCCACAACACTATGTATAGGCTATTAAAACACTAAAATAATAACAAAAAAGCAGATGAAGTCTTTAAGAGAGCTTTCCCTATGAGAGATGTTGATGAAAAAAGAAACTAGAATAGTAATGAGACATCAGTTGAGATTTCTATTAACACAAGATCGAGCTTATTAAAACAACAATAAAGTATGTTTCTCTAACTATAGTAGATAATACCAAAAAAAAAAGCTAATAATTATTGATCCGATGGTTTGAACCTTTCTCAAGAATAAATATATAAAAGTAAGGTATCGGTGAGTTTATGAGTACCCCCCCATTAAAATCATGAGCAGTAGTGCTTTATGATCTGGTGCAATAATTCATTATAACAGGTCATATGCTTCAAAGAAAGTTATAGTAATTAATAGAATATTTTACAACACAATCTATAAATATTTTTACAAATCAATTGTAAATTTTGATCAATTGTATTTAGTATAAGTAATTTTAATTGTTTATATTCTATAAATCATCAGTATGATATCCGCTTTATTTACCAAGTATAAATATATATGTATTTCGTATATTCCATCACAATTCTGACACACAACACCTAACTCTCTGTTTAACTACAGCCTTTGGTCTAATAACATGCACTGTTTACTAATTTACATATATGACAGAAGATAGATACTAATATATTTGAACTTAACATTTCTCACAATTCAATTGACCCTTATCAAGAAGCTGCGTGAATTCAGTGACATGGTATAACACATAGTTGTTGATGAAAAATAAGTATATAGTCACGATGAGGACCAAAAAACGCTTCAGGCAAGGCGTAAACAACTTGAATATGTATTATGCCGATTTTTGATTTCTCTCATCCATGATCCTAAAGTTATTCAACAACACCAAGATGAAAACACAGTGATGGACATGAAAAAGGGTGACAAGTACATTATATGGTTTCCAGTTCCACACATTAGACACTCGATTTCCGAACAGATGTTTTTCTATTTTATTTATCCATCAGGTCTACTGCTATCGTTATCTCATTTAACAAATACATTATATTTACTATTTTCATCAATTGTATTGCATTTTTAATATCCTTAATGTATATCAGAAATTGTGTATAATTTAGCATTATTATACAAAATTAAATATTCATTCTATACTACCTTAACTCGAATCCGCTTTCAAGAATAAGTTCTATCCTCGTACTTTCTGTCTGACTGTCTAGATTTTGAAGAAAGAAAACACCTTACTTTCCTCTCATAGTTTTTTTTCCAAACTCGTAACTGTTTTTCCTATCAACCCCAATTATAATTCTTTTAAACGTATGTACTGCATTTAATATTTTAACACATATCAGTGGTATAGAAGTATTTTTTCAGATAGCTAGCCAAAATCTTGGTTTTATACACAGCGGATCCTCTTTGAGCTTACCTGGGAAAAAAATTACGAGAAGTAGAATAAACTACATAAATGAAAATTAATTGGTATCATTGGTGCTTTAGTAGGGTGATATATATACAAGGTGATGGATATTCTCATTGTCAATAGGGAGTGAAAGCCTCAGACTGTACTGTATGCCATAGGGGACCCACCAAGTACTGATCAAACTGAAAGAAACACTTTTTCTTCTTCTAGTAATAGATTGTTCTTTTTTCATTCATTGGAGGTCTTGACTCTATATCCAAAGAATTCATAAAGTTATAACAATATCAAAATGAAGTATTAAAAAGTATGAGTATATGTAACTTATACATGCTCATAATTCTTCCCCATTACTGTTTATTTCTGTAGAGACGTTTAATAGAGAAAGTTCAATATAGAATCATACTTATTAAGGAGAAAACCAGTTGATATCATAAATTGGTTACAAGGAGACCACTCGATATATATACGAGACGATAAGATATCTTCATTTTCTGTGAGTAAGGGTAATAAGAAGATATTCAATTAGCTAAAAAAATCATTGAAAATGAGAAAATGGAGTCCTGAAATATACTGACATAGTAGACGTGTTACATTACCTGTATTATAGATTTAAAAGCCTGAATACTTACCACACTAGGTTTAGATGGATGTAACGAAATAGTACGGGTGGGGGGATGACTGTAGGTTTAATTGTGGTATAGAGGGGCGTGATATTCGTATAGATGGTTAAGAAATACGAAAAAATAGATCAGAATTAAGATGGCTGTACATTCTTGGAAAAGGAAGACAATTAAAAGTCGAGAAAAAATGTTAATAGAGTAAAGATAGGGCATATAGAGAGGAGCAGTAATTAAGGGTGAAAAGAATAGAATACATGACTGAAGTGGTAGAAGATAAAATAAACATACCTGGTAATAATATTAAGAGAAAGAACATGGAAATGCTGAATTAATGCTTCTTTTTTTTTGTAATGATGAATCCAGAACATTAGAACTATCATAAACTTCTCTTAAATGGAACAGCATGAAATATTTCACTATTTTAAACCCAGGGAGTGTTTTTAACTTAGATAATTCACTTTTATCATACTGTAATCTCATAAATATGCTTTTATACACAATTGAATGCTTCAATAAATAAATAGAAGAAAGCTCTATATAATGAATAAACGTTTAGTGAAAAAGAAATATGACTTTATGTGGTCACCATGGGCATCAACTATATCATAGCATTTGAACTCTTTGATGTTTAATGCTTATTCTGTCACGATGATGACATTGTTAGAAGCAGATAAGAGCGGAGAAAATTATTAGGTGTTATGTTTCAGGTAAAAATAAATAAAAGATAAGATATAAAATAGTTAACGGGAAATAGTATACATGTTATCGGTTTATTCAATAGTCACACCCAATTGAATTTAATACTTGCCTAAATTTTAATAAAAAAAACCTTTTTTTTTTGCATAAAACTCTTATTCTTTCCAAATATTATTAAACCAACACAACATGTCAGATAAATTTTCAGAAACTCACACTCGTGGAGAATAGGATAAGGCAAAAGATAGAAGACGATAGGGCATTTATTATATGTTGAAGGCTAGATTAAAAATGACTGTCATTGAAAGCATAATTAAGATGAAAACAGCCCACAGTTCAAAATAGTATCAGAAATATCAAAAGAACATAGGTCACCATTGCGTTTAAAGAGTCATGGAAAACATAAAATAAAAATAAAAATTCCAGTGAGAGGGACCTCATACACCTAGAAAAGGTCATTAGAAAGGACCTACCTGCCTCCATAGAATCAGCTGAAATTGGAAATATTGAATATTTAGGTGGATGTATGTAGAAACACCATTATCAACTACTACAATCAGTTAGGGTTTGGATCTTTTTCTTTATATCACAAGCCAGCCTCAACTGAAGAATACAAAGAAAAACGGCCTTGTTGAGCTAAAGAAGATGTCAGTTGGATGAGTGATCAGTAAAGAGGTGTCATCAGAAAAGTTAGAAAACATTAGGATTCTAATCCTATTGCTCCAAAAACGAAGTTTGGTGGCGATGGGGTCATGCTTTAGTGCTGATTATGGATGGGTGGATTTGGCCTATGAGTCTTTGTTGATGGTATTGTAAACCAAGACAGATATATCAATATTTTAGCTTATAAGTTCCATCGTTGGTGCATGTAATTGCATCAGAAAGAGAACGAAGAATTTCAGTTACAAGAAGATGGTGGTAGCTGTCATAATGAGGCCTGTGATAGATGGTAGAAAGAGACACATCAAATTAGGGTATCTTGATTACTGGGCCGCTCAATGTCCTGAATTGAAACCAATTGAACATATCTGGTGGGCCTTGGAAAGACAAGGCAAATAAGGAAGGGTATTTATTATCAATATTGAATGTTTGAAGGCTCTACTTGCAGTGGAGTAAAAGAGAGTTGGTGTTGAACTTGCACAACAATGAGTTCAAAGTATGACAGACAGATGCCAGGCTGTCATTGATGCTAAACGAGGCCATATAGAATATTAAGTGCATTATTATTTTTTTATTTTCGATAAATAAAGATTTTGGGCTTTGGTGTGCTAAGGTCTTAAGGTTCTAGATCAAATGTGGAGTGTTTCATTTGATGTTGAAAATGTCCTAAATATTTCGTCCTGAGATTTATTTTCAAAAGTATTCAATTCAGTTGGGTGTGGCTGTATAAAAAATACCTATCTATACTGACTAGTATATTATATTATAACAGACTGCTGTCTCCATTTTATTTGTTTAAATAACATTTCTATTGTACGAAGATTCCCACTACAATTAAGCCTGTTATTATTATTATTATTATTTAAAAAAGGTTTTGATAAAATTGTTAAAAATTATCGATGAAAAAAATATGAAAGATAAAACAATGAAAAACATAACCATATCCATTGAAGCATTTACGGAGTTTAAAATGATGAAATATTTCATGTTGCTTCATTTACAACTTTACAACCTATATATCTCTTTCTACAGCAAATAGATCTATGATTTAACATATATTAATTCATCTATATATCTTTCTCAACTCACTGAATTTGAATTGTTTACTTTATAATAAAGTATAGCATTGTAGTTTTGAGCAAGAGTGTTCCAATTTCATAGCAATAAGGCAATCATCTCGCTTTTATTGATTCCACACTATTTTCTTCTCTCTTCTCTCTTCTCTTATCTATATTAAATCAATTATGTTTAATGATGCAGATTCCCCTAGCATTAAAGCACCAACTTATGATATAGTTGTTAATATACTAAGTTTCTGTTTTATTCTAGACCTTTTGATTATGAGTCAAACATGTTCTATGTGCCGCACTCTAGCTATCAAAGCATTGACACAGAGAATGAGACACTATTCTGAAAAAGATCACCGGGTTGTTTATGTAAGAAGATGAGTTGATTTTATTATAGTGATGAACAGTTTAATCATTCATATTTTCCTATATCTTGGATTTTTTTTGGGATTTTCTTTTTATTGTCCAAGGATATTTGATTGTACCATGAACCCAAGATTTACTCCATAAATACCGCAGGTGCCTATATAAGTAAAGCTACAAGGAATTTTCTCGTATGTTGACCCAAAGACAATGAAGTTTCTCTTTGACATAAAGGTAACTTGTCAACCCGGGGATGATTACAGTATGGTTTTCAACAGAAACTGTGTATCTTACTGTAATAAGTATTCAGCCTACTTTAAGTCCTGTTTTATAAAGTTTGATACAGATTTGAGGATAGTAAAGAGTGTAAATAATGGTGCCACGACTGATATTCCTCCTTTTGACTACAAAGAAGACAATGGTGACAGAGGTTTTTCCGTTGAATTGCCCAAGGGAGTCTTAATCAACTATACATCATCTAATCAGTATCCCCAGCATGTTACAGACAGACGTGGCATGGAGATTGCTTTTATCGAGATCTCCCCAATGTTTTGGTATAATATGATCGAGGTTTTTCTTAAGCAACACAAGAAGGATTGACCAGGTAGCATAGATTTATTAATTATCTATTGCATTATAGATTTTTTATATTATTTTATTGAACTCTTCTATTTGTTTATAGGAAATTATATTCGTGTAATTCTCTAATTATCATAACAAACTAAAATATAGATTATGACCAAGATTTTTTTTGTACATGTGTTTCCCAAGTACTGAACAGTCTTTGATGAACGGAGAGTACTATTTCTTTTTGTGTGTCTGTGGCCTTGGAGCCGTAAGGTTCTTCTTCACTGTCTTTAGTAAGTTGTTCTTTTGTGGGAGAATGAATCGACCATTCCAATGTTGTTTCTTGGAATACAGTAGAGATGGAAACAGGATAAAATCCAAGCTTATTAGTAAAAAGATCAATGCTTGCTTGATTGGACATGGCTATCTTGGCATGGAATGTACGAATACCAAGCTCCTTGATTGCTATGGCGAGTATAAGTATGTATACTTTGATAGGTTGAATATTTACCATAGCCCATCATTACTTCCAATGCCTCCAGTCCACGCCCGGTGCGACGGTAGGCTTCTTCTGCAATCATGATTTCAATTTCTCCAAATGAAGGGTCATCATCAGGATCATTCAGAAAGATATTGACATCACCCATCATCACTAATAATAATAAAAAGGTTTAGTATTATTATTACAGTGCATACTGTTTACCCGCAGTTTCTTTTATTTCTTTTACCGGTATATTTTGGCAGGTATCTTTCTCTGGATGTGCCATTAATATAAACGTACACTCTAAGAATGCCACAGTTACTATTTGTTTGTAAATACCAGCTAGCACTTACTCTTATCGTCTTCATGCCAAGACTGCTGCATTTCATACTCTTCTTCTAGTGTCAGTGGTTCTGAAGCTGTCATTTCTATACAATCTCTTAGTAGTCAACAAGAAGTAGCCACTTTTTATATACCCTGCAGGAATGGAGACTTCATCCACTCATGGTACTGTAACACATGCTCTTTTTTATAAGGCACGAGTACTGTTCTCTGGCCCACCTGCAAATGCTCCTCTTTAGTAATGGCACACTTTAGTCTCAGTCCTCTCTTACCAGCACCAAGTCTTCATTCTGTCGCATGTTGCCTACAAAGCGTGACGGTGAAGTCTCTTGATGAGGCCCTTGGAGTAAACAAATTTCAACCAAAGAAAGCAGCCCAGAAACAGATTCATCTACCGCACACAGTGTCATGGAGTACTCCACACCCATCCACTGCCCACAGAGCAAGGAGTATGACGCAGTAGCAAAAGTATTTTACAAAAAACCTTCTGTTGGCTAGCTTACTTATGGTTTTGTAGGATACTGTCACCACACTCATAGTCAAACATATCCCACCCTCAGTAACATCATCCATAGAACACGCCCGACAGTACTTTGCACACTATCATGTGCTTGATATTCGGCTGTTACAGGGTCCTGCGATGGTATTGCTTATAATAATTGAGAAAGGAGGGAGTGACTTATGCCTATTGTAGAAAGGAATGGCTTTTCTTGACTTTGAAGATCGCAGTGCAGCATCCTTTGCCTACCAACACCTCCAAGGGTTAGTGAGTGGACCCAATGCACGTCCGCTTGTGATTGAATATGCAACTCCTCATTCTAAGCGATCCCATCAGTGAGTCACTTTCTATAAGACATGGCATAATAAGTAGACTAGAATTGACTGTAATGTGTCTATAGACCTTTGCCCACTCAGGACATACTGTCTCTTGATCCAGCTGCTTCTGTAAAAGATCCTTTGAAGAAAGAAAATGTGCCAGAGTCGATTGCACCTTCTTTGGGGTAAGTTGGAATGGTGTATCTGTCTATAATAAATAATATTCATTTCTATTGTTAAGTCTTCATTATCCCTCTAATCCACATCTCCGGTATCGATACCCAGACCCCACTCCCGACACACTCTCCAATATGCTCCATGCCATAGCCACTATTCCTAGATTGTATGTGCAGGTGCTTCATCTGATGAACAAGATGAACCTCCCACCCCCCTTCCGACCCGTAGATCGCGATTCTGTTCCTAGTCTGGTAAGTAGGAGAGTCCTATAGAAGTATCCAAGTTCATTCTACTCAATGTATGGGTTGTATTGCACTATCACAGCTCAAGCGTAAACAGGATGATTTATTAGCAGATGATGAATCTGAATTAGAGTCCCAAGAGAGTTCAGAAGATGAAGTCTCTAAACAGTCCATAAAGAGAAGAAAGATAAGACAGGTGCAAATGGCAGTTCAAGAACAGAAAAAGGCACTTCAGAGAACAGAGACTAAGGTTTTTAATGAACCAGTTATAGAAGAAAAGCAGGTGAATCGGTTTAAGATTGTTCTTCACAGTGAGGAAGCAAAAGCTATTCAGACAGATGTGAGTGAAGAAACAGCAGCCATTCCAACAGATGAAGAGGAAAAGATGGCAGCCATTTCAACACATGTGAGTGAGGAGACAGCAATGATTCCAGTGGATACGAGTGAAGACACAGCAGAAAGAGATGTTATTCGTATAGCAGAAACTGAGTTATTTAGTCTTGCTTATATTGAATCCAACCGCATGCCATTGCAAAGTAAGTGATAGAGATTAGAGTAGAAATAGAAGAGCTTTGGGTATACCTTTTTCTATGAATGTATCTACCTAACTACCCAACTATCTCTATAAATATGATATGTATATATGTATATGTATTTGTATATATGTATATAAATACATAACCACTCAATGCCTATTGCCTGTCTACCTACTCCCTGTGTACTATCTCTTTTCTTTACTACAGACCTCGAGAATCTACCTGCCTTCAAGAATCATAGCCCAGGAAATCCATCCAACAAACTATTTATCAAAAATCTATCCAAACAAGTCCAAGTAAAAGACCTCGAAAGACTCTTTGGTCGATTTCTTCTTGACTCCAACAACTACTTTACACCTACAGACTTGACTATTCAACTAATGAAAACAGGTCGACTCAAGGGACAGGCTTTCATTACATTTCCGACTCCACAAAAGGCCCAAACGGCGCTTGAATCAACCCATGGGTTTATTTTATGCGACAAGCCAATCGCTGTCAAATTTAGCAAGTCCTCAGCGTGACTCTACTTTTCCACGGGACAAAAAGGAAATTTTTTTTTTGTATAAAATCAGAGCTGTTGTAACGAAAAGCACAGCTTTCTTTGTTTATTTTTATTTTTCTCTTTATTTTTCTCTTATTTCAGTTGTTTCTTTCGCAGTGATGTCTCCATGGTAAGCCTCCTACAACAGGTCAGCACAGTGCAAAAAGGTAAGATTGTCCATTCCTATTTTGCTCTACTATTTCCTTGCCTTTCTTCCTTTCTTTCTTGACATAACATGATGCACAACATTTTGGACCCGAATTTTTTATACATTTCCGATACACATTCTTATCTAAGATGTGGGTTATCCAGGTGAACAATCTCTGAGAATGTCAATTTTATACTCCCTTTTTATATTGTTTTATATTTTGATGCAATGAATCTATCAACTCAACTTGTTTAATTTCATTCTAGGTAAAAACATGTACCATTTAGTATTTGATTCCAATAAAATAAAATAAAATATTCAATAAACAAATAAAATGTGACTTTATAAATATTCAATGAGTTAAAGATACAGGGGGATCCCTAGATTAAGAATTGTTATTGGCTAATAAGATATAAAGACAGGGCCGCGTGTAGATTTCCAACTACACACCCACACTTGCTCATTCTATGTGTCATTCAAGGGTAAAGATGTGTGTTTCTACAAGTCAAGATGCTAGTCCATCTATTATTAAAGATAAAGACATTCTTCCACCCTCTTTTCTTCTCTCTTGAACAATAACTCTTTCTTATGGACTCTTACAAAAACTTACGCTTTTTCATTGCAGTATGGGGTGTTTAAAAGTGATATTTTACATTTGTTTTGTCTGTTCAATTACAACACTGTGTAAAAGAGTAAGAATGAATAGAACTGCCACCTACTTTAGCTTTTTGCTTCTGAAATGAACCCCTAAAGTAGAATCCACCAATATAAATGAATAAAGTATAGACACACATAGGGGAAGAAAGGACTAGTATTTCTGATGATTTACCTGAAAGTACTTTTTAAACTCTTTGTTTCCACACTGTTGAATGGCTTGGCAGTAGCGTTCTGCTGCGTCTCGGGGACATCGAATCGATGGAAAGAAGACATTGACCAGGTATTCAGTAAACTCTTTGCTTTGCTTCATGTACATTGTTTGCTGAATACTTGTGATTTCACCAAAGACCTATCCAAAAAGTAGAATAGACAAAAGAAGAGAATAATAAGAACAAGAACCTCTACCCAAAATAAATACATAAATAAAACCCCTTACCAAAAGAGATTGTCCATCTGCTATATTAAAAGCAACATTCATAGGAACAGCAAAAGTGGCTGGAATCATCTCGTTA
Organism: Spinellus fusiger; assembly: GCA_025094145.1. NCBI lineage: Eukaryota > Fungi > Mucoromycota > Mucoromycetes > Mucorales > Phycomycetaceae > Spinellus > Spinellus fusiger. The sequence continues at coordinate 368,625 of JALLLS010000009.1, read as the reverse complement.
TAGACAAACTGATCAAATCCTGCTACATTGCCTGGCTGCTGGGATACACTTGCCCAAGCATTGACCATACGCATAAACACACCAAACGACATTTTCTGTGTGGCAGGATCACTATTGTCCTTTGCAAAATGAAGAATTGTATGCAGAATTGTGTTGAGATGGCTGATGTTGCGCTCACTGACTAGAACACCCTCAAGTTCAGCATTGAAGAGAGAAACAATAAAGTTAATATAGGCTTTACGGAGTTCAAGCAGGAGCATGGCTTCATCTGTGCCTGTGGGTGTAGTATTGAGAAAGTCAAAGACACGCTTCACAAGAGGCAGCAGGAGTTCATCCATAATAGTATGGATCATAGGCTATCAACAGTACATGCGACATGAGTTGTCTATTGAATTGGTTATGTTTACCTTGAACTTGTGAGCAACAAGACCAATAAAAGGCAAGAAGTCATTGAGTTCAGTAATCTCACACTCGGTTAAAAGACCATTAATCAATGTTGGCAGATAAGGCAGTACTTCTGATCCAAGACAGGTAATGAAGCGTGCAAAGGAGAAGCGTGCTGCATCACGAATCAACACAAACTGGTTAAATGTCTGCAGCACATTCAGAATGATCTCAGTGGCTTGCTTAAACACAACCACCCAAGGTGCAGTGGCTGCGGAGGCCTTTGGAACATCAGGGAAACCTAGACACACATGGATAGATACACGCACACATATGCACACACACACACACAAGCCAATGAATCTTACTGGACTCTCTTCCTTGTCTGCCCATGAACACACGCATTACCTTTTGCTACACTACCAATAGCCATCACATAGTGATGTAATTGTAGCATAAATAACTCATCTTCCGTATTGTATCCTTGGGACATCGACTTGCGAATGCCTTCTACTAAAGGTTCCAATACGATTTTTAAATAGTCCACCTGTTTCATGGGCTCCACACTGTCAAGAGAAATAAGTGTGCCCACAGTCTCAAACAAAAACAATTGGCTATCAAAGGTGGATGCTGAAGGGATAGGCATGCCATCCATGGTATTGCACTCTACAGGTGTCTCGGCTTGAATGACAAGCAAATCACCCATGGAAGAAAGAACAGATTCCACATAAGGATCCATCTTTGGCTTGAGTTGTTTTACAAAGCGATAGAATAGATACCAGCATCTTGATCGAATCAGGCTGAGGGGATGATGTAGGCCTCTTGTATCAACAAAAGCAGCCAATGCCTGAGGAAGATGTTCGGTGCGGTGTTCAAAGAATTGGTAATAGCGTACGATATTCTCAAAGAATTGCAATGGTGCTGAGGGGTGAGCATAGGCAGAGATATCTTGAACAAGGAAGTGATTGTAAAAGAAACAGGAAAAGGACAGTATCAGAAAGCCCTTTGAGTACAAGCACCCTATCTCCTTTGTTATCTTTTACACTTACTTGATGTTACCATTTCAGATACCATCTCACCCAAGAGTGTTAAAGAGGTAGTGTCGTTGTTATTGACAAACTGCATGGCTGCCTTTGGAAGGGCCTCTCCATAGGTATACAATGCATAAAGACACAACTCCACTTCCCTCCAGTTTAACTCAGCACCAGATTTGTACCTTTTCATAGTCTCCATCACAACAGAATGCATGTAGCTCACATAGAGCTCTTCGCTAATGGCAGCAATGTGGTCGGCAAAGATTCTCAGATTCTACTTGAATCAGTCTATTTCCTCATTCAACACCCTGTTCTTCTTACCTTTCTTAACTCGGAGAACAAGGCTTCTTCTTCAGGCTCATCGTCCTCATTGCCCCACTCAGTCTCTTCGTCATACTTCATCTTCATAATAACAACGCTTAATAAAGCACTCAGGAACTCCTGCTGAGGCTGAGTCAAAGGCTGTCTAGCCTTCTTTTGTTTTTTGAACTGGAGCATGGATGAGTTTCCTCTACAAACTCAACATTGCACTTACAATACTTAACATGTCATTTACAAATGCAAAAAGAGCAGTTGAAGTATCATCGTATTCGTCAGCAAGGAATTTGAGAAGATAGGGCAATAAAGACTCAATTAAAGCATAAGCAGCCGCTGGAGAATAATATATGAGTTTCCTTTCCTTTCATTTCCTTTCCTTCCTGCCTACCTTTGCCTTCAGGTCCTACATAGTTATCCATGTAAATCTTACAGAGTTCAATCCCCAGTACATTGACCAACCGAGCTGTCTGTTCAACAAACTCGGGATCTGACTGCATTCCACATGAGACTTAGTTTTCTTTTCCTTCAACTCCATGTGTGTTTGTATTTACCAAATCCAAGCGTCCCAACACACTAGTGACATTGAGCATTTGGAGCATGTTGAGTTTATCCAAAGGCAACATGCCTTTACTAACCACCTAGAGTAATGTCCAGATTAACCCATGTGTCTCTTTGTGTCTCTTTGTGTCTCCTGTGCTGCTTCTGCTGCTTACATCTGCCAAACACTCGCTTGCTGCAATACGCAATTGAACATCTCCCAACAACTCATACAAGGCACTCATCACATGGTCATTTACCACCAGAGAGATATCCATCCAAGCAATATAGGCACCAATGTTCTTCAATGCCAGTTGGGCAATGTTGACATTGCTCCCTCTAAACTCCTGCAACAGCTCAAACCAGGAAGCAGCCAGGATCTGAATGTCACCCATACGCATTGTATCCTTGATATTGGTGTTTCTCACAATCTCGTCTCTGTGGCGTGGTATGTCGAGACGTGCAATTTCCTCATCGATACTCACACACAGACGCAAGAAGAAATCTGCAGCCTTTTCGTGGCTTGGTGTTCCTGAGGGTGTCTGTACCAAGTTGATCATATCTTTGAAGAAATTAGGCCAGCTGGTAGGATACACACGAGCAAAAAGAAGGGTCAATGATTGGGCTGCCTTGTTTCGAATGACTAGAATGGGAGGTGGAGAGAAGAAGAGTGAGTGGGTGAATGGATGAGTGATTTGAAAACAGGATAAGATGGAGTTTGGGTTTGGGATCCACTTTTTTCCCCTTTACTTTCTTTGCCTCTCCTCATGGGAACTGCATTGACACTCCCAGGCACAGTCTACTTACATGACTCTTCTGAGGCAGGGTTTTGGTTCTCAACAAATTCCTTGCGAAGGTACTGCATCATTGTCTGTTGGATGAATTCTACTGCATTGGCGTCCAATGTCTCATATCTACACTGTCAATAGAGAAGAAGGAGAAGAATCAAGGTGGAATTACCTGTTCTGTAGGGTATTTTCCAACACCTGAAGAGCAAAGAAGCGTGCCTCGGGGACACTAAAGATCCATGTCAGCAATTTATATGTCTAAGTGTCTAAGTGTCTAAGTGTCTAAGTGTCTAAGTGTCTAAGTGTCTAAGTGTCTAAGTGTCTAGGTATCTAAGTGTCTAGGTGTCTAAGTGTCTAGGTGTCTAGGTATCAAGGCGGGGGTGGGGGCGGCACTTGTTCTTACGCCTTGGGTTCTTTCATAAACAGCTGAAGACACATTTGCCATCCATCAGAAGCGTTCTTTACTTGTTCGCAGTAGGTGTTTGCCTAGAGTGTGTTTAGTGAGGATTCTCTCAAGACAAAAGGGTGTGGCTGTATCCAGTCTGTTTGAGAGGTGACAAGTGGCTTGTGAGAGAGGCCGTCTTGTTTCTCACCCATGCGTGCTGACTGGACACGCCCACAGTCACTGAGGAGAGAAAGAGAACTACTCTCTTTCTTTCTTTCTTTCTTTCTTCTCCTCTATGCATAGTGTCAACACCTACCTGCAGTTTAAGAGAAGGATCCCCATGAGGACCCAGTGCATACATAACTGCCTGTTCTATTTGTTCCATGACGGACGTGTATTCTTAGCACTGCAGGAATATATGTCAACAAGTAAGAAGAAGATATAGGTAAGAAATACAAAAAAACAAAAGAAAGACAATGAAAAAGAGCTACTGTGCAAATAACACAGACAATGTAGAGGTAAGAAAAAAGCACAAGAAATAGGAAAAAGAAGTTTATTGGAAGAAAGAAAAAAAAAAGACAACCCACAGTGACGTGACGAATCAATACAAAATGACAAGGCACAGCAATAAAGAGAATGATCAAATCAAAAATTGATTTTTCTTTTCTTTTCTTTTCTTTTTTCTTTTCCCAATAAACTTCTTTTGTATTTGTCTAATATTATGAATAAGAAATACAAGTGAAAATAGGCCTCAGTAGAAGAGAGCAAATAAGAGCGTATTTCCTCCTTCTCTTCTTCTCTCTTGGGCAGTGCAAGGTAAATTGAGTCCAATGCATGTGTTTAGAAAACAAGAAAAAGAAAGAAAAAAAAATCAATTTTTGATTTGGTTCTCCGACAACACACCTACTCTCGTTTCTGAGTGAAGAATCCATAGAGACAGTGGAGAAAAGAGAGGGAAAGAGAGACATGCACCTATTTCAATCCCAGCCACTGCAAAAAAAAGACATTATCCATGCTATGCCAGGCCAGTACCTGTGACATGTGCTACTGTATTGGATCTCCTACCCTCCGCCCATCCAAGTTGCAAACGACCTCTCTTTTCTGCCTTAACAGTTGCTACACACCAGGAGATCTTTAGGATATAAAAGGAGATAGTTGAAATACAATTGTTTAGAAATGACATGGATTTGAGGAGGGAAAATAAATTAAGAAGTATTCATGTTAGTTTTTAAATAAATAATTATGTAGATTTACCTGTAAATATCTGAATCCCAAAGGAAACCACTTTCGATGTGGCGATATATGATATGAATACATCAAAGAGTATCTATACAATCACAGAAGAATGGAGCTGGTCTTTAGTGACCCTTTAAACAATCTTCTGCAATTGTATAGATATTCTTTGATGCATTCAAATCTCTGTTCCAAACAATTCCACAACTTTGGCAAGCGTGGATATTGTTGAAATTTATGAATACCTCAGTGAGGATATTTGTGTTGCAAGTATGGCAGATCTTGAGAATAAAAATAAGAATAACTGTTAGAAGAGCTTTTTATATTGGGTGAGAGGTCAATCATGTTTACTCTCGATGTAAAGAACTCATCGACATCAACCAGAAGAAGATCTCCACTCTTTTGTCTCTTTTCTCAATGATTGATATAAAACTCTCGTCAAACCAACACGATGACCTTTAAACTTGGCAGCATCTTTTACCTTTATTCCTGTGCCATAAACAACAACTGGCAGCTTGGCAGGATTATACTCCAATCTTTCTAGGTACTAATACCCCTTTTCAATAATAAAATAATAGTAAAAATAATGAGTTCGAGATGCATTAATATGCTCTCTATGTATATCGTATTACCCTTGCACTGGCACCTTCTTGCCTTTGTCTTTGTAACGGATTCACTGGGTTTATTATAGTAGAATCATATACAATAGCAACTGACTAACATGTCAGACATAATAAACATATACTCACCAGATCACAACTGTTGGTTTATATGCCAGACAAAGGCAAACAAAATAAAAAGAATAGAAGTTATGAAGAACAACAGACAGTGTGGTTGGCAGGTATTTATATCCAAACAGAAGAGAACAAAACGAAACTTCACAAGTCAATTGCTTAATCAGAACTACCAAAGTAATGCAGACTACAACAACATTCTAGAAAGAAAAGAAGTGCTTAAAGAACAGTTGCCTAGTTACCCGTTGTATTCAAGTTGTATATTGTATTCCTGTTCATGTACCCTCTTTGATTTCCTTAGACTAGCCTTTGTATTCAATATTCCATTTTGTAGTCTCTGCTAGAGACCAAACAACTACAGATTCATCTCTCTAATGGTCCTGTTGGTAACCTTACTGCCCTTTATTGCAGATACTTGCAAACCTTTGATTTTTAAATACAGATCCATAAAAGGCAAGGCATATTTAGACGTAAAAGGAAGGAGGTATCCCCGCCTAAAAGCCAGAAAAATCTCCTGGTGTGTAGTGTAGCTTTTCTTTTTAATATTTTCTTTTTCTTTCAAGTCACTTTTCTTCTTCTTTCTATTTCATTTTATTTTACTATGATTGGCGTGGATGAGATTCTCAAGAGAAGTAAGGGCTGTCTGTCTATTCTTACAAGGACTGTTCCATGCTTATCCACAGCTGTACTGTGCCCATAGGGTTCCTGGAGTTGATCAAGTCAGTTCAGCCTGCAGGTCGCTGGAAACTCGTGGTGGTCGACAGTCTTTCCCTTAAAATCCTCAACTCTGCCTGTCGCATGTATGATATTCTCGAGGAGAATGTAAGAGAGAAAGAGAGAAAGAGAGAAACAAAGAAAGAAGGAGAGAAAGAGAGAAACAAAGAAAGAAGGAGAGAAAGAAGGAGAATCCATGAGAAGACTGATGCTGTGTGTCTATTGTTAATGGTTCTAGGTGACATGTAAGTAGCAAAGAACACTCCCTTTTCTCTTTTCTTTTTCTCTTTTTCCCATTGACACAAGGAGACACAGTGGTAGAAAACATTGAAAAGCAAAGACAAGCCTATCCAAGTGTAGAAGCTGTGTACATCTTGACTCCTTGCATTGAGTCCTGTTCTCGTCTGGTGGATGACTTTTCTCGTCCAGAAGGGCCCATGTATGCTGCTGCCCATGTTCACTTTATCAATGGTACGTCTCTCTCTTTCTCTCTCTCTCTCTCTAAAGAAGGAGAAGGAGAAGAGGAAGGAAAAGAGGAACAGGAATAGGAATAGGAACAGGAAGAATCTAAACCAAGGTCCTACGGTTGAATGTTGCTAGGCCTGGACAATACAGTCTTCAATGATTTTACACGCAAATTAAAGGCAACAGGCGCAGATCAGTACATCCAGAGCCTCAAGGAGATGTATGTTGAGTTCATTGGTAAGCCATGTACCCAGTCTGCCTTGTCTGACGTGATATTCTTGGGCGTTGTGTGTGAACTGTCTAGTGCGTGAACAGGCTGTCTTTTCTTTGGATGATGAGCGTAAATTCAATGTCTTGTTTGGCAGTGAGAGTTCTGGGCATGGGAATCGTACGAGTAGTGCCAACAAGATTGAAGGAGAACTTGAGGAGATTGCTAAACAGGTAAATAATAATAATAATAATAAAAAGACATTACCTCGGCCATCCACAAAAATAAGAAGAAGAAAAAGAAGAAGAAAAAGAAAAGGTATTGATGTGTACCTGTGTGTCCATGGTAGGTCCTTTGTATATGCGTCACTCTGGGTGAGAATCCACTGATCCGATACCACCGTCCATTGGATGTCCAAGGCACCATCAACAGAAACATCCCATGGCATCTTGCAAAACTAGTCCAGACTGAACTGGATAACTTTTGCAAGGTCAATCCAGAATACCCAGTAAGAACAAGAGGAACAAGAAAAAAGAGGTATAGAGTCTAAGCAGGTGCTGATGTTCTTCTTGGATAGCCACCCAGAGATCCTCCTCTTCCTCGAGGCACGCTTATTCTATTGGATCGTACCATTGATCCCATTTCTCCCTTTCTGCATGAATTCACCTACCAGTCCATGATTGCTGATCTTTTAAAGACAGAAGACACTGCAGTGGGCATCAAGTACTCTTATGAATACACACAAGAAGACGGCACCACCAAAGACCAGGAGATTACATTAAGTGACCAAGACACTGTCTATGCCTCCATTCGACACATGCACATTGCAAGTACAACAGAGAAACTCATCGAGAACTTCAATGCATTTGTGGCAGAGAACAAAGGAGGTTCTGGAGGGTAAATAGAGCGAGGAACAGCAACAGTGGGGCTCATGCAAAAGGGGTTGTGTTGTGTAGGCAAAGCTCGGTTCGATCTCTGAATGATATGAAGCAGATGATAGCCAATCTACCCCAATTCCAAGAGATGAAGACAAAGGTGGGTGTGAGGAGATGGGTTCTTTGGTAGAGAGACCACGATGTCTGACGTGTAAGGGGGAGTTAGTTCTCGGCGCATATGACCATTGCCAGTGAGTGCATGTCTGAATTCACAAAGCAGAACCTAGAGACCATTGGTTTGATTGAACAGGTAACATCTCTACACGGCAGAAGAAAGAAAGAAAGAACATGTTGCTGATGAGGTGTAGAACATGGCCTGTGGGGAGACGCCTGAGGGTATTGCGCCTAAACATCTGGTGGATGAGCTGGTGCCTATTCTTGATGATCCTTACACAAGGTAAGCAGAGCACAGAAAGAGGACAGGAGACTGTGGACTGAAAAAGACAGGGACCGATTCTACCAGCCAAATGATCAAAACACGCCTTATTATGCTGTGGATTGCTACATCGGACAAGGTGGATCCAGAGGAACTTCAATTGCTGTTGGCCCATGCACGATTAGATCAGGACTATAAGGAGGCCATTGAGAATCTGAGTTTATTAGGAGTGCAATTGTCCAAGTCTGCTAATAAGCAAGGAGAGAAGACCAAGAAAGATAAGAAGAAGCGAGAAAGTGCAGCCAGTCAGCAGGAGGTTCCCTTTGATCTTTCGCGTTATGTGCCTGTAGCCAAGCGTGTTGTAGAGGTAAGGAAGAGGAGAAGAAGAAGAGACTGAGACTGAGCATGGGGATTGCACAGGGACACATCAAGGAAACCATTGATGCCAGTCTGTTTCCTCTCTTGCGTGTTGCTGAGCCAGAGAACCTCAGACGTGACTCCACACATCAAACAAAGCAAGTGCCACAGTTGCGGGTGTACAAGACACAGTGGCATAAAAAGTCAACTGGCAATAATGTAGGGTGATGTGTGTTCTTTGTTGTAGGAGGAGGTTCGCGATGAATTGACTATGGATTTCTAGGCTGCACCCAAGCCTCCTTCAGGTCCACCTGTCATTATCTTCATTGCTGGTGGTATGACTTATGCAGAAATGCGATCTGCCTATGAACTATCAGAGACATTTGATCGTGAAGTATATATTGGTATGTTCCAATGTGCTGGCTATTCATCCAATAACACTCCACACTAGGCTCTACCCATATTATTACTCCCGATAAGTTTGTTACTGATCTAAGCAGACTGGACAAGCACACACCTCCTCCTAAGAGTGTTGTGCCTGAATACACAGCCAGTGTTCATGCATCTACTCTGTCCAGTACTCCTCTCCACTCCTCCCCAGCACCTTCTACTTCTGCCAAGAGTGGACACAAGATATTAGGAAAGTGGTAGTCCTCCACCCTCCACCCACTCTATTGAATAAATATCAGTCCATGTCATTTCATTCTTTCCTTGTAAAGTGTAGAGTGCAAAAGAGTGGGTTTAAGACTGCACACACACCCTCTCTCTCCACCCCAGCTCCTACCAGTGACTGTAGACTGTAGACTGGAGACTGTAGAATAGACAGTAGACAGGAGTCCGGGTCGGAGAAAAGACAGGTGCGATGGTGTTACCGATGGAGGGATGGCTCCCAATGAACAGTCAACAAGCCCAAGAGGTATTTGACGGTCCCCCCCGCCATCCATCCATTTTCTCTCTTTCATAAACAATATACAAGTGAGTCTCATCACTTGCTAAAAAAGAAGAGGATGTGCTAATCCAAGTGTCATTGTAGCATGGCTGATTCTGCACAGGCCGGTAACCGTGGTAAGCTTACTATAGTTTTCTATATATATTTTATATTTTGGAGAAGCGACATGACAATGGTCCTGCTATCAGTCAGTCAACTCGCCAGTCCACCAGTCCACCAGTCAGTCCACCAGTCAGTCAGTCATTACACACCCTTCTGGCATGACAGCAGATCTCACTGTACAATAGAGTGTAGATTCTACTGAGAAAGAAAAAGAACCACTACAGCACCAAGCACAGCACCACACTCCACCAAGTAGCACTATACTCCACCTATAGCCCACCTATCATCTATCATCTATCATCTATTCCATGTCCTTCCACACTTGGACATGGACAGAATACCAAATGCTTCTCTTTTCTTCTTCTCTACTCGACCCTATAAAAGTGACTGACCATGGAACACTCACTCCTGTCTCTTCTGTATTCATAGGACGTGGTGGTTTTGGACGTGGTGGACGCGGACGTGGTGGTGCCCGTGGCCGTGGAGGTCGTCGTGGTGATGAAAAGACCGAGTGGGTGCCCGTCACCAAGCTTGGTCGTCTCGTCAAGGCTGGCAAGATCAAGTCCATTGAAGAAATCTACCTCTTCTCTCTTCCCATCAAGGAGTACCAAATCGTTGACTTCTTCCTTAGCAACCTTAAGGACGAGGTGATGAAGATTATGCCTGTCCAGAAGCAGACCCGTGCTGGTCAGCGTACCCGTTTCAAGGCCTTTGTTGTGATTGGTGATAACGACGGCCATGTTGGTCTTGGTGTCAAGTGCTCCAAGGAAGTCGCCACTGCTATTCGTGGTGCCATCATCCTTGCCAAGCTCTCCATCATCCCCGTGCGTCGTGGTTACTGGGGCTCTGCTCTTGGTCAGCCCCACACCGTGCCCTGCAAGGTGACCGGCAAGTGTGGTTCTGCTCTCTGCCGTCTTGTGCCTGCTCCCCGTGGTACTGGTATTGTCGCTGCCCCCACTCCCAAGAAGGTGTTGCAGTTAGCTGGTATTACCGATTGCTACACCACCTCCCGTGGTTCTACCCGCACTCTTGGTAACTTTGTCAAGGCCACCTTTGCTGCCATTGGTAACACCTACGGTTTCTTGACTCCTGATTTGTGGGAGGAGACTGAGTTCAGCAAGGTGCCTTACCAGGAATTCACTGACTTCCTCTCCCAAAAGGCCAGAAAGTAGAGTGGAAATTACATAATACATAAGAAAGAGAAAAAAAAGAGAATCATATTGAATTGTGTGTACCTTATTATACTTCATTAAACCTTTTCTTTGTTATTCCATCTCTTCATTGGTTCCTGCTCAAAGACATCTCTGCTTCTCTATTCCTCTGTGGCGGTGTTTCAATACCCGAGGATTGGGATGAGGACGAGTGGTTCTTTTTGGCGACACAACATCACCAGCAAGACAAGTGAGGTCTAACCACACATCAAGGACCCAATGAAAGGGTGTCGGGAGTTAAAATGTACGATGTGATGGAGAGCACAGCCTCTTCTTTCTCACTCCATCCATAGTGAGGAAGAGAAAGGGAGGGAAAAGAAAAAGAAGAGCCTTCATAGTGTTGCCTTTTTTAGTAGAATGTGGATACTTTGTCCCAGTAGAGAACAAACAGCTCAAATGAGGTCATTTAGGGTGGATTGTTATTGTTACTATGGAAACACTACAACAGTTGAGTAATAAGTCATAGGCATGTGCATCTATAACACACCCACACCCACACCCACACCCACACCCACACCTACACCCACGTATATCTACACCTCTATGCCTACAACACTGGTATTTGAACAGAAAGAACAGGGAATGTGTGTTGGAACATATAAAAACGTAGTCATAGAGTCATGCTGTTAATAAAACAAAAAAAAACAAACAAAAGGAATCTAAACAAGGAAGAAGAAAAGAAGAACAGAAAGAGAGACAGACACTTGCCCTCCTCTTCTTTTTCTTTTCTTTTTTCTTTTCATAAGTTTCTTCTTAACAGCATTTGCCACCACCAGCAGCAGGGTTGGTGGAGGGCAGAGAAGAGCCGCCTTGAGGAGGAGCCAATTTAATGCCGTTGGACTGCTCCCATCAGAAGGGAAGGAGGATGTGTCAGTGCTTCTTCTTTGATACACTACAATGAGCCCTACCTCACTTGACAGATCAATAGCACCGCTCTGGATCTTCTCTTGAATACAGGTGGCTGTCTTTACAAAGGCCTCTTCTACATTATCAGCTGATTTGGCAGAAGCCTCGAGAAAGAACAGTCCGTTCTCTCGAGCAAATGCCTCTCCCTCTTCACGCGTCACTTGTCGCTTACTCTCCAAATCACTCTTATTACCAATCACAATAATCACTGTATTGGGATTGGCATGCTGGCGTACATCTACCAAGCACACACACACACACACCTGTCAGTACTCTCCTTCTCCTTCTTCTTCCTCCTCTTACCCTCTAGCCATGTGGAGAGATTCTCAAATGTGTCTCGTCTAATGGATAGATTGGATAGACAATAGCTTGTAGATTAGAGAAACAGTGTCCTGAGAAGAAAGGTGTATCGAGTCAATACGATCTACCTTGTGATATCGTAGACTATAACCACATACATATACATATACACACATAAACATATATACACACACCAACAACACCACCAACACCATGGAAACCCCCTTGTCCCTCCCTTCCTTCCTTCTCATGCAGAGGCCATGGAACACTTACCCAAAAGGGCGCCTGCTGCTCCTCTGTAATAGCTACGGGTGATGGTTCTGAATGATTCCTGTCCAGCCTAAGGAGCCGTGGGTATGCTTGTTCAAGTATTGTCTCATGGCTAACATAGAAAGAGAAATGACTTACTGTATCCCATATCTGTAGTTTGATCTGTTGGCCATCCATAGTGACAAAACGAGTGCCAAACCCAACACTACCCATAGCGCCTAAGATTGGCTTTTTTTTTTCTTTCCTTGGGACAGTCTGACTTACCCAATCGTCAGGTCATGTGCAGGCATAAATCGCTTGTCTGTGAATTGTAGCAAAAGACATGACTAGAGCAAGAGTGAGTTCTTTACTATGACTAGAGCAAGAATGGTCTACCTTCCCAACACCTGCTCAGAGTGAATCAAGAGAAAGAGAGAAAAGATAAGTGGGCATGCATAGGTAGGGTGGACTGGTGTATCTGTCTGCTTACCCGTATCACCAATAATAATATACTATAAGAATCAATACAATGTTTAAACAGTCACTCGTACCTTGATAATGTAGTTGTAACTGTAGCTTGTCATGGTGAAGTGGTATGGTTTGGAGAAAAAGGAAGAGGAAGAAAAAGAAGAAAAAAAAAGAGACCAAGACCGGAAAATAGTCCTTTTTAAAACTCCTACTATCTTCAGGGCAACACTATGTACTGTGGTCAGGGCAAAAGACCATAGCCCATCCTCCACTGAGACAAAGTGCACTTGACTGTCTACGTCATTCCTCTGCTGCATTTGCCATTCCTTTGACTTGCTATTTCCAACATGCTCTTCTCATTGAGTATTTCCTACTGGACATCTGTCTTTGAAAACGGGCCTATGTCAAGGCGTTGACTTGTGGAAGGAGGAAGGGGTGTATGTGATCCTTTCCTTGTCACATTACACATTACACAGTAGTCTGTATCCATGCTTGACATCTTCTTCATTCCGTCCGTCGTGAGGTGTGTTTTTGTTGTTTATAACAGAGTGTAAAGTGTCTATAAGCCAATCGTTTTCTCTTGCTCCACACACACACACATCCTCTTAAGGAATGTCTATAAAAGGAAGAAAGAATATCAAAATAATAATAAAATAATAATAATAATAATAATAATAATAATAAAATAGATCCTCTATGCATTATGACGCGTAAGGAGAAGCAGGAGAAGCAGGAGAGGAGAGGAGAGGAAAGAGGCAAGATAAACCGATATCCTAAAAAGGCAATGGGGCAATAACCACAGTCTATACACCAGGAGATTTTTCTGGCCTTTAATCAGTGACACAATCATCCCTTTACGTCCAAAAATGTTTTGCCATTTTATGGATCTGTGTTTAAAATCAAAAGGTTTGCAGATATCCAAATATTTGTTTCCTTTTGTGGATACCTCAATATCAAATTGTATTATCAGTAAAATATACTGTTTATGGATAAAATTGTTTATTGTAATAGTATAGCTAATACTATAGTATGACTATAGCTAATGCCTTAGTACATTCCCTCATAGCAATACAATACACAACCTAAAAGCTTTGTGCTTTATCCTTGGGAGATAGATAACTATGCTCAGGAGTATACCCTAGACAGCCTAGACACCTTAGACGGTATGGAAGAAAGAATAGACCACCTGAGACTGACTTGAGAAAGAGTCTTAACTTGCCTAATAACAGAAGAGTGTATTAGTAATAATTTAATCAAGAGAGATAGTATGTTTACCTTGTGCTTAATACTTGTCTTGAGAAGAATTGGGTATATATTATCTATTAGAAGAAGAGTCAGTACTATATCTTGTGGAATACAATGAACTCACGTCCAGATGAAGACACTGCTTACCTTTTTATCACTAGAATAGTCCTTGGTGGTGTCTACAACCTCCTTCTATTGTTTTGCTTTGTTAATAATAGCACATTACCTTGCTTATTTATGCTCATCTTGACAAGTATTTGAGTGTTAAGTTGTATGGACAGTGTGAGAAATAATAAAAGGAGAGGAATATAGTAACAAATAATAATCTTTCTTTCTCTATTCTAGTGACATATACACTAGCCTCCACTCATAAAATTCATAAGTCAAATTCACGTCAAATTTATGTCAAACAATTCACACTCTATTTGTCTTAGGTCTAAAGGACAGTATTAGAAATAATATCTTGTTTTCACTAAGTACTATTGTTAATACCAGTTACAATGAGATAGTTGTTGAAGTGATTATGACTATTGAGTCAATGTTTATACTAGTTTGCTGTTTCTTTCTTTTTTTACTATGAATTTAATGAGATGTTATTATCGTATAGCTTTGATCCTTATAGCTTAAAAAGATATATATAAAAGTAGCCTCAAAATCCATACTATGTAACTTTGTAAAATATATTCTTTATTCTGTAATAAAGGGCACTGTGGTTATCAACAGGACCACTAGAGAGATACATCCGTAGTTGTTCGGTCTCTAGTGGGGACAAAGAAATAGAATTTGGATACAAAGGCTGGTCTATGGGAAATCAAAGAGGGTATATGAACAGGAGCATAACACACGATTTGATCACAACGGGTAACTAGGCAACTGTTCTTTAAGCAATTCTTTTCTTTCTAGAATGTTGTTGTAGTCTGCATTACTTTGGTAGTTATGATTAAGCAAATGACTTGTGAAGTTTCGTTTTGTTCTCTTCTGCTTGGATATTAATACCTGCCAACCACACTGTCTGTTGTTCTTCATAACTTCTACCCTCTTTATTTTGTTTGCCTTTGTCTGGCATATAAACCAACAGTTGTGATCTGGTGAGTATATGTTTATTATGTCTGACATGTTAGTCAGTTGCTATTGTATATGATTCTACTATAATAAACCCAGTGAATCCGTTACAAAGACAAAGGCAAGAAGGTGCCAGTGCAAGGGTAATACGATATACATAGAGAGCATATTAATGCATCTCGAACTCATTATTTTTACTATTATTTTATTATTGAAAAGGGGTATTAGTACCTAAAAGGATTGGAGTATGATCCTGCCAAGCTGCCAGTTGTTGCCTATGGCACAGGAATAAAGGTAAAAGATGCTGCCAAGTTTAAAGGTCATCGTGTTGGTTTGACGAGAGTTTTATATCAATCATTGAAAAAGAGACAAAAAGGTGATCTTCTTATGGTTGATGTTGATGAGTTCTTTACATCGAGAGTAAACATGATTGACCTCTCACCCAATATAAAAAGCTCTTCTAACAGTTATTCTTATTTTTATTCTCAAGATCTGCCATACTTGCAACACAAATATCCTCACTGAGGTATTCATAAATTTCAACAATATCCACGCTTGCCAAAGTTGTGGAATTGTTTGGAACAGAGATTTGAATGCATCAAAGAATATCTATACAATTGCAGAAGAGTGTTTAAATAGTCGCCACCGACCAGTTCCATTCTTCTGTGATTGTATAGATATTTGTATTCATAGTATATATCGCCATATCAAATGTGGTTTCCTATGGGATTTAGATATTTACAGGTAAATCTACATAATAATCTTTATTTATTTAAGAACTAATATGAATACAATTTATTTTTGCTCCTCAAATCGACTTGTCATTTTTAAACAATTGTAGTTTGACTATTTCCTTTTATATCCTAAAGATCTCCTGGTGTGTACTCTCTGTCTGTCTGTCTCTCCTTTTGTACTCCGCTGCCAGAGAGCACTGTTTATTCTCTGGTGGCTTATGCAAAGTTTGTTGCCAGTGTGTCTCTCTCCCCCGCTCAAGGGCTCATGTTCAGAGGCCACTGTCTGAAGCACACACGTCACTTTCTACGCCCATTCCGTCGCTCTCTCATGTCCACTGAACACCACCCAGCCACAGAGCCACTTGCTGGAGATATTGATATTTCACTGTATCAGACAGTGACAGAGGGAAAGGCAACTATTCTCTTTCCAAAAGGCAATGAAGTGTTTTACAACCCAGTGCAAGAGTTCAACCGTGACATGTCTATTGCTGCCATATGCACGTGGAGTGAGATATTTATGAAGGAGAAGAGGGACAAGATAGAGAAGAAACTGGAACGGGGTCAAAGTACAGTATTTGCTCTCTTTTTCTTTTTTTTTTCTTTTGACTTTTCTGCTGTATGTAGGCTGTTGGTAGATAGAATAGAATAGAATAGAATAGTAGAGAGTAGAATTGACAAAGGATAGGAGTGAAAGAGAAATACTAAAGACAGAGCCTCTTATTCATAGCTGAGGAGGAAAAAAAGGCCATTGAAGAGGTAATCTAATGATGACTAGAGAGTAGTAGTCTTCTCCTTCTCCTCCTTCTCCCAAGCAAACTCATATGGACTGGACTAGCATTTGTCAGGCTATATTGATACACAGGGCTTTACTATTCTCGAGGCACTTGCTGCCAGTGGACTGCGTTCTGTGCGTTATGCAAAGGAGATTCCTCACCTGAAGCAGGTAGTAGCCAATGACATTACTCTTGATGCAGTAGAATCCATCCAACGCAATGTCAAATACAATGGACTGAGTGAGGATCTGGTACGACCCAATCACGGCGATGCAATGTAAGGCACATGCTCACAGCACAACAGCAACGAGAGGAACAGAGTGAGTTGAACTAGAGTGGATTTGATTGGATAGGCAGGTCATGTACCAGACAGTAGGCAAGGCAGAGAAATACGATGTGGTGGATTTAGACCCTTATGGCACAGCAGCTCCCTTTGTGGATGGCGCCATCCAGGCTGTGTCTGAAGGAGGTAAGAAGAAAAGAAACAAGAAGAAAAGCTCATGTCTCCCCTTCTCAGGTCTTTTGTGTGTCACATGCACTGATCTTGCCATTCTTACTGGCTCAATGCATCCCGAGACATGGTAAGCCCACCTCCACAGCTCTCCTGTACTTATTCGCTCATCAGCTTTGGGAAATACGGCGGAACACCCCTCAAGGGAATGTTCCCCCATGAAATGGCACTGCGCTTGGTGCTGCAGATGCTGCAGACGTCTGCGGGTCGTTACCGTCGCTACATTGTGCCTCTTGTCTCTTGTAGCATTGACTTTTATCTGAGAGTGTTTGTGCGTGTCTATACTTCTGCCAAGGAAGTAAAGAAGGCTGCCAGGTAATGTCTTTTGGATGGGTGGGTGGTAGACTTACTCGTCCACCTGGATCATAGCAAAATGGCCATCATGTACGAGTGCACTGGTTGCCATGCTTACCAGGTCCAGCCCCTGGGACGATGCCAGACCAGCGACAGTGGCCATGATAAACACACTCCCTCTACAGGTCCAATGGTGAATGAATTCTGCAGCCACTGTGGCAGCACACACCATGTAAGAAGCAAAAATAAAACAGGGGGAAGTGTGTTCATTCATTCTCCAAGAACAGATCGGCGGACCTGCCTGGGGAGCAGCTCTCCATGACAAGACATTTGTTGAGCGTATGTTGGGGCATGTCGAAAGCAATAGTGAGAGCTATGGCACCCACCAGCGTATGACAGGCATGTTGACAGTGATCCATGAAGAAGTCGAGGCACCTCTCTATTGGACACTGGCTCGTCTGTGTGGCACACTCCACTGTAACAGCATTCCTATGCTCAGTCTCTTGTAAGTTCTACAGTAAAGAGAAAGAAAACGACTCACTCCAGTGACTGCTCAGCTCGGCAGTACTGAATGCTGGTTACAAGGTGTCTGTGTCCCACTGTGGACCCCAGACAATGAAGACCAATGCCCCCAGTGGATTGGTATGGGATGTTCTCCGGTGTTGGGTGAAGAAGTACCCTGTTGTGATGACAAACATTGCTGAGAACTCTCCTGCAAGAGCCATTCTCGCTCAGCCCCCTGCTATAGAAGCTGATTTTACACGCCACGCTGATGCCTGTCCCAAGTCCCGGTCAGTGAACTTGGTACGCTACCAGATCAACCCCACTGCCAACTGGGGTCCCAAGGCACGTGCAGGAAAAAAGAGAAAACAAAGCGAGAAAGAGGAGAAGGAGAAGGAAGAGCAGTAGAATGAAATAAAAGAAAAAATAAATAAAAAACAATCATCAGTGAAAAGAAAAAAGAAAAAAAAAAAGACACTTCTATAGGCTTGGCTTGTTCATCTTACCTTGATGCCCTCTACACACCAGGAGATTTTCTGGCTTTTAGGCGGGGATATCTCCTTCCTTTCTAAACATAAAATTTATTGCCTTTTATGGATCTGTATTTAAAAATCAAGGGTTTGTAAGTATCTGCAATAAAGGGCACTAAGGTTATCAACAAGACCACTAGAGAGATAAATGTATAGATATTGGGTCTCTAGCAGGGACGACAAAATAGAATTTGGATACAAAGGCTGTTCTAGGGAAATCAAAGAGGGTATATGAACAGGAATACAATATACAATTTGATCACAATGAGTAACTAGGCAACTGTTCTTTAAGCAATTCTTTTCTTTCTAGAATGTTGTTGTAGTCTGCATTACTTTGGTAGTTATGATTAAGCAAATGACTTGTGAAGTTTCGTTTTGTTCTCTTCTGCTTGGATATTAATACCTGCCAACCACACTGTCTGTTGTTCTTCATAACTTCTACCCTCTTTATTTTGTTTGCCTTTGTCTGGCATATAAACCAACAGTTGTGATCTGGTGAGTATATGTTTATTATGTCTGACATGTTAGTCAGTTGCTATTGTATATGATTCTACTATAATAAACCCAGTGAATCCGTTACAAAGACAAAGGCAAGAAGGTGCCAGTGCAAGGGTAATACGATATACATAGAGAGCATATTAATGCATCTCGAACTCATTATTTTTACTATTATTTTATTATTGAAAAGGGGTATTAGTACCTAAAAGGATTGGAGTATGATCCTGCCAAGCTGCCAGTTGTTGCCTATGGCACAGGAATAAAGGTAAAAGATGCTGCCAAGTTTAAAGGTCATCGTGTTGGTTTGACGAGAGTTTTATATCAATCATTGAAAAAGAGACAAAAAGGTGATCTTCTTATGGTTGATGTTGATGAGTTCTTTACATCGAGAGTAAACATGATTGACCTCTCACTCAATATAAAAAGCTCTTCTAACAGTTACTTTGTTTTATTTTTGTTCTCAAGATCCGCTACACTTATAACACAAATATCCTCACTGAGGTATTAGTAAATTTCAACAGTATCCATGCTTACCAAAGTTGTGGAATTGTTTGGAACAGAGATATGAATGCATCAAAGGGTATCTATACAGTCACATAAGAATAGATATTTATATTCATATTATATATTACCACATCGAAAGTGGTTTCCTTTGGGATTCAGATATTTACAGGTAAATCTACATAATAATCTTTATTTATTTAAGAACTAACATGAATACATCTTAATTTATTTTCACACCTTTTCAAATCGACTTGTCATTTTTAAACAATTGTAGTTTGACTATTTCCTTTTATATCCCAAAAATCTTTGGGTGTGTATAACAAAGTGCCCTCTATAAGAATGACATCAGCAGCCACAATGAATTCTGGCTCTGTGATTGGCTAGAATACAGACATCACCAAGCAAGGTCCACTGCCCCCGTCAGACACTCGACAAACACACTTACTTCAACCCTTTCTTACCCCGCTTTCTACGCTCATTATTTATTTGTTTATGTTTGCTGCTATCCGTCCGTCTGCTGTTTCTGCTTTAAAGTAAGCCCTGTTTGTATTCTCGTGATGACAACCCACTCACACATGACTGCTGTGTATTTAGCCATGGTGTTCAGGCACGCAACATGGCCACCTTGAGAGAAAGTAAGTCTCCTCTCGACACGCACACACAATAAAGAAAGAAGAAAGAAAGAACCTCCTCGCCCTCCCTTGTCCTTTCTAACCTGTGCCTGTCTCTCTTGTGTCCAGTCCAGCAGCGTCTCAAGTCTGTCCAGAACATTGAAAAGATCACAAAGTCCATGAAGATGATTGCCTCGACCAAGGTAGCCAAGGCCCAGCGCAACATGGAAACTGCCCGTGCCTTTGGTGAAGCCTCCAACGGTAAGCCCACACACAGTTCCTCCCGTTTTTATTCAGTCGATAGCTCTTTTCCAGAACGCCGAGACACAAGCAACTGCCCAGGGAAAGGTCGTGTTTGTGGCTGCTTCTTCTGACCGTGGCTTGTGTGGTGGTATCCACTCCAGTGTCTCCAAGGCCACCCGCCGTGCCATTGAACACACACCCGAGGCTCCCTTGGTGGTGTTGGGAGACAAGCCAAGAACCCAACTGACCCGCTCTCTCCGTGCCAATCTTGCCGTCACCTTTAACCAGATTGGCAAGTCCATCCCCACCTTCACTGAGGCCAGCTCTGTGGTGGACATCCTCAAGGAACAGGAGATTGAGTTTGACAGTGCCAACATTGTCTACAACAAGTTCTTGTCGGCCATCTCCTACGAGGCTTCGTCCATCACTGTCTACTCCCAGGACGCCTTCAAGGCCTCTCCCAACTTTGCTGTGTATGAAATCGAGGATGATGTGTTAGCTCATTTGCAGGAATTCAACTTTGCCAACTCTATCTACTGGGCCATGGTGGAGGGCCATGCTGCTGAGATGTCTGCCAAGCGTGCTGCCATGGAGAATGCTACCAAGAATGCAGGTGAAATGATCAACAAGCTCACCATGACCTTCAACCGTGGTCGTCAGGCTGTAATTACCAATGAACTGAGTAAGTGGTAGCCTTAGTTTGTTGTGCAAAAAGACGGGTGGGACTCACTCTGTTCTATAGTTGATATTATTACTGGTGCTTCTGCTCTTTAAGCTGCTGCTGCTGCTCCTTAAGCTGTCTCTGTAGTCGATGGACTGGCATGAAATAGATAGGAAAACAAAAAGAAAGACATCTTTCCTATAATAAATACAAAAGATAGAAAGCAGTACCAAGAAAAAAGGAATCAAGGAAGCAAGGAAGCAAGGAAGCAATGAAGAAGAGGAGGAAGAGGAAGAAGAGGAAGAAATAGATGTCACGCACATACCTACCTACCTACCCACCTACCCACTTAACCTAACCTAACCTACAAGACCCTTCTTTAGTGCTCTTCTGCTACCAATCTTGGTGCTCTTTTCTCTCTCTCTCTTTCCTCTCTCTCTCTTCTCCCTCTTCTCTCTTCTCTCCCAAGGTTGTTCGGAGTGAAATCCACTGTGACTGATGGAAAGTGCTGGTACATTCGATCCCTAGAAAATTACAAAGACCCACCCAAATAATACATGGAAACAAGACACACTTGCTGTCATACCAACGATAAGCCCAAACATGCCCAAATGCACACACAAAGGCTGTGGGAAGGAGTTTAGTGAAAAGGAGAACCTGGAGAACAGTAAGGACAGCTCCCTCCTTCCTGCACTGCAGAGACTCATTAGCTGACTGTGTTTGTTATGTCTAGGCTGTCAGTTCCATCCTGGGGCTCCTGTTTTCCATGAAGGTACTCCCTCCCTCCAGAATAAGTGTATACTAGAATAGCCCTACTCAGTCCATTGGCCTTTTTGTTTAGGACTCAAGGGATGGTCTTGCTGTCAGAAACGCGTCATTGACTTTGATGAGTTTATGACCATGGCAGGGTGCTCCTATGGCCAGCACTCTACTGAACAAGAAAAGGTCGACGCCACTGAACCCACGGCCACCAGCGTCACTGCTTCCCAGGTCACCGAGGCGGGTGTGGAGGTGTATGGGCAGCCTGTCTGTCCTCCTCCCCCTAGTGTCAAGGCGCCTGCTGTCAAGACACCCTCAGAAACAGTCATAGAAGTAGAGGCAGAAGATGATGAGACATTGGCAGTCCCCGAGGGCAAGGTGTGCTTGAGAAAGTGCTGTAATGCCACCTACAAGGGGGATGCTGTGTCTCGAGGGGAGGGAGCAGAAGCCGTCTGCCACTATCATCCTGGGGCTCCCATCTTCCATGAAGGATCCAAGGGCTGGTCCTGCTGTTCTCGCAAGGTGCTTGACTTTGATGCCTTTCTGATGATCAAGGGATGTAAGCAGGGGAAGCATCTGTTCCTTGGCAATAGCAAGACAGGCGAGGAGCTGGTGGAATGCCGCACAGACTGGTATCAGACACAGACCCATGTTATGCTGAGCATCTTTGCTAAGAACAAGGAAGACACCAAAGTGATCTTCCATGAGAACACAGTGGCCATTGATATCAAGATGAAGGAGAACAAGCGGTACAAGAAGACCATGGCTCTCTTCCATGCAAGTACCATTGTCCTGCTGCTACAAAAGGGCAGCCTGTGTGTAGGCCCCAGTACTAATCCTCCTTCTTCAACAGACCATCCTCCCTGAACAGTCCAAATTCACTGTGCTCGGTACTAAACTAGAGCTTACCATGAAGAAGACAGATGGAATGTCTTGGGCTTCTTTAGAACCCAATGCCGATGTCAAGACATGGACCACCTTTGGCGTGAGTGGTGGCGGTGGTACAGTAGGGGCCAAAGAAGTAAGTCGTCTTTTTCTTAGTTAAAAGAATGCTCTTTTGTTTGCCCTGACCCTCTTTTTTCTTTTTCTTTTGTGTGTGTGTGTGTGTTATAGATGCAATACTGCAATGACTCGCCTTTGCATTTATCGAATAGAAACTAGGCTGAGTGTGAGGCAATCTCAAATTGTGCTATATATTCTATATAAATATATATACAATCTATTAAAAATAGTCAATTAATAGTCTCAAAAATATAAACTATATATAAAAAGTCCCCGCCAAAAATAAGAGTTGCATTTAGTTTTCTTTTTTCTTCCTCTTCTTCTTGTCGCTGCTATAGATAGATAGATAGATAGATACACTTGCCTTTTTTCTTTCTTTCTTTCTTTCTTTCTTTCTTATATACATATATACATATAGTTGTATAGTTGTATCTATCTATCTATCACCTAGTAAGGCGTCTATCCACATTCCACACTGCACTTCTCTCTATTGCACTGTAATCAAGCTTATCTTATCGTACCAGCACCTCCAAGGAGTTCTCGCTTCTCCCTCATACAAAGAAAGCCCTACACAAAGGGACCTTTGGTGTCTGTCCCTCCACCAACCCTGAAACGTAGTCTAACCTATCCACCCTATGAGAAAACAACGCAGCAAATCCAAATTCATTGATATTCGTCTCAAGGAAGAAAAGTTCTACTTTCTATACGAGACGATCAAAGGTACACCTCTCTTTTATTTTATTTGATTTGTATAAAAGAAGAAAAAGAAAAAAAGAAAAACACACCCTACACCTCTCTTGCTAATAGTGGATGGGTGTCCTATGAGATAGGCACAGTCATCCTCCATCTGAAGAGTCCTACAAAGACAAATGCTATTCGTATAAGGTTCGCAGGGGAGATTGTCTTGGCTATGAAAAGCAAGGAGACCATTCTTTTGTTTGAAGAGATAAAACAGCTTCATGTGGGTGGGGAGACACAAGGCAAACCATGTATACTCGAGGCAAAGCAACACATATTTGCCTTTGAATTCAAAGTGCCCACACGTTTGTCTCTGCCTAGTTCGATGGAGGTGGGTGGCAGATTCTCCTTGTACACCTCCAATTCTCCTTATCAGCTACTAACACCACTCAGCTGGAAAAAGGAAAGGCCCGGATACGCTATCTCTTAACTGCTGTCCATGACCGTCCAATGGTACCAGAATCCCTCAGTGCAAAGGCAGAGTATTGTGTGCGCATGTTGGAATTCATCGATGTCACTGGATCTTTATATGACCAACCTCAGGAGAAAGTGGCAGAGGCCGTCATGTCTTATGCTAGAAATGAAAAATGCCTTGTCAGGATCTCTACACCACGGAGCGGATTCACTCAAGGTAACTTTTCGAGATACCACCCTACCTTTCTAACAGAGCCTCAAAGGGGAGATTGTGCCACTGAACATTGTGATCCATCACTGTGAAGCACTTGAAAGCACACAGGGACTTGTAGTGAATCTCATGAGAATAATTGAAGTGCGCACATATAGGTAAGTCTTTCTGCTCTGCTCTGCTCTACAGAAGAGGGATCAGTAGGATGTATAGATGGAAGAGTGGCTAACAGTTGCATAGGAATACAGTGACAAGTCAAGTTGTATTAAAGTCCATTGAACAAGATATATGCATTACTGAAGCCAATGCATTCTCCCAGTCCATCACTTGTTCTCTGCTGATTCCTACTTCTACACCACCCACCATCCACTATAAGAAAACAACACTGGTAGTTCACTATAAGATCAGCGTCAATCTTCAACTCAGAAAAAAGAACACAACCCAACGAGAGGCATGCACAGTGGAACTTCCTATTATTATAGGCACATGGCCTCGTGCTGCTGTTCCCATTGATGATGATGAGGAGAGAGAGGAAGAAATAGAAGAAGATGACGAAGAAATAGAAGAAACAGACTCAACACATACAGGGGAGAGAGAACTCGTAAATGCCATGGGAGACATGGCCTTGAAGGAAGAGACAATAGAACCCTATGCTTTTGATATGACAAGAAGCAGGTCCACCGATAGAGTCTCCAAACGATCTTCCATAAGTGAATACAACGGACTAGATCCTACATTTCCTGTGGTGAATGCATCGGGCATTTCCACATACCCGCCTTATCTCTGTTCTGATACTGCAGACACCCTAAGCATGAATACCTCTTCTACCAACAGAACCCACGCCACCAAATACTCGGGAGAAATATACACACCAGGATCACGCAACTCATTTATAAATCCCAGCTTCCCTATGAAGAATGATATTTATCTACAACCAAACCAACCGTGTGCACGCAACTCTTCTTGTGGTGCTACTCCAGACCCATCTGCTTCTCAAACCTACCTCAGTCGATCCTCCTCCACACCCGATCTTCTTGCTCTCTCTGCCAATACCCATCTTCCTCTTGTAGGAAATCCATCTTACATGAGAGAGAACCCACCCTCTCAAAGAGCACAGGCCACTTCTTATTACGACCCAGGTCCCCAGAGTCACCGGAATTCAATGATAGGAATGCACTCTCGACAATCCAAGTCCCTCAACACTCCTCCTAGTCATCAACACTATAGTAGTCTTGCCAATAGAAGATCTGGACATCATGCACGTGTAGCGTCTGATGAACTTCATTATGCTACCCATACCGTACAACCCACACAATTCTCACACTCCACACACTCCTCTGGACCTTATCCGGTGCCAAATCACGTTCTACAGCCTATGCTTTCGTCTCTCCAACCGCCTATACAACAGTCACCCACTCCTACTGCCACCACCTCTACTAGTCTATATAGTAACACAGCCTCACGCCTATCCTATGTTTCTATTTCTCATCTTACGAACAACACCCATCTAATGTCTATTTCTGATGATTCTGAGGACTCTGATGATAATGATGACTTGTTGGGTATTATTGCGAAGAAGAAGAAACAGCAAGAGAAACAGGCAAAGGAGAGACAGGACATGGTGTTTGTTGTAAATGACTCACCCTAATGGAATAGGCAGTAAGGCATTGATATTAAGAAAGAAGAAGAGTGTGTGGCTCATTTATTATTATTATTATTATTATTATTATTATTAGGGTTATTAGGGTTATTAGGGTTATTAGTATTAAGTATTAAGTATTAGTGTTATTAGTGTTGGTATTATTATTATTCGTAGTATTCGTAGTATTCGTATTCTATCATTGTATTGTTTTCTATATTTCTTGCTGTATATTTTACTTTCCAACTCTTTAATTTGTAGCATGTATTTTTGTTTTTGTTTTTGTTTTTATTATAATGGATTTCTTTTATTCCTTCTTGTTATCAACAAAACTATACTTCTAATGTGTGAATGTGTGTGTTTGTGTAAGTGTGCCTTGTAAGAGAGTAAACTTTATAGCAAGTAAAGGTTGAATAACATTAATAAAGACAAGATGAGACATATCTATACATTAATATATCTCCAATAAACATATAAAGCAAGCTCAAGGCATGGATTAAAAGATCCCTTGCATGTGAAATAATGCCATATCAGCTGAAATTTACTTTGATTGTATTCTATACACTTTTAAACACTTGTATTCTACCTTTTGTCTTTTACAACTTACCATGGATTGGGAAACACTCTAATGGTCACTGAGGACGCTGTATATCTTTTTATAGCATTACAAGGGAGTCGATAGAGTATGATTCTATTCATCCATAGTCCATTTATAAGAGATTCATGATTACAGTAAGCTAGACACTACTACGAAAGCTTATTTATTTGTTTGTTTCTTAGTATTTGCATTAGTATTGGCATTAGTATTGGCATTAGTATTTAGTATTTAGTATTTAGTATTTAGTATTAGTATTAGTATTTAGTATTTAGTATTTAGTATCAAGTATTTAGTATTTAGTATTTAGTATCAAGTATTTAGTATCAAGTATCAAGTATCAAGTATTGGTACTGGTGGGAAAGCATAAATAGATTGTATTCATTGATTCTAATATATATAAAGGGTCAGCAGTATCCCTTGTGTGTCTCACCAACAAGATAGGTATTGACAAAGATCGTTTGATTTGGGAACAACTTGGAATAGACTTTAGTACTTTTATATGAAACAAACAGTCAATACATAGTTGGGTCTTCTATAGGCTGTGAATAACAACTATCTTCTATGTAGGCATTTCATGTCTTAACAAAAGGATATCCTCGCCACTACAACAAAGATCGTCAATGATTAGAACTCACATTCAACCACCACACCCATATTGAATGAAGAAGAAAGGTTCTTCGCGGATCTCTTGGTAGAATGAGATTTCTCTCGCAATAAGAGTAGTAAGGATTTATTTATTATTATGTTGATAGTATATAGTACTATTATTACTTTGTACGCTTGTAAATTTTGTTCATGAAGGTAGTAAACACAGTTTTCTTGACACCCAAAGACTCATCTACACTGTTAATGAGTTCTGTGACTTGTTGGTAGGATTTCTCTTCAAACTCCTTGTAGAGTCTTTCAATCTCAAGATCAATGTAGATGGCCTTTACTTTGGCTTCTGATTCGGAATTCTTTTGGCCATAGTTAGCATCGAGCACTGCACGCTGTTCAGGAGTAGCAATGGCAAGAGCCTGGTTAATGAGCCAGCAGCACTTATTGTCCAGAATGTCAGTGCCAATTTTGCCAATGAACTCAGGTTCACCATAGCAATCAAGATAATCGTCTTGTACTTGGAAATATAAACCTAAAGGCACCAGAATAGATTCTGCCTTGGCAAAGGCTTCTTTGCTTTTGATGCCGGCCTTATTTCTTCATTAACAGAGCAAACAAAGGTCACTTACCATGTGCATAGCAAGAGCAACAGGCAAGTAGAAGGAGTAGTAGGTGGTTTTGAAGACAGAAATGAAGTTGTTCCTAGTGTACAGTCAAAATCATAAGTCCGTCTACTTTATCTTTTCTCTTGCTTGGTTGCTTGCTTGGTTGCTTACTTACTTATCAACTGAGAACTTGCTCAGATCAACATGGTTCTCAGGTGCTGTGATCAAATCACACATCTGACCAAGTTCAGTCTGGAAGGCAACCTAGTAACTGTAAGCTATTTGTAGTGCAGGTCTTTACTCTACCTCATGGAAAAGCTCAACCACATCGATGTAGTAATCAGTCTTTTTGAAGTATTTCTTCAGGATAATGTAGATAGCAGATTGGATGATAAGAGCATCATTGGCAGCAATCAAGCCCACGTCTTCCACTCGATACCAACAAGGCTGTCCACGACGTGTGATGGAGTTATCAGTAATATCATCAATCACCAAGAAGACGGCTTGGAGCTAGTATTTGTTTAGTGACTGTTGCACAAGAGGGTGACTACCTACAGCTTCAGTCATCCAACCAAGCAAAGAAGCCTTGAAAATATCGTCTTCTGTTGCATCTTCTTTGATGATACGAATGGTGTCGACCACAGATAGACCACGGTTCAACTTGCCTAACTTATATTCAACACAAGAACAAAGGTAGAAGCAACTCACCACCAGGAACATTGTAATCAAAAGACTATTATGTGTAAGCTACAAGTTGACAAAGCACAATACTACCTTTCTGGTCCACTCATAGGCATCTTTGGGCATATTGTATTTGGCCAAGAACTCAAGAATATCATCTCTGAAGACCTCATACACCTTCAAGAATTCTTCTCTTTTCTCTGCAGTAGTTAGCTTGGTGGACATGACAAACTTGGTGATAAAGAATAGGGTTGAACAGTTCAGATGGACTGAGCTGCCTTCTATTTATACTTCTATTGACCTATCTGTAATGTCGGCTTTTGAATGTATCTCTTTCCCAAGTCAGATTATTTTTTATAAAAAAAAAAAGAAAAAAAAACTCTTTTTTTAGTAACTATAATACAATATTTTAACAATAGAATTGCTACAATTCCATAAGTAAATTAAAAACTAATTATTTGTAGACTATTATTCTCTTTTCTTCCTTTTTATATAAATATCTATCTATATTGATGCAATGAACATAATAGTTTAAGAGTAGAAGTACAAGAAACTGGTACACTATTCGGAAATACAAAGGTAAGCTTGTGTTTATTCTCATTTCTACATGTTCTGGAAACAGTGGCTTATTAGAGCGGAGAATATTTTACAAAGTAATGCGGATACTCTTTGCGACTGTTTTTCTTGCAAGATAGCAACCCACTCCAAGGCTAAGCTTAATAAAAGAGTGATCCCTATGGCTTTGCTTGTTGTTTTAGATTGTTCCCACCATTGAGAGAAGGTCCAGTCAAATTCCAAAAGAGTAAACATAAGATAGAATACCCAACGGATTCTGAGGGTGTTATAGATTAACCAAGATTTCATCTACCACATAACACATACTCTTGAGGATTTACTCCCGCTTATTTTCATTTTAGGAGTTTTGTCTTGATTGTGACAAGATACCCTATGTTTTCGTATGTTCTATAGAGATGTATGGCCTATGGAGTGAAATGATGTTCTTTATATATTGATATTTACATTTTGTAGCTTCACCTCACTATGGGGGAAGTCACATAAACCAATGTTGATTTAGGAAATTCACTTGACAATTTCACAGATCATGCACCAAATATATGCTGGCTCCCTTTTTTTTGTATCTACGCGCATTCCTGTTTGTTGTGGATTAGCTAGTGTTGCAACAAACAAATATTTAAAGAAGAACAAAAGCTTGGTATAGAATCAATCTATTATATTTACTGGTATGTCTATGTCTTACTAACAATAAGTATTTGTACTTTGCTATTTTGGCACTACCTTATCTATTACTAGTGCTGCATATCATAACATGCCAGGCTATTCAATAAAGAATACAAAAAAAAAAACTACTTTATCCGTTGCCATCTAGACTATAATCTATTCGAAGAAGATGAACACTTTTGTACGTGTCAATACATATAGCCTGTCCAAATGGGAGGTCTTCCCCCAAGAAAAAATATACAGCTTAGTATACTGTTTATTTTTATAGTCCTGTCTAATATGCTAATGAGTAGGATAATAGGTCCTCACTCACTTGAAGCAGACGTCATCACTAGAGTATTTACTCTGGAAACCCCCTGTTAAATTCATGTTTAGATATCTAACATTAACACCATATTGTAACACACTTCTTGAGTACGCCCTGGGACTATTAAAGAAACAGTTAAAAGAATAAGATTGTGCCTCGTATTTTATGCAAATAACTATTTTTTTTTCAATTGAGACTAAGAAATATACTTTTATAGCTTATTTTTTGGGAAAGAGAATTGATATTCCTATCATTGGAAGGCAAATATTCCAGCTACACACACCCAAAGATATTTAGGATATATAAAGAAATACACGAAGAATGAAATCGTAATATTATTATGATTGGATAATGCGTTTGAAAAGACTTTTTCGCTGTGTAAATGAACAATTTTAAACTCTACTTGCCTGTTTTAGCAATGGCTATTGATTCAGCAATTAAACGCTATAAAGTTGAATATAAAAGGAAGAAATGAAGCTATGATTAAATCTCAGTCATTGATATTCTTTTAACATAATGTGCTATTATTAACAAAGAAAAACATTAGAAGAGAGTGATAGACGCCACCAAAAGCTATTCCTAAATTTAAAAGGGTAAGCATTGTTTAGAATAAGACAGGGTGACTGCCTACTTGCATAGATGACAGTAGAAGACCAAGGAGTAGAATGGAGACCAATAGAGAAGTGTGTGCGTAAGGACATAGCCTTTCAAACAACTATAAAAACCCTTCTTTTTCACTATTAATAAAATCATTCTTGATCCGAGTAATTCTCTGAGGCTGATAATCGAGTAATATAGACTCTAAAGCTAAGTAATTGACTGTTTCTCTAGTGTGCTCCGTTCTCTCTCTGCATTGTTCTTCTCCGTTGGCTCTTTCTGGTATTACCATTGGATCTATTGTCCCTCTTGCTACTCTGTCCCTCTATTGGCCGTCCCTCTAGGCCAATCCTTCAACCAGACATCCGTCTGTAAATACTCTCTCGCATCGCAAGGACATCCCCAAATCTTCTTTCCTGCTCACTACTATCTGTGACGGTAGCCCTCCCTGCCTAGGAACCTATAAGTATCAAAGATCTCAACCCGTGCAACATTACAATTGTCTTTATCTGGGCTTGAGATTATTGTAATCCACAAGACGCTCTTTTGTTATTAATAAGCAAAGACTCCTTTCAAGTCAGTCCCAAGTAGTCTTCTATACTGTCTAGGGTCTCTAGGGTATACTCCTGAGCATAGTTATCTATCTTCCAAGGATAAAACACAAGGCTTTCAGGGTATAGATTGTATTGCTATGAGGAAATGCACTTGGGCAGTAGCTATAGCTATACTATAGTATTATCTATATTATTACAATAAACAATTTTATTCATAAACAATATATTCTATTGATAATACAATTTGATATTAAGCTATCTTACAAAAGGAAACAAATATTTGGATACTTGCAAACCTTTGTTTTTTAAACCGTCACATAAAACGAAATCTCCTGAGAAGACTTAACAGGAAGGTTGTACTACTACTTAAAAGCCAGAAAAGTCTTTGGGTGTGTATATTAATATATAATGCAGAATTACTGTTTTTGGCGTGCTAGCTTATAGTTACATAGAATTGATCATCGCCTATTGACAGTCCATTCAAAGTTAAATTAATTCTTCCAATCATTTGCTCGGAACATATAACACATAATGGAAAGACATATATACTTTATCTCTATATAATAAATAGTATGAAAAGGCATAGACTTTGGATTCTTGACACGAACATCATGGTATTATTATTATTATTATAAAGGCTTTTTTTTTAATAAGACATTTTTATTTAAACGTCTATAAACAGTCATAGGTCACACTGAGAAGCCTGAGTGGGAAAACACAATAAGTATAAAGTTACTTGCAGAAAATATAACAAAATCAGATCATTAAAACAAAAACAAAAAAACAAGAATAATCCACACTAGACTATACGAGGTCTTTATTCTCTCGGAAAAGAGTGCTAAAAAGGGATAAGGTGTTTCCAGAAATGGTGATAGAGTGACAGAGGAGGGTTGTGGAAGTGGTTGGCCCAGTACGCATACAAAATGGCCTGCAAAAGTATACCATAGACTTGACTGTTTGTCAATAGCTTAATGAGAGAAAATAAAAAGGGGATGAAGGTGTTGGGTAGTGTCTAATTACACACCAGGAGATCTTTAGGATATAAAAGGAAATAGTCGAAATACAATTGTTTAAAAATAAAAAATCGATTTGAAAAGGAGCAAAAATAAATTATGTATTTATGTTAGATTTTAAATAAAAACTATGTAGATTTACCTGTAAATATCTGAATCCCAGAGAAAACCACTTTCGATGTGGCGATATATAATATGAATACAAATATCTATTCTTATGTGACTGTATAGATACCCTTTGATGCATTCATATCTCTGTTCCAAACAATTCCACAACTTTGGTAAGCATGGATACTGTTGAAATTTACTAATACCTCAGTGAGGATATTTGTGTTATAAGTGTAGCGGATCTTGAGAACAAAAATAAAACAAAGTAACTGTTAGAAGAGCTTTTTATATTGAGTGAGAGGTCAATCATGTTTACTCTCGATGTAAAGAACTCATCAACATCAACCATAAGAAGATCACCTTTTTGTCTCTTTTTCAATGATTGATATAAAACTCTCGTCAAACCAACACGATGACCTTTAAACTTGGCAGCATCTTTTACCTTTATTCCTGTGCGATAGGCAACAACTGGCAGTTTGGTAGGATCACACTCCAATCCTTTTAGGTGCCAATACCCCTTTTCAATAATAAAACAGTAAAAATAATTAGTTCGAGATGTATTAATGTACTCTCTATGTGTGTCGTATTACCCTTGCACTGACACCTTGCCTTTTTAACGGATTCACTGGGTTTATTATAGTAGAATCATATACAATAGCAACTGACTAACATGTCAGACATAATAAACATATACTCACCAGATCACAACTGTTGGTTTATATGCCAGACAAAGGCAAACAAAATAAAGAGGGTAGAAGTTATGAAGAACAACAGACAGTGTGGTTGGCAGGTATTAATATCCAAGCAGAAGAGAACAAAACGAAACTTCACAAGTCATTTGCTTAATCATAACTACCAAAGTAATGCAGACTACAACAACATTTTAAAATGAAAAGAATTGCTTAAAGAACAGTTGCCTAGTTACTCATTGTGATCAAATTGTATATTGTATTCCTGTTCATATACCCTCTTTTATTTCCCTAGACCAGCCTTTTTATCCAAATTCTATTTTGTCGTCCCTGCTAGAAGCCAAAGAACTACAGATCTATCTTTCTAGTGGTCCTGCTGATAACTACAGTGCCCTTTATTACAGATACTTGCAAACCTTTGATTTTTAAACACAGTCCCATAAAAAGGCAAAAATTGGGACCCTCGTGAAAGGAAGGAATCGTGAAAGGAAGGAAGTATGACCGCTTAAAGGCCAGAAAAATCTCATGGTGTGTAGGATAAAGTATATATTACTAAGTCAGTGTGATAGCATTGCTATCCAGACAGGGTATATTCCGGAACAAGTGACCAAGAAATGATTGGGGCTTTAATGAGTATGGGAGTAGAGGTGATATAATGGCGATTGAACAACGATGGGGCATAATATTAATAAATAAAAACTAATGGTTTGGAAAGATTGTAATTTGCTTTTACTTCTAAATGAGTATTTTATCAGCTTGTATTGCTCACTTTTGTATAGATATAACTTCATGAATATGTGAGATATACACCTTAAATATTCACTCCATTACGAAAACAATGTTTTAAATATAAAATCTTTATTAGAATTATTTAGGATAAATGTTTGTGATATATAAAGATTTGAATCTATCTAGTAGGATACTTAGTATAAACAATATGAAAATAGTACACCTATATACTAAGGGCTATCTGATAAGTAAATTCAGTCACAGAACATTAGAAAGGGTACGATTTTCATTTTTTGAAATCCTGAGAAAGAACATGCTTCACAGATATAAATGTTATAACCTCAAAACACATACTAATGACTTCAAATTCAACACAAATTTAGTTTAACATATTGTTTATATTAATGTATATAAAAAAGTTTTTATTTAATATTTTTTTGGGATACCTTTGGCATCAATAACTGCCTGGCATCTATCTGTCATACTTTGAATTTATTGTTATGTAAGTTCAACTCCAACTCACACTCACTCTTCTGCAAGTAGAGCCTTCAAAATTTCTACATTGTTAATAGATGCCCTTCTTTTTTCAATCCGTATTTCCAAAGCATATCAGACGTGTTCATTTGAGCTCAAGTCAAGACATTGTGCGGGCGAGTAATCAAAGCCCCTAACTTGATGTGTCTCTTTCCACTATCTAGCATAGGCCTCAGTATGACAGCTAGCACCCTCTTATTGGATCAAAATCTCGTTATTATCTTTCTGATGCAATGTAATGAACCAAGGATCGAAATCACCAGCCAAAAATTCGATATATTCGTCTTAATTTACACTGCTATCAATAAAGACCAAAGGCCCAAATCCATCAGCCCAGAAACAGCTCCAGATCATTATGCTACCTTTCCCTCCATTTGATTCTAGGTATGATATGAGCAGCCTTATATCTTTCTCAAATCTTTTGAATCACTCTGGCCCCTCCCTGGTAACCCTCTACTTCAAACCGTGACTTATCAGGCCATACGATGCGTCTCCAGTCCTTAGGGGTCTAGTTGACCTATTGTTTTATCCGAATTGAAAAAGTTGAGACTATAGAAATGACAGGACTTTATCCAAGAATAGATTGCTTTTATTTGGTGGAATATACAACTCTTTTTATACTAATCAATTGCCATAGTTAAACTTATGTGCTTCCTGTAGTTGAGTCTACACACATGATCCTAGATAATTATCAGTGTTAATGCAATTGATTAGTACTACTTCTGTTAGACATGTCTTTGTATTGAATCTGGATACAACACCATGAGTACTGACCTGCACAAAGTCCTGAACTGAACTCAATTGAACACCTCTGGTGGGCCTTGGATAGATAAATTGAAGAAAGGGTAGCTATTACTAATGTAGAAAGTTTGAAGGCTCTACTTGCAGAGGAGTGGGAAAAAGTTGGAGTTGAACTTGCACAACGATTAGTTCAGAGTATGATAAATAGATGCCAGGCTGTAATAGATGTCAAAGGAGGCCAGACAAAATACTAATTCTTATTCCTTTTCTATTTTCAATAAATAAAGATATTGAACTTTGGTGCTAAAGTTTGAGGCTTCTAGATCAAATGCAAAGTGTTTTATTTGATGTTGAACATGTCCTGTCTATTTTTCCTGAAATTTATTTTCAAAATGATTATATTCAATTAGGTGCAACCGTATGTGTACATGATAAAAAATACCAGTATATCAACGAAGGCTTGTTTTAGTGAGCTGATAAATACGGTTCACCTTTTAAGACTACAGGATATAACTACAAAAGTTAAGGACTTGGATGTATCATTAATATCTATTCTTTATTATCATGCTATTCTTTATATCAAATCTAAATAAATATATTCTGCATGAGAGTTATGTCTTTATGATTATGACAAGTGCAATTTACAAAGAATTTATCAGACTTGGACGAGTCAGCTATTTATTAATTCATAGATAAAATTGTCCAACTCCTCTATGTCTTTAGCATATATTTACATTGGATAAAGATACAATCAATACACTAAAAACTCATATGGAATTGAACATGTCACTTTAATTGAGCTTCTTATAAGAGAATATTTATATTGTATATGTTTTATTAACAATATTAGATTTTGGAAGTTTAAATTTAAAGTTCACAAAAAAGAAAGATATAAAGTTACATTATTATTGGCTAGTAATATAAAGAGAATATATTCTAGAAAAAAGAATAAGCAGAAAGAGGTTGTTTATCTACGTCCTTTTCTCTTCCAGTAGACAAGACCAAGAAACACAATAATATTGAAGCCACAGAATGCAACAAGAACACCAAAGTTGCGCCATTTGTTTGCAACATCCCAGCCAAAGGTTAAAGAGTAAAACTCTTCGCCAGAGTTATAGATACAGTAGCCGCATTGTTCAGGTTGAGTTGCATTAGAATTGACAATATAGCCAGGTCCTCCATAGCTGAAAAAGTTGCTCATGTATTCACCACAAGTTTTTCCAACAGGTGGTGTAAATCTGAGAAGATCATTGTCTGTGCATTCCACATTAATATTTGAAAGTTCATTGACACCAAGACCCTCAATATAGTAATGGAAAGGATCAACCCAGTACATCCAGGAGCTCCAGAAATGAGGCATGGCGGAAGGAGGCTGCATTAAACCACAGAAGAGAAAAAGTAATGACAAAAGAAGTGGGTTCAGAACAGCTGCAACAGTAGGATTCTCTGAGAAAGCGGCAATAACAAAACCAAAGTAGATAGACCAGAGAATAAGAGCAACAAACATGATATAGAAGTAGCCAACAACACCTGAGATGTTAGTCATACCAGCAGTCCAGTAGAATCCAAACATGAAGAATGCAGCGAATATAAGTACGTAAGGAATTTCCACTAATAGAGTAGAGACAGCCCACGGGAACCAGCTATAATAGCGAGATGCATATTCACGACGGAAAAATTGACGTTCTACCATGAACTTTGGCTGTGCAAGAATAATAAGAGTCATGGCCATAATAAAGGTAGAAAAAAGAGCAAAGAGTTTGTTCTGCATATCTGAGGAGGAGCTTGAGAGTTTCCAGAAGGTAAAGCCAGTAAAAAGAGAGGTCAGCATTAAGTTGATGAAACGACCAATGTTGTAATCAGGTGAACGCCAGTAAGCCAATGTCATTCTGCCAAACACAATTCTGAACTGGATCCAATGAGAAGCAGCATAAGTCTTTACTTCACGATCAACAGTCTTGGAGTTTTTGTCGATTTCTTGTAATTCAGCATCCAGCAATTTTGCTTCATTAGAAGAAGCCCAAACATCTGCCCAGTCACGAGCAGCCTTTCCAGCAGTACCAGCACCTACTACTTCAAGAATGTATTCAGCAGGGTTGGCTTCAGGAGAGCAGGTGGGGCCACCATTGGACTCAAAGTAATTGATCATCGTGCGAGAGTCTTGGCCAATCTCACCATAGTAGGCAGTCTTACCACCACGAACAAGTAGCAGCAAGTGATCAAAGTGGCTAAATAGAATTGAGGAGGGCTGGTGGATAGTACACAACACAGGCCATCCAGAATCAGCAAGCTTACGAATGAAGCGAATGATGTTGTAAGAGCTTTGTGCATCCAGGCCAGAAGTAGGCTCATCCAAGAAAAGCAACTGGGGCTTGCTAACCAATTCCATACCAATGGTCAAGCGTTTACGTTCTTCAACAGAGATGCCAGCACCAGCCTCAACCATGCCAATCTGAGCATCGGCAATATCCTCCATCTCCAAAAGTTGAATGATCTTTTCAACGTACTCATTCTTCTCAGCTTTGGGAACAGATGCATCTTGACGCAAGTAGGCAGAAAAGCGAAGAGCCTCACGAACAGTAACAGCAGGTTGGTGGACGTCCATTTGTTCACAGTAACCAGTAATACGTTCAAAATCATTCATCAAAGCCTCTCCATTCAAATAAACAGTGCCTTCTACTTTTCCGGTGGTCTTACGACGAGCAAGTACATCCAATAGTGTGGTTTTTCCAGCACCCGAGGAACCCATTAATGCAGTCAAGTGGCCAGGCTTCACTATACCATTGATGCCATTCAAAAGAGACAGCTCGCCACCAGGAATGGGTACAGTGTATTGGATGTTTTGCCAAGAGAAAGTGGTGCCCTCAGACATGCTCTCCATTTGTTCGGTAATATCGTTTTGACGTGTACGGCGCTCTTTCTCCTCTTCATCTGTGCGAGTCTTGGGTGCCTTTCCAGGAAGATAGAACTTAGTTACATTTCCACCAGAGTCACTATCAAAGTATTCCATGGCTACAGCACAAATGGCAGTATACAATAGGAAGAAGGCAATAACTACAATAAAGTCAGGAGCCCAAGCCTCTGAGACACGATAGCTCAAAGCTTGGTAAAGGTAGTCTTGACCCAGTACATGGTTTTGGCCAGGAACACCGCCCACCATTGTGCATATTTTGTTATCCCAGTTATCATAGCCAGGACCATAAGGAATTGAGTTTCCAGGGCCTTCACATGTGTAGCTTTGTTCATTCATTTCATTGACCAAGAGAGCTTTGTAGGCATAAGCGAGGGGGTTTATCCAGTAGTACCAGTATAACCAAGGGTGCATTTTAGGATATGGAATAACTAAATACATACGTTAGAGATGCTTATTGTTACGAAAAGATCTACTTACTGTAACCAACATAGTTGAAAGAGGCAATAATCATAAATCCGGCCATCTGTGTAGCAACAAAGAAACTTCTTGTAAAGGTACCAAACATACGGAAAAACCCATTCATAGTCATATTGACAAAGAATAGAATGACCAAGAAAGTAAAGAACTTCCCGGCCGTCAAGTTGAAACCAGTAATAAAGTATGAACAGAGACCATAAAGTATTACTAAACATAAAAAAAAATGTTAGTCAATAGTTAGAATGCTATTTAGTTTACCTTGAGCCAATGAGTATGGAATGTCCATGACAACTAGAGAAACGTAGTAGGCAGAAGGGCGGTAGAGAGCGTATTGTTTATGTTTGTCAAGTACAGGACGGCCCATCATAAAGTTGACAAGCTCAGTCTGAGCGATAAAAGAGTTGAAGACAATAGAAAGAAATAGAGCACCACCACGAGAAAATGAACCAGTGCCACTGAGAGGGAGGTTATAGAAACAAGAAGCCGTGATAAGAGATTGAATGAGAATAGTGCCGTAGCGTGAGATTAGGGCCTCTCTGTCTGTGATCAAGAGATGATATTGACGCACAACAAGAGCTGATACTTGTTGATAGAAAGATGAGATATAAGGTGAGCTTCTAGGAGCACGCTTCTGATGTTCATCCAACATTGCTTGCTTGAAATCATCAGCCTGATATGTGGCCTTCACCTGGCTTTCATAGCTATCAAGTTCAGCCATCATTTCTCTATAAACGTCTGACTTTTTGTATCTTTCTTGGAATTCAACAGGAAACTGGGGTACAGAGTTTTCAAATCCTGGTCTGAACTCTCTCTCAATGGGGTTGCAGATACCAGTCAAGAAATCAGGAACAGACTTTCGAGGAGGACAGTAGAAGCCTAAATCTTCAAAATAGGTCTTGGCTTGATCAGATGGGCCAAAATAAAGGCAGTAGCCACCGTCCAAGAGAATAATCTTGTCAAACAACTT
Organism: Spinellus fusiger; assembly: GCA_025094145.1. Lineage (NCBI taxonomy): Eukaryota > Fungi > Mucoromycota > Mucoromycetes > Mucorales > Phycomycetaceae > Spinellus > Spinellus fusiger. The sequence continues at coordinate 329,692 of JALLLS010000009.1, read as the reverse complement.
GAATATGCTGTTAGAGGCTTGATACAAAGTAGCAACTGTTGTTTTGTTAAGGACATCTGTCATAATACGGAGTGAACGCACAAAGTCAAGTGCAGAGGCAGCATCAAGCCCACGAGTAGAGCAATCCCAGCAATTGATAGTACTTGACGTCGTCATTTGTTCAGCAATAGAAAGACGTTTGCGTTCACCACCTGACAATCCACGGACAAAGGCATTGCCTACGACTGTGTTCATTTGCTTGGTAAGACCAAGCATGTTTCCAAGCATATACAGTACACGACCAACAAAGTCTTTTCTTGTTTCATCGGGCAGACGTTTGCCTGGGGTTTTTGTGCGCAGGGCAAACTGAAGTGTTTGTTTGGCAGTAAGTGTGGGATAGTGTTGATCTTCTTCTGAATTGTAGCACACTTGGCCACGGTAATGTTTTTTAAATGTTATTGCGTCAATTCCACCGTAAGATACATCACCCTCAATATTTGTATAAGAGCTACGCATATTGGCAATGACTTTAAGTAATGTAGTACACCCTGAACCTGGACGGCCTAGGACCAGCAACATCTCACCACTTTTACAAAACCCATTGAATTCTTGAAGAATAGTGACTTCGGGAATTTTTGGCTTAAAAATCATTGCAGGAATATTTAAAATCCCCATAAGGAAGTTCGCATTGTTAGCAATGGTGTGTGCCTCTGCAGACATGCCCTATCAATAATAAGTATCTCTATGCGTAGATTGAATCTATTACCTTAACAACAAGGTTTTTCCATGATACACCTAGTTGCTTCTGTACAACACCTGTCTTTTCTGCCTCATTGCTCACTCCACGCAAAAAATTGTCGAGATTAAACTCTTCTGCCTCGGCTGTGCCTTCCTCAATTTTGCCGTCATGAATGGATCGACGACTGATATTGGTTAATTCCCGCTTTAAATTATCATATTCCTCGACAGCGTCTATTATGTTTTGATATAAGCAAATTTGAACAGTAAAATGTTACAAATGATATACCCTCGATATTAACAGCATGGTTTTGTTCGCCAAAAGTTCCTTGTTGGCCAACTACATCGTCAATAACAGTGTTTACTGAATGTGCTATTGAGTGAGCACGACCTTCATAGTTGTAGACTGTCTTTACAACATATGAAGTCTTCTCCTCGCTAACTTCCATTTTGTGATGATTTTTATTTTGAGGTGGTATAGATAATTAGGCAAATATTAACGTAAATGAAAATAGAGAAATGACAGAAGAAATCTAGATAATAATTGAGAACCTAAATACTCTTCATTATATACTCATTTTTGGGTTTAGATTCTTTGATTTAGTCCCGCTATCAACCTCAATTTCTGGCTGCCAACTTTAACCTCTGATTATCAATTTTTGTCTGGATCTCACACAAGTGACTTTTACCAAGAAAATACAAATCACAACAAATACACAAAAGTTATTTTAGGAAATAAGAACGGATACTGCGCCATTACTTTAGTGATTTATAATGCATTTGGTTCTATAGAGCTTTTCATTAAACATAAATCTAGCTAGAAAAGTGAGAAATGCTTCAAAGTTAACCTTCAACCAATAAACGTTCACAGATAATACCTTCCTTCTTTGTCAATGGTCTAAACGACCCTTAACTCTACATTTATGAATTAATTACCAAGCTTGGTTCAATTGTTAAACCTTTCAATATATCAATTCTACAGTCTTAGTCTATTAACTATATCATACTATATATCTGTACAATGCCGTATACCCTTTACTAAAAAGATCTATCTCAATCCATTGTACGTATATTTCTTGTTGAATAAATGTGTAAGATTAAAAGTAATTATTATATATAAAATACTTGCTTGATGTTACTAGTATATCAACACTAAATAGTTGATATACTAAAAATAATAGCGACTAATGGTTCTATCCTATTCTCTTTTTTTATATTAGTTATACCGGTGTTTTTCTCCATTAAAATAGTTTACAAGGCCTTCTTTAATATTATTACCAGGATTGATAGTTGATCTCAATAAAATATGTTGATCCCAAAATCTATTCTATAAATCGAAGGCCTAAGTTAAAAAAAAAACTCGTGTAACATTTGTTACAGACTCCAACCTGTGTTTTATTTTATTTTATTTTATTTTCAAACGGTATGTTTACATGCAAACACTACTATGGCCACAAATACTAAAAATGAATATACTTTTATGCACTTAATGAGTCACTTGTACTATTTTTTAGCTAGTCGGGCAATAGCTATTTCATTTTCAAATCCTTGAGCCGGTCCGTTAAATATAAAGAAGCGCCTCTATATTTGTTTTATTTTCTTTATTAGTGATGGACATACGAATATAAGTCTAAGCCTATTTTGATTAACTTTAAATCATGTCTGTATCTCATAATATAAATTCAACAGTATAGTTTATTTGAAAACAATATCAGTAGCATTTTAATTTATAAATTTTACATGTATACTCTATCGAGATAGCACTTGTTTCTCTCAAGAGTTTTTTTTTCAACTGATCCTTTGTATTCACTAATTTCAAGGAACATTGTAGATCCACTCCTTACAAATTTGGTTGCTTCTTACTGCTGGTTACCATTCCTCTGAACCCAGTACAACAAAAACAGAAATACTCAACCTAACTTTGACTCACTTTCAATAATGAAAAATAGCATGCCTTTCATTTTTTCTTTATTCTTCACAAGGTTATATAAGTAAGGTACTGTTTGATACATAGATAAATATCTTATTATCCCTAGCCATTTTTCTCTTATGATTGTTTCATATTAAAGAAGAGAACATAAAACTCTGGGTATCTTCTATTCTTCTGTCTTATGAGATTACATTTTGTAATCTTTGATGACATCGGAAATTCGGCAAGTTACTATTGTTAAATTCTGTTGTTTATCAATTTAATCCCCTATACCTTTTATACAGCCACACACAATTGAATTTAATACTTGCCTAAATCTTAATGAAAAAAACTTATTTTTTGCATAAAACTCTTTTTCTTTCCAAATATTATTAAACCAACACAACATGTCAGACACATTTTCAAAAACACACACTTGTGGAAAATATGATAAAGCAGAAGATAAAAAGCTATAGGGCATTTATTACCTGTTGAAGGCTGGATTAGAATTGACTGTAATCGCAAACGTAGTTGAGATGAAAAAGCCCACAGTTCAAAATGTTATCAGAAACATCAAAGAACGTGGGTCACCATTGCGTTTAAAGAGTCACGGAAAACCTAAGAAAGCCAGTGAGAGGGACCCCAGACACCTGGAAAAGGTCATTAGAGAGGACCCATTTGCCTCATATAATCAGTTAAAATTGGAAATGTTGAAGATTCAGGTTGATGTATGTAGAACCATCATTATCAGTTACTGCAATCAGCTAGAGTTCGGATCTTTTTCTCCAGCTCACAAGCCAGCCTTAACTGTAAAACACAAAGAGAAACGGCTTCGTTGAGCTAAAGAACATGTCAATTAGACGAACGACCAGTGGAAAGGCGTCGTCTGGTCTGATGATTCCAGGTACACCGTGAAAGGGAACGATGGAGGTGCCCGTGTAACCAGAAAAGTTGGAGAAAGGTATGATCCTTATCCTATTGTTTTAACAACGAAGTTTGGTGGTGGTGGGGTCATGCTTTGGAGCTGTTTTTGGGCGGGCGGATTTGGCCCATTAGTCTTTGTTGATGGCACTGTAAAACAAGACGAATATATCAAGATTTCGGCTGGTGAGTTCCATCCTTGGTTCATGGAATTGCATCAGAAAGAGGATAGGGAGTTTCTGTTACAATAAAAGAGTGCTAGCTGTTATACTAGGGCCTATGTCAGATGGTGAAAAGACACGCATCAAATTAGGGGCTTTAAGTACTGGCTCGCACAAAGTCCTGAACTGAACTCAATTGACCACTTCTGGTGGGCCTTGAATAGATAAATTGAAGAAAGAAGGGTAGCTATTACCAATGTAGAAAGTTTGAAGGCTCTACTTGCAGAGGAGTGGGAAAAAGTTGGAGTTGAACTTGCACAACGATTAGTTCAGAGTATGATAAATAGATGCCAGGCTGTAATAGATGTCAAAGGAGGCCATACAAAATACTAATTATATTATTATTATTTTATTTTCTATAATTAGAGATGTTGAGCTTTATTGTGTGAAAGTTTGAAACTTCTAGATCAAATGTGGTGTGTTTTATCTAATGCTGAGCATATTCTAAACATTTCGTCCTGAAATTTATTTTCAAAAGTATTAAATGCAATTATGTGTGGCTGTATAATTTCTATAAGTATTATTATTTCCAAAGGACTTACGCATCTAGTTATTACTTTTGCACATAGTATTAAATCAAGGAAAAGTCTTACACTCTAGCTGTTCTTTTCTAAAAAAAATTCAATATATGATTAACCATTGAGCCAATGATTTATTGAATCTTGACATGAACAAAATTTGATCTTTGTTAAAAATCAGTAAGGTTATAGAAAGCTTTTCATTCATTTTATGATATACATAATAATGAGTCGGAATGCAAAAAAAAATCAGATATGCAAATCGTTTAGAAAGAACTAGTACTAGTAAAAAAAAATAAGTATGGGTTTATTTAAATATGATTCTATAAAACTTTGATAATATTATCAATTTCTTCTAGTTATGTATTATTTGTTAAGGCTTGATAATATATTAATACTGTTTTTCTTCTTGGGAAGTATAATAATCGGTATTTGTAAACATATTTCAAGGTTATTTTTGGCAAGTGCTTACGACAACTTTCACAATCTTATCTCTTTCGGGGTTCTACAATAAATACAATCCGGCTTCATAAGAATATATATTTCATTAGATAATTATCATAACTTTTTTTTTATATAAATCTTATAAAAATAACTAAAGTCCAAAGATTCTATGATATTGTGGTAAAAAAAGCTTAGAATAAGTCTATCTTCTACTGCTTCCTTGTTGGTATTTTAACATGTAGCATTAAATATTGACACTCTTTATTAATCTATAGTTTCAAATGCACGAATCCCAATTTATGATGAGTACAATCATCTGTGATACAGAAGTTTAGAGGTTGGCTATTTGTCGTGGCAAAAACGTGCTATTTTAGAGTTGACTAAAGTATTTGATATAATAAAGTGTAGTTCTAGCGTAATCCATGATAATATTGCCTTATCAGTCCGTGAACCTGGTATTTGCTCTTATATACTTTTTAAAATAGTCTTAAAATTGTAAAAATATTTACACTTATTTTTCATCCCCGATTTTTAAGATATTTATTAGAATATGTATTCTCTATTTAGTTCTTCCAATAAAAACTAATTCCATAATATTTATGAACCATTTGAAATTACACACAAGGAGATTATTGGAATATATAAGAAAATATCCTCAGAATAAAATCACAATATTCTTATGATTGACTAATATGTTTTAAAATGCTTTTTCGCTGTCTAAATGGGCCATTTCAAACTCTACTTGCTTATTTTAGCAATGATGATTGACTTTGCAATTAAAATGTATAGAATTGGCTGTAAAGATAAGAGATAGAACAAGAATCCACTTAATATTATAACTCAGTCACTGATATTCTTCTCTTAACATAATGTGTTATCCATAAACCCACAGTATTTGCAGTATAACACTGCTTAAGAAAGATTTATTATAGAACACACTGAATTAAATCTAGTGGTCATTGTTCATAAAATAGAACCAAGCTTACTTACATTGAGAACTTTATAGTCATTCATTGACTCAATATTCATAATCACTTCAACTATCTCATTGTAACTGGTATTAACAATAGTACTTAATGATAACAAGGTATTGTTTCTAATACTGTATCTTAGGCTCAAGGCAAATAGAGTGTGAATTGTTTGACTTGTGAATTTTATGAGTGGAGGCTAGTGTATACCCCACTAGAATAGAGAAAGAAAAATGATTATTTGTTTTGATATTTCTCTCTTTTTTTATTTCTCACACTGAACATATAACTTAACACTCAAGTACTCATCAAGATGATCATAGCTGAGCAAGGTAATGTACTATTATTAACAAAGAGAAACAATAGAAGGAGGTGATAGACACTACCAAAGACTATTCTTGAGATAAAAAGGTAAGCAGTGTCTTCCTCTGGGCTTGAGATCATTGTAATCCACAAGACACAATCCTGACTCTTTTTCTAATAGATGATATATGGCTTATTATCTTTAAGACAGGTATTAAGTACAAGGTAAGCATACTATCTCTCTTGATTAAGTTATTAATAATACACTCTTCTGTTATTAGGCAAGTTAAGACTCTTCTCAGGTCGGTCCCAGGTGGTCTTTTCTTTCTTCTATATTGTCTAGGGTGTCTAGGGTATACTCCTGAGGATGGTTTTCTATCTCCCAAGGATAAAACACAAAGCCTTTAGGTTGTGGATTCTATTTCTATGATGGAATGCACTTGGGCAGTAGCTATAGCTATACTATAGTATTATCTATACTATTACAATAAACAATTTTATTCATCAACACTATTCCATTGATAATATAATTTGATATTGAGGTATCCACAAAAAGCAATAATTGTTCTGTCTGAAAAGGAAGGAGATATCACTGCCTAAAAACCAGAAAATCTTTGGGTGTGTAATAGCATAATTTGTCACTCATATTGCATATTTTGATTACAAATAAAACCCTTATCGATATATTTGATTATATTTTTCGGTTGAAATCAAACTTCTTATCCGGAGCAAACTGATTTGCTACAACATTCCTTTCTCACGTCATAGTGTTATTTCATACTGATTTTTCACTATGTATAGTACAGGACAACCGCAGCAAAGTTAATTTCACAAGGAGAGAAGTTTAATACACGTGCTTTTAGTGGTATAGTTATTCTGAAAGATTTTTTAACTATTACTTTCCTTCGTCTTAATTATAGATTAGTAATAGGCAATGATGGTATGTAACTTCTTCCTAATATAAATCAGACATGTTTATGATTTCTTTCTTCACTAAATTAGTAAACTCAAAATTTCAAACATTTTTATTTAGTTTGATTAGTTAGTTCCCTGACGAAACTTCGCATTGTCCTTGTGTATAGGCTAGATTAGTTGGATTCATGTGTACTTCATTGTAGGCATGATTGTTTACTCACTTGTATCGCAGTATAAAAGAATATAGAGAAAAATAAACAATTGGCTTCAGGCACACATAAGAGATACTATTTCATTATAATTTGTTCATTAGATCATAGTTATAGTATAAAATTAGTAGTAGTAGTAGTATAAAAGAAGTGAATAAGTGTATGAATAAAGATTAAAGTTCTACGACTCGGATGTTCTTTGATAACTAAGATCAACGACACACTGGTTACTAACTGACTTAATTGTACTACAGGGCTTTGACTCTTAAAACTAGCGGTGCTAAGGTTAATTTGTTTATCTTTTTGTGGTTGCCTTATTGAACATGCAATTAGAGGGGACAAGCTCATGACGTGGTTGGTAGGCTCTATGAGCTAACCAACTAAAGGTTCGATATTCGAACCCTAGTGGAGAACTTTGGTGTGCGGTTTTTTTCTGTCGGGGTGTGGTTTCTTCGTCTCTGTTGGTCGGCTTTTCTTTGCCTGCGTTTTTGTGGATTTCGGAGTTTTCCGCAGGCTTTTCCTTGACTCTGGTCGTATGGCCCTCGTGATAGATGGTTCTAAGTTGTGCTCTGTCGGAGAAATTTTCGTTTGATATAGTTTTTCCTGATTCGTTTCCTTCGTCTCTTGGACGTTAAGATATACATCAGGTGGCTTTTCTGGCTTTTAAGCGGTGGTATCTCCTTCTTTTTACGAGGGTCCCAAATTTTGCTGTTATATAGAACTGTGTTTAAAATTGAAGGTTTGCGGATATCCAAATATTTGTTTCTTTTTGTGGATACTTCACTGTCGTCAATGGTTCTTTAGTCCAAAGGGAATCTGGTCAGTTAACAGGTAGTTAAACTCTTCTGTTTAATATTTCTTATTGTTATGTCTTTTGTATTTTTCTATTAATAGTATTTAGCTTCAGGGGTATGTTATTGAATATTACAAACTATAATTATCCCTTAGTATTCGATAGCATCTTCTCAGTTTAGTAGTGAAAGTTGATATTTCCAAAAAGGGTTTTTGTTCCAATTATAGGAAATGTCTTTACGACATCACTATCAAATTGTATTATCAATAGAATATATTGTTTATGAATAAAATTGTTGATGGATAAAATTGTTTATTGTAATAGTATAGCTAATACTATATTATGACTATAGCTACTGCCCAAGTGCATTCCCTCGTAGCAATAAAACTCATATCCTAAAGGCCTTGTGTTTTATCCTTGGGAGATAGATAACTATGCTCAGGAGTATACCTTAGGTCTAAAGTCCAGTATTAGAAACAATACTTTGTAATCATTAAGTACTATTATTGAGAACAGTTACAATGAGACAGTTGGTGATTATGAATACTGAGTCAATAAATGACTATACTGTTCTTAATACATGTGAGTTTGGTTCTATTTTATGGACAGTGACCACTAAAGTTAATTCGGTGTGTTCTGTAACAAATCTTTCTTAAGCAGTGTTATACTGCAAATACTGTGGGTTTATGGATAACACATTATGTTAAGAGAAGAATATCAGTGACTGAGTTATAATATTAAGTGGATTCTTGTTCTATCTCTTATCTTTACAGCCAATTCTATACATTTTAATTGCAAAGTCAATCATCATTGCTAAAATAAGCAAGTAGAGTTTGAAATGGCCCATTTAGACAGCGAAAAAGCATTTTAAAACATATTAGTCAATCATAAGAATATTGCAATTTTATTCTCAAGATATTTCTTTATATATCTCAAAAATCTTTGGGTGTGTACTAAACTGAGAAAGGGATGCTATCGAATACTAAGGGATGATTATACACTATTTTCACTTATTATTGTCGCACTTTTAGAGAAAAATATGTCGCATTAATTAATTAAAATTTGGCATAGTAGAAGATTTAAAACTGGCGTATTCTAAGTACTTGAGGTTTTCTTACATTTTACTTTTCTTAAAAAATGAATAACATTGTGCACGAAGACGGCCAAGGAAATATCTATAATGATGAAGGAATAGCTGTTACAGTAGTGGAGATGGAGGTAGACGAGGATACGTACCCCATTGAGACGGTTACAAATTTCGGGATGTACCTTGACCTCAAACCACCTGAGAAGCCAGAAAGAAGAACTGTACAACAATCCGTAGATAGAAATGTCAATACGGAAGAGAATAACAGAGCTCCTGGCATCCACAGGCATTACAAAGATTCTAAGAAAGAGCAGTTATTTGTGTTGATTTATGAAAGGGGTATGAGCGTCAGAGCTGCTGCACTGAAACTTCAAATCAACCCACGCACTGCTCAGCGATGGTATTCAAACGATCAGCAGAATCCACAGACATTCATTTCCAGAAAAGGTAGTGGAAGGCCAGTTGGTAGACCAGCACTACTGGACGAAAGCCACAAAAGATTCTTAGTCGATTTATTGGACGATCAGCCCTCTTTAGTCTTGGATCAAATGATGGAGAGTTTGAGAACGTCTTTTATTGATTTAGAGATATCGAAAACAGCTCTAAAATTTTGTAAGATCAGTCTAAAAAGAGCCCATTTTCATTCAGTTGACCGCAATAGTCCTGAAAACATCAAGAATCGAAAGGAGTGGGTACAAAAATGGATGGAGACAGACATGGACTACATGAGCAACTGTATCTTTATAGATGAGGCGGCATTACACATCAACATGAAGCGTAATTTTGCTTGGTCAAAAGTAGGCACTCGTGCAGTAGTAAAAGTACCAAGAACGAGGGCCAAAACAACAACTATTATGGGAGCAACATCTGCTCAGAGCATTGTCAATATAAAAGTAAGACGGTCTCGATTTTTGCCTGCTTCAAAGAAGAAAAAAACTACTGGATCTGGTGGGCCTTCCCAGAAATAAAGCAAAGGCATTATTACTGGCCATTATATTAATTTCTTGAGCAATACAATGGATGTCATAGACAATTTTTCAGATGTTTTCAAGGACAATGACTTGATTATAGACAACGCTCCTATCCACATAAATGAAGATATTAAAAGCTTCATTGAAGGCTGTGGGTACAGGTGTGTCTATCTTCCCCCTTACCCACCAGAGTTGAATCCCATCGAGAAATTCTGGTCTGTTTGCAAAAGCAAGTTAAAAAGAGAAAGACTCTTGGAAGAAGAAACACTGTCATCTAGAATCGCCGATGCATCTAATCAAGTTCTTCTTGGTGATCTCAGAGGGTTTTGTAAATACTCTGTCGATAGATTTGAGGATTGCTTACAAGAGAAGCCTCTTTAAACATAAAACATTTATGTCGCATTTGTCGCATCCAACTTATACGCCAAATTTTAATTTATTAATGCGACAAGTTTTTTCCCAAAAGTGCGACAATAATAAGTGAAAATAGTGTAGTTTGTAGTATTTAATAGCATACCCCTGAAGCTAAATACTAGTAGTAGAAAATTACAAAAGACATAACAATAAAAAATATTAAACAGAAGAGTTTGACCACCTGTTAACTGACTAGGACCACCTTTGGACCAAAGAGTCATTGATGACTAATAAATAAATATTTTAAAGAGATAGCTACATAAATTATTATCCGAAGTATTTGACACAAATAGGTCGGTACTTGGGGTGAAAAAAAAAGTGATTTAAAAGCTGGACGCTTAGTCAAAGTAAACTGACTATTTTATTGTAGTTTTATAATTACACATGTATTCCATATCATATTCCTTGAATGATTTATCAATTCATAGTATTGTACTCAAAGTACTAGCTACATTGTGAAGTATGACGGTTGAATCTGATAATACGAGGCAGTTTGAATGGCAATGGCTTTAGAAATAGATAAGTACAATCATGGAACAGAGTCTAGATATATAAAATGTATATATAGCCATATTGTTAGAGATATCTAATACATAATATAGATTTTGGAGCAAACCCTTGTTTAGTTTAATACTAAACAATGACGTTTTCAATAGCGTATAAGTCTTTGTCTTCAAAGTCTTCTAATCTACACACCCAAAGATTTTTGAGATATATAAAGAAATATCTTGAGAATAAAATTGCAATATTCTTATGATTGACTAATATGTTTTAAAATGCTTTTTCGCTGTCTAAATGGGCCATTTCAAACTCTACTTGCTTATTTTAGCAATGATGATTGACTTTGCAATTAAAATGTATAGAATTGGCTGTAAAGATAAGAGATAGAACAAGAATCCACTTAATATTATAACTCAGTCACTGATATTCTTCTCTTAACATAATGTGTTATCCATAAACCCACAGTATTTGCAGTATAACACTGCTTAAGAAAGATTTGTTACAGAACACACCGAATTAACTTTAGTGGTCACTGTCCATAAAATAGAACCAAACTCACATGTATTAAGAACAGTATAGTCATTTATTGACTCAGTATTCATAATCACCAACTGTCTCATTGTAACTGTTCTCAATAATAGTACTTAATGATTACAAAGTATTGTTTCTAATACTGGACTTTAGACCTAAGGTATACTCCTGAGCATAGTTATCTATCTCCCAAGGATAAAACACAAGGCCTTTAGGATATGAGTTTTATTGCTACGAGGGAATGCACTTGGGCAGTAGCTATAGTCATAATATAGTATTAGCTATACTATTACAATAAACAATTTTATTCATAATGTCGTCTTTGAGTTTAACCAAAGGAAATCCGGACAGATCAAAGAGTAAACAAAGTCTGATTTTTATTGATGGGTCTTTCACACTTTTATACTTTCTAATTTCTAATTTCTACTATCTACTAATAAGCGCTATGGAAAGCTCCCTCTTGCTAATGTATCATCCCCTAGATATACGCCATGCTGCTAACTCTTCTACCACGTGAACCTGTTTAGGTAGTCTGTGTTTTTATTGACTGGGATGATCGGTAGTTCTATTTATGGAAGGTGATTATCCGACAATAAACCACATATCCTACAAAAAGAAATAATAATTTAGGTACTTCAAACCTTTTGATTTTAGACACAATTTCATAAAAAGTGCGTTATTTTTCGGACGTAAAGGGGAGGTTGTGTCATTGCTTCAAAAATAGAAAATCTTTGGCTGCGTAATTAATTCATAAATGTAGAGTTAAGGGTCGTTTAGACCATTGACAAAGAAGGAAGGTATTATCTGTGAACGTTTATTGGTTGAAGGTTAACTTTGAAGCATTTCTCACTTTTCTAGCTAGATTTATGTTTAATGAAAAGCTCTATAGAACCAAATGCATTATAAATCACTAAAGTAATGGCGCAGTATCCGTTCTTATTTCCTAAAATAACTTTTGTGTATTTGTTGTGATTTGTATTTTCTTGGTAAAAGTCACTTGTGTGAGATCCAGACAAAAATTGATAATCAGAGGTTAAAGTTGGCAGCCAGAAATTGAGGTTGATAGCGGGACTAAATCAAAGAATCTAAACCCAAAAATGAGTATATAATGAAGAGTATTTAGGTTCTCAATTATTATCTAGATTTCTTCTGTCATTTCTCTATTTTCATTTACGTTAATATTTGCCTAATTATCTATACCACCTCAAAATAAAAATCATCACAAAATGGAAGTTAGCGAGGAGAAGACTTCATATGTTGTAAAGACAGTCTACAACTATGAAGGTCGTGCTCACTCAATAGCACATTCAGTAAACACTGTTATTGACGATGTAGTTGGCCAACAAGGAACTTTTGGCGAACAAAACCATGCTGTTAATATCGAGGGTATATCATTTGTAACATTTTACTGTTCAAATTTGCTTATATCAAAACATAATAGACGCTGTCGAAGAATATGATAATTTAAAGCGGGAATTAACCAATATCAGTCGTCGACCCACTCATGACGGCAAAATTGAGGAAGGCACAGCCGAGGCAGAAGAGTTTAATCTCGACAATTTTCTGCGTGGAGTGAGCAATGAGGCAGAAAAGACAGGTGTTGTACAGAAGCAACTAGGTGTATCATGGAAAAACCTTGTTGTTAAGGTAATAGATTCAATCTACGCATAGAGATACTTATTATTGATAGGGCATGTCTGCAGAGGCACACACCATTGCTAACAATGCGAACTTCCTTATGGGGATTTTAAATATTCCTGCAATGATTTTTAAGCCAAAAATTCCCGAAGTCACTATTCTTCAAGAATTCAATGGGTTTTGTAAAAGTGGTGAGATGTTGCTGGTCCTAGGCCGTCCAGGTTCAGGGTGTACTACATTACTTAAAGTCATTGCCAATATGCGTAGCTCTTATACAAATATTGAGGGTGATGTATCTTACGGTGGAATTGACGCAATAACATTTAAAAAACATTACCGTGGCCAAGTGTGCTACAATTCAGAAGAAGATCAACACTATCCCACACTTACTGCCAAACAAACACTTCAGTTTGCCCTGCGCACAAAAACCCCAGGCAAACGTCTGCCCGATGAAACAAGAAAAGACTTTGTTGGTCGTGTACTGTATATGCTTGGAAACATGCTTGGTCTTACCAAGCAAATGAACACAGTCGTAGGCAATGCCTTTGTCCGTGGATTGTCAGGTGGTGAACGCAAACGTCTTTCTATTGCTGAACAAATGACGACGTCAAGTACTATCAATTGCTGGGATTGCTCTACTCGTGGGCTTGATGCTGCCTCTGCACTTGACTTTGTGCGTTCACTCCGTATTATGACAGATGTCCTTAACAAAACAACAGTTGCTACTTTGTATCAAGCCTCTAACAGCATATTCAAGTTGTTTGACAAGATTATTCTCTTGGACGGTGGCTACTGCCTTTATTTTGGCCCATCTGATCAAGCCAAGACCTATTTTGAAGATTTAGGCTTCTACTGTCCTCCTCGAAAGTCTGTTCCTGATTTCTTGACTGGTATCTGCAACCCCATTGAGAGAGAGTTCAGACCAGGATTTGAAAACTCTGTACCCCAGTTTCCTGTTGAATTCCAAGAAAGATACAAAAAGTCAGACGTTTATAGAGAAATGATGGCTGAACTTGATAGCTACGAAAGCCAGGTGAAGGCCACATATCAGGCTGATGATTTCAAGCAAGCAATGTTGGATGAACATCAGAAGCGTGCTCCTAGAAGCTCACCTTATATCTCATCTTTCTATCAACAAGTATCAGCTCTTGTTGTGCGTCAATATCATCTCTTGATCACAGACAGAGAGGCCCTAATCTCACGCTACGGCACTATTCTCATTCAATCTCTTATCACGGCTTCTTGTTTCTATAACCTCCCTCTCAGTGGCACTGGTGCATTTTCTCGTGGTGGTGCTCTATTTTTTTCTATTCTCTTTAACTCTCTTGTTGCTCAGACTGAGCTTGTCAACTTTATGATGGGCCGTCCTGTACTTGACAAACATAAACAATACGCTCTCTACCGCCCTTCTGCCTACTACGTTTCTCTAGTTGTCATGGACATTCCATACTCATTGGCTCAAGGTAAACTAAATAGCATTCTAACTATTGACTAACGTGTTTTTTTATGTTTAGTAATACTTTATGGTCTCTGTTCATACTTTATTTCTGGTTTCAACTTAACGGCTGGGAAGTTCTTTACTTTCTTGGTCATTCTATTCTTTGTCAATATGACTATGAATGGGTTTTTCCGTATGTTTGGTACCTTTACAAGAAGTTTCTTTGTTGCTACACAGATGTCCGGATTTATGATTATTGCCTCTTTCAACTATGTTGGTTACAGTAGGTAGATCTTTTCATAACAATAAGCATCTCTAACGTATGTATTTAGTTATTCCATATCCTAAAATGCACCCTTGGTTATACTGGTACTACTGGATAAACCCCCTCGCTTATGCCTACAAAGCTCTCTTGGTCAATGAAATGAATGAACAAAGCTACACATGTGAAGGCCCTGGAAACTCAATTCCTTATGGTCCTGGCTATGATAACTGGGATAACAAAATATGCACAATGGTGGGCGGTGTTCCTGGCCAAAACCATGTACTGGGTCAAGACTACCTTTACCAAGCTTTGAGCTATCGTGTCTCAGAGGCTTGGGCTCCTGACTTTATTGTAGTTATTGCCTTCTTCCTATTGTATACTGCCATTTGTGCTGTAGCCATGGAATACTTTGATAGTGACTCTGGTGGAAATGTAACTAAGTTCTATCTTCCTGGAAAGGCACCCAAGACTCGCACAGATGAAGAGGAGAAAGAGCGCCGTACACGTCAAAACGATATTACCGAACAAATGGAGAGCATGTCTGAGGGCACCACTTTCTCTTGGCAAAACATCCAATACACTGTACCCATTCCTGGTGGCGAGCTGTCTCTTTTGAATGGCATCAATGGTATAGTGAAGCCTGGCCACTTGACTGCATTAATGGGTTCCTCGGGTGCTGGAAAAACCACACTATTGGATGTACTTGCTCGTCGTAAGACCACCGGAAAAGTAGAAGGCACTGTTTATTTGAATGGAGAGGCTTTGATGAATGATTTTGAACGTATTACTGGTTACTGTGAACAAATGGACGTCCACCAACCTGCTGTTACTGTTCGTGAGGCTCTTCGCTTTTCTGCCTACTTGCGTCAAGATGCATCTGTTCCCAAAGCTGAGAAGAATGAGTACGTTGAAAAGATCATTCAACTTTTGGAGATGGAGGATATTGCCGATGCTCAGATTGGCATGGTTGAGGCTGGTGCTGGCATCTCTGTTGAAGAACGTAAACGCTTGACCATTGGTATGGAATTGGTTAGCAAGCCCCAGTTGCTTTTCTTGGATGAGCCTACTTCTGGCCTGGATGCACAAAGCTCTTACAACATCATTCGCTTCATTCGTAAGCTTGCTGATTCTGGATGGCCTGTGTTGTGTACTATCCACCAGCCCTCCTCAATTCTATTTAGCCACTTTGATCACTTGCTGCTACTTGTTCGTGGTGGTAAGACTGCCTACTATGGTGAGATTGGCCAAGACTCTCGCACGATGATCAATTACTTTGAGTCCAATGGTGGCCCCACCTGCTCTCCTGAAGCCAACCCTGCTGAATACATTCTTGAAGTAGTAGGTGCTGGTACTGCTGGAAAGGCTGCTCGTGACTGGGCAGATGTTTGGGCTTCTTCTAATGAAGCAAAATTGCTGGATGCTGAATTACAAGAAATCGACAAAAACTCCAAGACTGTTGATCGTGAAGTAAAGACTTATGCTGCTTCTCATTGGACCCAGTTCAGAATTGTGTTTGGCAGAATGACATTGGCTTACTGGCGTTCACCTGATTACAACATTGGTCGTTTCATCAACTTAATGCTGACCTCTCTCTTTACTGGCTTCACCTACTGGAAACTCTCAAGCTCCTCCTCAGATATGCAGAACAAACTCTTTGCTCTTTTTTCTACCTTTATTATGGCTATAACTCTTATTATTCTTGCACAGCCAAAGTTCATGGTAGAACGTCAATTTTTCCGTTGTGAATATGCATCTCGCTATTATAGCTGGTTCCCGTGGGCTGTCTCTACTCTATTAGTGGAGATTCCTTACGTACTTATATTCGCTGCATTCTTCATGTTTGGATTCTACTGGACTGCTGGTATGACTAACATCTCAGGTGTTGTTGGCTACTTCTATATCATGTTTGTTGCTATTGTTCTCTGGTCTATCTACTTTGGTTTTGTTATTGCCGCTTTCTCAGAAAATCCTACTGCTGCAGCTGTTCTGAACCCACTTATTCTGTCAATGCTTATTCTCTTCTGTGGTTTAATGCAGCCTCCTTCCGCCATGCCTCATTTCTGGAGTTCCTGGATGTACTGGGTTGATCCTTTCCATTACTATATTGAGGGTCTTGGTGTCAATGAACTTTCAAATATTAATGTGGAATGCACAGACAATGATCTTCTCAGATTTACACAACCTGTTGGAAAAACTTGTGGTGAATATATGAGCAACTTTTTCAGCTATGGAGGATCTGGTTATATTGTCAATTCTAATGCAACCCAACCTGAACAATGCGGCTACTGTATCTATAACTCTGGCAAAGAGTTTTACTCTTTAACCTTTGGCTGGGATGTTGCAAACAAATGGCGCAACTTTGGTGTTCTTGTTGCATTCTGTGGCTTCAATATTATTGTGTTTCTTGGTCTTGTCTACTGGAAGAGAAAAGGACGTAGATAAACAACCTCTTTCTGCTTATTCTTTTTTCTAGAATATATTCTCTTTATATTACTAGCCAATAATAATGTAACTTTATATCTTTCTTTTTTGTGAACTTTAAATTTAAACTTCCAAAATCTAATATTGTTAATAAAACATATACAATATAAATATTCTCTTATAAGAAGCTCAATTAAAGTGACATGTTCAATTCCATATGAGTTTTTAGTGTATTGATTGTATCTTTATCCAATGTAAATATATGCTAAAGACATAGAGGAGTTGGACAATTTTATCTATGAATTAATAAATAGCTGACTCGTCCAAGTCTGATAAATTCTTTGTAAATTGCACTTGTCATAATCATAAAGACATAACTCTCATGCAGAATATTTTCATTTAGATTTGATATAAAGAATAGCATGATAATAAAGAATAGATATGAATGATACATCCAAGTCCTTAACTTTTATAGTTATATCCTGTAGTCTTAAAAGGTGAACCGTATTTACCAACTCACTAAAACAAGCCTTCGTTGATATACTGGCATTTTTATCATACGTACACATATAACTAGTGTCAATACTGACAGTAAACATAAAATCAAAACAAGAGATTTTTTTTCATTATATCTTTTGAATCTTAATCCTTTATCACAATACTATGGAATAATACTTCTATAGCTGAAAAATCATTAAAGTTATAATACAGTTCAAAGTATTTTTTTATTTATTTTTGGGCGTGATTTGTTATTCGCACATTGGGCATATTAGCCGCCCTATGAAATTGTTTGAAAATAAAATGGGATAGACATAGAAACACTTCAAATACGAAAGTGAAAAAAAATTCAGAAGAATGAGAGACAGAAGAATAGAGAAATGTAAAACCTCAAATGAGAAAAATACGATGAGATATGAGTAGGGATGAAAGTAAATGATAATTATGAATAAACATTCAAAGAGCTATAAAGTCAGCAAGGAAACAGGGACACCAAAAAGATAACCGTCATCTTGTGGCGATTCGAAATCCAACGAGGGATACTTAGAGCAACTCGGACAATCCTGAAAATAAATACAGTAACTACACTAGCAGCTTCTGGCTTTGCTAAACAGATTAAGAATGGGTGGTAGAGGAGCGATCGGAGGAAAAAACGACATTATACAGTGGCTTCCAAAAAAACAAGGAAGGTTTTTCATGTCCCGGTATGCTTCTGCAATAGGAAACACTTATTACTTGTAACAAAAACACACAGTAGAGACTTAAAAATTGGATGAAGTATAAAAAAGGTCAATAGAATAGTATATACAAGTTTATTGAGTAAAAACCCTTAGTATTTGGTGTTTATATCCTTGGCATCTCCGCCCCATACTATCAATGAGGGTGTCTGTTGCTTCTTTCGATATTTTACCCTATTACAGCATTAGGGCAGTCTCCAGCTTCTGTTTGGTGGAATATATTCTCCTGTAATTCCTAATCATCTTTTTGATGTGGGCCTACAGATGCTGACTTGGATTAAGATTGGAACTTCGTGAGGGTCGGTAAAGAGTCACTATTATACCATTTTCTACCTTCTAATTGAGTTATTTTAGTCGTATAGGGACTAACATTATACTCATGTAGTCAATAACTAACTCCGGGGTTTAGGAGAGAGAGAATTACTTGAGCTCGTGGCAGTAGACGTCTCCCAACACATCAATGTACTTGTCAGAGTTTATCCCACCCTCCACTACGATCCATCTCCCAACACCTTCCCCATTGAAACAGCCCCATACTATCACTCCACCACCTCCAAACCTTTTTGTCTCTGAGAGATTCTCAGACTAGAAGGAAGTGCCATATTTCTTAATGGCTTTGATCCCCCTGTCAAGGCCTATGAACTCGACTCTAGATTCAGACGACCTCTTGCCACTGCTCATGGGCCCAACCAATGTGCTTACGAGCCCACTGAAATCTTGCCTACATATACTTCTTGGTGAAAAGATGCTTGATAACTGTACTGAAAGAGTGGAAACCTATCTCACTGAGATACTCCTTCAAGGTCTGGTGAAAAGGACACTTGGGTTATGGAGGGCGATCAATCTCAACTCTAATCAGTCCGTCGAAATTCATTAAAATTAGGACAGTGCATATTTGCATAATGAAACTAGAGAAGTTTACTGACAAAAAATAATACTATTCTTAAAACTTCATTTAAATATCTGCTTCCGAGAACACATACAAAAATACGCTTTAATGAACTGATCAACAGCTTTATTAGCTTCATAAGCAGTAGTAAATATAAAATGAATATAGACTTTTTCTCAAAGTAATTAGTCCATATTTAAAAGTGTGATGGTGTTACTGACAGGATACAATGCATTTTTAGTAAGATAAACGTTGAGAATATATCTATAGATGGCAGCACTGCCTCTAAAAAGGTATATTTAAATGCTATGAAGAAAAATAATAATATTCTCAGCTTTATAAAATCTTATGTCTAAACTCAAAGAATAGTTGGTAACTACAAGAAGACAATACCAGTTGACATACCAGTACTATCATAGATCTGTAGAATGTAGTATATCAAGGAAGATAGTTAACTATTTCATGAAAACTATTACTAATAAAATGAAGAGAAGATACCAAACTATGATAGTTGATATAAAAAAAACACAGATCAAATACTAAGTATTATAGTAATAAACCCTTTTCTATTAATAAGAATCATTTTGTTTACTTATTGAAGAAAGGCTCCAAAACTTCAATAAGTAAGTAAAATAGTGTTTCCAGTAAGGTAAAATAAACGATGAAAATGGAGTGTTACTCGAAATTTGAAGCCCTTCATTGATTTTCGCAGGTTATCTTATAAGATATGAGTATAAGCTAAATCTTAGACTAGTGCGTTAAATATCTAGTGTCAAGTTTTTAAAAAAAATACCTAAGCTCTGGGGATAGTCACCAGCTAAAGACGATACCAGCAGCTGTATCGGCAGGATGGAAAATAAAAAGTGACAATGCAATCATGTTCAGCTGACTACCCCAAAGTCCGGATTTGAATTTAATCGATCATGGCTAAGCTTATGTAAAATAAAGGACCATTTATACTTATAGAGTGATATACACCAGAAAATACTGGTTTGAGGCTGCTTTGATACCGGGATAGAGTAAAGTGTCTACAGACCACACTTCTAACCTTCAACAACCTCATTGTTGGTATAGAGCAAAGATATCAAACTTGAGTAAATACTTAAGTCATCTATAGCTAATACCAATTGATTTTAATTTATAAGATATAAATGTGACTGAATGGTACTGAATGGTACTGAATGGTACTCATTGTCTTATCTATTGAAAGTATAAAATCTATCTAGCAAACTTGGAAGTGAAAGTCAAGGAAAGCTGAATCTAAATATCGAAATGATTAATCTCGATTTCAAAGAAAAACTAATTTTCATAGATCTTTTTTTTTCAGCATCTAAACCTGAACAACCATTGAAAAGATGTATATTTGTTGTTGCCACAATCAGTTCAAATATTCAATTTGTTTATTGAAACTGAGAAAAGAACGTTTCAGTCAATCTGAGAAGTATATTGGGAATTAAGAGCCACTAATTCGCTCTATATAGTATACACATATCAGGTGTATAGCTTTATCAGATTTATGTGAGACTCATCCGAGAATTTTTCATACTAAAAACAGTAGATCTGTGTTTAGATACATTCATGTGGTAACCTTATTGTTTGTATTTGGTAGAAGTATTTTTTTTAATCTTTGAGTTAACTAATAGTTGAGAAATAAAGCTTAGCTAATTCATAGGGTCTGAAACTATATATGTGAAACTAGAAATATAGGAATTCATTTGAAATGATATCATTCTAAATTTTAGGATATGGATTGACTTTAATAGATAGAAAAATAGAGCATTAAGAATCTCCTGTAGTTGAGACTTTATAAGGATATTTACATTAAAGCAAACATTTAGGGAAGTGATAACTGAAAGAGCTGACAAGTCAATAGAGTAAAAAAAATGAGCATGCATCTTCCCACTGCGATTAAGATGCTTTATTTTCATATTTGTTTACCGTCTTGATCTTTTAAAAGATTAAAAGCATCAACTAGTATTTAACATACCAAATACTATTGTTTATTTTGATAACGATACTCTTTTGTATTATTATTTTTCAAGAAAAGAGTGTTTTCATAGAAGCACTGTTCATTCATCGATTCTAGTGAGTCTTTATCTTTTAAAAAATAAAAATAAAAAAGTACTACAGTTCGTTTTACTAAAATAGTATTGTTAGAAATGCAGAAAATAAGGATGATATTTTATATTTTAAATAGAATTTACATCGTGATAGTGTGTTTCTCGTGCTTTGTTGACATTTGAAGATAAATCAGTGTTCCATCTTTAAGGAATATTAGACATTGACCCTCTATACCCTAACTTCTCTTATTATTCTTATTACTTTTAAGACATTCTCCTGAAAATAAATACATATTTATTTGCTTGAAAAACACCTTTGTACGAGAAAGAAAACTATCAAGTGATATTAACTAAACATTCTATCATAAAATCGTTCTACTTTCAAAGATCTGTTACATGTCTGTTACATGTCTGTTATATGTCTGTTATATGTCTGTTATATTTAAGCTTCTCAAGACTGTTAGTCATTTAAACTTATTGGTATAGGTTTTAAACAGAAACAAAGTTATGGGATAAAACTATGTTTGCATTTTTCTCAGTTGTTCAACCCTTTTTTATGCCTTCAGATTCATTTTGGTAGTGAAATAGAATATGATATATATCTTAGTAAATAACACAAATAACATATACTCTTTTTAATAACGTATAGTCAAAGTGTTGGCTTCTCCCTCTTTCTTATTCTCCTCCTTAATCAAACACCAATGCTTTATTATTATCGGCCTATTCTATATCTATCAATAGTTAGACAAATACATTTTTGAATAGCGTAGACTACTTTGTATCTATGCATTATTTAGATAGCTATGTTAATTAAAATATACTTTAGTATAATAGGTTATCATAGCGCATTGTAGTGTGAAATTATTAGTTTAAGTATAAAGATCTCACTAAAGAAATAAGTTTGAATAGATGCAGTTAGAGACTTGTTAATAAAGGAGTACTCGATTTGATATTTATGATACTAAACAGCCTTTTACAACACTTCTTCAAAGAGAGTCCCTGCATGTGGAAGAGTTTTTCCGGGACTATAATTGGAACAAGGAGAGATAGAAATAATAGAGTCACTTGAATCATAGGAAAATACACGATTTTATAGACATACATATGAATGATCATTCATTTTTTAGTCTTAGAGTATATTCAAGTTCAGTGTCATTACAATATTAAGGGTATGATCCTAGTATTTTTAATCAGTAGGTATCACCAGATTGTTGAGGCGGTCTGATCGGTGCACCATACTAAGCAACAAAGAGAGTAGGGGTCCATACACCTTCTCTCCTTTTCTCACCCCCCCTCCATTAACTAGTGTCCTGCTGATAACAATGCTTCTTGTTTTTGAACGGACTTTTTTCTGGGATTCCATTTATTTTTGGCTATAATAGTGATGTCTTTGCCTGAGACTTCCATCTTCTTATTATTATTGTTATTCTCTTGTATTCAATATAATATATACGTAGCTTTTAATTCATAATGCCGCGAAAATACTTTCTTGGTTGGGATGTTGCAGTTCAGAGATGGTTTGGTGGTGCTAAATCAGAGATCAATGAGGTTCATCTTGGTAAGTGTTTATCGTTAATGTATTATATTAACCCTTTTCTCTAGATATGATATTGACAGGCAGTACTTGCTCTCCTATCTCTCTCGATGATTTCCGTGCCTTTCTACAATTCAAGGAACATACAGCAGAAAACCTGGATTTTTACTACTGGTATATCGGCTACTGTGAGCGCTTTCACCATTTACCTAAAGAGGTTCAAGATCTCTCACCGCCACCTAATGAAAAGCCACATCCCAAGAATACCAAAGAGTTGCCGGCTTATGAGAAGGTTACCACCAAGAGTGACATGTTTGGAGAATTTAGTGCCAACAATACGGAAAACCTTTCATCTTTTGTGGTTGAAGAGGGTGCCGAGAAACAGCCTTTCCGTGATGAAGTGAACACAGTTCTACGGACCTTCTTTCACCCTGACTCTTTCAAAGAACTTAATGTTATTGGTTATCAAAATCGGTACACTGTTCATTGGGGTACACGCACAACTCACCCAGAAGTATTTGAAGAAGCTCATCAACATATTCGACAACTGATGGAGAAATCAAGTTTGAAAAACTTTATTCATTATGCTGTTCAAAACATTCGATACAGCTGGATTATGTTGCACTACATGGGCACCTTTTTCAACTTTATGCATGTTGTATCTGTGTTTTATTATACATATTCTCACCACATGTGTCGATGGTACAGAATAGCCATTTTTCCGTTTACGTTTCTTTTCTTGATGTCTCTGCTATCGGGTCGATCGGGATTCTGTACCATTCGTGGCTCCTTC
The DNA here is from genome assembly GCA_025094145.1 of Spinellus fusiger. Taxonomy (NCBI): domain Eukaryota; kingdom Fungi; phylum Mucoromycota; class Mucoromycetes; order Mucorales; family Phycomycetaceae; genus Spinellus; species Spinellus fusiger. The sequence goes on along the minus strand of JALLLS010000009.1, from coordinate 305,997 downwards.
AAATTTCGACAGACCCCACTTTATGAATTGGATGACCAAATGTTTAAAAATAAAAAGAGTGATAGTGACAGCATTTCCGACCTTACATCTATCATTGATTCCAATATCATTCGGAAACAACGAGTAAGTCTTTTATATTTATAAATATGTATATTATATCCTCTGTTTATTTACCTACTCTATTCCAGACAATGATATTTCATATCTGGGTATCTTCTCTACTGCTGGCCTTGTGTACAACAATTCCAGCTTTAGTAATTACCAATGAATATGATCCATTGCCCACATTAACACCTTAAATTGTATTCCTTAGCCCTTCTTTTCTTCGAAACAATCCATTGGTTGTTCTCCTACCTCTCTTTTTCTTCTAAATAATTTGTTTATCATTGTTCTATCCTTTGTTTTGTTTGCTATTCTTTATAAATGCCATAATGGTTAATCTCTTTCTTTTATATTCCTATCTTTTACATCCCTAAGCAGTTTATTTATTTTATTGGTAAACAATAACCCCATCACTATTACTACTACTACTACTGATATTATATAATAAAAGACTATGTTCTTGCATATAACAATTTTTTATCAATGCAGAGAGAATATTTATTTTCCTATCCTGTCTTACATTTATTAGCATGACCGTGCTACCATTATTATGCTTTTGCTTCACTATGGTGTGTACATAAATCTACACAAATAGACATTAATAGGCTGATCATACTGCTCCAGAAGTATAATCAAGTAGAAAATAAAGATAATTTTTTACTACACACCCAAAGATTTTTCTGGCTTTTAGGTGGGGATATCTCCTTCCTTTTACGTAAAAGAAAAACGCTCGTTATATGGTACTGTGTTTAAAATTAAGAGATTTGCGGATATCTAAATAATTGTTTCTTTTTGTGGATACCTCAATATCAAATTGTATTATCAGTAAAATATATTGTTTATGAGTAATATTGTTTATTGTAATAGTATAGCTAATAGTATAGTATGTACTATAGCTACTGCCTAAGTGAACTCCCTCATAGCAATAGAATCCACACCCTAAAAACCCAATTCTTTGTTCTTGGAAGATAGATAACTATGCTCAGTAGTACAACCTAGAGACCCTAGATAGTACAGAAGACCACCTGAGACTGACTTGAGAAGAGCCTTAACTTGCCTAATAACAATACAATGAATGTCTTGTGGAATACAATGAGCACAAGCCCAGATGAAGACACTGCTTACCTTTTTATCTCAAGAATACCCTCTAGTGGTGTCTACAACTTCTTTCTATTGTTTATCTTTGTTAATAATAGTACATTACCTTGATTAGTTATGCTCATATTGAAAAGTGCTTAAGTATCAAGTTGTATGGACAGTGTAAGAAATAACAAGATAATAACAAGATCAAAGAATAAAAAATATTTTCATTCTGGTGAGGTATACAGTCCCACGCAAAAATGAGTAGACAGTAAATCAATTTTTAATTTTTATTTTACAGTTGTGGGCAATGATAAAGGGACTAGAGTGATTAAAATAAAGAATCTGTTACAAAGTGCTGAGAAATATTTTTATAATGAGGATGTAGACAATCATTTGAAGAACAACTGTTCCAAATCCTGTGTTATTCCATGAATATTTTATTATAAACATCTTGTGCTGATAGATATGCAAACTTTATGCTTTAGCACAACTTAGTTTTCAAATCACAGATTTAATCAATGGTATATGAAGACCAATTATAAAACAGAGATAGTATAAAAATAAATGGTCAACGCATCTTTATTCTCTTTTCTTCATAGAACGTGCTCTAAAGATCGTAGCAGTGAAGGACTCAATCACTAGTATTGGATGGAAACCGGGTTATCTCTGTCAAGACATACATCTTCAACAGTCAATTGTGGAAGGTTTGCAATATACTTCGAGGAGAGAGACAGAGTCAACCCAGTGTTGCATAACTAATTATTCAAATGAAAGTACTCCTGCTGTGGAAAACCAGAATGTCAATGGTTTACTCCCATTTCGTAAAATGAAGCCTTTGATCTTTATAAATCAACAACAATCAGACAAACATCTAGCTAGTAGTAGCTAATCCACCAAAACATCAAAACATCAAAGAAGAATCCGGTGTAGTTATCACTGCACTAAACTAAGATACACATAAGTCTTTTTTTGAATCATACTACATTTCTATACTATAATTTCCCCAAAGATGCACCAATACTTTACGACAATAGTGTAGCTATTGCTAGAATAGGCAGACAGAGTTTGAAGTAGTTCATTTAGACAGCAAAAATACTATTTTAAAACACATTAGCCAATCATAAGAATATTGCGATTTTATTGTTCGTGTATTTACTTTTATATCCCAAAAATCTTTAGGTGTGTATAAATGCTGCTCGTTTACAAAAAAGAAGCAAATACTGCTCTTTATTAGTTTTTTTTTTTTTTTGGTATACTAGCAATCTGTTTGTTTTAGTAACGATGTAATATAAGTTTACATTAAACAATAATATTTATAATAATAACTTTTAACATATTAGAAAGAGAAAAAGAGAAAAAAAGTTGAAAGCGATACCTGTTATTATTTGATATTATCTTTATGAAAAAACAAACACCAAATGACTACATACTAAAGACAAAGATGGAAGAAACCTTATAGATTTACTCTCTATAGAGAGAAGGGCAATTTTTTTCTTTAATGAAACAAAGTGTTCAATATAGAGTGCCAGAGATGTTGGCCAACTAACTGATGATTTTTATCCTATATAAACTAAGTAGTATGCTTCTATATTCTATGAAATAGCTTGTACAGTGTCTGCTATTCATGCTTATATTATCTGTTCAGATTTAGTTGGGATATCTTTACTATAATATAATATACTGTTTCTAACCAAGTCTCAAGAGAATGGATATAAATAGCATACATAGTTAGGTACAAAAATTAGTAATAGGTGTTGTTCTATAAAACCAACTATCATTTGCTATGTATCTATTATTCTTTAATCATCAGGATCCTTTTTAATGGAAGGAGTAAAGAGAGTCGCCTAGTGTGGCTACATGTGACATCTAAATGATGTGTGGTTGTACTTACTATAAAATGATATATGTAGCTACATATGTTAGACCTGTCCCTATCTTTTTCTTTCTCCTACCATTAGCATAGGATGTGTTAAAAGTCACTACTAAAGATGTAGCTCTATCTGAAATTAGACTGTGTACTCTATAAGTAACAAAATAAGCCTTCACATATCTTCCTTTTCTTCTTAGATTGCATTAGTATTGAAAGATATTTTTATATAACCCTAATCTACTTGTACTTATATTTATAAAAGTATTGCTGATCAAACAATACTATTATTTAAAATTAAAATATCGAAAACAAGGTAGTTTTTCTTTTTTGAAAAGAGAAAATAGGAGAAAACCAGGAGTGATTCTATAGGTAAATCAGGAGACTGTTAACTTAACTTGTAAACAAGTCTCTTTTGATTTCTAAAATCATTTACAATTAACGATGTCATTATATTAGCTCTATCTATCTGAAGGTATGATCTGGGGTCGAAGTACTAAAAAGTTTATCCGCCTTTACCTCTAGGGTAATCTATTGCTTGAGGAAACCTAAAAGAAAGTATAAAATTTGTCTGTGCCAAACCCGATCGTCCGGCACGAAGAAAAGGTTACTTTTGTAGTTCCATACATCAAATAAAAGATTTTTATTTTCTCTTATACTTAACCCTAACATTTTGAAGGGGCCTGTTGCTCGCGTTTTCTTTTTACGCTACACACCATACTATTCTTCAATAAGGCACTATTTTATCTATGCAAGTGTCAGAGTCCAAAGACTGAACAACCTCAGTGAAGCCTATACACTTTTTGTTTTATTGTTTACTTCCCAAAGGGTCGAGCGATGAAGTTTAAAGATATACCAGACTAAGAACACAAAAAGATAAGAAAAAGAAAACTGAAAGTTGCATACAGCTCTTGGACTGAAAACAATGTAAACATCTTTCTGTTATCTGTTAGTACTAGTTATTTGGGCACACGGATAGCCTTTTTTATTGGTATGGATTTCATCATCCGAGCCCTATCTCTTTCTCTCTTTTTTTCCAGGTTTCAAGGCCCTTGCTCTGAGTTTATATGAGTTTACTTTGTGACTGTACATCAGGCGATACAGGCTCCAAGCGAGACCCGAGAATCAATAAGTGCTCTATATTAATAAATAATAACTCCTTTTAATAGCCCTAAAAAGAAAAAGAAAAAAAGAAAAAGAAAAATGTAGCAATAGTAATGGTAGTAGTATTCTCTATTTAAAAGATAAATAAGCTTCTTATATATATATATTCTGTAAAAAATATTTCCTATTCTATATGAATAATCAAGAGAAGAATAAGAGGGAAAAGGAAAGAAAAAAAAAGATATCTGATCTTCTATAATTAGCAAGTCAGCATCTCTCGAGGAAACTCGGCATCAGAATCAACGAGTAAAAAAGTCTTTGGTAATCAGATTCACTTTCATTGGCCAGCAAGAATGATGACAAACAGCAGAAAAAGACTTGCATTTCCTTAATCGCTTATCAGATTGGTTTATTTTATTTTCAGGTCATAAATAGGCTTTTGTTTTGCTTTGTACGCTTGTTTGCTTCTTGTTTACATTTTCATAAATACAATGGAAGACGACTATGACTATGAATCACTCGGTAACCAGTCTACTCTGGTCCAAAATGCTATGGCTGGTGCCTTGGCCGGTATTGCTGAACACAGTGCCATGTATCCATTGGATAGTATCAAGGTAAACCTCTTTTTCTTTTCTCCCTTCCCCCTTCTCCTTGTTTCCGAACAATCCTATTCATAGTGATAGACTCGTACGCAAGTGATTCAAACTGTCAGAACACCTGCTTTATCGGCTGCTCTTCCCCACACCTCTATTACAGTCCAGTCTACAAATCCGATTGCCTTTAAAACGGTCCAGTCGACAGCTTCTCTTTGGAGGGGAGTAAACTCGGTGGTGATGGGTGCAGGCCCTGCCCACGCACTTCATTTTGCTACTTATGAAGCATGCAAAGACGCATTTGGCGCAAACCAACCTGGCCATCATCTATTGGCAGCAGCAGCAGCAGCAGCATGTGCTACATTGGCTCATGATAGCTTAATGAACCCATTTGATGGTAAGCTCTATCTTATAGAACAAGAAACAAGAAACAGACGTCTAACTAGTTTTATTTATTTATTTACAAATGAATGAATGATGCATCAATAGTCATCAAGCAGCGTATGCAGTTGAGGGATTCCACTTACCAGACTGTGCGTGAATGTGCTCGCAAGGTGTATGCCAAAGAAGGCCTCAAGGCATTTTATGTATCTCTTCCCACTACATTTGCCATGTCTGTTCCATTTCAGTCTATTCAGTTTGCTACTTATGAATATTTCCGTAAAGTCATAAATCCCAGTGGAGAGTATGATCCAAAGACACATGTAGCAGCAGGTGGTTTGGCAGGCATGGTAGCCTCTTCTATTACGACGCCTTTGGATGTAGCGAAAACACTTTTGCAAACACGTGGACAGAGCCATGATCCTCGTATCCGTGCTGCTATGGGGCTGAGAGATGCTGCCAGAATTATCAGGGAGCGTTATGGCATAAGAGGATTTTTCAGAGGATTTCAGCCACGTGTTCTTACACATATGCCAAGTGCTGCTATCAGTTGGAGCGTATATGAATACTTCAAGTGGTTTGTTGCTAGGGACACTACAAGCCAAGACAAGAGTCTTCTCCATCTTTAATCCTATGTGTGTGTATATATCTATCTATCTATCTATCTGTTTCATTTTCTCCCTTTCTGCCATTTACTGCTATTGCTGCCGTTGATTGCTTGTACATAGAAACAAAACCACCAAAAGTAATAAAGCATTAAAAGTCATTATTACCCCTGCAAAGGCAAGGCTCTTGTTATTACTATTACTGCTCATCTTAAATAATAATAATTTAAGATGAGCAGTAATAATCTTTCCCCTAGATCCAGTCACTTGGAGAATGGACTGCTTATGATTGCAAGTCACCTGTTTCTTGGGATAGCCAGAGATAGCAATGACAGTATGCAAGACTCTCTCCACCAAGACCTGCCCACAGATCAAGACATAAGTCAGGACATAAGTCAGGACACTGCTCAGGACATTGAAACCCTACAGCAGAAAGATGTTAGCACTGGAAATACGCCCCCACCCACTCCCTGGATAGACACAGACACTATCTCAGGCCTACGACTCAAGTAAGTGGAGTACTACACTCTCTCACTGATCAAATAGCAAGAAAGCGCATGACATCTGTCGTGGATATGGAAATGAGACTCATGACATGTCGGTTTATTCCTGTTCATCGGCTTGAAGAGCACGCTGCACTCTTTCATGCCACTCGCATTGGTGTAAAACCCCTTTCTGACTGGGCTACAGTGGGTGTGATAGATCGTTGTCTCACCAAGGACAAATTCACAGTGGCAAAAGTCACCAACTTAAGAGGCCATTATTTCCATGTGTTCATCTTTGGCTTGCCTCATAGACAATACAGGCTTAAGGTGGGAAGTGTAATTGCAATCTATAGACCCATTGTCCTACAGCCTACAGAGGTAAAATGCACTGACACTCATCATGAGAAGAAGGAGAAGAAGAAGGAACACTATCAAGATGAGCCCGCCTTATAAACCCGCCTTATAGACTCACCATATTATATTCTAGTTGAATTCATCCGTGGCACTGTATGTGAATGACAAGAAGCAGATATGGGTTGTGGGAGAGAGTAAGGATTTGGCCAAGTGTCAAGCATTTGTGAGTTCAGATAAACAATGCGATGTTATGATTGACAGGTATTTTCTCCCCAAAATGAACAGTAGAAGATACTCACCTATCAAGTCGTGCAGGAGAATTCTGCGATAGTCATATTAAAAGAGCCTTTGGTCTATCACGAAATACGCGTATGGAGTTGGCATCAGGGTAATGGTAGTTTAGAGTGCAAATGAACTCCCAGCAACCCACTATAACTCACCCCATCTAGAGACACAGGCCTGGATGTTCGGTGGACCCAGCAAAGACAGACAAAACAAGGCACACTATATCAAGCAACAAGCAATAGAAAGAGTTGGAAGGAAGACAGTTATGTGATTCAGGGAAAGGGTGTGTTCAAATCAGATGGAACACAGAAAAAGGTCCATAACACACCCACCAAGGATCTTTTGCCTAAACATGATAAGGCATTATGGTAGGTCAAGACCAAAGAAAGACAAAACTCAGTGTATCCATCTCTAGTGACTTTCTTGAAGGAAAGTCGGATCCTGGTGCAGAGATGATTCGACGTATTAAGGGCATTCCATCAAAATCAGTAACATCATGTAAGGTGTATACTTTTATGTAGATTTAATTGACAAGTGATTAGCATCAGCTTTATCTCGAGAAGCCATGACAAGGATGGGAATGAGTCGCAAAGACATTAGTTTGAGTGAGAAAGAGCTGGAAGCCAAGGTAGAAGTGTGCATAGTAGTACATTTGGTGCTAGTGGTACTGACACTGCTATAACTACCAACGAATAGAAACGATCCATTGATGCCTTATTAACCAACGACCCCAAGAAGAAAACAAAAAAGACACGCTATATAGACCTTGAATAACTATAATTATATAACCTGACTCTACTATCGACAGTGTTTTATCATTAAAGAACACTCTTTGGCATTAAGAAAGACTTATTTATTGTTTGATTTGAATTACATATTTATGTTAAATGCTTGAATAAAAATGAAAATAAGGATATACAGATAAAAGTGATAAGAAGAAAAAGAATAAAGATGAGTAGTGTGAAATATAGAAATGTTAAATCTAAAATGTATAAAGGTACATTTAAAGCTGGTCTTTGTCATGCTTTGCCTTTGCAATGGCCAACAACTCAGTGAACTCTCCACTGCGGATGCACATTTGTTGGAATGCACCTCCTTCACGAGTCATCAATGTGTAGGGTGTGTCATATTCAACCAAGGAACCATGATCCAAAACAAGAATACGATCATAATCAGCCACAGTACGAATACGATGAGCAATACATAACAAAGCAGAGTGGACAAATTCAGTACGGATAGTTTCCTGGATCTTGTGGTCAGTATCAAAGTCAACAGAAGAAGTAGCCTCATCCAAGACAATCAAAGAAGACTTCTTGACAAGAGCGCGTGCCAAAGCAATCAATTGACGTTGACCTTGAGACCAGTTGCTACCGTTCTCTGAAACGGGGGCATCCAAAGTGACAGCAGTGCCTTCTGTCTGTTCAGCATCGATCAGGTGAGAGCGTTTGATGGCGGCCCAAAGCTCAGCATCATTGTGTTGGTCAAATGGATCAAGGTTACTGCGAAGTGTGCCTGAGAACAATACAGGGTCCTGAGGAATAATAGTGAGGCGTGATCTCAAGTCTTCCAAACCAATCTTATGGATATCAACGCCATCAATGAGGATTTTACCACTTGTAGGTTCCATGAATCGAAAGAGAGAGAGAGCTAGTGTGGATTTACCAGAACCAGTACGACCAACAATACCAACTTTCTCCATAGGCTTAACTTCAAAAGAAAGATCTCTAAGAACAGGTGCATTCTCTGGGCTATACTGCATCACCAAGTTCTCGACCTTGACAGAACCAGAGACAGGCCAGTTGGCAGGAGGAGCAGTCTCAGGAATGTGGCGAGGAGGTTCTTCGTCAACATTAAAGTATTCATGAACACGCTCGATGGCATTCATGTTCATTTCATTGACAGCATACATACGAACGACCCACAATACATGATTGGTAAAGGTCAAAGCATAACTCAAAGACAGACCAGCAAGACCAGGATCAATCCAAGAACGAGACAGAAGCAAGACAAACCCAGTACAGAAACTGACAAAGGCACCAAGAGTATCAACACGGCAATGCAACCAACGGTTAGTAGCCCACATCCAGATGAAAGGACGGTTGTTATTATCAATCTTCTTAAAGTTTTCATTGATGAATCTCTGCTGACATCCAAAAGCACGAATAGTAGACACACCATTCACAGTCTCGTTGAACTGCACATAGATTGGACTACGAGAAACAGAGTTAAGACGCTTCATGTCACGAGAAGTCTCCAGGTAGTAAGAACCAATGATCCAGAAGGCAATAGTAATAATAGTACCGGGAATCAAAAAGAGAGGTGTAATGCTGGACACAAGGAGAACAACACACAAGGTAGCAGCAGTAGCGAACAAAAGGAAAGAGAGAGAGGGACCAATCTCCTGATCAATGGTGGCCAAATCTGAGGAGAATCTGTTGACAATACGACCCATGGGTGTTGTATCAAAGAAACGGACCTTGGCTCTGAGGATACGCTGAAGCAACTCATCGTGGATTTTACGGGAAGCAGAGAGAGAGCCTTGGTAAAGAATATATGAACGCAATGTACTGACAATAAGTGCAGCTACACCAATAAGGAAGTAGACACCAAGATAATAAGTAACATCCACCTCTTGATTGCCTTCTTGAGGTTCACTCAAAGGCTGTAAGAATTGTACAGTCATAGCACCAATGTCCATGCCGCCAAATCTAGTAGCAGAGAATATGCCAGTCTCAGTAGCATTTGAGGGTGTTTGAGCAGGTCCATAGGCAGCAGCCCATACTTTGATCCAGTAATCCTGACCAAGAACACAGCCTTGAGCAAGACAAAACAAGAAAATAATGCTAAACCAAAAGACACGACCACCTGAAGCATAGAAATAAGCCTTGTAGACTGCCAATGCGACACTGCCAGCTGCACGTTCTTCATCTTGAGTCAATTTTCCAGCACCACTCTTTTTGTCTTTCTTAATAGAAGTAGGAACACTGGGCACAGGACCATCAAGGGCAGCTTCTTCTGCTTCATCAGACTTCTCTTCATCGGCATGAGAAAGTTCATCACTGAGAACACCACTTGCAAGCAATTCGGAAGGTTCGCCAGCTCCAGTCACATTACCATCTTCAAGAGCCACAACATAAGTTGCACCCTTGATGCAGAGACCAACATGGTGAGTTACAAGGATAATTGTTCTTCCCTTCATCAAGGAACCCTTCAAGCAGTTGTCATACAAATGTTTAGCGGTATGGGCATCCACAGCACTCAAACAATCATCCAAAATAACGATGTCTGCCTGAGAATATACAGCACGAGCAATGGCTACACGTTGCTTTTGTCCACCGCTGAGGGTGATTCCCTTTTCACCGACTTCTGTTGAATCTCCAAACTCCAAAATATCAAGATCACGAGTCAATGCAGTCATGTAAAGAACAGTCTCGTAACGCTTCTCATCATAGGGCAAACCAAACAGAATGTTATCTCTGATGCTGCAGTTCTGTAACCAGGCGGTCTGAGCAACATAGGCAATGCCAGAGACAGCACCACCCAAAGAGCCTGAAAGGCTGCTGACTGACTTGCGAGGTAAAACAACATTGCCAGTAAGACAGTAGGTTTCTCCCAGCAAACTGCTTAGCAGAGTTGTTTTGCCAGAACCGGTGGGGCCACAGATAACAGAGAGCTTTCCACGAGGGAAGGAGAGATTTAGGTTGCGAAGGGAAGGAGCACTTGCAGCCTTTTGCCAGCCAAAAGATGCGTTGTTGGTGAATCCAATGTAGACATCACCTACGGACTCTGATGGTGATTGTTCAACCTCTTCCTCTTCCAAAAACCTCTCAATACGACGAATGGACACATTGGCTTGAAGAATAAAAGAAATGATCATGGGAAATTCATCCAATGCATTACGGAAGGTGTTGAAAAGAGCAAGGGCAGTAAAGGCAACCGAAGCAGTAAGGGGTTCTGTCAGTGTGTAGAAATAGAATACAGTCACCATGATCATGATAGGAATCATAAACCAAACACTAGTCATCCACATGAATGTCAAGAGTCTGTTACGAACTGCCTTGAGTTCATCTTCACGGGCATTGACGACACGACTCTCGAACTCTTTCTCCCAAGCAAAGAACTTGACAATACGGATGGCAGTCAAAAGTTCATTCATCAATCGAAGACGCTTGTCAGTGGCAGACATCACAACACCGTGGAGTTTATCAAAGCGGTTGCTGATAAAGTAGGTCATAGGCTGGCTCACCAAAATAATCAATACACCCCAAAGACTGGCATGGCCAAGAAGCTTATACAATGCCCAGACACTGATAATGATTTGAATAGGGAACGAGTAGACGTAGAATAAGTAGGCGGTTAATTCACCAATCTTTTGTGCGTCTACAGAGAGCAAGTTGTTGACGTTGCCCTTTTCTTTGTCCTCGGGATTCTCTTGGCTACCCGTCAAGTCTCTTCTGCGCAACGACTTGTTAAATACTTCACCAATGACAATAGACTGAAGACGAATGCCCAGAGTGCGTCCAATGTAAAGTGCTTGTTGCAGGATCAAAGACTGGAATGTAGAGGTGATGAATAGACCAAAGACGTAAAGGAATGCAGTGAACAAAGAAACTTGGTAGAAGGGATCAGAGTTTTCAATGTACTTGATGATCTTGTTAAGATAGTAAGGAGGACCAAACACAACCACACACCACACCATACAATACATAAACTGTTGAAAGAGAGGCCATTGGAATGTTTTGAAGATGGAGAGACTCATGTTCAGGGTCTTTTTCTTTTTGTAGTCTGACAAGGTGTTTCTTGCGCGGTTGTTCTCAGGAAGCTCTGAAAGATCAACATCATCCAGAGTGCGTTGGTGGCCTTTCTTCATCATTGCACCCACCCAACTGAACATGGAGACAGAGTAGATAGAAGCCCATTCTTCACCAGACAACTCACGACCCTATTGAGATAAACAAGAGTGAGCATCTGTATTGGCTCTTGACATTATTACTTACATCCTCTGTAGTGATGTTTTCTGAAGGAGCACTGGGTTCTTCATTGATAATGAACAGGAGAAGAATAAGGTTGACAAGCGAGGTGTAAAGTGTCACAGTATAACCATCACTCTTGGCATCAGTGTCGTGGACAATGTAATGAGAGCGCAAATCCACCATTCCAATGACAAATGCGCCAAAATAGAGGACATTGAGATAACAGCCCATGGTGATGGAGAATGGATTGGATTCAGCAGAGACGAGAATATTAATCACAGCGATGATGGATACACACATCTAATAAATGGAAGAGGTTATTATTGAAATCATGAATCGTGTGCACTTACCCAAAAGATGGAGAATACACCGTAAGCAAACAAAAGGTGTGTCTTTACACCTTCCACAACAGGATCGATGGTGTATTGGCCATTGGATAACTTATAAAAGGCGGAGATAAAGATGAAAGACTGGACTACAGCCAGAAGTCTGACCCAGCTGTAGATAGACCAGCGCAAAGACTTTCCCTGAACTCCAGGTGTAGTTGTGCTTGTTGATTCAGAATCATCATTGGCGTTCTCAGGGGTTGCACCATAAGAGAATCTGGGCAATGTGCTTTTCAGTGGTGCATAGAGAGCTGAAACTGTTTTGCGATATTTCCACCATGCTGCGGAGATACCATACAGTGCCCAGAGGAGAAGCAATAATGAAAAGAGACCATCAAGGACACTTTACAGAGGCAACAACAGGTGGTTTAGTATGATTTTTATTGTGTTTTTAGGCACTTACATTTCACGGAAGCATGGGACAAAATTGTCGTCTGCCAGAGGATTCTTATTGTAAATGTGTGTTAGCCCAGTGGAACCATACCCTTTGTCATTATTACTTACTGTCAAGCTGCAATGAAGAGACATACTGAATGTTCTAATCTGGCTTGAAGAAGTATCAATGATAAAGTATCAATTGATTTCTGCCTTTGACGATTCTTTTGAATTAGAAAAGAGAAGAGAAAGAAAAGTTTTTTTGTTGCTGTATTTATTCGATTGATTTTGAAAGTACTAAAGAGAAATTGTGTCCTATTGTGAGGACTCTATTCAATCGCCGGATCAAACCATACTAGAAGAGAATTATCCAGTTTTGCATTTAATTTCCCTTTTTGTCTGACGCTTTATATACTCCATAGGTGGCATTTCTGATCCCTCGGACATCTCAAGATACACTACGGGGATTATTATTATTATTAGGGAGGACAACACAGTCTCTTTCTTTTTTGTAGGACAAATATAAGGGCAAAGCTAGCCTTTGTTCTTACAAGCTCAAAAGTCAGACTTACAAAGCATAGACATTGAAGAGATGATGGAAACCTCTGTCTTTAGTAAGCTAATGCAAACACAAATATTCTAGAATAGCTCTACTTGATGAAGAATAGAAATATAAGTATTTTTGACTTTACAAATGGAGCTTGACACGGAATATCAAATTTGCACTATTCTATGCAAAGATGATCAGTAATGAATATTTTTAAATATTAGTACGCTGTAAGATGATAATGGTCATAGCACCTTCATTACTTCCTCATTACACCAAACTATTAACAGGAAATAGATCTTCAGTAAGGTATTACCTCTGACATAATTAATACTTGTACTATTATGATTACTCACTTTAGCAAGTCTTTCCTAAATAAATATGTGAATTAAAGCTTTGCACAATTATTACTCAGCATTCTTTTTATAATTTAGTTGGTCTTGAACTTAGCAAATACTTCATTCATTAATGTGGCTAAAGGCATAGTTATAATAATTTATCAATGACTGATGGGCCTTGCTATTCTCTTCAATCTTATAATAATCATTCTTCCTCTAGATTCATGAGAGAACTTCTCTATTAAAATTGCTACATTATTATTGTATTTGTCTTTTTCTTAAAAGAACAAACAAAATAAATGTATTTTGTTGTTACTATCCAAAGTATAGATTGGAATAAAAGGGTCCATACAATTATAGACCCTTCCTATATCAACAAGACAAGAGCACTGTTAAAAGTTGGCTTTCAAGTAAAAACTTTTTCTCATTTAACCCCGATGGGATCAATGTTATTATCCGCTAAATGTAATACAGGACTAAAAGAAACAGAAGCAATTAAGGATTGTTAAAAGCATAATCAATGTGTTTTAATAGTAGACTCATGTAAGCCTCTGTACTATTATTATTCAACGTGCTATCCTTGCTGGAATATTGTTCTTTTTTTTCTGGAACAACAAACGCTTACAGCTTAGCCTATCTCTATTAAAACTGTCATGCTTTTGAAATCAAGCTACTTTTTCCTTTTGATTAAGCTACTGGATTGCTTGTAGTGTTCATTCTTATAATGTTAACTTACTTGCGAACTTGATGAAATATGAACCATCTCATGTCCCGATGAAACCTAGAATATATTGAACATCTTTCATGAGTTTTTATTATTATTATTACTATCTAATGTATTATCTATAGTAGAAAGTTATATGCTATAGAAATCAGTCAGGTGAATGTCAATACATGGTATTACTATGCAATACGGAGAGGGCAAGCTTTATGAGACAGTTATCACTTTATCAATTTAAAAATAATAAATAAATATGCTTCTTGGATGCGCTCTAACTTGATATTTATCAGTTTATCAATCTATCAATCTATCAATCTATCAATAAACTGGTGTTTGTATTATATGTTATACAACAAAGAAAAGTAACATTGGTCTCTATCTGGTTATAAAGTTTGACAAAAAGAACACACAGTTAACCGTAGTAATAATAGTAACGTCTAAATTCATACATGAAACTATGAGGACATTTATCGAACTTTATTGTTTCATGTTTACTAAAGGCCTATTTAGCTATTATTGTAATAATAAATTACCGATCTTTTAATGGCATAGGTAGTACGACATAAGTAGTGTAAATAATAAATACATGGCTATTGTTGTGAGGCATGTATTCTCACATGAGTGTCAATTGTGCTTTGGATGCGCAGTAACTGGTTCTTTCTTAACTCAATATTCTCATATTAACTACTATAGACAATCAACTGTCAGAGAATTTTATTTGAAAGTTGAGAAAAATGAAGTTTGTAGTTTAGTCCAAAAAGATAAAGTAGCAGTCAAAATTTTCTTAACTGAATTGGCACATCTTTCTCACGACTTTTTCCTGTGCACCTTCTTAATGCCTTTCTTTCCATTGCGGGATACAATGAAGATACCTATCCAATAGGTTTTTGATACCAAAGCACTGCAAAATTAAAGATCTATCTGATCTTTAAGCGGCATTTTGTACCTCCAAAAAAGGTCATATAGGCATTACCCTATCTCAAGAATCGGAGGTGGCATAGAGAATAGTATCTACCTTTCTCAGAATAGTATTAAGATCTAGTATATTCTACAGAAATAATGGTTAATTAACAACTTCTTTGTAAAGGACTATCATGAAATCAATAGAGTATGTATTTCAAAAATGTTTATTTATTATAAGGAATGTGGGTGTAGCATTGAGTATATGGATTATACCATACATAATAAAACAAGTTCTACTAGGATTTGAGTTGAAATACTCTTTATTATACTTTGTAATGAGATTATTATTAATCCATTAACAAACTTATTATTATTGATATTGTTCGGACAGGAGAATAACGAGACTGAACAAAGATAATTTTTATTGAGTAAAGAAAGGTTCACTATTTATACTTTTTATGCGTGCTTATCCTTCAGTGGCATTCTACTTTTTGGTAGGATAATCTATTCTACCTTATGGTAGTCATGATAGTCAACCTTATGACTGCTTCACAAATACAACTAAATGGCTGGTGGAGACATTCTACCTTATGGTAGTATTAGTATCTGCCACCTTATGGTTGGCTCATATGTTTTACTTAGCTGTAGTATTATTAGATTCAACACTATGGTTGGTTCATTGGATAAGCACCCCATTATTGAAACCATTAATTATTATGAGTCTTTACTCAATTGACTCTAATAGGTCAATATTGTTCTGTTAGAATTATTAATGAATATGGCTCTTGTTAAGTGTCCAATAGTACACTGAGCTTAGAAGGTGATTTGTAGTTATAACTGATCAGTGAGATGGTGCAGAGATGTACTATGTTACTTGTGTGCACTCAAGCTTTCATAGAGTATTTTGAATATCATAGCATACTAATCATGTTGACCTATTCATAGAGAATATTTGGATTGAAGTCGGAACACGACAATGATGTATTTTGTAACATAAAGTGACTTAACAAAAGTAATGGAGTCCTTTCAAATTCCGGGATATTTTTATACCAAAAATAATAGACACTATCCTTTTTTTTCTTCATAAAACTTCTTTTTTTTATAATGTCCAACTCCTCCAACACTGAAAACATCTTCAACAAGACCTCCAAAATGTATGGGAAATATACGAGCTTTGAGACTCGCTCAGCCATCTTGTATGAGGTACTGAACATGAGATCTACTCAGATTGGAGCATCCCGCATGTTCAACGTGCCTATCTCCACTGTAGGGTACATCGTAGAGCACTTTAAGGAAACAGAATCAGTGCTTATTTTACCCAAGAGTGGAAGAAAGAATAAGTTGGACAACAGGGCTTTCTGGTGGTTAAAAAGAACTGTTGTGAATAATCCTCAACAAACCAAAGTAGCCATCATAGCAGACATAGTCATTAAGGTATCATCCAACACTCTGAAGAAGTACCTCGATGGGATGGGGTTCAATTCATTTAGTCTGGTAGTCAACCCTCTTACCACCAAGAAACATATGGAGGCAAGGCTCCAGTGGGCCTATGAGTATGTTAACTGGACCCATGAGCAGTAGTGTGAGGTTGTCTGGTCTGATAATTCCAGAGTGGAGCTCATGAGCTATGACAGTATCGTCGAATTCATTAGACAACATGGCACAACCATTGAGCCTGAGAATTTCCTTGATAATAAGAGGTTTGAATGTGGTGGAGTGATGTTATGTATTGTGTTAGTGGAGAGGGTATTGGGAGATGAGTTGTAGTGGAGAGTAGGATAAACTCCAACAAGCACATTGGTGTCTTGGGAGATGTCTACTGCCATAAACTCAATTAATTTTCTCTCTCTCTCTCTCTCTTATACCCTGGAGTCAGTTACTACCTACAGAAGAACAATGCTAGACCCCATACGAGCAAAACAATTCAATGAGAGAGTAGTTAATGGTATAGTAATGACTCTTTAATAGCTCTCACAATACTGATCTCAATCCAATTGAGCATCTGTGGGTCCACCTCAAGAAAGTTATCAGGAAGGAAAGAAGGGTATATACCACCAAGGAGAAGTTGAAAATGGCCCTGATGCTGGGATGGGGTACAACATCAAAAGCAATAGACACCCTCATTGCCAGCATGGGGCGGAGATGCCAGGCTGTTATTGATGCCAAAGAATAATGGTAGCAACTAAGCAACCTACCAATAAAACAACTATTATTTATTACCAACAACTCTATCTTTAACTATTCAAGGTTATAAGTCTTTAGCTAATGAATTCATAAAGTGATAGCACTATTAAGATAAAGTATATGTAAGAGGGATCTCTGCATTTGAAAGAATCCGGTTACTTTTGTCGGGTCACTTTACATACTAAAGAATTAGATTGGATATTAGAGTAATTATTTTTAACGGCAGTATTAATTTAACTGACTAGAAACTAATTACATAATCATCAAATACTCCTCCCTTTACCTAGTTAAAGCTTAAGATATTTATCTAAAGAATTTATAAAGGTATTGCGCTTAGAGATAAGGTATAATTCAATAATACCTGTGCATACTACTATATTAATGACTAAAATGTGCTGATATTATAGTGTTTAGTTATGAAACGTACATAATAGTAATAAAAATAAGATCTCTTAGTATTTCGTATAGACTTGTATGCTCATTGACTTACAGAGCCATGCTCAGTATTTAAGCATTCGAATCTCATTTCTCAATTTCCAATTTGTTGAAATGTTATATACAATCCTCTGTTCTTTATTTAATAAATAAATAAAAATGTCACCTTTTTTCGAAAAGTAATTTTTAAAACTATATTTAAGATATTTAATTAAAACTATAAAAGTATAAAGCACACCAGATGCTTGAATATTGACTTTGGCTATAAATCATTATACAGGAACAATATCTTGACTTGCCAATATAAGCAAAAAATTATGTTTTCTTTTTTTTCTTTTTTAGTCAATTAAGGGACAGTGTGGTGTAAGTCCCAAAAAAATCAAAGCGCTATTACTATGCATTCTATGTCCACTATGCAGTACACTATTGATATTTATTGTTGCTCTGGCACTAAACACGGCAGGTGATACAAATATATTGTAACAGGAAACTCACTATTATTCATAAAATACTATATATTGAACTAATTAACTCAACTGAATAGAATATTATACATACCAGGAGATTTTCTGGCTTTAAAGAAGTAACACTACCTTTACTTTACGTCCAGAAAGCATTACCATTTACAGGACGATATTTGAAATCAAAAGGCTTGCGGATATTCAAATATTCATTTCTTTTTGTAGAATATCTCACCATCAGATTGTATTATCAACAAAATATAGTATTTATGAATAAAACTGTTGATGAATAGAATTATTTATTATAATAATATAGCTACTGATGTTCTAGGATTATTCTCTTATAGAAATAGAATATATACTCTAAAAGCCTAATACCTTGTTCTTGGGAGATAGATAACTATGCTTAAGAATACATCCTAGATACCCTAGACAGTATAGAAGAAAGAAAAGACTACTTGGAACTGACTTGAGAAGAGTTTTAACTTGCCTAATAACAGAAGAGTGTATTATTAATAACTTAATCAAGAGAGATAGTATGATTACCTTTTAATTAATACTTGTCATGAGAATGATAAGCCATACATTATCTATTAGAAAAAGAGTCAGGATTGTGTCTTGTGGATTACAATGATCTCAAGCCCAGAGGAAGACACTGCTTACCTTTTTATCACTAGAATAGTCCTTGGTAGTGTCTATCACCTCCTTCTATTGTTTCTCTTTGTTAATAATAGCACATTACCTTGCTCAGATATGCTAATCTTGACGAGTACTTAGATGTTAAGTTATATGTTCAGGTGAGAAATAACAAAAGAATAAGACCAAAGAATAACAAATATTTTCATACCGGTGAGGTATACACTTTAGCCTTCACTTTCCAATAATCAAGTCAAAATTCACAAGTCAAACAACTCATTCTCTTTCTAATTTCAATTGAAATCCTGTTTACTATGTCTTTCTCTACCATCAGATTCAAGAAGAGGTCTTCATCTTGACAATCTACCAAAAGATTTCCTCTCTTTTCATGATATTGATATGATTCATGATATCTTTAGCTTTTATACCATAGACTATCCATTTTCCAACGACCTATATCAGTCATTTAGACAAAGACACAGTATGAGGGGGCTACTATTGATGCATGAAGATAGAAGGGCTCGAGGTGTTCCTTGTTGATGAGTTCAAAACATCCTGTTCTTATCCTGCCTGTAAGAATGGTGAGCTTGAGAAATTCAAGTGCAAAGCCCAAGACGCTTTAGAGGAGAGAAGAACCCCACAATGACATGTCATGGCCTTTTAAGGTAAAAATATTATTTATTTTATATGAAAGTCAAAGAAAAAACCAATTAGTTTATTACTTTTATTTTCACCTAAATAAAATAAACAATAATGTTTGAAGATCATGACCAAAACTGTTGGGGTTTCTGATGAGATTATTTCCTAATGCCTTTGGAATCGGGACATGGCAGCAACATTGAGCTTTTGTTATGTTCTTTTTTGAGCTACGAGAAGAAGGTAAACAACCCAAGTGCTTTTGGTATTAAAAGAAAAAGGAGTTACTATTACCTATTGGTAGCCGACCTACCAAGAGATTAGAAAGGGATCTGGTGTAGTTATCGCTACACTACATCCAGAGACACATAAGTCTGAACAATAATGTGTCAATACTTTCTGAAAATAGTGGAGTCATTGCTAGAATAGGCAGGCAGAGTTTAAAATAGATCATTTAGACAGCGAAAATATCTTTTTTAAACACATTAGAGTACGATTCTATTGTCCGTACACTCACTCTTATATCCCAAAGATCTTTAGGTGTATAGTTACAAACAGTTTAGAACCCCTTATGAGCACTCAAGCTCCAGTCCAATCCACCTCAATCAATCCATGGACAGCCTCATAAAAAAGAGAAACAAACTTGTATCAAGAAAACTAACATTGTGAGGTCTTTTATGCAGTATCAAGCTAACAGGAATAAGTGTAGAAAATTCATCAATGAATGCTAATACTAGTTTTGTAAATATATATTTTACTTGCTCAATTGTGTTACAAATAAAATATTACAATATGACAAAAAACAATCTCAAGCTTAGGTAATCACAGTCAACAGCCTTATGAAGTTTATTCGCTGTGCTGAGTGTAGGGCATTCATTGTTATTATGCACGACTACCCCTTTTGTATAGACAAGAAATAATATTTAAAATGACACAAATATTCATTTATTAAAATGTTAAACTCACTTGGTCAAAAGAAGAATCTGATTTATTATAGTTATTGAGTTTATGAATTGGTAGTACTATTGATATAAATTCAGAATTGAAAGCACACATGTGTACCAGAACATTGAGAGCTACTTTCTTTACTACTATACTAGTGATTCTCTGACAGTAAAATACTCATACGTATTTTGTGAAAGATACGTGAAAACAAAAAGGATGACCCGATACATGAACTATTATTTGATAATAAGTTAGTCATTAAAGAATATAAAGTACAATAATTAGTGACATTTTTAAATTATTTCTGAGTCTTGAGTCTTGTTTTTATTTTTGCATTAAAATCACTGTATGATTTCCTCGTAGCTATCAATGAAAATGTCTTTTATTTTATAATGCCAACCTAATTACTCAATGAAAATTTGAGCATTGAAAGGGCTTTTTTATAAGAAATAAGTTAAAGAAATATACAAGGACAGAAATATACAAGGTATGTAAATAACAGATGAATTGGCCAGTTTATGGATTATCCTATTGCTTTTTTTTTGTATTTTACGATTTATATTTGTATGAGCAAATACAGCCGTTTATCTTGTGGATATACGATGAATAGCTCAGTTGAATAAAATACAGAAAAATTATGATATAATCTGCATACATAAGCTCTATATAAGTTTATGAATTTAATACATAGATTGACATGTTTTGCAGTAGAAAGTTTTTAGTTGTTATATATAAATATTTTTATTATACACATAGATTCATCTTTACAACATTTTAGAAAGTAAATCTGATCATAATAAATTCATGAGGTTAAGTTGGTGTATGATGAGTTGTATCGAGAATGGCAATAACATCAAAACACAAGGGTTATACTTATAACTACTAGTGCAACATCAAACCAGAAATGCAAATGACAAATACAATAAAAAATACCTATTCAAGAATAGTAGAGACAGTCTCATATTATTGGGTAATATAATAGAGAGAGATTCATCTAATGATGGGGCTAGTAACAGTGTTCTATAATAAGTAATGTCTTTCTATTTCAAGGATAAGATAAAACTTAATTCAAGCATCTAGCAGTAAGATAAGTTTTATCTGTAGCTCATTTTTATAGTTTTTTATTAAGTTGAGATTTTATGGTCTTAATTTTGATCAAGCTAAATTTATCACTGAAATATGTTCTCGAGAAGAAAAAGCAATACAATCTAGGTTGATGTACTAAAAATATAGATCGACTGGTCTATTATTATGAACATAGAAACATAAAAAGGCAATCGTGTTTTTATAATGATATTTATGTTTCAGATTGTGGATGTTCTTCACTGAAATAGAAGGCCATTTTATATTCTTTCATGGTAATAGCATATCATTGAGCAATCTATAGATTGCTGCTATGCCTGTGATATGTTTTCTTTACTTAATTCTTTCCTCAATCTATAAAGATATTCACCCTACTCTTAGTCCAACCTGTCTGGGCAGACTATATTTATTTTGAGGAAGAGAAAATAAAGAAACATATCCAGACAAAAGTCGTATCCAGACACTCAAGTTAATAGAGAATGTTGGAAACCCTCAAACTCAAAGCATCAAAGGTTGATGCAATGATTTGAAATATTTACTATGAAGTAATGGTCATCTTTTATTGCCACCTGTTACTTCAAATTTAAACGTGGTATTACTATACTCAATTCACGCTATTACAGGATTATATAAAGTTGGCCATGTAAAACATTCATTTTTAATTATTCCAAACAGCTAGTTGATCAATAATGAGGTGGAATATTTCACTAATTATTTACTTTTACTGTAAGATATGTGTATTAGTTGAGTGCGAATCTTTAGTTTAGAAGAATGTAATAAGCCCTGAGAAATAAATAAACAGGTACATGATTCACCAGTTAAAGTATCTGAATAAAATCTTACAACTGAATTTGGTAAATAAAATCAGTCAATAAACTCATACTACCAAATATATCATACTATTGTCTAAGGAAGGAGAAAATAACAAACATTTAAGCTAATGGCTCCAAGTACCTCACCTTCCTCAATTCTTTTTTGTATTCTTGTCACTTTTCCCAAGTGTCAAAATTGTAAATCTGTCCAAATTACATGACCAAACAGTCGTATTCTCATCACCCTATTTAGGAAACATAGTCTTCCTGCCAATAGAAAGTATTCTCACTGCATCTGTTTCTGTAAGGTTTAGAGTTCACTATGATCCTATAAAATGCTAGATAAAAACAGGTAGTACCCTACTATTATTTGAGTCTATTCAACTTGTTGGATTCAGCACTGATCTATTTATCTCTTTACAAAACCTTTAAATCAAAAGATTGATCTATTTTATACGTGTATTTATTCCATGTTACAAAATCAGTCTATGAATAAATATATGATAATAAAAAATCAACATTCTATAGCTGAATACTATTGTCGAGTAATAAAATAATTGTTTCAAAAGTTTTACACTATGGCCACTGAATTGTGCCCAGATTTAGGCTTTATAGTATAGTGTGGATGATAAAAAAACACGGAAAAATACTGAATTTTAGATATTATCTGAATTCTCTGGTATAAATTAGTTTCAATTATCATTGAAGGGGTTGAAAAAGTCTTCGGTGTTCATGCATTACATTGGATAATAGTTCATGCCTATCGGATTTATCATGGACGTAAATTATCTGACAATTGATTAGTGGGTTGCTTAGAATAACTGCACATTAGTACAAGCTGTAATAGTATGTAGACGATATATCGAGCATTCGTAGTATCACAAGTTGTGTAGAAAGTAATGAGAAAAAAATGTAAAGTTTTTTATTATTCAATTGGGTGCTATATATATGCATCCTATTGTTTCTATAAAGAAGTGAGTGTATGGAGATATTACTACCGAAATTTGAGCATCCACCTTCCTACTTGACAGCCTGGGTCTGTCATGTTCTTTGGTCTTGATCATTTTGAGTCAAAAGGTAAGCCGATAATAGAGGTAGTGTAAATAAAAGAGGAGAAAGAATAAGAGAGAGAGTTTAGTCAAGATACTCTATAAATAAAGCTGGCAAATCAATGGACAATCCTATGTTACTAGAGATTTATTGACAGGGTGCAGTAAATATAAAAAATAGACTGATAAGCAATAGATAAAAAGAAAAGTATTAAAGAGGATAGAGAGCTGGCAAGTCTTAGTAAACATACACAAAAGGTTATTATTTACAAGAAAAACTTTTTATTTAGCATTGTTGAAAGGGTTTTATTTATTTATTTATTTGAATAGTCTATTAGCAATCGCTTTGTTAAGTTGTTTAGTTGTCCTCAGATACAAAATGTTTACAGAAAACAAAAAGGAATTCTATAGTTCAATAATAACAATAAAATAAAATAAAAACTTAGCTGTCATCCAACACAGATTAGGACTTTTGTTACTAAGGTGCAAACCTTTGCAAAAGAGATCTATTATACTTCACCTTTTTGTTTGTTTGTTATTTCTATATTACCACATCAGACACCATAACCACACATAGTCTAGTAAGAAGTACACTCGTTCTGATATACTGTCTTGTTATACAATAAGCTTTAGTGTCGATTCCACTCACTTGCTTACAGACTGGAGTAGCCTCAGATTAGACAATTTTATTTGTGCACTATCGATAAAATCTGATACATATCTTGCCATAAGAAGCATTTACCTGAAACTATAAATATGAGCCACTACTAGTTGCACTGCTTTTGGATTCAATTCTACAATAAAGGTAATATTTGACAAAGACCTTTGTGTACGAAGTAGAACGGAATTATTAAAAGACTAATATGACAAGAAATCCACAAGACCAAACTTGTCTATTAAGTGTAAATAAACTGTTATTCTCTATTCAACTACAAATCATTCAAATTAAATTAAAATATCGACTACTTATGCATTGTTTCAGAAAATTGAACAAAGCAGCCTTTATTCAAAGGTAGTGTACAAGTATAGGTCACTGTACAAAATGAGGCATTCGTAATTCAATGTTGTTTATTTAAAAGCCAGCGATTTTGATTTTACTAGCACAATCTATCAACAGGAAAAGAAGAGAGCAAGGGGATGTATTAAAATCAAGACAGCTCATTGTCATTGTTAATGCAGAAACAACTATAATAGAAAGAAAAGAATACCTTGGCTACACACAAGGGTAGAATTGAGCCCAGTATTTCCCTCCATCCATGCGAATGGAGAAATCTCCTTTTCCTACAGGCAGGCTTCAAAGTCGATGTTTTAATTTTTGAGTTTTCTTACTGTCCATAGTGAATGGCAGCCAATGTTCTTTCTTTATTGTTGCCGAGGTAAGCGCTTATTCAAATGACCTGCAAGTACCAAGAACTAAGAAAAAGTTATCAGCGGATAATTTCGATCTATTTTACATGACAAAACAATATTAATCAATCATTTCTTAAATGGTATATTTCTACTTTTTATATTTTTATTCTTCCTTTCTATTCAACTACATTTGTATTGACTCATGTCCGGATGTGAGGCATTTCTGCCTTACTGTATCTGTTGCCTTTAGTATAATAGTCAGAAAATGATATCTGAGTACAAACCTATCCTATCCGTAGACAAATAAAGGGAAGTCAACTTTGGATATTTGAGCCTTTTAGTTGCCTGTTACTGTTGATTACGCCTTTCTCCTTGTCAATAGATTTTAAGAATCTATAGATACGCCATTGTTATTAATAAATTAGCTATTTATCACTCATTCAGGGTGATAATATTTTAAGAAGAAAAGAACAAGGCAGATAGACAGTTAAGAATAGACGCATTGGATCCAAGCCATGGTCCAACAATGAGATACTTTGATACGAATGCTATCATGGGAATAGACTCCAACAGATTTAAATTCACAAAAACAGAGTGAATACACCAATAACTTCAGTCTTGGACATCTTTTGGGAGATTGGCTTTGTAATTCCGATGTTTTTTCTTTCCATGGGGGAATGAGGAGTTTCCTCAGTTCTCTTGTACGCTCTATCCTTTTTCTTTGTTTTCTTCCCTTTTCTCTTTTCCCTTTTTTGTCTTTTCTTCTATTATTTTTCCCCCATCTCACTAATAGAATAGTGTATTTATATTGACCATGAGAATAGTGAGAGTATGAATAAAAGTGGCACCAAGTGATTCAGCTTGAAGAAGAATGCTTAGAAGAATAGATAGAGTAGCAATTCCTACCTATCACTTATATTTCCGTGATTCTATTAGTGACATGGGCGTACAAAGGTGCCTCAAAACTCTATAGGCCTGATGGATGTAAAAGGTTATATGGATAAATCTTTTAACAGTAACAGTAACAATAATAGAAGACAAACTACGACTCGCTCATTGGCCACTGAAATAAGCTATCAAGTCACAGGAGTATGCCTCAAGCCAACTGATATAGATACTCACGATAACAAGAGATGAAACACAGGCATTATCTGATGTTGTGAGTTGATAGTAGAATACACATCTAAATCCATTCGATGGAATCTTGATCAGCTTTACATTAGAGTACATCAACAATGGACATCTCCTTTTCTAGTTAGTTTGACAGAAGAATGGGCCTTTGAGATGGCTAAAGGGGATAGAAGAGTGTTGTATCCCATTAAGTCTTAGTCATCATCGGCACATTGAGTTCTTGTTGACAGTGCTATTGACTAGTAATTACTATGAAAAGGAGAGACAATCCACCTACAGACTATTTTATGACTGTGCCATCATAGAGAGTGAAACACATAGGCGCATTTTAAGCAGTATTTCCCATCAATAAAGAGGGTACCTTGGACTTTCCCACCTACACTAGAGGGTTTCTAGTGTTGGCCATCTCAATCAAATGCCACACTCTACTTTATTCTTATGTGTAACAGATAAAAAGGGTCTCTCTTATCTACCCCTTAATACATTTGATGGGTATTTTATCCTTTTTATTATTATTATTTATTATTATTTGTTCTTGTTTTTATTATTACTATTATTATTATTATGGGCAGAATAGCGTTTATTGTTGTATTAACAGCCTAATCTTCATACTCATCACCCTACTCATCACCCTACTAATAGCAGCAGAGGTGTTACTCCTTGGTGTAATCTATTAGTCATGATGACTTCAGACTAGACTCAAATTCTTACTAGGTAATCTACATGAGCTGAACTATGGTAATAATAAAGGACGTGTATTTGTTTACATCATGCACACATCTTTGTAATTAAAAGATAAACAGTGATGCGTGATGCAAGAGTACCTCTATCTATAAAAAGAATTTTATTCTTTTTCTTGGTCTCTGTCTCCAAGCACACCATGATCCAATAGTAATAATAGAATGTGTCGTTTTGTGATGATGCTTTTCAATGAGGGTCGCTCTTTATCCATGCATTCCCTATATAGATTATGCAACAATGAGGTTTATTTTCTATTTCTTCCTTTTCACAAGGAGAACAAAGACATAGTATCAAGTAATCTAACTCTTGAACACCGGATTGACGTAAAGTAGGGTCGTGCAAAATTCCTTATGATCTAATTCTCCATGTCTTTGAGCGCCGTCCAGCCTAAAATAGTTCCAATAGTCCCGATAGAGCAAATCGTAAGACAGCAAACACTAGTCCTAACGTACGTATCCAATTCCCACCTATTTTATGCAGCGGTGAACGCACTCTATTTTTCTCTTTTGCTGATATATTTAAGCTTTCTAAAACAAAACCATAAGAACTCAACCCCATTTCTTTTTCTTTATTTCATTTTGTTTGTCTTTATTTCTTTATTTCCTTATGTCAAATTCAAAATTTCATTCTTTTGGAAAGCGTCTTTCCTTTCAATCTCACGACATACAAGGAGAAAAGACAAAGAAACCACCTAAAATCACCACTCAACTTACTTCCAAGACACATCGTACTTCTTTTGGTTCTGGTAGTGGCCATAGTCTCAACAGCAATGAGTCTTCTTCACCCGCCTCAAGAATGTGCAGAAGGTTTTCTTCTTTATTATCAGGAGGCACTACATATGACCTACGTGTCCTAAGAACAAGTCTCTTTTCAAAGCACACATCCCACGATGTCGATGATAATAGCTCAGCTAGCTCACTTGATTCCGATCATGCATCTCCCTCACTGACCCATTTCCCAGTCACGCCTCCCTCCACCACAGCTCATACTGCAGTCACAATGTCCTCCTCAGATGTCTGGTATGTCCATGAAGATGTCTGGACTATTTCGCCCTCTATTCCTCATATTCCCTGTATTGCACCTAATGAGCCCATGCACTATACCCTTCACGAGGATTCCATAAAGTATGAAGTGAGTACTGAAGCACCCCTAAGAACGCCCGTGAGTCAGAAAGCCCCAATGACACCACACCATGGTTTACCCCAACTGCAACTTGCACAGCAGGTGACTCGGATTCTTGGCTCTGTGATGGCACAAGTGGACAATGAGATTGAGCAAGAATGGGAATTAAGTAGGACTGCTCTTTCCCAAACCCTTTTCTCCAAGCCAATGGTAGTCTAATCCAAGAAAACATTCCATCTTTTTATATTTCAGTGTATATGTATACTTCTTTATTACAACTATTAATTAATTAATGACTTAATCTACTCTATTTTTAATGTACATAATAAAAATAAGAATACTTCTTTATTCTATTCTATTGTTCATCATGCAGGGAGGAAGGAGGGTCGATTCTAGATTGATTCTTCTTTTTCTCATTGGGAAGTATTATCAGCCCAAAGACATCCATTGCTGCGTAACAAAACTTAATGAAAATAAAATTCAACATAAAAAAAAAGACATGTGCTTATTATATAAAACAAACCCCTCTTACACAAAAATACAAGGGTGAGCATAAGTAGAGTAAGTAGTATAGTTATCATAAGAATAAGCATCATGGTTATCACAAGGATAAGTACTCTATGCATCATAAACATCATCATTACAAACATAGATGTAAACAGTAAAAGAGCTCCTTGTCGTATCATCCTGGTGTGTAGCTGGTTCTATTGCATTCTACCTGTTCTTTCTCCTTTCTTCTTCCGCACTTTCTTTTATATTCTTATATGAAAATGGCATCACTCACTACTGGCCGAACCTCAGGGTTTCCAGCCAGTCGGATGCCA
Source organism: Spinellus fusiger (assembly GCA_025094145.1). Taxonomy (NCBI): domain Eukaryota; kingdom Fungi; phylum Mucoromycota; class Mucoromycetes; order Mucorales; family Phycomycetaceae; genus Spinellus; species Spinellus fusiger. Next base: position 277,486 of record JALLLS010000009.1, on the reverse strand, counting down.
AGGTAGCGATTGCCGATATGAAAGTACCTACCGTATCTACATTGTTATCTACACTGTTATCTACACTATTATCTACATTATTATCTACACTGTTATCTACATTATTATCTACATTATTATCTACACTTTTACCATTCTTTATTTTCGTACCGTCATTTTCACCGTCCTATTGATTGTTAGTAGGCTACCCTTTCGCAATTATAAAAATAAAAAAGGACAAGTACTGACCATCGACACGTGTTATAGGTAGGACAAATAATTCATTCGCCCTATTACCGATACTTCCTTTTTTTCTAATAAAATACTGAAGCACGGCAAGAGACTCTACAAATTAAGCAAGAAATAAACCCAAAGATATCTTAGTAATGCTTAGTACTCACACGTTTGTCTATGAATAAATTGTAATTTCTGAACACAAAGCTAGATAACAAAGGTCTAAAATAGAATTGACTGACATTGACAGATAGCTCTACTCGTGTAATTGTGTCATTGGACGCATAGGCCTAAGCATAAATGTGGCAGTGTCAATAGCAATGTCAATAGCAGTGTCAATAGCAGTGCAATTGTATTTGCAATTACAACCACAAATAACGCTACAAATAACGCTACAAATAACGCTACAAATAACAGCACTAGTACAAACACAATCACAAACACAATCACAATCACAATCACACACAAATGCAAGTATGGGCGGATGGATAAGAGAATTCTCAGTGATACATTTTATAACACCTCCACACCCTAAGATTTGGGCTCCCACTTTACTCTTTCCTTTCTTCTTTCCTTACCCTGCTAAAAATAGTCCAAGCATCGTCCCCACCCTCATTTCTTCACCTCTCTTTCTTCCCTCCTTCTCTTTCTTACTGTCATGCCTGCACCTGTAGAGAATTGGCTAAAGAGAGCCCGTCAAATAAGACTCAAACGCAAACCTAAACTATCGCTCGGCTCAAAAAAGACAAAAAGCTCATTCCCACTCCCATCCGCTGAAAAACGAAAGATTTATGTCAACATGTCTCTTCCACAAGATGAAGTCGACGACTATGGCCAACCTATTCGGATTTTCATTAGAAACAAGATACGCACAGCAAAGTACACTTGGTATAACTTCTTACCAAAGAACCTGTTTGAACAATTCAGAGGCATTGCCAATCTGTACTTTCTATTCCTTGTTATCCTCCAAATGTTTCCTACCTTTAGCACCTCTGCGTCTCCTGTGCTTGTCATTCTACCACTCGCTGCCATTCTTGTGCTTACAGGTGCCAAGGACGCCATGGAAGATAACAAGCGAAAAAACACCGACGATAGCGTCAACCACTCTATCGCCTACACACTCAGCCAGTGGAAGAACATCAATATACCCGAATATAAAGTGTCTCGGGGCCGACGTTGGTTGAATTCTCTGGCAAGTCTCTTCACGCGCTGGCTGCCACAGAACAAAGACGAATCGTTACAGCTGAGTCGTCTGCCTACAACCCTATCTTTATCCCATATGGATTCTATTGATGTAGAACCCCCTACACCCTCCAGTAAATCGTCGTTTGGTAGACATCTAAGAGCAGGATCTCCTTTTACTCAAGTGTTCAAGAAAAAGAAAAAGATGCCCTACCGACCAGGCCAGGTTCCTCATTCAGTACTCCAGCGTACAGCACAGAACGGAGAAAAAAGCAAGAACAAAAAAAGTAAAAAGAATAAACAATTTCTTCTCCCCAAACGGCCTATGGATAAGCGCTGGCAGCCGACACAATGGAAGAATGTTCAAGTGGGGGATTTTGTGTATCTCCGTGATGGAGAACCCATTCCTGCTGATATTGTCGTGCTTTCTTCTTCAGAACCCGATGGTCTGTGCTATGTTGAAACACAAAACCTGGATGGAGAGACCAATTTGAAAATCAAACGCTCCGTACAGGCAACAATGGAAATGAGCACACCAGAGGACTGTGAAAGAGCCCAATTCTATGTAGAAAGTGAAGCACCACACGCTAATCTTTATTCCTACAATGGAGTGCTCAAGTGGAAAGTAGAGACAAATGACGATGGCATTGAAGAACAAAAGTACCCAGGCGCCTCTATTTCTCGTATGAGTCTTGAAGAAGCAGAGTTTGATGTAGTTTACCATGAAAAGTCAGAAGCTATCACCGGCAGTAGTCTTCTATTAAGAGGCTGTATGCTTCGTAATACGGGATGGGTCATTGGGTTGGTGTTATTTACTGGTAATGAGACAAAGATCATGCTGAATTCCGGAAAGACACCCTCCAAGCGCAGTAAGATGGAGAAAGCAACCAATCCACATGCAAGTATTTTAAAGAATATCAGCAATGATAAAAAATCGAAAACTAACATAATACTGACAGGTCATTGCTAATTTCATCCTGCTGTTTGTTCTCTGTGTTATCTGCTCTATTGCTGCCAGTATTGTCTTTAATTCAACTTCTTCTTCCAACTTTTTTGAACAACCGGACGCGGAAAGTGCTTCTTTGGAAGGATTTCTCATGTTTTGGTAATACATTTTATACTCATAGTAAGTGTTAACAAGGGACATCTAGGACAACATTGGTTATCTATCAGAACATCATCCCTATTTCACTGTATATATCCGTCCAGATCGTCAAAACAGCAGCTGTAGGTACTTGAAGAGAGAACAAACCTCACTCACTTCTCTTGGAATAGGCCTACTTTATTCATACAGATATTGACATGTATAATACTCGCCTTGATCAACCCTGTGTCCCTAAAACATGGAATATTTCTGATGATCTTGGCCAAGTGGAATATATCTTTTCTGACAAAACAGGCACTCTCACACAAAACATCATGGAATTCAGACGCTGTACCATCAACGGCGTAGTGTATGGGCTGGGAGAAACAGAAGCAGCTGTGGGTGCTAAACTAAGAGACAATCCCAATGCTGCTCATGCTCGCTCAGCTTCAGAAAAAGAACTCGAACAAGCACGTATCAGAATGAGCGAAGAACAAGCCAAACTGTTTGAGCACAGATTTAGCAACCCAAACTCACCCTTTGTAGATCCTCTTCTCTATCAAGACATTGGCAAGAAAGACACCCAGTCCCAGAGCATCATCCACTTCTTTTCTGCTCTTGCCTTTTGCCACACTGTCATTCCTGAAATCCCTGATCCTAACCAACCTAATATCATTGACTACAAGGCTCAGTCTCCCGACGAAGCTGCTTTGGTAGCAACTGCACGCGATGTTGGCTTTACTTTTGTGGCACGCGAACAAGATATGATCAAAGTAGATGCTATGGGAGAAGAAAGAGCGATGCAGTTGCTGAATGTACTCGAATTTAATTCCACACGTAAACGCATGAGTGTTATTATGCGATCCCCACTGGATGGCCGTATTGTGCTTCTATGCAAGGGTGCAGATTCTGTCATTTACGAAAGACTGTCCAAGGAACTAAAAGAGGATGACGAAGGACGCGACCAAAAAAGGGTCAGAGAAGAAACACTTCAGCACTTGGCAGTGTTTGCAAATGATGGTCTTCGTACACTGTGTATTGCCTGTCGTGTTTTAGAAGAATCTGAATATCAGCAATGGGCACTACGCTACAAGACTGCTTCAAACAGTATTACAAACCGAGATGAAGAAATCGAGAGTGTGTGCGAAGAGATTGAACAGTCATTGACTCTTATCGGAGGAACTGCTATTGAGGATAAACTTCAAGACGGTGTTCCTGAGACCATTGCTGTTCTTGCCAAGGCAGGCATTAAGATCTGGGTACTTACAGGCGACAAGATTGAAACAGCCATCAATATTGGATTTGCATGCAATTTGCTTACTAAAGACATGCTTCTGTTGAGTGTCAATGCACGGGATGCAGATGATACTATGGACCAGCTTCGACAAGCTCAGGCTCAAGTGAATGAAAAATCAGACTTCCAGAAGTGTGCTTTGGTGATTGATGGTGAATCTCTCAAATATGCCCTCGAATCTCCATGTAAAAAAGAACTTTTAATTCTTGGAACACAATGCATGGCTGTGCTGTGCTGTCGTGTAAGTCCAATGCAAAAGGCCAGAGTGGTGAATTTGGTAAAGAAAGGCTTGAAAGTCATGACACTTGCTATTGGAGATGGTGCGAATGATGTGTCCATGATTCAAGAAGCTAATGTGGGTGTTGGTATCAGTGGTGAGGAAGGAAGACAAGCTGTCATGGCTTCTGACTATGCTATTGGACAATTCTGTTATTTGAGCAAGCTATTATTGGTGCATGGTCGATGGTCTTACTTGAGAACTTCTGAGATGATCTTGACCTTTTTCTACAAGAATATTATGTGGACACTTGTTTTGTTCTGGTACCAATTGTTCTGTGGGTAAGTCATTGTTGATCTACTGAAAAGATACTGATTTTGATAGTTTCTCGGGAACAATGATGTTTGACTACTCCTACATTACTCTCTACAACCTCGTGTTTACATCTTTACCTTGTATTTTTGCTGGTGTGCTTGATCAAGACCTAAAGGCACCTTACTCCTTTAAATATCCACAACTCTATCTTATGGGCATTCGTAATGATAAGTTCCCCCGTTCTCGATTCTATTGGACAGTGCTTGATGCCATTTACCAGTCGGCTGTTTGTTTTGCTATACCTTACATGGTATTTGTTGATGCCAAAATGAATAGCAACGGATACGACTTTGAAGGTGTCTATGAATTGGGAACTTTTATTGCCGGTATTGCCGTTATTGTTGCAAATGCATTAGTAGGCTTCACTATCTACAGTTGGACATATGTCATGGCACTTGTCTTGATTCTTTCTAGTGTTATGTACTTTGTATGGACAGGTATCTATGGCCATATCATGTCTTTCACTTTCTACGGAGAAAATGTATTGTTCCAAGATGGTGCCTTTTGGCTCTGTTTGATAATCACTTTTGCTATCTGTATGCTGCCACGCTATGTTACAAAGTATTATCTTCACATGTACTACCCTTTTGATAATGATATTGTTCGTGAGATTGTTCTTTGCAATGGTCAAAGTGTCTTTGACGGATACCTTGGGCGCAGGGACCATCCCCGTCTTGAAGAAGAAATCCCCATCAATCTCTCCCGCACCCATACTGGTCAGTCCACTATGTTTATCAATGATTCAATTCCCATGGAGACATCACCGGATAACACATCCCAAGAAGATATTTACGGTGAAGGAAATGGATACATGTTGACAGAGCCAAGTCCTGTGTTTAAGTATGCAAAGCTTAACCGAACAATGACCGCTGCTTCTGGCAAGAGTGAAATCATGTACATGCAATCGGGACAGCGTGCTTCTTTTACAGGATTTGCTTATTCTTCGGATGATGCCCACGTGTTTGATGAGTACCGCAAGTCTGTCTACCGTAGAAACAGCAGTGCTAGTTTATCTCCTTCCTTCGTGCCCTTCTCAAAGACTGATCACCATGAAAAATCAAACGGCAAAGGAAGTGACTGGATGCCTCTGAACAAATTCAAACTGAAGCGTTATGAAACCGATCCACAACCTCAAAACAAGAGTGTAGGCTGGAAGATGATAAATGCTGTAAAAAGCAAAATGAGTCCAAGGCAGCCACGCTCGTCTGACTTCCCTGGTCTTCAGGAAGATGCCAATGAAGCAGAGGGCCATAATAGCATATACTCTTCAAATAGCAGTCTCCCTCCACAGTCTCCAGATAATAGCTATCGATCAACTATTAGTCATGCCAGACTGCCTAGTAGCAATACTCTGCTCGGTAGTCCCGTTACACAAACATCATTAGATATGCTAACACCTCTTCCTGGCTACCAAAGTACTTCCTCTTCCTCCTCCACTTCCACCAATATTCAAACCCAACCCCTCATGGTATCAACTAAATCTATAGCTATATTTGATCCCCTGCATTCTCCCTCCTCATCTTAAATCATTTAGCATATTTATTTTATCTATTTCTTCCCTTTTATTGTCATTTATATTTTTATACAATGAAATGCTTTATATATATTGTCGTCTTTGGGTTTAACCAAAGGAAATCCGGACAGATCAAAGAGTAAACAAATTCTGATTTTTATTGATGGGTCTTTCACACTTCTTTTATAATCTTCTAATTACTAATGTCTACTAATTTTAATAAAAAGCCTTCTCTTGCTAAAGTATTATTTCTTAGAAATACGCCTTGCTAACTAACTCATCTTCTATCATGTGGTCCCGTTTAGGCAGTTTGTGTTTCTATTGACTGGGATGATCGGTAGTTCTATTTATGAAAAGTGAATATCTGACAATATTTATAATGAAACCATTGCACCTTCAATTTTTAATAATGCCATGCTTACACATTTAAAGATCTTTGAGATATAAGAGTGAGTGTACGAACAATAGAATCGTACTCTAATGTGTTTAAAAAAGATATTTTCGCTGTCTAAATGATCTATTTTAAACTCTGCCTGCCTATTCTAGCAATGACCACTATTTTCAGAAAGTATTGACACATTATTGTTCAGACTTATGTGTCTCTGGATGTAGTGTAGCGATAACTACACCAGATCCCTTTCTAATCTCTTGGTAGGTCGGCTATCAATAGGTAATAGTAACTCCTTTTTCTTTTAATACCAAAAGCACTTGGGTTGTTTACCTTCTTCTCGTAGCTCAAAAAAGAACATAACAAAAGCTCAATGTTGCTGCCATGTCCCGATTCCAAAGGCATTAGGAAATAATCTCATCAGAAACCCCAACAGTTTTGGTCATGATCTTCAAACATTATTGTTTATTTTATTTAGGTGAAAATAAAAGTAATAAACTAATTGGTTTTTTCTTTGACTTTCATATAAAATAAATAATATTTTTACCTTAAAAGGCCATGACATGTCATTGTGGGGTTCTTCTCTCCTCTAAAGCGTCTTGGGCTTTGCACTTGAATTTCTCAAGCTCACCATTCTTACAGGCAGGATAAGAACAGGATGTTTTGAACTCATCAACAAGGAACACCTCGAGCCCTTCTATCTTCATGCATCAATAGTAGCCCCCTCATACTGTGTCTTTGTCTAAATGACTGATATAGGTCGTTGGAAAATGGATAGTCTATGGTATAAAAGCTAAAGATATCATGAATCATATCAATATCATGAAAAGAGAGGAAATCTTTTGGTAGATTGTCAAGATGAAGACCTCTTCTTGAATCTGATGGTAGAGAAAGACATAGTAAACAGGATTTCAATTGAAATTAGAAAGAGAATGAGTTGTTTGACTTGTGAATTTTGACTTGATTATTGGAAAGTGAAGGCTAAAGTGTATACCTCACCGGTATGAAAATATTTGTTATTCTTTGGTCTTATTCTTTTGTTATTTCTCACCTGAACATATAACTTAACATCTAAGTACTCGTCAAGATTAGCATATCTGAGCAAGGTAATGTGCTATTATTAACAAAGAGAAACAATAGAAGGAGGTGATAGACACTACCAAGGACTATTCTAGTGATAAAAAGGTAAGCAGTGTCTTCCTCTGGGCTTGAGATCATTGTAATCCACAAGACACAATCCTGACTCTTTTTCTAATAGATAATGTATGGCTTATCATTCTCATGACAAGTATTAATTAAAAGGTAATCATACTATCTCTCTTGATTAAGTTATTAATAATACACTCTTCTGTTATTAGGCAAGTTAAAACTCTTCTCAAGTCAGTTCCAAGTAGTCTTTTCTTTCTTCTATACTGTCTAGGGTATCTAGGATGTATTCTTAAGCATAGTTATCTATCTCCCAAGAACAAGGTATTAGGCTTTTAGAGTATATATTCTATTTCTATAAGAGAATAATCCTAGAACATCAGTAGCTATATTATTATAATAAATAATTCTATTCATCAACAGTTTTATTCATAAATACTATATTTTGTTGATAATACAATCTGATGGTGAGATATTCTACAAAAAGAAATGAATATTTGAATATCCGCAAGCCTTTTGATTTCAAATATCGTCCTGTAAATGGTAATGCTTTCTGGACGTAAAGTAAAGGTAGTGTTACTTCTTTAAAGCCAGAAAATATTAAGTCTCCTCTTTTAAATATATAGCTAAGCAGTGGCTTTGCCTAATGGGGCCATAGGCAAGTATGTGTATTTATTTTTATTTCAATGATTTCTCAAGTATAAACACTGAAGAAATGTCTGGACAAATATAAAAACGATTATTTAATAATACACTTGGTTGATCTGAATATTATGATGATCTATTTCATAGATAAATTGAATATAGGTATACTCTCATCAATTTTCTTTCTTTTGATATACTATGAGTACAGTGATCTTTGTATTTTTTTTGAATGTAAATAAATCCAAAGTCAAATGACTTAACAAAAATAATTTTAAAAAAATACATTAAAAATACTGCGACTAGTCTTATTACTGAGAATCAGTTAAGAGTGTTTTATTTTAATAAACTCATTACTTTTTTTTTACTTAATTTAAGCTGGTAGTTTATTCTGTTGACAGGTGATCAGAGAACTTATCTTGATAAGGTCATAGGCATACCCTACATTATTTGGTATATGTTTTTCTTTCAGTTTATTAAGAACTACAGTTTATCTTCATAATATTTCTCAAAATAATAATAGCTACATTAACTCACATTATTGACCAATTATTATTATACACTTTATTTACTTTTGTTATTGCTACTACATCAAATAGACTTCAATAAGATACATTAATAGATAATAATAATAACACCAGCTTTAGATTAATATTTTCATATTTTGCTTAGATTGTTTAAAACAAAAAGAACATGAATAATTGAATAGATAAATAACATATTAGCCACAGACTTACTCAAAAGGACTTTCTCTGGCATAAAAAACAAAAACAAGAACGACAACCTTCTGTTATATTTTCTCACAAGAAATAATAATAATATTTAATCATCAATTCCAAAGAAAATACATATTTTATTTGCGTAGCTATGATCACATAAATAGAAATATAATGTCACTGACAGCAGAGCTAAAGAAGCATATTTAAAGACCAGAAATATAGTTTTACTTTTTTGTCTCTTATTAGCACGTGGCATTTAAAGAGAAAAGAAAAGTTAAATGTACAAAATATATAACTCAAATTGCTATTTATAGTGTTCTTTTGTGTTCTTTTTATTTATTTTCTGACGCTCAAAGTAAATAGAATAATATGCTTGGCTATAGTGTTGCTTTGTTTTCTCATCTTTTATTGTATTCATAAGAAAAAAACATGTTTATAGAATAGAATAGAAAAATAAAAAATAAATAAAAAAGATTTGAGAAAATAAAACAAGGTACATTTGGTATACTGGCAATAGTAATTGATTCTTTATTCTATCAATGCCAAGACTAAAGCCATTATACTTTACATCCATAGTAGGCACCTAATAAAACTGATATGATAAATAAAAATGAGATAAAAATAGAAAGTCTTCACAAGCATAATTATATTTATGCATAAAGATCATGCAATAATCTACAGTCAGTACAATATAACTTGTCGTAATCCAGAGTCTTATGCAAACAGTTTATCTTTTCCTAGATACTACGACAAATAAATCAAGCGGTGCTTTTATAATAATAAGAGCATTCCTGTGTTCCCTAGTAATGGGTATAGTGTTAATGTCTAACAGAGTTTAAAATATGTAGATGCGGTGAGTGGTGTGTCTGAAATGTGCATTGAGCATATGGCCTGGGCGATCCGATAAATTGGCAGGGATGAATTTGCCAGCAATAAGTGATAATAAATCTAAGTTTAACATGCGATTGTCATGAATTCAAGTTTAGCTTTAATGTTTCTTATTTATGTAGTGATATGGCCACATTTCAATTTACTACAACTGTGTCTTTTAGTCATCGGAATAATATTTGTAAACTTAAAACCATGTAGAACATTTGTTTTTCTCTCTAAATACTGTTGCTTGTATGTCTATTGGTGGTAACTTAGTTCAGCAGTCACAAAGTACTCGTGGATTATGACAGCCATTGCTTGGCAATATAACTCTGCTTTAAGCATTGAGTGTTCGAGAAAAAAAGGTAATTCTAAAGTGGAGACTCTGCCTGTAAGACCCTTTGCCTTTTGATTATGTAAATAGTGAATAAATAAAGAAAAAATATTATAATGAAAAGCAAGGCATAATATGAGAGCATGTAGCAGAGGCATATAGATTAAAATTAGAATGGTATGTTTGTTAATGATATTAGTATTGGTTTTTTCCCAAACAATTTGCCCATTCAATTTTCAGGTTTGAATATAGTATACAATAAAAGGACTTTCTATAATCTTACTATTTTTAATAAGGATCAATTTTTATTCATAGTACTATTCAGTAGATCTTTGGTGCAAGGATTAAGCATCTATCAAAAGCTGTTAGAGAAAGACTGTAATAATGTAAAACTGTTCTTTTATTGTATACTATATTCAAACCTGAAAAATGAATGCACAAAAAAATTTCAGTATGCAAATCGTTGAGAAAAAACCAATAATACATTCATGTATATATTTGATAAAGTTGCTAATAAACTAATCAACATTTAATTCGATAGGTAGGTCAATACTATTTAGTCTCTATGGCCGAAGAGCATAGTCATACAGTCATACAAGATTAGAAAGTATACGACCCCCTAATTCATACATTTTTAAACATGATTCTTCTTCTTTTTACTACAGAATCCTCAACTAGAAACTCTAGAGTTTATAATAAGCTTGAAGAAAGAGAGTACTGGGGTGTTTACTGGCTTAAAAAGAAAAATACTCCATGGGTAGCATTCCAAAAGTTATTGGCATCAGCAAGACTACTACCCAGAATATCATTAGTAGAATCATGACTACTGATACATCTCTACCAAGAACTAGTTCTTGTACACCAAAAAAACTAAACGAGAGAGACCTCAAACGACTTGAAGCCAGAGTGATTCGAAAGATAGGAGAGAGGTATAAGGCTGCTCATATCATACCTACAACCAAATGGGGGAAAGGTAGCATAATGATCTGGAGCTGTTTCTGGGCTGGTGGATTTGGGCCTTTTGGTCTTTAATGATGGCACTGTAAATCAGGACATATATATTAACATTTTGGCAAAAGAATTTCTGCCATGGTTCATTGAATTGAACGAGAAAGAGAATAAAGACTTTATATTCCAAGAAGATGGGGCTAGCTGCCATACAGGTGACTATACAACATAGTGGAAAAACACATAAAATTTAGAGCTTTGATTACTGGCTCATACGTAGTCCTGATCTCAACCCCACCGAACATCTCTGGAGCTGTCTTGATAAGCTTATTGATAACAAGAAGGCCTGTATCAAAAATATCGATGAGCTCAAGACAGCTTTAGAAGAAGCTTGGGGAAATATCCACGTTAATCTTGCCGAACGTTTAGTTGACTCAATGAAGGATCGCTGCCAGGCAGTTATTGATGCCAAAGGTGGCCCAACAAAACATTAAATAAAAACTTTTATATTAATATAAACAGTATGTTAAACTAACTTTGTGTTGAATTTGAAGTCATTATTATGTGTTTTGAGGTCGAAGCCATTTCATGCATAAAGCATGTTCTTTCTCAGGATTTCAAAAAATGATAATCGTATACTTTCTAATTTTGTGTGACTGTAATAGCTGGAAGTGTAGCAATATCATTTTCCCTATGTAAAATAATACATTTATTTTCTGTTATTCAATAGAGGATATAAAGTGGATTGATGAAATTAATCGGCCATTCTAAACTATTTTTTATACAATTTATCTTAACAGCGGTATAGTTTCATGAGTTCCTTAGATAAAGACACAGAACTTTCATTAAATAAAGTTGTGCTTATAATATAAAGACATGTTTTAGTTTTAGGTTATTTAATAACCACTATGCTCACTATTGACATCTATCACAACCTGGTATCTCCACCTCATGCTGGCAATGATGCTGTCTGTCACCGATATTTTACCTCATTCTAGAACCACAATGAACTCTAAATTTTTTTTGGCGCAATATACAGCTTAAAGTATTTTTATTTTTTGGGTGTGTTTTGCTATTTGCGCATTGGGCATGTCAGCCACCCTATGAGATCGTTTGAAAAAAAGGAATAAACATTGAAACACTTCAAATACATAAGTGAAAAAAATAATGCAAAGAGAGAAGAGACGGAAAGAAAAGAGAATATAAAACCTCAATGAGGGAAAAATGATGAAAAATGATGAAACATGAGAAATGAGTGTAAATGAGAATCCTTTGGCGCAATATACAGTTCAAAGTATTTTTTATTTATGGGTGTTGATTGCTATTCGCGCATTGGGCATGTTAGCCACCCTATGAGAACTTTTAAAAAATAGAATAAAGATTAAAACACTTCAAATACGAAAGTGAAAAAAAAGAATGCAAATGAATGGAAGACAAAAGGACCGAGAAATACAAAACCTCAGATGAGGGAAAAATAATGAAAAATGAGTGGAAATGATGGTAAAATGAGAATTGTGAATAGACATCCAAAAGGCCATAAAGTCAGCAAGGAAACCAGGACACCAAAAAGATAACCGTCATCCTGTGGCGACTCGAAATCCAACGAGGGATACTTAGAGCAACTCGGACAATCCTGAGGACACAAATACAGCAACTACACTAGCAGCTTCTGGCTTTGCTAAACGGGTTAAGAATGGGTGGTAGAGGAGAGATCGGAGGAGAAGTGAGGATACAACGTCTGTTGCTGCAGGAGTCCTTTGCACTCTATGGCGGCGTTGGCGTTCCCGCTCAACACATCCATCAGCAGCCTCAATGAGCAGGCTACCAGCTGATGGCTCTACCTTAAAGTCTCGAGTAGACGTGGCTCGATCAATGGCTTGCAGCAGTATTAACAAACTGGGCCAAAGATCTCGCCATTTAACAAAAGACTTAACCGTGCGCGGCAGAAGATTTAGACAATAGTCAATTGGATGAATGTCTTGTGGTGGTGCAGGAACTAAGAAGAACAAGAACGTGGAGCGTTCATGGTCAACGAATGTGCAAGTGAGAAAGTGGTCCCGATTGGCAGATGGGTGGCCACATTGGCAAGGAACTGAAGGTGTTGGTGGTAACCAAGCAATCCTCCATTTTAGTAGACGATGTCTTTCTTTGCGCGTGCACGGTAGTAGAAGAATTGGATCCCAAACAGGTCTACATAGTCCACGGGCTACCGTCACCAGCGGATTCTTGCCACGTACTAGACTAGTAATTTCACTTTGAAGACGTTCAAGATAAGCTACTTTTAATGGATATTTAGGAGGGTTGTGAGCCCGTCCTATTCTTTGAGCATTTTGCCAGAGTACATTGCCACGTAGCTTAATCCATCTGGCTTTACTCTGGGGTGCTTCAAGCTGCGGGACAAGGCACCAGAGGAGGGTGTCTTCAGGAAGGGTAGCTGGCGCAATATACAGTGGCTTTCAATAAAACAAGGAAGATTTCAAATTCAGACTATAACTTTACCCTTAATTTTTGTTAAACATTCCTCATTTATCACCTCTCCACTCTAATGTCTACCTCATCTAACAACACTAAACAAACCAGAAAGACCTATTTGAAACAAGAAAAATATTGATGGCTTTATCCACTATCTCATTGCTCACGAGGCTACCGTAAATAAGACCAGTCATATTGCTATTTCTGCTAGGTTTGGAGTTAGTGTACAGTCAATTTCCCGTATCGTAAAGAGATACAAGGAAGCTGGTTGCTTCAAGGCCAAAAGAAGCACTAGGCACAATACCACTCTTAATGAGAGGGAAGAGAGAGAAGTTGGACGCGAAGTGGCAAGGTATTCATTCCAGACAATGGATCAGCTTCGCAAGCAGATGACCAACCAAGTGTCCATGAACACTTTTAGAAAAATGAACTTTGGCCTGTTTTCTTGCAGGGTGGTTAAGAAATCTTCTCTCACTATTAAACAGAAGAAGTTGAGGCTTGCTTGGGCTAAGACCCACTTCCATTGGACTGAGGAAGACTGGAAGACAGTCATCTGGTCCGATGAGTCAAAGTACCAGCTAATGAGCAATAATAGTCCTACCAGAGTAGTGCACAGGAAGAAGGAAGGGTTACTCCCAAATAATGTCAAGCCAACGATGAGGTTTGGTGGGGATGGGGTGATGATGTGGGGTTCCTTTTCTGGTGAAGGTGTTGATAGACTTGTTACGGTGGAGGAATCCATCAATAGTGCCAAATATACCAGTATTTTAGAAGAAGCCTATTGCCCTGAGCTGGCTCGTCCTTCGGCACTGAATCCAGTGGTAGGCTATGTTCTTCAAGAGGACAATGATATTTTTATACTAGTAAGGATACTAAGAAATGGAAGGATGAGAGAAGTATTGTCACTATGGAGGGGTGGCCCTCTGAGAGCCCTGACCTGAGCTCAATTGAGCGATCTTTAAGAGGAACTGGATAGAGAAATTCGGAAGAAGATGACCCCAGCAAGCACCCTCCAGGATCTAAAGGCTCTCTTGGTCCAAAAGTGTGATAAAATCTCCAAAGATACTATAGATGACTTCATTAACAGTATGCATCGGAGATGTAGGATTGTTATAGAGGCCGAGGGTGGAAGCACTAAATATTGAAGTTTTCCACCCAATAAATATGTATATAATATCCTGTTGACCTTCTTTATACTTCATCCTATTGTCAAGTCTCTACAATCTGTTTAATGTGTATTTATATTAAAAGCAATAAGTATTTCCCCAAATAAGAATCCTATTGGAAAATGAAAAAGGTTATATATAAATATATTGCCAGACACTGTAGAAGACCACCTGAGACTGACTTAAGAAGAGTCTTTATTTATTAATATTAGAATGAGTGTCTTGTGGATTACAATGAGCTCAGGCCCAGATGAAGACACTATTTATCTTTTTATCTCAAGAACAGCCTTTGGCAGTGTCTATCACGTCCTTCTATTGTTTTTCTTTGTTAATAATAGCACATTACCTTGCTTATTTTCACGAGTACTTAGATATCAAGTTATTGTTTAGTATGTGAGATAGTAAAAAGAGAAGATTATTCAAACAAATAATGTTCATTTCTCTATTCTGGTGACTATCACACTTTAGCCTCTACTTTAATAAAATTCACAAGTCAATCAGCTTATTTTTTTTGCCTTGGGTCTAGAGGAATAGCATTAAAAACAATACCTTGTTCCCATTGAACACTGCTATTGAGATAGACTTTGGTGATGTTTCCTTTGATGAGACAGTTGACATTTATTCAGTAAATGGCTATACTATTCTTAATTCAAGTGCATATGGTTCTCTTCTATGAACAATAACCACGGGAATTAATTCAGTGTGTCCTATAGTTACACTTCAAATACTGTTATGCACTCCTATTGTGAGCTTAGGGATAACAATGACTGAGTTGTCATATTAGAATGATCCTGATTTTACTTTCTTATAAAGTCATGTTTATAACATTAAATTACAGTCATTTAATATTGCTAAAAATAGGCGGATAAAGTCTGAAGTATTATATTTAGATGGCAAAAATGTCTTTCTAAACACATGAGCCAGCCAGAGCAATATCCAAACTTGATGGTCTATTTATTTCTTTATATTTTTCCAAGTATCTTTAGGCGTGCACTTGTCAAATGATTACTTCCAAGATACTTTATCTGTTTAAATGCGCTCGCTTCCCTGTCTATCTGTGGATGAAATAGACTCTGATGGCTTATAAGACAGTCTCAACTACCATTCAATACCATATTTATTCAATTCCAATAGTATTTACTCTAAACTCAAGAAAAGAGACATTGGCTTTATTACTGCCTATTGAGCAGTATTTCAATAAGAACA
Source organism: Spinellus fusiger (assembly GCA_025094145.1). Lineage (NCBI taxonomy): Eukaryota > Fungi > Mucoromycota > Mucoromycetes > Mucorales > Phycomycetaceae > Spinellus > Spinellus fusiger. The sequence goes on along the minus strand of JALLLS010000009.1, from coordinate 261,717 downwards.
GACTCCCATAACCACAGTTCTTATGCTGTCTTTGTCTCAAGCCTTAATTTTAGTGTGAAAAAGCTAAGAAGCATAAAAGATAGTGGCATCATCGATCGATTTCAATCCCCGACAACATATATGACGTATTGATACACTTCCTCATTTTGATAGAGAACATTCCCCTTTAATGAACAACCCGAGTCTTCATTTGTCAACGAGTCAACGTCTACAGCCATTTATTTTACAGGCAAATTCAGTCGAAGGCATTGCTATCAGTCAGGTTATTAGTGACTGTATTAGTGCACCTGGCGTGTATGTATTCACAGAACTTATGGAGACACCCAGCGTAGTAAAGGTCAGTGAGTTGAATGCGAGGGGAGCTTCATTAAGAGAAAGAGAAAGACTCTGTTTAATGTATGTGTCATTAACTTGATCACCACTCTTGTGTGTATAATAAATAGGCCTCTGAACGTTATTATCAAGTGGCACCTTATTACAGACTTCTTCGAGTATTTCTCTATGGCGATTACAAGGATTATGTAGGTACAGTATGCATCTGAATCCACAGTGCAAGTCAATATGAATTGACTCTTTATATAGCTCAAAAAGAGATGCTGCCTCCACTCACTCCTGTTCAAATGACCAAACTTAAACACCTCACTATTGTTTCTTTATCTGAGAGTAGAAAGGTATACTTTGATCAATGCAGTAAAACAATGCTTACTATGGATAGACCCTATCTTATCAATTGTTGAAAGAATACCTTGATATACCCACCACTCGTGAGCTTGAGGATCTTATTATTGATGCATTTTACAACAATGTACTCAGAGGCAAACTGGATCAGCGACAACAGCAGTTGCAAGTAGAAGGTGCTATGGGAAGAGATCAACCCATTGACAAAATTAGATATTCAGTGCAGCTTCTTAATGCTTATTCCTATAGTACATCCAAACTAGCACATGATCTGGATAAAATGGTCCAGATTTATCAAGCAGGGAAGCTCTGTCATAAGAAAAGGATGGACCAGTACCATGCCAACCTTTCTGCTACTCGGCGTGCAGTCCAAAGAGAAGAGGATGCCAATATAAGGCAAGAGATGTCAAAACAGAAAGAGAAAGGAGGGAGCTCTGGACGTCGTGATATAGTAGGAGAATACAATGAGTATAATTATGAGTCACAAGAGTATATTGAAAGAGCAGGAAGATCCAAGAAAAGGTAATACATGCCCTTTTTGAAATAAGGAAGCTGATGGAAAAGCTAATATAGCAAAGGATCAAATCGATCTATGTTTGAAAAATCCTGATAAGAGATACTATATATATATTGCTTTAGTATATACCTTCACAATTTGTTGAATAAAGCAACTCAATGAATATGTTTTATTTGATAATGCCTTATACATACGGATACTCTCTACCAAGTAGTAAATAGAAATAAAAACGAGCGATTTGTTTGTTATTCAATTCTTTCTCTTTTGAATAAGGGGATCAACTGATGGACTCCAATGCTATTGTCTCGATTGATTTCAGCTCTCTTAAACAATAAAACTGCACCAAGTCATCTCACTAAAAGGTATTACAACATACATCTACCAATTCTACCAACGTACAAGCCATAAAGCAATAGAATGATTAAAGCTGGATTCCACATTCTTGGGTACCTTTTGCACCCATTCGAATAATGTCTTATATGGAAAGTGTTAAAGATAGGTGGTAGGACTTTGATCTTTGTATGAATAAAGTGTCAATCTTGGACTTTTTTGTTTTGTTTTGTTTTGTTTTGGTGGAGACTTCTTCAACATCCCCATTCAGTAGTGCCTGTACCCACATCAATGTGACATTGTATTATAAATTAGCTAGAGTTGATGAACACAAATCAAGTCATCAACATTTAATGAAAAAAAGAAGAAAAAAGACAAGAGAAATATCATCTGAAAATCCAATAGAAGCAAAATACAAATTCTTCTACCACGAGAAGAATTTTCTTAATCCAATAGCACTATCAAGTGTAGATGCTGGTGAATGTAATAGAGATTAGAACCACTTACTTAAAGTATCTAAAAAGTACTTTTCTGGATTGACATTGTAGATGTGATACAATGGCACGCTGTCTCAGCAGGTTAGCGAGAACAAACTAAGGTGATAAAGAGTACATGAACTGTTGCACTTGACGATCGAGCCTTGCGTCATGGTACAAAAAGAGGAGAGAGAACAAGGTACAGTAAGATCAAACTATAAATAAGCAGTAGGACGAAAAGGTTGGAAGATCGATCTTTCTATTCTCCAATGAATTGCCGAGGCTGACTTGCTAGAATAAGGTCTCCAGATACAATAACATGGAGAAAAAAGATCATTTGTGAACAATCTTCATGTTTGTGTAAGATTAGATAGGTGAATGTGTTTTCTTTAGTAGGCAATTTCTGATTTTTACCAGAAAAAACATCATATTTTTACATCTCAACTTGAAACTTTCATAACCGAATTTGCACTTTTGAACTCTCCCTAGTGATTTTAATGATGGACATTGTAAGAATATAAAATAATCTCTCATCAACTGTGTTATTGTAAAAATTTTATTCTCCCTGTGGCATCTTTAACAAACAAACAAAAAACCCCTATTGTAAATCCGTAATGAACAACAAGGGAGATGTTCATCCCAAGATTCAATTCACTGTCAATAGAAATAAGCATATTTACCTCCTATGTATTCCTAAATTGAATTTACTAACATTGACACTACCCTGAATTGCCAAGTTAAGAGATAAATAAAATAAAAAATAGCGTAGATCTCCCTACCCTTAACAATTGATTGCACCCTTGTTTTTACACCCTTTCCCCCATTTTAGAAACTTCTGATCAATACTTTTACATAACTATGTATCAGTGAGAATAAGAATAGCAGTAAAAAACAAAAACAAAAACAAAAAGTAAATAGATAATAAATTGTAATTTCTGACGATGAAAAATGAGTATTGAATAAATTAAAACAAAAAGATATGCACAAGAAAAATAAAATCTAAAATAAAATCTAAGTAATCACATTTTGTGTGAAATCCAGCAGTTAAAGCGTGTAAATCCTTGATACTCCTCAAACTCTTCAAGTACTTCTTGCACTGCCAGATCATATTCTTCTGGTGTAATGCCCCATTTAGGAACATACAAAGTCTTACTATTTTTCAGATAAGCCTTTTGTATTTCCTTATTGATAAACCCAAACTGCTTCAATTCCCCTTCTGCTGGCCATTCACCTGATGGAATGTCCAATGTACGATGGTCAATTCCTTTGAATCCAGCCTCTTCCATGTGTTCTTGTAAAAACCGTGTAAAGTAAAAGTCATAACCAATGGAATCACACTGTCCTTGAATAAACTCATCAAGAGCTTGTTGAACAGGGCCCGGGTTGTGGTGCCAAAGATCAGGTTCTACCAACTCAATATAACCATTGGGCTTCAATACTCTTTGCATTTCTGACAGGACATGTTTCCATTGGTCTTTCATGATAAGCTGCCCCATGTTACGTTGGAATATACTAAGGTCATAAATTTAGCCGATGACTTGGAATTCATTTTCTCTTACAAGCTCACTGAATTATCACTCATTGGCCAGGGTTTTGTGATATCCCCTTCAATAAAACGTAGGTTCTTTGGTCTGCCTTGTTGCTCCATGGGGGGTTTAATGTCCATCCCTACCACCTGGGCATTCGGAAACAAGGAAGCCATCTCAATGGCCCAGATACCATTCCCGGTGCCTACATCCAAGATAATACCAGTCTCCTGAATGGTGGCCCAGTGATTGTTCTTTCTGGCGCTTTTGAGAAGGTAATGCTGAAGTACAAAATAGAATAAGTAATTGAACTCCCGGCCAATAAATACTATTGTCCGATGTATTTGTATTTTAAAATGTAACCCCACTCTCTTACCTGTCTCTGCAGTCGATCGTATTCACGAACATCAGCCTCTGACACAGTGGAGAGACGAGGAACACTATGTTTGCGACGGGTGAAGAATTCTGTTACAGATTTTCGACGATTGCCATTGGGAGGTGTCAAATGTGGGGATGACATGATGGGAGGATGAAGCATAGCCATAGATAAGGCTGGTTTCTTTGGTGTTGTGTTGGATCCATAGTCATTGGAAGGTGCAGGCTGATTGTTGCTTAGCCAGTCAAAGTTACCATGAGAGGAGTGTGAGTTGTTGGAGGAAGAGGGTCCTGAGCCCATTGTAATTGTGCTTCGACGTCTTCTCTCTGGTCTTTTCTTCTTGTCTCTACTTTTATCAATGATTCGGCTAGCCTGGTTTCCCATAGTGTGATGGTAAACTTAAAAGTGCGAAAATGGAAAGAAAGAAGAATAAGCAGGTTAAGAGCAAAGACATAAAAATGTTTTGATCAAGATGATGTTCTGAATGGGTGCACAAGCGGAGACTTACCAAGGCAGGATAGGGCCTGCTTTCAATAAAATGAAGCGATGATCGTTTCTTTTCTGTGGAGATCTAATATCGTGCATTATTTCTTTCGTTCTTTTGTTAAGAGTAGAGCTGTCTTTCGGATAGTGAACAAGTAACAAATGATGCAATGAAGCGGACTCTTGCCAATATCAGTTATTTGTATATTTCTAGTAAGCGCTGCTCCATTCAGCAAAGTGCCACTGTGAAATACAGACCTTTTCTCAATAAGCTACCTAAAAAAGAAAGCACAGTTATCATAAGATATCTTTATTATAAGCCATTGCAGTGATTGGAAGTGATTGAAAGTGATTATCCTTCATTAGGAGCTATTTCAAAAAGGTAGTGTTGTGGGTAGTGTAATGTGTGTTTTGCAGTGTATTTGTTTGCACCACAATTCAATAAAAGCACTCTTTTTGTTGTCATGGCGATAAAAAGGTAGAGTAATCTATTCTAGTGTTACATAGTTGCCTAGATACCATTGTGTATTAGTAAAGGTGAATACACCTATTCTCTTTCCTTTCTTTTTTATAGCCTTAAAAGAAAGAATTCTGTTTCTATTGCTATTACCTGGAAACATCCCCACATCATTTCCTAAGCGACCCTTCCACCAACCCATTGTGTCTGGTGTCTTTTCTATAATCTCAATACGGTCATTCTTGCACAATGTCAAATCTCCTTGTTGTTGAGCCTCCAAATCATAAAGAGCAATTGCATATTGAACAGAAGGTTTAAGTCTTGGTTTGGGTGGTGGTGGGCGAGAATGGGCTGATCGTACAGAGGGTGTTGTTGGCTGTAGTGTCTCTTTATCAGAGCGAACATTCCTTGCTTATAAATATATAAATAAGCAGTCAGTCTATAGCATATCCTCTTCTCTACTTACAAGCACTACTTTCTTTCTGGAAGAGACTAAGGCATCGTATTGACTGCTCTACAGACTGCTGATCTATCCTCCATTGATAGCCTGCCACAATTGATTGCTGATAGGTAGGCAGTACAGTAAGATAGGCTTCTGTGACTTGGTGAATACGACCATACAGCCCCCCCATCATTCTGCATTGAAGAGAATAAAAGGAAATATGAAGGGAGCGAATCAATTCTGAGGAGAGGTACAGGAACCCACCCAATTCTCGTATAAGGATATCGTTCAAATAGTGATAGTCATGCGTTGCTGTCTCGAGCTGAGTCTCTAGCTTACACATGTGTTTCTCCTCACTAGGACTTTTATCAGCAATTGCAGCATACTTTTGGTGAGAAAGCTTAAATCGGTCAAAATCCAATAATTTGTGCTGCCTTTTTACAATTGTCTTTTGAATTGTCTTTGTATGCACTACCGCCTGCTCTGTAGGCTGGATAATTGTGTGATCAAGAATATCCTATAGTCTCTCTGGATAAATGCACAGCACAAGTTTATCTCCTTACAAGTTCCTGTAATATCTCTTCTCGACAGTATTCCATGGCTGTAGCATAATCATGCACTGCCCGGAGAAGAGAAACGGAAGTAGGATTGGATTGGGTGGAATGGATTCCGTTTTCCGTCAACAGAGAACCTGTCAAAAGCTCAAATAGGCCCACCAGCAGAGTAGCACACGCTTGCTGGTCATTCAACATATCTATTATAAGAATGGAGAGTAGAAGACTGCTTGAGAAGGATACCTTTATAAGATATAAACATCTTCTAATGTAAGGAATAAATAGACACCTGCCACCCCCATTTACTTGATAGACTGTTCCTGAATTCCTTCACATGGGAGATAAATGCCTCCATCTCTTTTGTCTTTGCTGTAAATCTGGCTTCCAAGCCGTTAAAATCCTTATCTACGGTCCCTATAAAGTTAAGGTCAGTCGCATTATTACTCAACACAAAGAAAGAAAGAGAAACAGCTATACCCTCATCCTTTTTACTATTGGAGAGTTGATAAGGGAGCCGAGAGAGTGCTTTTGTGACGCCTTTCCTTTTATTTATATAGAATAGTGGATAGAGTGAGCACACCACACCACACCACAGCACACCTTTCTTACCAACTCATGGGCACACCAAGAAAAAGAGAAAAGAGCAAAGTGATGGTTTTCTGGTGACTCAGTTTTCCCTTGTTCATGGGAAATAAGGAAGAATAGACCCGGCCTGGTAACTCAAAGATGCGTCATCAAAGACACAAAACGACACTTTTTCTTTTTCCAAGTTTCCTACAGGAACACTCCTTGTTATGGACAGTTGAATAGAAAATAAAATGTGTTTATTCGTCATATCAGAGTATCTATAGAAGAAAAAAAGAAAAAAGAAAAGTAAAGATCAGAGTATTTATAGAGATCATTAAAGATCAATAAACAACATTAAAAATCATTAGAGATCATTAAAGATCATTAAATAGCATTAAAGATCATTAAAGACCAATGACAGCGTGTATATAAGAATACCTTACAGGGCCTTATTAATAGTAATGCAATGACAAAAAAGACTCAATGTCATACAATGATAACAAGGAGAAAGGAGAGAATAGAGTCCGTTCAATAAATAGCATAGGAACAAAATAATAATAAAAAGGCAGTAAATGCAACAAAACAAAAAACAAAAAACAAAACAAAAAACAAAACAAAACAAAAAACAAAACAAATAAAGAAGTTGGAGGCAAGAAGGAGTTTCTAGTGCGTTGTAAGGGTGAGTCTAAGTAAGGGATTGTTCGAGAAAGTGAACAAGCTCAGAAGAAGAACATGGGAGCAGTTGTTGGCTGACGTGTGTATCGATTTCCTATCCAAACAAGATGAGTCATTTCATCACAAGGAATGGCTTACCAGGAGAACATCTTGAGCACTTGGACGCGTCAAAGGATCCATGTCCAGTAACCAAGCAACCAGTCCACGCATGTACATGGAGGGGTAGCTGTAGGTGAATGTAGGGCTTGGCTCAGTAATGACCACATCAAACAGCTCCTCTTCATCTTTAATAAGGTAGTGGGGCGGTACACGGTCCATCATCTCAATAATGGTGATGCCCAGGGACCACATATCAATCTTCTCTGTGTAGCACTCTTGTCGGATCACTTCAGGCGCCATCCTACCCTAATGTCAGTGCTCCACTAACAATGATGTCTTGTTATGTGTTATCCTTACCATTTGCTAGTGCCTAGACGATCGCGCTGATGACGGGACACACGAGCTGATAGACCAAAATCAGCTAGCTTCACTTGACCCTGCCAGCCCAAAAGCAAATTTTCACACTTGATATCGCGATGCAAGACCCCTTTACTGTGCAGATAGATAAGGGCATACAGTGTCTGTCGAGCAATATGAATTGTATGTTCTTCAGGAATAGCACGGCGACAGAGAACAGCAAAGACAGAACAGCGCATGAGATCCATGGAAATCCAAATAGCATCTCTCCATAAAGTCACTTCACGTAATTTGATCAAATTCTCATGATTTCCTGCCATTATTTTAATTTCTCGAAGGATGGCTGCACGGTAGGTCTGATCTGGATCCAGTTTACACCGCTTAATGGCCACCTGCACACCTGGATGTCGACGATCATTGGCACGCACAACAGCTCCATTGACCCTGCCCTCTGAGTCAGCTTGTTCCATAAATATCCTTCTTACCCTGTGCCAATCTCTTTAAACTGATCATAGCGAGTACGGGGATCAGACACCCGCACTGTCTGTTTAGGTAGCATTTTACGAACAATCCTCTCGAACTTATTCTCGTGGCGAGTGAGTGGGGGCAGCTGTGGTACATTGTAATGTGGACTAGGAGGATACCAGGGTCGCTAAAAAGGCTTTTGGATTAGTCAACAAGGTCTTGGAGGGATTACCTTGCAGATCCGCTTTTCAAGTTCCAAAGGACGGAGGTCGAACGCAGCGGGTGGATCAGGCCCAAGGTAGGCATGTCCGAGGATATTTGGGATTTCACAATAGCCAGGCGATCGCCAGGTGTCCTAGTTTGCATGAATAGAACACAAAAGATGAGTGGATTCTTCTTTATATATACACGGATTTGTTCTTATTCTTATTTAATTCTTATTCTTTGTTGTTTTTATACCTTATTTGTCAGCGGTGTCATCTTTGACAGTGAGCAGGAGGTTTTGCTCAGGGACATGTGCCTTTTAGGTCCAAGGCTGATGCTACTCTTGATGCCTGGGTTAGATTTGGACTTTTGTACAAAAGTCATAGTAGGAAGAGAAGAATAGAGAATAAAGAAGAGAATAGACTGTATTTAAGAAAAAGAGACAAAGAAAGAAAGGGGAAGAAGGGTAAAGGAGATGGGTCTATGAACAAAAAGTGCCTGTCAGCACGAGCCAACTTTTTTTTCTTTCTTTGGGACACGTGTTCCCTACAAGTTCTTTATGCTAAAGAGTGAGTCCATCTCTGCTGCTACTACTCAATGCATACTGGAGAGTTGTAATAGAGATGTGTTGGAGAGGAGGAGCAGAAAGAAAAGAGAAAAGAGAAGAGGAGAAAGGGGGGGCTGGGAAGGGAAAGGAGGTGAGGAGGTGAAGAGGGGCAAGAGATTGAGAGAGAGAAAGAGAAAGAGATTGAGAGAGAGATTGAGATTGAGAGGAGGAGGAGGAGGAGAAGCAGCAGCAGCAGAAGATCTTTGGATCATAGATGAGATAGCATTAGAGAGACAAAGAAGACCACACCCATGCGTATAGGCAGTACTGGATCTGAGATATAAGCAGTAAAGAGGTGCATCTGTCTGTATGTGTTTATCTATTGCACTTCTTCCAGTGCATCAATACCTGCAGATACCCAACACAGATGGCAGTGCTCTTTCTATGCCTACCTATAGACTCTATGTTCAACTGCCTTTACCAACACGAATGCATGAATACAACAAGGCCATGGGTAGTTAGGCTGAGTTCTGATCCATAGAAAGAAGGAAGGAAAAGGGGATCCCTTGCTCTCCTCTCCTATTTCCAATGTCAATAAATAAGAGGATCCACTGCTCTTTCTTCTTTTCCTTCTCACAGCTAATGGAGAAGTGAATGGGATATTACTACACTATGTTCTCTCCTTTCATTGGATGATCAAAGCCTTAAATTAGATACACCCATTGCAGGACACCCATTGCAAGACATGGCCAGATAGACCAGTGTCTTGCAGCCATGTCTTGCTCATGGTTCTCTCTTCTGTCCCTCAAGAACACCAGCCACACCCATTCACATGAAGGGATCCCACAACCATGTTACTTTTATAGTGATAGGGAGACAGAGAGGGGTGTAGAAGTTAAAATAGAGTGTAGAGATGGGTTTGGTGTCATGATCCATGTACGTGAAGAATAAGTTTGAATTTCTCCTAATATTATTATCATAATCTATCTATTATCATAATCTATCTATTATCATAATCTATCTATTATCATAATCTATCTATTATCATAATCTATCTATTATCATAATCTATCTATTATCATAATCTATCTATTATCATAATCTATCTATTATCATAATCTATCTATTATCATAATCTATCTATTATCATAATCTATCTATTATCATAATCTATCTATTATCATAATCTATCATAATCTATCTATTATCATAATCTATCTATTATCATAATCTATCTATTATCATAATCTATCTATTATCATAATCTATCTATTATCATAATCTATCTATTATCATAATCTATCTATTATCATAATCTATCTATTATCATAATCTATCTATTATCATAATCTATCTATTATCATAATCTATCTATTATCATAATCTATCTATTATCATAATCTATCTATTATCATAATCTATCTATTATCATAATCTATCTATTATCATAATCTATCTATTATCATAATCTATCTATTATCATAATCTATCTATTATCATAATCTATCTATTATCATAATCTATCTATTATCATAATCTATCTATTATCATAATCTATCTATTATCATAATCTATCTATTATCATAATCTATCTATTATCATAATCTATCTATTATCATAATCTATCTATTATCATAATCTATCTATTATCATAATCTATCTATTATCATCATAATCTATCTATTATCATAATCTATCTATTTCAATATCTCAATAATAACAAAAGAATCAGATTGTTTTCCTCAGTGTGCAAAAGCGTTGACTTCACACCTTTCTTATACAAGAAAGTCAGAAGTACCTGAATAATCATCATATTCTCAATATTATCCCAATATTTACTCAAAGCAGTCCATTATTTCCACAGTTATATGTCAATAGACTATTTTATCATCACTGTTATTTGCTGTCTGTATTCCCACATAAACACTAATATATGTCTATAGCCAGAGAATTCTACCGTGGTACACACTGCACCCCATAGCATACACAAGGGAGGCATGATAACCTTGCAGAAGATAGACTGGCCCACAAGACAGAACCATGTTACCGTGAGAAATCCAACTGCAAATAACTCAACCTAAGATCAAAAACGTGTACAAGGAAAAGAAGCTTTCCCTCCTTCCGAGTGGGATTTTGTGGCAAGTGTGACGACATTCCTCACATGACCTCCGGAAATAATAATAATAGTCATTCATGGAAAAGTTTTTCATTGGCTCATCTTAATAGGCGGATTGCCTGATTCAATCTTGTTGCTTCCCATCTCCGTTCACCGCAGTCCCATGCGATGTGACGTCCCTCACCGACAGAAAAGTATAAATATAAGAGGTCTTTGTGCTTCGTTAAGAAGGGGGGGTTATCCTCCCACTGGTCGAAAACCGTACTTTTTATTCTGCATTTATTCTTATTCTTATTCTTATTATTTCCTTACAAGTCATTCAATTTACTGCATTCACAATAAATCCACTCTTTACTTTCTAAAGAAGAAGAAAAATGACCCACGTACTTGATATCACCCAGACTCAGGAAGTCCTTAAATCCTACGGTCGTCCTGATGGCCTCTCTGTGGAATCTCTGCTGGATGAGCAGTGGAGTGGTGGTCTTACCTACAATGACTTTTTGATCTTGCCTGGCTACATTGACTTTTCTGCTGATAAAACCATTCTTGAGAGCAAGATTACCAAGAAGATCACCCTCAAGACTCCCTTTATCTCTTCTCCTATGGATACTGTGACAGAGACGGATATGGCAATCTCTATGGCTGTAAGTGGAATTACAACACAGATAGATAGAAGGATAAGATCAGAGAAGAAGAAAATATTCATTCATTCATTCATTCTACTCTATTCTATTCTACTCTATTCTCTTAGTTATTGGGTGGTATTGGTATTATTCACCATAACTGCAGTCCTGAAGAACAAGCCAACATGGTCCGTAAAGTAAAAAAGTTCGAAAACGGATTCATTGTCGATCCTGTTGTTCTTTCTCCCACCCACACTGTCTCTGATGTCAAGGCCATTAAAGAGAAGTTTGGCTTCTGTGGTATTCCCGTGACCGAAACAGGAAAGATGCATGGCAAGTTAATTGGTATTGTGACTGCACGTGACTTCCAATTCCACACCGATGACGCCTCTCCTCTCAGTGAGATCATGACAACAGATCTGGTGGTGGCTAAGAAGGGTGTGACGCTGACCGAGGCCAATGAGATTCTGAGTTCCTCCAAGAAGGGCAAGCTGCCTATTGTTGATAGTGAGGGCAATCTTGTCTCCTTATTGGCCAGATCCGACTTGCTGAAGAACCAGAGCTATCCTCTTGCTTCCAAGGCCCCTGACTCCAAGCAGCTGTTGGTGGGTGCAGCCATTGGCACTCGTCCCGACGACAAGGACCGTCTTCGTTTGTTGGTGGAGGCTGGTCTTGATGTAGTGGTGCTTGACTCCTCCCAGGGCAACTCCATCTACCAGATTGAGATGATTCAGTGGATTAAGCAGACATATGCTAACCTCGAAGTCATTGCTGGTAATGTGGTGACCCGTGAACAAGCTGCCAGTCTCATTGCTGCTGGTGCGGATGGTCTTCGTATTGGTATGGGTTCTGGCTCTATCTGCATCACCCAGGAAGTCATGGCCTGTGGTCGTCCCCAAGCCACAGCTGTTTACCGTGTGTCTGAATTTGCTGCCAAGTTCGGTGTTCCTACCATTGCTGATGGTGGTATTGGTAATGTGGGTCATATTATGAAGGCCACTGCTCTTGGTGCTTCTGCTGTGATGATGGGTGGTTTGTTGGCTGGTACTACTGAAACCCCCGGAGAGTACTTTTACCGTGAAGGACAGCGTTTGAAGCGTTACCGTGGTATGGGATCCATTGATGCCATGAGCAACACAAGTGGTGAAGATGGCAATGCTGCCACTAAGCGTTACTTTTCTGAGGGAGATACCGTCAAGGTGGCCCAGGGTGTGGTGGGTAATGTAGTCGACAAGGGTTCTGTCCGCAAGTTCCTTTCTTACCTCCACACGGGTGTCCAGCACTCTCTTCAGGACATTGGATGTCGTTCATTGAATGAATTCCATAAGGCAGTGGCTGATGGTACTGTTCGATTTGAGAAGCGTACGGCTGCTGCTCAGTCAGAAGGCAATGTTCATGGCTTGCATTCATTTGAGAAGAAGCTCTTTTCCTAAATTAACATAGAATCATTATATAATAATTTTTTTTAAAAAAAAACACACACACATACACACAGCATTCATCTTGTCTCATGAAAGAATATATAGATATATCTATATCTATATCTATAAAAATCTATATACATTTTATTCTGTTGATGGGAAGTTTATTGGATCGGTGGGAGGTTGGTAAAGGTCTATGGATGGGTTGTAGGCACGTGTAGAGTGCAGAAGCATTGCCCATAGACTATTTTCTACCACCTGCTGTATTGCCTATCAGCACAGCCGTCATGAATGCCACGGGTAGAAGGCTATTGCCTCCCACACCAAAGACATTCTACACCAGCATGAGCAGGAGACAACAGAACAACACCATTGCCTTGAATCCACTCTAAATCCCATTGAAATCCCATTGAAATCCCATTGAATTCTACTCTAATTTCACTCATAAAAAAACACACAACAGACAAAGTGAATAGGAAAAGAGCGCGTCACTGCTAATTTTCACTATAAAAATCAACTCAGTTATTTACTAAGGCCTCTTTATTTTGTTATGGCTATGAACGTAGATCCCAACTCGGCTGTTTATGCCACTGATGAGTATGGAAGACCCTTTATTATTGTGCGTGAAGGACAGACCAAGTCCCGCCTTAGTGGTATTGCTGCCATCCGTGTAAGTAGTCATCCAACCCATCTTTCCCTTTCCCTTTTTCCTTTCCTTTATCTTCTGTCAAGAGATAGAGACACTCATCTGACGCGTCACTCTTTGTCAGTCTCATATCCTTGCTGCCAAAACAGTGGCCAGCATCATCAAGACCTCATTGGGTCCTCGTGGTTTAGACAAGATATTAATTTCACCCGATGGCGATATTACTATCACTAATGACGGTGCCACTATTCTCGATGAAATGCAAGTAGAGCACCAGATTGCCAAGTTGTTGGTACAGCTGTCCAAGAGTCAAGATGATGAGATTGGTGATGGCACAACAGGTGTGGTGGTGCTTGCTGGATCTTTATTGGAACAATGCGAGCAGTTGCTTGACCGTGGTATCCATCCCATTCGTATTGCTGATGGATTTGAGCGTGCCTGTAATGTGGCTGTAGCTCACTTGGAGTCTATCTCAGACACCATTGAGTTTAGCAAGGAGAATGTTTCCAACCTCAAAAAGACAGCCATGACCAGTCTTGGCAGTAAAATGTAAGCAAACCTGCATTGGCCTCTTTCTTTTACTTACAAGAGAGAGGGTGCGATTAGTGTGTCCAAATGCCACGAACAGTTTGCTGACATTGCCGTGAATGCTGTGTTGGCTGTGGCTGATTTGGAGCGTAAGGATGTCGACTTTGAACTGATCAAGGTCGATGGTAAGGTGGGTGGTTCGATGCAGGACACTCTTCTCGTGCAGGGTGTGGTGGTGGACAAGGACATGTCCCACCCTCAAATGCCGCGTGAAGTGCGTGATGCCCGTCTGGCCATCCTCACCTGTCCCTTTGAACCCCCACGCCCAAAGACCAAGCACAAGTTGGACATTACCTCTGTTGAGGAATACGAGAAACTCCAGGCCTATGAAACACAGAAGTTTGAGGACATGATCCGACAAGTAAAGGAGTCTGGTGCCAACCTGGTCATTTGTCAGTGGGGATTTGATGATGAGGCCAACCATCTCTTACTGCAGAACCAGTTGCCTGCTGTACGATGGGTGGGTGGCCCTGAAATTGAGCTGATTGCCATTGCCACCAACGGCCGTATTGTCCCCCGCTTTGAGGATCTCACAGCTGATAAGTTGGGCAAAGCAGGCATTGTCCGTGAACTGACCTTTGGCACGACCAAGGACCGTATGCTGGTGATTGAAGAGTGTGCCAATACCCGTGCTGTGACTGTGTTTGTGCGTGGTGGTAACAAGATGATCATCGATGAGGCCAAGCGATCCTTACACGATGCCATCTGTGCCGTACGCAATCTGGTGAGAGACAACCGTGTCGTGTATGGTGGTGGATCTGCTGAGATCAGTTGTTCTTTGGCAGTGTCCAAAGTAGCCGATGAGGTAAGAGTATACATGCACAGGACAGGATTCACAAGGGCGTGTAGATTTCTTCCATTGAACAGTATGCCATGCGTGCCTTTGCTGATGCTTTGGACGCCACGCCTCTTGCTTTGGCCGAGAACTCTGGTCTTTCTCCTATTGAGACATTGGCTGATATCAAGGCACAGCAGGCCACTACAGGCAATGCTTGTTTGGGTGTAGACTGTCTGTACAAGGGATCCAATGGTAATGTTGTGATTCTGTTGTGACCAAGACTAACACGCTTCTCTACTGTAGACATGAAGGAGCAGTACGTCTACGATCCTCTTATTTCCAAACGCCAGCAATTCTTGTTGGCTACTCAGCTGGTAAAAATGATTCTCAAGATTGATGATGTGATCACCACCACTGGAGAATAAGCAAGCCTATCCTTTTGATATATTTCCTCTTTCCATGTCTCATTCTCTTCATTATTATTCTTGTATTCTTGTATTCTTGTATTCTTGTCAGTCTAATAGATGGAGTCAATATAAAAATATGTAAACAAACAACCATACACATCTATTTATATTAGAAGAAACCAGAGATTTCCCTATGTTAGTCCACCGCCCTTTGCTGCACAACTTGCGGTGCCTGGCTGTGTGGTTGATTTTAAGTGTTCAAGATGTTCCCAAGAAAAGCCCGCTGTTAGGACTGGTAGGCTACAGTGACGTTATGCAGAGGGTGTTGTTTTTATTTCTTATTTTTAATACGTCCACAGCCCCACTTGAGATACGAGGGTTGTTTATTGTCTTTATTGTTTTTATTGTTTTTATTGTATGGATATCAGTCCTTGGATAAAAGATGGCATGACTCCCGGTGGTATGGTGGAGTCTCTTCTCGGGCAACTCTCCACTGCAGATCACCAACACGTCTTTTGTATCTGTCTCTCCACTGCACCTCATGAACAAGAAACCACCGAAGAAAGACAACAGCAGATAGTAGAAGAAAAGCCACCGGTTATATGCCGTATATGTCACTGGCGTCTTATCCTTACAAGTGACTCTATGCCCTGTACAGCCCCTGACTACCCAACCCACCACTATCATATGGAAAGAAAGAACACAGCCTCATGCTGTGGCTGTCACCGTACAGTACAAGCAACCCTCCAACCCCCCATGGTTCCTTTGGCATTGTTGAAGACACTTGCTACCACACGTATACCCTATACTACTCTGGCCCACCGACTGAATACAAACTACACTCAAGTGCCTACTCTTGAGACTACCTTTGAGACCTATCTTCAGTACATAAAAGACCTGGTACAAGGCCAATACCGTAAGATCAACACAAAGAACCCAAGACTCTCTGTGTTGATAGGCATGGAAGATGCTAGGTAAATCTGCCCCTTTACCTTTCTTTTTCCTATCCACCTATTCCATTCTATGTATCTATTCTATGCATCTATTCTATGTACCTATTCTATAGGACAGTAACATGGACTCACTCATTCTTCTAAGTCTGGAGTTGTTTGGTGTGATTGGATTTCAACTCCAAGAAGAATATCTTATTCCACCTTCTTCTGCCCATGTGGAGAACCACAGAAAAACATTATTACTCATTCAGCATGAACTGACACTGAGTTATGAAGTCAACAAAAATCCCTCCACCTCTAATGGATCCTCATTGACAAGCTATTCTGCCACCCCCCATCTGCTGCAACTGTTGGGAGGAGAGCCTACTTCATCCCAGAGAATAGAGGCGTACCGTGCACTTGGCACTACACCCAGTGCCCATGAGACAGTGGTGGCATGGCTTTACCGCCTCAATGTCCTTGAGCATCCCCACAAAGCCCCTTTGTACCTGGATAGACTGGTGGAAGCAGCAGAGGCCTCCAAATGCGAGGTATTGGTGACATTAGTGGCGATGGAGCGCAGCCAAGGGAGAGTGGGCAATAAGGAAATAGCAGAAGCCCACGCGTACTTTGGTATTGCCCAAGAGATGCCTGTGGAGGATGGACTGTTGGTGGGTCTTTATCATGTCAAAATGTTGGATGATCCACAAAAGAAGGCAGTCCATCGGCATCATTTAGAGGTCTTGGCTTGTTGGCGCAAGAGTGACTATTTAGATGACTTTCTTATGGAGAGAGTCCTACCCACCAATATACCAGCAGCAGGTAGGCGTACTAAAGAGAGAGAGAGAAGAGAGAAGAGTAATAAAATGCATTTATTCATCCCTTTATAAAGTACATTGGGATCAGTCATTGGAGGGAACGTAAGCTACAGTGAATAAGAGATTGTCTTGCTTAATTTTCTTTATTAGACCTATTGGACTGAATAATATCGGAAATACATGCTATTTTAATAGTCTTCTTCAGGTAATAAATAAATACATACATTCATACATTCATATATACATTCATATATACATTCATATATACATTCATACATCCATGCATAAAAACATAAATAAATACATACATACATACATACATAAATGATAGGGAATGGAGAAAGGGACTGATGTATTCTTTAGTATTATTTTACACTAGTTCCTATTCGTAATTCTGTGATTACTCTGGAGGAATATACAGAGAATGAGGCGAGGTTGCCTGATATTTCTATTCAAGTGGGAGGCATTAAGGTGGATTCAGCCCAAGTACGCAGAGCAAAGAAATGTAAGTACGTTGTTGTAACCAGTGGACTGAGCTCTTTGCTAGTTGTGTCTCTTTTGAAGCGTCTGTTTATTGATTTAACCAACACATCCAAGAGAGCTATTTCACCTGAATACGATCTTGCTTGTATGGCTCTACTGAATGAAAGCGAGAGTGAAGCATTGGAGAAGAAGGCAGAATCAGAGACAAAGGCAGAGAAAAAAGAGGAGGAAGAGAAGGAAGAGAAGGTGAAAGAAGAGGAAGAAGTAGCTACAGAAACAGAACCACCGTCTACATTTAGATCTTCACGCATGTCCATCGGTACTTTACTAGAAGGCTACGTGGACCCCTCCAAAGACAATGAGAAAGAGTGGCCCATCAATGAAAGTCTGGCTGATCTTATTGAAGACAGCAAACATGTCAAGGCATCCGAACCCACCTCTGAAGGGACTCCATGCCACAACCCAAAGCACTCCATTGATCTACCACCTGCCTATGATAGCATCCTTCCTACCCTCAAGGAAAAACAGCCACCACCAGTTCCTCAGACACTTTCTACAAAAACAATTCCTAACATTGCTACTATAATGTTTGGAAAACAACAAGATGTTACTGGTAAAGCACCCTCCCCTCCAACCCTTTTTCCCTATATTCATCCATTCATCCCATCCATTCATATGTGTGTATGTATTTGTATTTGTATTTGTATTTGATATAGAGTGCATGGGAAATGTCATCCAGCTCATTGAAACTGCTCTCTTGTCAGCAACAGCACAGCAGGGAGAGAAGGAGTGTGACATGGTGAGAGACTTATTCTACGGCAAGGCCAGCCAGATTCTCACTTACCAAGACACGGAAACATCCCAAATCATTACCAAAGTCAAGAAAGAAGAGTTTTCTCATCTCATTGTAGATGCTGTCCAAGGAAAGGACCTGTACGATGGACTGGATGAGTACTTCTTTGCTGGCAAGGTAGAGAACTTCCAAGGAGGAAAAGAGGCTACACGTGAGGTCACTGTCAGTGCATTTCCACCTATTCTTCAGATCATTATCCAGGTCAGTCTATTCTCCTACCCCAGAATGTTTACTGATGAGGATCCTAGCGTGTTCAATTTGATAGAGCCACTGCTAATGTCTACAAATCCAATGCATTTATTCCCTTTGATAAAGTCATTTATCTTGATCGTTATGCAGAAAGGAATTTTGAGGCATTGGCGACTCGACGTGCCAAGGTGGTAGAGTTAAAGGCACAAGAGGCCCACCACAAGGCCAAAATAGATGAGATGATGAGGAATAAGGTATTAGAAGGGGCCAACAGTAGATTTCTCATCCAATGATACTAATACTGATACTGATGATTAGTCATATCCTATGCCATGGCCAGACATGTTGGAGGCTACAGCTACTGTGCTTCAATCACAGCAAATCCAAGAGGCAGACCAATACATGTACAAGGAAGCTATTGAGTATTTGGTGGATGAGGCCCAGTCTGTGAGAGTCTCTGTCCAAGGTAAATCTGTTGATAAATACATCTGCACCTATAGGGGTGTGTCTAGGATGCCAGCCACTCATATGCCACAGAACACCTACAGGAAATGAATAAAATACAGTCAAGCATCAAGGCACAGTACAGTGATCTTCAGCAGGACACCTATGTGATCCATGCTGTGTTTATTCACCAAGGAGAAGCCAATTATGGCCATTATTGGGTGTACATGTACGATAAACCAGCGGATCAGTGGTGGAAGTATAATGATTCTTATGTGACAAAGGTTCGTGATACATAAAAGATCCTATTAACCTTGCCTAGGTGGAAGAGGCCATTGTATTCCAAGACACGTATGGTTCCACTGCCAATCCCTACTGCTTGGTGTATGTTAAGAATGAAGAAGCAGATGCACTAGTAGAGACAGTAGCCAAGAAAAACCCGCCTCCCCCTGTCTCAGTACCCATTTCTACCACTGACCTGGCACCGGGCTTGGCTCTGCAGCCAGTTTAGACTGCAGCATAGGCATCTGGGGCTGTTGTGTCCTTGTGATGGAATAGGCAGGGCTTTTCTTATCATTCATAGAAAATCTCCACACCGCCAAACAAAACAAGAAACCAAAAAAAAAAAAAAAAAACCAAAAAACCAAAATCCGTGTTCCTTTCTCTATACTTGCTTTTCTCTTTTCTTTTCTCTATATAATAAATATGAATCCACAGCAAAGTCAGGTGCCTCCACTGCCAGAAGGATGGTAAAATAAGTTGCTTCTATCAATACAAAAAAAAAGTTGACTCTGTGTGTATAGGGTGGCACTCTGGGATCAAAATGCCCAACGCTATTACTATCTAGAAACCGCTACAGGCAAAACACAGTGGGAAGTGCCTGCAGGTCACTCTGGTGGTAGTCAGAGTGGTGGCTATCCTCCTCAGAGTGGTGGCTATCCTCCTCAGAGTGGTGGCTATCCTCCTCAGAGTGGCTACAGTCAAGGTGTTGCTCATCAAAGTCAGGGTGAATCATCCAACTACTTGAGTGGTCCCTCCTATAACAACACGCCCTCACCACAGCAACACCAGCAACAGTCACCTTACCAACAACCACAGCAACACCACCAGCAGCAGCAACAGCCAGTGTCTGGTGGAGAACAGGACAAAGGCCTTGGCACTATGCTTTCTAGTATGATGGGTGGTGGTGGCAATAAACCTCCTTCTACTGGTGCTTCTTCACTTGGTAAACCCGTACAGATAGATGTCCTTTAGCTGTAGACTATACATTGACACATCTATCTCAAAGGGGGATTCCCAGGCAAATTGGCTGGTGGTGCACTCGGTGGTGTTCTGTTGGGGTAAGACCACTCTATGGCTTAATGCAGTAGAATAAATCACTTTTCTTTCTTCTATTTCCTAGGGCTGCTGCTACTAAGATATTTGGTGGACCTCACAACAATAACCATAGCTCGGGTGGATTCGGTGGACTCTTTGGTGGTCATAATCAGGTATATATTTATCCAATGGTAATAATTGCTTATTCTTACCTACATTCATTAGCCTCCTCCTCCTATGGGAGGCTATGGCGGAGGATCTGGTAAGTCAAATTGTAGATGGCATAGAACCCACTCACTCTATAAAAAGGTCAACACGGTCATGGGCATGGACACCACGGTCACCACGGTCACCACGGTCACGGGCATGGCCACCACAACCAAGGTAAAGTATATAAAGAATAAAGTATATAAAGAGGACTATCACTATGAGGGTGAATACATCTTCTCTTATGCCTAATGAATATGTTAAGGCTATTAGGTGGCTGGTAGAACAATCCCACACGTGATATTAGTACTGCAGCAAGTGTCTACCACCCTGCCATTCCCTACCATCCCCATTACAAGATACCAATAAAGACTCCTCTCCACTTTCTATTGGCTCTTACATAAACAATAGTTTGTAATAACAGCCAATGATAAACCCTATCACAACTGGACTCAAAGATTAAGGCGCGTCATTGCTAATATGAACGGTCACGATTTCTTCCTTTGCTTTTTTTATGCCACGCGTTGGGTAGGCTTGTCCTTCTTTTTAGCCTTGTTTGGTAGCTATAAGCACAAGATTCCTGCAGCTGTGTTCATTCACGTATATAATAATAATAATAAAAAAGAAAGAAGGAAAGAAGAGCTTCTTGCTTTGTTACTCTTCTCGGTCATTAGCCTAGTTATTCTGTGCTGAATAAAACTGACATGGAGAACGAACTATCGCAGACTCAAGGAGATTCTGTTTCCTCAGTACCCCTGCCAAAATCATCTACTGGCTCAAAAAAAGACTCTACATCTCAAAGAACCTCCCATGACTCTAAAGACCACTCCAGCTATCATTCTCCTGACCATGGTTATAGCTCTGAACGTAAATCGACAAGTGAGAAGAGAAATAGAGACGACCATGATCACCATCGATCGCACCATCACCGCTATGGGAGAGATGATAAGCGAAGAACCTACGAAGAAGAGGGGACACGCCACGGAAGCTATGAGAGAAGTCGTTCAAGAGGACATGGGGATTCACAACACTATGATCGCCATCGGTCCTATTCTCGAAGAACTAGCAGAGATAGAATTGACAAAAATAGCCATAGTTCTAGTAGTAGAAAGTCAAGATCCTACAATGACCAGCCACACCGCAGAGACAAAGACTATAGCAGCCACACCAAACTAGACACTGATACAGGGTCAACGTCCACTCGTCCTGTCTCTACAGTAACACCCACTCACAACAGTGCTTTACCAGGTCCAAAAGCAGAGACAGCAATAACGACAGATACTTCTTCTTCTAATACAACTACACCAAATACCTCTTCCACCAGTATAACTACCATTGCCAATACACTTACCTCTACTGTTCTAGCCGACACCAGTACACCTACAGTCACAGCTACAGTTGCAGCCACACCTTTAGCTATAGCTATCTCATCCACTGTGCCGTCTCTAGGATATCTCTCCAGTACAGACACACCTTCTGCACCTTCCATCAATGGCCCTCCCACAGCACCCGCTGCCTTTTACCAAACACCCCACCACGACTCAGCATGGGCCTATTATGGCACCAATAGCACTGGTTGGGAAGACTATGGCACCAATTCTCAGTATGCGAATATGACCAATGAACAGTACCAACAATACTACGCGTCTTATTACGGACAGACCCATACTTCAGAAAATGCTTATTACCACGGCTACACTGCAGCTGATACTGGATATTATGCCACACCTACGCCGTCCTCGACCTTTCCCACCACTCTCCACGCCACACACACCACCAAGCCATTACAAACACCCTCCTCAGCAACACCCAAGTCTCTATCGACACTGACCTCTTCTGTGGCACCCTACCCTATTAAGTCTACCAAAGTGCCCAAAGGAAAGAAGGAAGAAAGAGACAGAGACAGAGACCGGGATAGGGACAGAGACCGGGATAGAGACAGAGACCGGGATAGAGACAGAGACCGGGATAGAGACAGAGACCGGGATCGTAATAGAGACAGAGACCGTAATAGAGACCGGGACAGAGACAGAGACCATGATAGGGACAGAAGTGACCGGGACAGGGACAGAGACAGAGACAGGGACCGGGACAGAGACAGGGACAGGGACAGAGACAGGGACAGAGACAGGGACCGGGACAGAGACAGGGACCGGGACAGGGACCGGGACAGAGACAGTAGAGACAGAGAAAGACAGACAGAGACAGAGACAGTAGAGACAGAGACAGAGACAGAAACAGAAACACAATCAAAATCACAGCCACAACTACAACCACAACTACAACTACAACTACAACCACAACTACAACCACAACCACAACTACAACCACAACCACAACTACAACTACAACCACAATCACAACCACAATCACAATCACAACCACAATATATATTCTCTGGTCTAATTGGTGGTGTTCCTGAAAGTGTACTGGATGATGTAGGTTATCCATTCCAGACAGAAGAGAATCCAGCTTCTTTATTTGAGAAGATGGGACAAGTAGGAGAAGGCACCTATGGGTAAGTTGGCTTACCTGCAAATATACAAGTGATGAGTAAAGTAACATTGGTATGCTATAGTAAAGTATACAAAGCTAAGAATCGAAAGACAGGACGTGTGATGGCATTGAAACGAATCAGAATGAAGACTGAAAAGGACGGGGTAAGTAGAATGAGAAAGAGAGAAAGAAAGAAAGAGAGAAAGAGAAACTCTTTCATGTAGGCTATATCCTTAACACTTGTTTACTATGTATAGTTTCCTATTACAGCCATGCGTGAAATTAAACTCCTACAAAAGCTAAAGCATGAACGTATTGTTGAGTTGCAACAAATCATGGTAGCAAAAGGTACACTGCATACTATCCGTGAGTCAACAACTGAGCCTGTATAGGTTCTGTGTATATGGTACTTGAGTACATGGACCATGATTTATCGGGAATTCTGAGCCATCCGAACTTTAAGTTTGAAGCTTCTCATGCAAAGTCATTAGTAAAACAGATGTTGGAGGGATTAGCCTATCTTCATCATATGGGGATTCTTCATCGTGATATTAAAGGTACTGTAGCACCACTATAGCAAACGATGAAGTGTACTTATTTGTTTATTTTCTCTCTCTCTCTCTCTTTTACAAAGGATCTAATCTCTTAATCAACAACAAGGGTGAGCTGAAGATTGCTGATTTTGGCCTTGCTCGTGTTTTTCAAAAGAATCGAGCGCACGATTATACCAACCGTGTTATCACTCTTTGGTACCGTCCACCTGAATTGTTACTGGGGGCCACTGCTTATGGTCCTGCTGTGGATATTTGGAGTGTAGGGTAAGTGGGTTTTATACAGAGAAAATAGCATCTTATCCATGACAGATGTATTATGTTGGAATTCTTTACAGGAAAACCCTCCTTCAATGGCATTGATGAGATCTCTCAACTCGATTGCATCTATAAAACTATGGGAACCCCTACAATAGAGACATGGCCCACAGTGACTGCATTACCATGGTATGAACTCATTCGGCCAAAAGAGCAATATCCCAACCGATTCAAGGAAACGTATGCAAGGTGAGTTACTGCTATGACATCCTACTCGTAGTAAGTATGTATGTTGAGTCTATTGAACACACACTGGTTTTAGTTTGTTATCTCCCGGGGCACGTGAGCTCTCTGAAGCACTACTGTCTATGGATCCTCAGAAACGACCTACTGCTGCTGAGGCACTTGAGTTTGACTATTTAAAAAACGAAGAACCTACACCTGAACCACCAGCAAAGTAAGAGAGAAGAAGAAAAAGGGAGTTTCTTTATATACTTATTTTTTCGTATGTTAGTTTGTTAAGTGTGAATGGTGATTGGCATGAGTTTGAGTCTAAACAGCGGAAGCGTCAAAAAGCAGCTGTACTATGGTTTGTAGATAGTTTAATAATCGTCTGATGTATTAACTCTTTTTTTTATTTATTTTTAATCCATAAAGATGAACCACAACATGAATAAAACATTTAGGAACGTGTAAATATAAGTAAACATAGTGACAATTACAGATCAAAAATTGTTGATGCTCTAATGCTTAAATAATAGAGTAATAAATAATAATAATTCTTTTTTGGTAATACATTGTAGTGTACTTTACAAACACTGAGATGTTGGATGTAGTGACAGTTTTATTCTTTCTAATAGGGTTGTAAGTAGTTGATAGTTGATAGTTGATAGTTGATAGTTGATAGTTGATAATTGATAGTTAATAGTTAATAGTTAATAGTTAATAGTTAATAACTCATAACTTTCAACTCATCCTTTGTCATGCTGATATTCTTCGGAGATGTAAAATAGATAACAGCCATTCAAAGTCTAATCTTTTCTTCTTTCTCTTTTCTGCTTTTCTTGTTGCTCTTTCTCATCTCCGTATTCCCTAATCTGGAAATAATGTTGAGATGATCTACAGGTTTCACCATCAGAAAATAGTAAATGCAACGCCTGCCAATGATTTTACCCTTTCTCATAGTCCCTTTCTACAAACGCATTATAAAAGTAGACACACCAATAAAAAGACTGAAGAGAAAGTAGGAAAAATTACTGGTTCTCCTTTGTCTCTTTCTGTAGAGTCTACACTTTATTTGCATAGATAATTAAGTAGCATACTCCCCTGTCTTTTATCCTCCAAGAAATGATGACAGCCTATATAAAGAACAGTGCAAGACAGGTAATTATAGATGCATTGGCCAATACCACTCTGCTCACTAAGGATCTATCCATAGTTATCATGGAGAATGTCAGGTTCTGCCCATAGGATGAGAGCCACACGATCTTTGGCCACAGTGAAGAATCCTGTAACAGAAAAGGACTGTCGCTCCATTGTTCCTCCTTATGCAAAACTCAATGCTACATTGGATAAAGTCAAACATACTCTCAACCACCGTCCATTGACTCTTGCCGAAAAGATTGTCTATTCTCACCTTACCCATCCTGAAGAGACAGTACCTCTAAGAGGAGAGACTTACTTGAAGCTTTCACCTGGTAAATTGTTTATAGAGACCACATAAAACAATAACATGAAGGATATTACTCATCTCTTCTTCTATTGACTCTGTTCGTGGTGGTATAGACCGTGTTGCGATGCAAGGTAACATAGTCATCTACATGCTCCCCTATTCCCCGTACTGATGCCTGAAAAACACACTGTATATGCATAGATGCTTCTGCACAAATGGCCATCCTACAGTTTATGCTTTCTGGAATGAAGACCACAGCTGTTCCTTCTTCCATTCACTGTGACCACTTGATTGTAGCAGATCAGGGTGCTGATAAGGATGTCCTCTCTTCTATTGAGAACAACAAGGAAATCTTTGATTTTCTTCAGAGTTCAGCTCAGAAGTACGGTGTTGCCTTTTGGAAGCCAGGCAGTGGCATTATTCATCAGATTGTCCTCGAGAACTATGCTGCACCAGGTGGATTGATGCTGGGTACTGACAGTCATACTCCCAATGCGGGTGGACTTGGCATGATTGCTATTGGTGTGGGAGGTGCTGATGCCGTGGATGCCATGGCAGCCATCCCTTGGGAACTCAAGGCTCCTCGAGTGATTGGCATCAAA
Organism: Spinellus fusiger; assembly: GCA_025094145.1. Lineage (NCBI taxonomy): Eukaryota > Fungi > Mucoromycota > Mucoromycetes > Mucorales > Phycomycetaceae > Spinellus > Spinellus fusiger. Next base: position 235,563 of record JALLLS010000009.1, on the reverse strand, counting down.
CTCACTGGTCAACTGGATCCATGGACAAGTCCCAAAGATGTTATTCTTCAGCTGGCTGGACAATTGACTGTGAGAGGGGGTACTGGGCATATCATTGAATACTTTGGCGAAGGTGTTAATTCCTTGTCCTGTACTGGCATGGCCACCATATGCAACATGGGTGCTGAGGTAGTAATATAACAACAATGCACAGTAATTAAGGGTACTTATTGATTCAACTTATGAAATAGGTAGGTGCTACTACCTCCCTTTTCCCATACACCCATCGTATGCGATCGTATCTCAGTGCCACAGGTCGTGTTCAAGTAGCAAAAGCAGCAGATAGCCATGCTTCATTTTTACGTGCTGATGATCATTGCGAGTATGATAAAGTGATTGAGATCGACCTTTCAAGGGTTGAACCGCACATCAATGGCCCTTTTACACCTGATTTGAGTACTCCTTTAAGCAAATTCAAGTCATTTATTGATGAAAATGGATGGAAAGACCGACTGACAGCTGGTCTTATTGGAAGTTGCACTAATTCATCCTACCAAGACATGTCTCGTTCTGCCTCCATTGCTAAGCAGGCTTTAAAGGCAGGTCTATCCGTGAAATCTGATTTTCTGGTGACTCCTGGCTCAGAGCAGATCAGAGCAACCATTGAGCGTGATGGACAGCAGGCTGTCTTTGAAAGAGCAGGTGGTAAAGTGCTAGCTAATGCATGTGGCCCTTGCATCGGACAGGTAAAGGAAAAGAAAGGAAAAAGAAAAAAAGAAAAAAAAAATAGGGTTAACCTTACTGTGTGTGTGTGTGTTCAAAATGAACTCATTGCTATCATCATTGTAAATAGTGGAATAGATCTGATCTAGGAAAATCAGCACCAGAAAATGCCATTCTGACATCCTTCAACCGTAACTTTCGCAGTCGAAACGACGGTAACCCCAATACAATGAACTTTTTAGCTGCTCCAGAGGTTAGTTCTTGGGATACATTCTAAATAAGAAGGTCTACAGTCTATATCTGTCATTAGATACTGGCACATTAGACTATCAAGTGGTGTGGAGTACACTAAACTAAAGAGGATTGGTATTAGATTGTCACTGCCATGGCATTTGCGGGCAGACTGAGTTTCAATCCCATGACAGACACTTTGTTGGATGCGAATGAAAAGCCTTTTAGATTTGAACCTCCCCAAGGGGATGATCTCCCAAGCTTAGGATTTGAAGCCGGTCGTGCAACCTATGAACCTCCCTCACCCACACCCACACCTGATCCTAGTGTTGATATTGTAGTGTCACCTAAATCAAGCCGCCTTCAAATACTCAATGCCTTCCAGCCTTGGGATGGCAAAGAATTTAAGAATGTGCGTGTTCTTGTGAAAGTCCAAGGAAAATGTACAACTGACCATATTTCAGCGGCTGGTCCATGGCTGAAATACAAAGGTCATCTGGAAAACATTTCTCAGAATACACTGATTGGTGCCTTGAATGCAGACAACCAAAAGATTAATGTCATTCATGATATAACCACCCACCAAGAAGACTCTTTACCTGAAGTAGCCAAAAACTACAAGAGACAAAACATACCTTGGATGGTGGTTGCTGATGTAAGTTTATTTCATTCGTACATTTTGAACTCACACTTTAAAATATAGCACAACTATGGTGAGGGGTCGGCCCGTGAACATGCGGCACTCCAGGTCCGTTATTTGGGGTGCCCTCTCATTGTATCTCGTTCATTTGCACGTATTCATGAAACCAATTTGAAGAAGCAAGGTGTCCTGCCCCTCACATTTGATAATGAGTCTGACTGGGAGAAGATCTCTGGTGGTGATCTTATAGAGACTGTGGGTGTAAAGGAACTAGCACCTGGAAAGCCCGTGCAGCTGATAGTGACAGGAGAGAATGGCAAGCAAATTACTATCCAAGCTAAACACACAATGAGTGATGATCAAATTGCGTGGTTCAAGAAAGGCAGTGCACTCAACTTAATTAAAGAAAATGCTGTAAAGTCATAAACAAAAAGACCAATGTTAATGGCATTAGAAGATGTGATCTTTATATATATATATATATTTGTTACCCACAAAAGCACTCTATATAGATAGATAGATATACACATAAGGAAGAGGCATGCGTTGCCATTTTAATGTTTCCAATACAGCGTCCATCACACCTTTTTAGTCTGACACCTTCTGAATCATAAAATGCACTGGTATAATATATTGTTTGTTTATATAAATACAAAAGTACAAATATAATTATTGCTTCTTTTCTAACTAAAATTAATATATATTTATAAAAAGAAGTCAGTAATGCAGACCCACTCCATCCCTTTCATCAACGACTCACTACACCCACAGACATTCAGCAAAAATATACAGTTTGCTTTGGACTACCAGGACCTTGAAGATGGACCACTGTTCCGTGCAATCGTCAAGCAATTAGAAAATAAAACACATACACTCAAGACTAACACTAAGCGTCTACTCAAGGCAGCTACAGCTTCCTTTGAGGCTCAGAAAGTACTCTTGGCAGTTGATATCGAATTACTTGATGCTCTTCGTGACCTGCCTTCTACAACAGATCAAATGGTAGACTATATAGACCATACATGGCTTATGCTCCACAACTACCGCTCAAAGCTTCAATACAAGCTCAAGGTCGAATTTATTGATCCTCTCCAGAGACGCTATGACGAGCACATCAAAAAGTCAGATATCAAGCGCCGTCAATTTGAACAATTCAGCAAAGAATACTATCATCATCTTGCCAAGTTCCTCAGCATAAAAAATGATACACAAACCAAAGACACAAAACACCTTCAAATCGAAAAGAACTATCTAGCAAAGCAGAGTGAATTTGATCTTATACGCTTTGACTATTACAACTACTTAGTAGACATACACAGTGGAATGAAAGAGAAAGACTTACTTTATAAATATATGAAGGATTGTCAAAAAGATATCTACTTTGATGAAATATTTTCTACTGAATTATCGCCCTACAAAGACTGTATTAATAATTGCATGAGCACAATTGAAGAAGCTGTGAACAGTCAGAAAATATTCTATGAGACACGAAACGAAAAACGATTGGTAGCTTTCCTTCGAAACGAACAGTGCCAACAAGAAGTAAAACAATGTCAAATTTATTCAGTGAAAGATGACAACAAGAAAAGACACAAGAAAACCAACTCTGGTACTAGTGATTCTGAGAGTTCTTCTCAAGGTGAGGCATGTGTCTCTCCTCTTGATTCAGTGTCTCAGTGCGATGTTCCCTCCTTGGATAATGCCATAAATCCAAAATTCAAAGGAATCCATGACCTTGAGTGTCATAACGATGAGTCTTTTTTGAATACTATAAGAAGAAAAGAGGGTGTTTTGTTTGCAACTGCAAAACCCTCCAAGGTGACCAGATCTGAGAAGAGTAAAGGTGCCGGATGGCATAAGTAATCCAACCCTATAGTTGTATATGTATATGTATATATATATATGTGTGTGTGTGTGTGTGTGCGTGTATCTTATCTTTACTATCAATATAGGTATTGGTGTGTAGTCAGCAACGGTCAGTTGTACGAATACAGCAATTGGAAGCGTCGAGTAGAGACTCACATTGATCCCATTCCACTTAAATGCGCTACAGTGAGAAGAGCCAGAAAATCAGACAGACGCTTTTGCTTTGAGGTCATCACACCCTACATTCAAAGAGTTTACCAAGCAACCTCTGAAGAAGAATTACTGGGATGGATCTCAACCATTAGAAATGCTATTGAAAGTCTATTAAACGGAACTGGCAGTTGGGCTAATCTGGCAGAAAACAACACAGCACCGGTAGAGAATGGTCGTAATGTCTCTTTCAGAAAAGTAATTCGCGAAGAATTAGCCAGGAAAGAAAATGAGAGAGCTCAACAGCAAGAGGTAGGGCAGTCGAGCGATGAAAGTGATCAAGCGCTGGCGATACCTCATCCTGGACGTTCTAGATGGTCCGGTATTTCTTTTTCTGGAAAGTACACAAAGCCTCCTGGGACTTTCTCACAAGAGACAAGACCAAGTGTCAATACTGAAATCAACACAGAGCTTTTTACGATCTTGAGAGATGATGTCTCCAACCATTACTGTGCAGACTGTGGTGAAAAGGATCCTGATTGGTGTTCAATCAATCTCGGTATTCTTTTATGTATTGGTAGGTTGATGCTCAATAAAACAGATGGCTATAGACTAGGTTCTTTATTTCATACATATTGTGTTCCTTTAGAATGTTCAGGTGTTCATCGTGGTCTTGGAACACATATCTCCAAAATCCGGTCGTTGAAACTTGATAACACTTCATATACTCCTGACACTATTAGGCTCTTAAGCTCAATTGGAAACGCACGATCTAATTCCGTATGGGATCCAAGAAATATTTTAGTAGAAGATGGGGAGACCTATAAAAGACCTGTATCCAAAGATTCAAGGCATACCAAAAAAGCCTATATTGTCCAAAAGTATGTAGAAAAAGCATTTGTTGTGCAGACCACAAAGTCTGTACATGAAATATTACAACAGGCTGTGGAAGAAGACGATATCATTGATGCAATATATGCCATAGCACTTGGAGTAGACCTGAACAGACCATTGACCTCTCTGTCCACAACAGAACCGACCGTTAGCAGCACGCAGTATGCGGTGTACCGTGCTTTGTTGCATGGTCATACCGTGGCCATTTCACCATCTGAAAAAAGGACAGTCTTTCCCATGGCAGAGTTCTTATTGCAAAATGGTGCAAGTACTGGCACAGAGGGCGACAATACATTGAGCGAATTTGTCCACCTGGAGTTGGATTTTGACAAGGATGCGATCTCCTATCTCAATACCAAAAACGCTGCTCGTGGACTACCCTCAGTTGCCTTTTGAAAATACAAAAAAAAAATTACATCCCTGCATTCTTTGCCATAAAGAATAGTTTCTTTCTGCCTGTATAAATTAAATAAAATGTATTTTCTAATATAAAAGAAAGTGCTAATGGATACTATAAAAGAAAAACTCAGCTGATACATCTGAAGCTATAGATAAACCTGCTATGAGACGCTATGGTCAACCACCAATTAAAAGAAAACAGTACAGCGTAAACTTTGGAATGAAAAGTGTTATTAAAAATCAAAGGGATAAAATATAGAAAATATTAAGTCGTCGATGCAATATGTTAATAAAGTGACCCGACAAATGTAATCGATGGTTTCAAATTTCGGGCTAATTTTATACCAAAAATAATAAACATTATTCTTTCTTTCTTTAATAACAATTATTTTTCTCTAATGTCTGACTCATCCAACACCGTTAACATCTTCACCAAGACCCCCAAGATGTATGGGAAATAGACGAGCCTTGAGATTCGTTCAGCCATTCTCCATGAGGTGCTGAACATGAACAACACTCTGGCCGAGACATCCCGCATGTTCAACGTGCCTACCTCCACTGTAGGGTACATCGTAAAGCACTTCAAGGAAACAGGATCGGTGGCTCCTTTACCCAAGAGTGGAAGAAAGAAGAAGTTGGACGACAGGGCTCTTCTGTGGTTGATAAGAACAGTAGTCAGTGATTCACATCAGACCAAGGAGGCTATCATGGTAGACATGGCCATCAAGGTTTCAAGATCAACCTTGAAGAGGTACTTTGATGAAATGGATTTCCACTCTTTCAGTCCAGTGGTGAAGCCTCTTTTCACCAAGAAACATATGGAAGTAAGACTCCAGTGGGCCCATGAGCACATTGGTTGGACCCATGAGCAGTGGCAAGCGGTCGTCTGGTCTAATTAGTTTAGTGTAGAGCCAATGAGACTTAGAAAGGGGCTTTAAAGTCATCAGGCAGCCTGGTACGGCCTTTGAGCCTAAGAATGTCCTGGAAATGAGGAGGTTTGGAGATGGTGGAGTGATAGTATGGGGCTGTTTCAGTGGGGAGGGTGTTGGGAGATGGATCGTAGTGGAGGGTAGGATAAACGACAAGTACATTGAAGTACTTGGAGAAGCCTACTACCATGAACTCGAGTATCTCTCTCTCCTGAACCCTGGACTCAGTTACCGCCTACAGGAGGACAATGCTAGACCCCATACAAGCAGGGTAGCTTGTGAATGGAAGGCAGCAAATGGTATAGAAACCATTTCTTACTGGTCCTCACAATACTAATCTCAATCTAATGGAGCATCTGTGGGGCCACCTCAATAAGACCATTAGGAAGGACAGGAGGGTGTATACCACCAAACAGAAGTTGGAGGCGGCCCTGATGCTGGAATGGGGTAAAATATCAAAGGCAATAAACACCCTCATTGCCAGTATGGGGCGGAGATGCCAGGCCGTCATTGATGCCAAGGATGGCCATAGTGGCTATTAATTGGCCTTGTAGTAAAACTTTCTTTTTGTATTTTAAACACTCTTCTATGTATCTATTGACAGTTTTATGTCTTTAGCTAATGAATTAATGAAGCTATAACACTATTAAGATAAAGTATGAATCCAAAAAAAAGGAAATCTGCATTCGAAACCATCGATTACATTTGTCGGGTCACTTTATAAAATGTCATCCCCATTAACTAAGGTGAGCAGCAAAATGTAATAGGATTTATTCAAATGTATATTTCCATTTTTTAGTTTTGTAGTTTATCTTAAGTGCTATCACTTTATGAACTCATTAGATAAAGACGTAAAATCTTCAATGCATAAAGATATTAGTGTTCATAGTACAAAACAGTGGTTTTTATTTGTAGGTTGTTAAGTAACCACTATTATTTTTTGGCATCAATGACGGCCTGGCATCTCCGCCCCATACTGGCAATGAGGGTGTTTATTGCCTTTGATATTTTACCCCATTCCAGCATCAGGGCCGCCTCCAACTTCTGTTTGGTGGTATACACCCTCCTGTCCTTCCTAATGGTCTTATTGAGGTGGCCCCACAGATGCTCCATTAGATTGAGATTAGTATTGTGAGGACCAGTAAGAAATGGTTTCTATACCATTTGCAGTCTTCTATTCTTGAGTTGTCTTACTCATACGGAGAATAACATTGTACCCATATAGTCAACAACTGACTCCAGGGTTTAGGAGAGAAAGACGCTCGAGCTCTGGGTAGCACACTTCTCCCAAGACATCAGTGTACTTGTTGGAGTTTATACAGTTTACTACAATTCCATCTCCCATCACCCACCCTACTGAAGCAGCCCCATACCATCACTACACCACCTCTAGACAACCTTTTTTACAAGACATTATTAGGCTTAAAATTCTGAACCATACTACTTATTGAATTTGATTATCTGTCATAGCTCATGAGCTCTACTCTGAACCCAGACGACCAGACGACCTCTTGCCACTGCTTAAGCGTCCAGTCAACATGCTCACGGGCCCACTGGAGCCTTGCTTCTCTATGCCTCTTGGTGAAAACAGGTTTCGCTACCGGACGGAATGGACGGAATCACATTTCATCAAGGTACTTTTTCAAAGTCTTGTCTGTAACCTTGATGGCCATGCTTGTCCTAATGGCTACTTTGGTTTGTTGAGGATTATTCACAACAGTTCTCTTTAACCACCGGAGAGCCCTGTCGTCCAACTTCTTCTTTCTTCCACTCTTGGGTAAAGGAGCCACCGATCCTGTTTCCTTGAAGTGCTTTACGATGTACCCTACAGTGGAGGTAGGCACGTTGAACATGCGGGATGCTTCAACCTGAGTAGAGTTTAGGTTCACCACTTGGTGGATGATGGCTGAACGGGTCTCAAGGGGAGTGTATTTTCCATACAACTCGGGTCTCTTGGTGAAAGTATTTGTGGTGTTGGATGGTGCAGACATTATATGAAGAAGAAAAAAAAAAGTGTTATGAAAAAAAAAATAGTGAATATTATTTTTAGTATAAAAATGGTCGGGAATTTGAAGAAAAAAAAACGATTACTTATTGAGAGTCACTTTATCTGACTACCGCTAAGATTTTAGTGGTATTGATAAAATTAAGTAAATCTTAATGGTACTTTATTTAAATAAATAAAAAAGTGTGCTATGAATAATAATATAGATTTTGAAAAGTTGGTCAATAGATCAAAAGAGATATTCTTTACAGGGATTTTGATCCTCTTTTTTTTTCATTTGCCTCGGGAGTAAGTTCTTATCTACAATAGAATAATATGAGCTCATTAAATCTATATTCAATGTCTCTAGAATGTTTAAAACAGTATTGGGACCATGTTCAACTGGCCAGCAGTAAGTCCAAATATTAAATGAACTAGGCATCTTTGGAATCATTTTAAATAAAAACATATGTTTAATCATGGAGTTACGTATACTAGTAGACAGTAACTAAAGGTAGCCATGATATCATAGTTGGAAAGGTATCTTGAAGAGTGGCATGTACTCTTTTTAACAGTAAGAGAAGAGAATGTCGGACTGTAAGAGAAGTTGAGGGTAGGTACAGTAATTAATAAAGGCTTTTATATGAAAGAAAAAAAAAAGCTTCACTGGTCATTTTCTCATTTTCATATGAAGAGGTAACTGTGCACTGGCTCTATGTATCTTTTTAACTTATCAAACTTGACTTTTCTAACAAATTTTAAGTATTTGACATCACGAGAAAAATTTCATCCTAATTGAAATCCGGAAAGTAATCTATAATTCAGCACTATAATTTCTATTACTCTATTGAAGATACTAGATAGAGTCATTCCGAATATCATGGGCAACCAAATGCTCAGTGTATCAGCACTGAGTGCATAATGATGAGAATTTACCTTTATTATACAGTCACACAACATTAGAAAGTATACGACCCATAATTTATACATTTTTAAACATGATTCTTCTTCTTTTTACCACAGAATCACATTCCGTTAAGCAATCTCAAATGTCAAACGCAGAATCCTCAACTAGAAACTCAAGAGTTTATAATAAGCTTGAAGAAAAGAGAGTGATGAGGGTTTTATTGGCTTAAAAGAAAAGAGAAAAATACTCCATGGGTAGCATTTCAAAGGTCGTTGGCATTAGCAAGTCCTGTCCAAAAAATTATTAGTAGAATCATGACTAATGGTACACATGTACCCCTAAGGACTGGAGACACAGTGTATGGTCTGATGAGTCACGGTTTGAAGTAGAGGGTTACCAGGGAGGAGCCAGAGTGATTCGAAAGATAGGAGAGAGGTATAAGGCTGCTCATATCATACCTACAACCAAATGGGGGAAAGGTAGCATAATGATCTGGAGCTGTTTCTGGGCTGGTGGATTTAGGCCTTTTGGTCTTTAATGATGGCACTGTAAATCAGGACATATATGTTAACATTTTGGCAAAAGAATTTCTGCCATGGTTCATTGAATTGAATGAGAAAGAGAATAAAGACTTTATATTCCAAGAAGATGGGGCTAGCTGCCATACAGGTGACTATACAACATAGTGGAAAAACACATAAAATTTAGAGCTTTGATTACTGGCTCACACATAGTCCTGATCTAAACCCCATTGAACAACTCTGGAGCTGTCTTGATAAGCTTATCAATAACAAGAGGGCCTTTATTAAAAATATAGATGAGCTCAAGATAGCTTTAGAAGAAGCTTGGGGAAATATCCACGTTGATCTTGCCGAACGTTTAGTTGACTCAATGAAGGGTCGCTGCCAGGCAGTTATTAAAGTCAAAGGTGGCCCAACAAAATATTAAATAAAAAACTTTTATATTAATATAAACAATATGTTAAACTAACTTTATGTTGAATTTGAAGTCATTATTATGTGTTTTGAGGTCGAAGCCACTTCATGCATAAAGTATGTTCTTTCTCAGGATTTCAAAAAAGAAAAATCGTATACTTACTAATGTTGTGTGACTGTATTAGACTTTTGCATCCTATATTTTATTTTTTATTTTTCCTCTTTTGTCAGTGAAAAAAGCATAACATTTCATTCTAGATTATGATAGTTAAGGCGATGTCATTCACATGAAGATATGTTATTAGTCATCATATTATTGTTAGCATTTGTATAAAACCTAATTATTTGAGCATCTGCACTACTTTGCTCATCATACCTTAATTTGTATAAAATGTAAAAACCATATCATGTATTATAGAGATTAACATAATAAAATAGGTTCAGTCCTTTTATTTCTCGTGGAATTCCTGATATAAAAGTATTTCATAATTAATTTACATTGCTGAAAAGCATATATTTTTTCTCATTGTTATTATTATAAGTAACAGGAGTAGTAGTAACCTTAACAGATTCTGTAGAAATAAGAATGTTAAGAGCATAAAATAAACATTGATTGCAAGAAAAGCTCGAGATGCTTTACTTTGTCGGCTTTATCCAAAACGCTAGTCTACTATCCAAAACAATCTGTTTATGATTCAGTAAGACTTATGTTGTGAAGATCAGTATCTGATGAATGGGCTTACTTTTATACTTTAACAATATGGATTTATCGAATACTTAATCTTGGATCAAAAAGATGTTGCATATTGTGTTTTCTTGATCTATAGGCCTAATTACACACATTATTATGGGCACTGGTCACAAATTCAGATAAAAACTAAAATAACCCCCTTAAAATACTACTAATAATAATAAATTCTAAGACTCTTGCTCTATAATACACTCCTTAGTGACGTACTATGACATTAATATATCAGAGGCTAGCACTAATGATTACTTTTCCATGCTGTAGCATGAAAATATATATAAAAATATTTTTAACAGTTGATGACTGACTTGTGTTTCCCTCAGAAAGGACATGGGTTTGTGCTTACAAAAATAGTACTTGCATTCAATTTGTATCATAAGATTATCAATATATTATCTTTGATCTACTTTACCAAAAGTCTATCTATTTTGATTGGCAAAGTCAATAGTCTTTGTTTAATAGTATATTTCTTGTGCTATTTAATATCATATAAATGGAGTAAGATTTCATTCCGTAATTAAGAATAAGAATTCAAACATTTAAATAAAACTTTCATCTGAGAATAAGTAGAAAAATAAGTAACAGACAGAATTCCTTTAATTACTTAAATATATTATTCTCTTTCTCTCTTCTAATTCTATTCATAGTTTTAGTCTATTCTTTTAATAACCACATAAGAACTCTCTGTTGAATTCTCACACTAAAGCTATGCTCATAACTAGTTCTCTTATTGCACCACCTTCCCTTTTGATATGATTATTGCTAAATATATAATGAGCCTAAATTTATATAGAATATTCAAAGTAATACATCAAATGTATTTTTTTTTCTTTTAAAAAGAAAAAGAAAAAGAAAAAAGCCAACTCGTATTAATATACAGGAAAATCACCAGTATATCCTATATATTTATACTGTAATAATTATTAATTTTCTAAATTAGATACACAGGTTAAGAATTAGGCTGGTGTCTATCATTTACTCTTTTCTTTTGGATTTAACCAAAAAAAAGTTTTTACATATTAATTCTGTTGCAGCGTTGAATAAGTACTCCTCAAGGTGCACTGGTCTTTTTCTTTAGCTATTTTCTTTAGCTGTGAAATCTCCAAGCAAGCTTCCATTAGGTGGTATACTATAGTCCATCTTGACTACGCTCTTACTGCTGTAAAATATTACATTTTTCTCGGCTTGTCGTATAATTTCGGTTAAAGAGAGTGAGAAAAAGGAAGAGGAAAGGAGAGAGAAAGAGAAAGAGAAAGAAAGAGAGCACATGTTTTGTTTTTGTTTTCGCCTTTTTATAAAGTGTTTGCGGTAGGTCGACATTGCACAGTTGCTCCACTGTTCCCAAGCAAGCATCTACATGTATTCTTCCATATCCTTATAGAAGGATACATGCTCTTCTACAACAGTCGATGCTGTAATAACGCCAAGCTCTCCAGTAGCAATTTTATCTCTCTAAAAATAATTCAATTTACACCAGCATAAGTGTTCTATCGTTTTATTCTTGTACATTTATAAATACTTACAAATACATATTGAACACTCGCCCATATCTGCAGGTACAGCAGTCTTGTTTCTGTAGATTTCATGTCATATCCAAGTTTCCCCAATCTTTCCCAAATCATAGTTTTCAGACTCTAATAAAATGATATAAGTACTACGCAACTCCTTTGAGTATATGACCAACATACATGTTTATTCCCAGCCTCGTATATATTCTTTTTTGTAGCTGGAGTTTTTGCCAATGCTTTGCTCTAATAAGAATAATAGTATTTGTATAAGCCTTTTCTTTGTCTTGCGATCAATTCATGTAGATTGAACAAGACAGAATATCACTTACTTCAGAGCTTATCCTAGTTACTTTTTTCTCTCTGTAATTTTCGGGAGCTATATTATTCATGTCTTCCCTATCGGCCAAAGTATCAAAATCATCCATGTCTTCTGTATCTTTAAGCTTTTCTTTTCTTATATTGGGTTTAGATGAGTATGCCCTTTGTTTTTCAGATTCATGCTGCTCTTTTGTCCGCTCTAATCTATCACTATCTGCTTGGGATGTGATCGCCTGAAGTTGTCGTGTACAGAACAACACTCCTTCTTCCGTATCTTTTTTTGTCTGTGAAAGAAGACAGTCTCTTGCGATATAGACTTTTCTAGTCAATTCGCTTGTTGAATACAATTGATATGCATATACTTTTGATGTTTTCTCATTTTGAGATATTTCACCAAATAGAATAAAATGGGTTGTTTTTGATAGTGGGTAGTTTTTGTTTTTGTCTTTTTTTAAAAAAGAAAAAGAAAAGAAAAGAAAAAGAAAGAAAAAATAACAATAACAATATCAAGAGATAGGAAGATATAAGTCAATGCGTTCTATTTTTCATTCAGTGCATATACCTGCAATAAATGGGACAGATTTTTCATCTTTCTTCATCTCCATTAAAATGGCATTTACACTTCTACCTGAATGAGTAAACTGGAGTAATGATATACATTCACTGTTAGAAACAAAGCATCTCCGGCCCTTTAATAACATACTTTTTTAGATAGTGTTTGGTTCAAGAACTTTGCAAGGTCTTGGGACTCATTAGAGACAGTTGATCTTGGTAATAGCAGATCAATTGAGCTACGATCCATCTAAAGACAATGAAATCAATGAAGACTTACATATCTAGCCGCTGCCCCGAAAACATATGCACTTTGACACTTGTAAAAGGAACAATAGCAGCAAGATGATAGGTGACATCAAATAAAGGGGCTTGAGAGGTACGTCCAAGTTTGCTGTTTTTGCTGATACAAAGACCTAGGATAATAGGCATACTTTAGCTGACTGGAATAGGTGGAAGAGTACTGTCAGCTATTCCTCACCCGTTAAAGGCTGTGTCGAGTAGTCTTTAAGGCCTAATTCGTTCATTTCATTAAAGGAATGTCACTCTTTATGTCTTCATGAGGACTTTCTCATTACCTGGTCGAAGGTGCAAATCACCAACAAAAATGTATTCTGGATTGGCACGTTGCATGATCATGTTGGAGCAACAAACGCCCTATTTTAACGAGTATTTCTCCACTCACTGTTGTCCCAACAAAAACAAGTCACTGCTACCTTCCTACAGCAATGGCCTGCATAAAATAGATGTCCTCACATTAGCTCATTATTAAGTTTGTTCTTTCTCTATCCCGCTCCTCTCTTTCTTTCTTTCTTTATTATAGTCATCTATTTTTTCTTTTTTTTAAATAAATAAATAAATAAATATATAAATATATAAATATATAAATATATAAATATATAAATATATAAATATATAAATAAATAAATATATAAATATATAAATATATAAATAAAAAACAATAGATAAATAGCAAAGTACATTCTATAAAATGATATAACATTATATCATTTCTTATTAGTATTTTAAAAGAGGGTTTATTGTTTGACAGAAGACAGTCATTTTTTATTTGTACTTGGCAAAATAGTATTAAAAAGAAATAATACTAATAACAGGATATAATCATTAGGTAAGATTTGTTATCAATCTGACGCTGCAATGGCTACACAGGCTTACACTTTTAGTTATTATCGTGCAGCAGGTAAATGAAACTAATATTTTAAACAAAGTAACACAGGAAAATTCTTATTGTGAATTGACTTTATTTTTATATTTACAAAAGTCAATTCAAAACTAAAATAAACAAATGGGTTTACCTATGGACAATTCATTAAAGAAGAATATGAACACTTATGAGGATTCATTATGAAGTAAGATGCATTGTTCAAGCACAAAGAATATGGCATATTTCTCTCCTGATTAAAAGTATACAAGTGATTGTTTACAGCATTGTTGCTTATGCAAGTCAATACATGAAAGATAAACCCCAAGTCTTAATTTTACAGTTACATATTAAATCGCCAAGTATACCTTTTTTATTTATTTATTTATTTTTATTTTTATTTTTATTTTTATTTTTTTACCTTGCCTTTTTATATATTTATATTGATATATGTAATCTGTATTCTTTTTGTGGTTTGACCCTTCTGGAAATACCCTATTTGGATCCAACAGACGTTATTACTGATGAGCACTGTTCTACTATAGTAACTATTGCTTTGAATCCGTCGATTGATAATGAAGCTAAAACTCATTCATATCAAACCAGCCCCTATAGAATGATATTCTGTCACTTTTACCACCTTTGTCCATAGTGTAACTCACTTTGGCCGAGGGTTTATGCTGGCTTGTCATTCAAGCCTTTTTAGAAATCCTTAGGGAAACTGACTATCCGTACTACACATCCAACTCTATTTACGAGGCAAGAATTACTATACTATGTTTAGCCTGTAAACCAGACGATGGAATAAGCCGACAAATTGGCTAAAACTGAGTTTTATGTTTATCTATCATCACTATAATTTTTAGTACGCATTGACATTACACCCTAAAATAATCAGACGAACAAATGTATTTCTACACTTACACAAAGGAAGAACACTAAAGATGGCATCAGTAGCACGGTCTGACGTAATGGCTATACAATGGGACAATGACATACGAGGCCTGTCTTTGTCTTTGTGCTTGAAGAGAGTGTTTCAAGGAGCAAGGACATTGGCCTGTAGTATTCTATACTGAGTGGTATGTAACAAGAAATAAATAAAAACGCACCGAATGACACAAATGAACCAGCAAACAAAAAGGAACACAAGTTAATATATCATTTTAAAGCAATGCTGGGTGTGATAACCCTTTGGACTACAGGCATGTTATACCAAGACATGAGACAATCTCCCTTATTTGTGAGATGTTTAGATTACTAAGTCATTATAGCATGCAGAATATTGTGAATATCTCTTTGTTTTTATATAGATCAAATACATCATTTTCTTCACTAAAGACCCCTCAAACTTCATTTTAATTACTTTCTTCTCTTTCTCCTTTCTTTCTTTACTTGTTATTTTTATATATCCATGTTGGCCAAAAATAGTGTCTCCAAAACACAATCCACAACTACCTTTTCCCCTTCTGCTAATACAGTACAAGACAGCACTCGAAGAAAAAGAAGAATGACACTGACCGACTCCAAACTTGAAGTTTCTATTGGCAATCCACTTGAGAATGATCAGCCCGTTCAAAAGACACCTACCAGTCCATTGTCCCAAAAGACACCCCACAGACATCTGTCCTTATCTAAAAACCACCTACCCTCTGCACCCAATTCAATCGCCCCAGAAATTACAAAGACAAGAGAGAATGAGAAAATAGCTGGCACATTTCTGATCTCGAGACGCCCATCCATCCACAGGGCGATAGTGTCTAATTTAGTGAGGGTGGCACCTCCAACGAACAATGCAACCAAAACCAAAGCCATGCCTAGCACGCGTGGGGTAGAGCAGCAAGGAAGTGTCCATGGAAAGATGCTCAGGGGTAGTAGTTTGAATATCTTGACAAGAAACCTAAACACTACAACGACTGCCACCTCACCCACCTCATACATCAATGAGACATCTGTGCCTGTCTCTGTTCATACTATTGCCTCTAAGCAGAAGAAAAAGCTGGATCTTATTCATCATCAAAGTCGCAGATCCTCAATGACAGCCCTGTCGAATGATATGTCTATTCCTTTGCCAGCATCAGCGCAGTACAAGCCCCACGCTTCCTTTGGGATTCGTAGAGCATCATGCATTTCCCTCTCATCAGCAGCAGTGCCTTTACAATTCAATGAAAAAGTGACTCTTCCCATTGAAAAAACCAGGGGCTCCCTATTGAGCCAGAAGAAATCTCAACATGGCAAAACATCATCATTACCAAGTCTGGAATCCAAGGACAGCAAGATGTCTATCCTTGATGATCAGATACCCTCCAGCAATGCAGTGCAGGGAGACAATGATGATTCTGGAAAGAGTGCAGAGAGTGCAGAGAGTGCAGAGAGTGCAGAGAGTGCAGAGAGTACCTCTAGTGCAGAGAGTACCTCTAGTGCAGAAATTGAAGTAGAGGCAACGGAGGGATGTCCATGTTTACCAGACCCCAGTTCTAACAGCACCAGATGTGTCACAGAGCCTTCCTCTTCAAACACTCCACTCATAGCGGTGGCAGCACTCGATTTGAAGGCTGCATCAGTGCCTCCCATTGCAGCCGTCCATCACAGCTCCTTGAATTCTTCTACCATCCCAAGCACCGACCCAAAGACAGTTTCCCTGCAGCAGGATGCTTTTGTTCCTACGCTTCGTTCCCGCCGATCTGCTCCAGATGAACTGAACAATGCCCATTGTAGGGCGGAGGCAAGGGCCTCGCGTGTACCGTCACACAGGGCCAGCCAGCCGAACCTGCGCGGGAACAATTGTACACAGCATCCAGCATGGTTAGCGAATGCTGGCTTTATGCGCAAGACTAAATGTTCAGCTTGTACCTCACATTCAGGGAAACAAGAGGCTGCCGAGAGTAGTGTCTCACATGCCCCCACCCATATCTATGCTGTTGGGAAATACCGCACACCCTCCCACAGTCCAGTTCTGGAGTCCAAGAAAGACTCTCGCTTGTTTGCCGTTCCACCCGACTCTTCTCCGGAAGTCACTGCCAACAATGACTGTCGCAACACAAACAACCGTCGCAACCGTCGCACTGTGAACACTATAAATGAAGAGCATCTTCAAGACAGCAGTACATCTTCTAGTAGTGACGAATTCATTTGTAATTTTAGATCCTCCTCTCCTCCTACTTCAGTCAAGTCGCATGCCACAACCATCAGTCCTACCTCTTCTTATGATTCCTATGAACCAAAAGAAGCACTTTGGGAATGTCCACACACTCCTATTCCCAACCCACCCTCCCTCTTTCTCCACCACTGGGGTCGAAAACACAGCAATAGTAGCAGTAACAATAGCAGCAGTGCCGCACATCCCCAGGGCCCATTTCTGCCCCTTCCTGTCTCCGCAGTCATGGCTGCCTCAGCCACTGCCACTGCCACAGCCCTCTACCATCAATTCTCTCACTCTCTCCATGCAACTACCACGGAAACAGACCCAGAGACGCTCTGTCCTCGGGGTATTTTGGTCAATGATGCTTCCACCACAGCATTTGCATCTATCGCTGCCATGGTAGCAGGCTACATGGTCAACCCATCGGACAGTAAAGAAGAGGCCTCTCAAATGTTTGTTGGGATGGTTTCCAAGTACATGGAATGTTCTGATAAGTTGAATATGCTTTCTAAACAGCGAAAAGACTGTGAAAATCACATGCAGGCACTGGCAAAGGTGGAACCATGGAGACATAGCCTATCCAGAGATCAGGCACAGCACATTCAGGCTTATCAGTGTATGATCGAGACACAGCAGGCCATGATCTGTGAAATGGAAGTCTTACTTGGTACTCTTGGCATGAACACCCGCTGTGTTCAAAAGACTGCTTCCAGTGTGACTCTTTCAGACAGAGAGACATCTCCCCTACCCACTGATGGCTGGAACGACATGCAGGGACACAGCAGTGAGGAAAAGATCACAAAGATACGGTGGAATATAAGCCAATTTGTGGGTGGTGGAGTAGGCACAGGGCGTATTGTAGAGAAGAAAAAGGGTCGAGATGGCTTGTGCGTCATGGTCATTCGTGGATCAGGTGTGACTACAGAACTGCGGTTGCTTCCAAAAGTAAGTCCTGTAAAAAAAGATATTAAAATATTAAAAAAAATAAAAAAAATAAAAAAAATAAAAAAAGGACATATTACAAGTGGATGAATTCACACTTATGATTGTGTCTGTCTGGTTTTTGTAGGGTATAGATTTGAACCTACAGGAAAGGGCGATTGTACATCATCAGTACCTATTCGAACTGACTCCACACGATCGCCGTACCCTCTTCGTACTAAAATCCAGCAAGGAATGGGTTCAAGACAGCCACATTGGATCATGTGAATTTAGATTAGATCCATGCCTTGGTGCTCCTGAAAAGACTGAGTGTACTGTTCAGTTTGGCCTATTCCACCGCCGCCATCATTGTCGCAGGTAAACTATTAGAAGATGCAAAAGGGACAAGGAAGAAAAAGACACTCATGCGTCTGACATGTTCTATTTAGATGTGGACATATCTTCTGCAATACTCATAGTTCCAATGCCCTTCCTTTGTTTGAGGCTGGCTGTGACACACCAGAGTGGGCGCGTGTATGTGATGTGTGCTTTCATGAACTGGCTGGACCTCATCTACGTCAATTTAGAAGTGTCTCTTGAGCAGGACTCCATCATTGTGCTTGAAGATGGCAGGACCTCTTTCAAATAGCCCTATTTCTTACTCTTTCTTCTTAATACATATGTACACTTTTACTAATGAATATCACTCTTTATACTTTTTATTCTTACGAGAATCCTTTCTATTTCCTATTTCTTCTTATTCTACTACAGTCCAGGACTATCCTTAGTCTGTTGTTTGTTTTGTTTTGTTTTGTTTTGTTTTGTTTGTTTGTTTGTTTGTTTGTTTGTTTGTTTGTTTGTTTGTTTGTTTGTTTGCTATCAGATCCAATGGATCTTCCCTTTTATCATTCCATTTACAGTACATTCTCTGTTGATTCAATACAGTATAACATGCAGGCACACTTTTATTGATGAGAAATGTTGGTTTTGCTAAGATTGAATTGAGTGTCCTTTGTGTAAAAGAGAAAAAAAAAGAAGAAAAAAAACAACATACAATAGAAAAGAGAAAGAGAAATGAAATGGGTTGCTTTGTTTAGTTTCTTCTTAGCAAAAAATAAAAATAATAAAAAGGACAATAAATTTACTCTACAGCATCTGCAATTCCATCTTCTGTGATACAAAAGGTACACTCATTTTCAGGAAGTGATGGTGAATCATAAATCTTGCAAATACGATTTTCACCACGACCCTTTCGAAGATAGAGTCTATTGATCAAGGCAAGGTTGAGCGGGAATGCCACTTGAGATGAGTAACACTGATCTTACCTAGTACAAGATGCATGGGCAATGATATTACCACCTGCTGGTTTCTTTGGATCAGGATTAAACATCGAGGCACCACCATCCACCTGTGCTACGACTTGGTTGGTAATAACAACAGCAATGCCAAACTACAATGGCATAGAGGTCATTCTTCTTATTCTAATAATAAGGAAGCGTGGGTTTACCTCATCAGCCAATCTTTGAAGTTGACGAAGGAACTGGGCCAAATGTGCCTGTCGTGCTGCTAATTCACCTCTACCAGCATAATCTGTACGGTACAAAGCCATGGAGCTATCAACAAGTAGAATAGAGAAACTGATTGTTTCCCCCCACAAAATGCAGTGTTAGTCTATTGCTCTATAGTCTGGGCAGTGATCCTTACTGAGCCTCCGACATCATGGCTGCTGCTTGCAAGAGAAGAGCAGATTGGTGATCCGTGTTATAAGCCCGTGCATAAGCAATATTGTCAAGTGCATTCTCGCTGTCGAGTGAATACCTATAATGAACAACCATTTCATAGTATAAGCCAGCAGACACCGTAGCTCCCATTGTGTTGTTGATAGTCTACCGTTGTGCTATCGACAGAATACGACTCGGCCGAAAAGTACCCTCAGTGTCAATGTACATACACTTTCCACCTCCACCTCCAAGATCAATAGGAAGCTACTCATTGTCCATTGTCAGTGCCTCTTGCATTGGGACTGCTTCTATTCCTACCTGTCCAGTGACAGAAAGCATATGGCACAGCTGACTTTTTCCTGTTCTAAACTCGCCAAATATTTCCGTGATAGATCCAGTCTCAATGCCACCTATTGTATTGCACTGTAAGAAAGCAATACTCTCCTCTTCAACCACAGTGGCTCATAAAAGAGATAAAGAAAGGATGTTTTATATATTCTCCTTGTCTCACTTACCTCCCAATGCCTTGTCGAGTTCTTTTGAGCCAGTTGTTATAGTGACAATGTCTTGTCGTCGATAATGCACATCCATTGCAGTGGTGAATCCCAAATTAACAAGTTTGGCAGCTATACATGTTCATGTGAATCATCTATGCCCAAGGCTCACTCTCACTCACACACACACACTCTCTCTCTGCTTTGGGAAAGTGTCTTACCCTCTGCCATGAGCTTATCTGCCTTGGTTTCTGAAATACCCTTGATTGATAAAAGGTGTTTTTTGGAGGCATAGGCAATAGACTCGACAGTGTGGAATCCAGCTTCTCTTAATTTCTTAAGATCCATAGCAGCAATGCCACTTTTCTATTATCCTTTCTAGTTAGAAGACTGTAGTGTCTCCTCTGGCATACCTAATTTACCTCCAGATAGGTAATCAGCATTGGTTTACCGTCTTCTATGCTATATTGCTGGGCCATAGTGAGAATTAACTTTGTGGAAGAGAAGAGAGAATTGAGAGACAAAAAATTACCCTTTCAAGGAAAAATAAATACTGTGGCGTGTCCATCTCGCAGCTTAGTGACAGCAGTATTGGGATTGATCCAAGCCAATCATATTAGAACATATTATGGTTGCCATGACAACGAGTATAGCTGAGAACAAAATGAGTAAATATTGGACCTCAGTGAGACTTGGAATGGTACAGAGCCATAACCTAGAATGAGACACTGTAAAAATATGAGACAAAAATACAAGAGTATTCAAGGATTTGCCCTTGTATTTTAGATGAGTGTAGAGATTACTAAAAAGAAGGTGCTTTATTATTTGGTAAGAGAAAAAAGACAAACAGACAAAAAGACAAAAGGACAAAAGGACAAACAGACAAAAGGACAAAACCAAGAAAGAAGGCTCTGTCTAATGTAGTATAGCTATAGAGAATTCAACCATAAGCCTACAAAAGTACATTTAGTATTGGAAAAAGAAAAAGAAATTCAAATACAACCCATCCAAACGACCTGTGGTGGCTGTTGGTACAGGAAGGAAATAAACAAGAAGAAAATAGACTGCAAATTAAACAGAATAGTATTGGATTGACCAACATATTATACTATATCTTAAGAAATGGCCATAGAAATGGAGAGCTATAACCAGTGGATGTGGATACATTTTGAACTTCCAAGATAAACAGCACCAACATCTCTCATATCGACAGTGGTTTATACAGATAAAGTATCCAAGCACTCTATTTGTTTTGTCTAAAAATGAACTCTATAATTATCTACAACAACATGGCGCATAGTCTCAAACTCAGTTTACAATTGCCTTTTTTTTTTATAAATATATTAAAACACAATACGCACTCTTTCTCAGCAGTATTTCCTCTATCAGAGGATCGGCAAGTCAAAAAGATGTAATGTACTTAAAACGGAATAAACAACTTATGCATTGATTTAACACATTCATCGATTCATCAAATAGAACAATGACAAACAAAGAGTGGATGATAAGGGAGGGTATATCTACTAAGAATAGAAATAAATAAATAAATAAATAAAGTTGGCCTTGAGCCTATTATGGAGCCTAGATTTGATGGTAAAGAGGTATCTCCTTATGCTTAGATATCCTTTATGGACCATAAATGGCCTATTTCTGTCTTTACAGTGGTGGGTGGACTCTATTCTTCCTTTTATTCAATTAAATATCATTGTTCAGTCTTATGGAAAGTATATCCAGAGGGATAGAATGCCTTATAATAGGGTTTGTTGGTCTTTGTTATAAATGTATTTCTTTAGTTATATTTTTGCTATCTTCATACACTAGATGGAACTTGGTCTAATATACTCACTTGTTTTATTTTTATTAATCAAAAAGGTCAACATTCTCTCTTCATTCTAAATACACTAGACTAAACCATTACAAATCTTTTTTGGTGTGATAATAGACTAAATAATATAAAATGTAAAGTGTAAAATAAATGCATGTGTTACTTGTCTTTACCTTTCATTTAAGGTTAACTTCTTGAAAATAAAAACCAGTCCATGTCAATAAATATATAAAAGGCTGCTGCATTTGCTAGCCTAATTCTACTCGTTATAGTCTGCATCTACTCACTGTTTTTGATATGAGTACGAAAGATAATCGAATAGTAACTGTACAGTTAAATATAGAGTAAATATAAAATAGACTTTGGGGATCTGTCCCTGTGATATCTCCTACTATTTCTTCTAGCTACATTTATCATGTTTATAGTCCACTAACTATCTAGCCCTAAATTACAAATATAAGATAGTTTGAGGCACTTTTGATCATATCCAAAATACAAGTAGTACCCAGTGTTTTCTTCTTTAAAATTCATCATTACCTTAAATGTCTATCCTATAATACAAATGAGTGTATTATTAAGCTCAAACATTTCCTACTGCTATAGCACTATGGCAGCCTTCTACTGCCTTGATATTCCGTTAGTATGACAGCTGTTACTACTTTCTGTAGCTAGTAGTTTAGTTCGGGGATGAGGCATAAGAATAGGCAAGGCTAAAGACAATAAAATCATCAAGACATTATGCACACCACCTATATAGAATGCTTTCACTGCAAAACTAACCTGTCATGTCATTCACACTATCAGAGTTGTTCAAGTTAGATAACTCCAAGAAAAGTGTATGTTTCCTTTCACTGATAATCTCACTGATCTTTAACTTGGTACTGCAATAGACTTATTTGGCCAAGCAACTTGGAATATAACATTAGTGCATCTTCATACTTTAATAGTACACTCGTTTACATGGATAATTGAATAAAATGATTTATTTATAGTGATGATTCCACTCCTTTTATTTTTTACAGTCTCTTATTTCTGTACATGTGTGTGTATTGATCAATACACAAGCCATTCTTCATAGTTTTAAGCGGTTGGACAATAATAAAATAGAAAAGGATCTCCCATCAGGCTAATAGTGTCTTTTATGCCTTAGAAGCAGCAAGTTTTTCTTTGAAGAGATTCTCTGCACCACCCCAGACAGGAGATTCTTTGCGATGTTTAAGAGCAAGCATGGTGGACAAGAGATCCTTGGAGAAGAGGTCGGAGCTCTCTCTAGGCAATAGGGTGGGCAAATGGTCAATGGAGCAAACTTCAAGAGGGTAAGGGTTGGATGATTCCACAGGCACAGTGGGTTTGTCAAAGGTAGTGTTGATGGTGTAGACAGGAAGAGGATTGTTGGGATTGGTAGTATCGCAGGATACATCGCAAATAATAGACAGATTACGAGGACCATCTATCAGTTCGCGTGTGATGAAAGGAGGGATTTTGGTATTCAGGTAGATGCAGTTCACAAAGATATCTGTTATCTGTTAGTATCTGTTTCTATACACTGTATACTGTATGCTGTATGCTATGCCTATTTTTATGGCTTACCGGCTTCAACAATCTCAGAGAAAGGACCTCCAGCCTTTGTTTCATTGATATCCCATTTGACAATGTTCTCTTCAGGAATACCAGCCTTGATAGCAAACTCACATGCACCTGTTCCACAACGACCCAAAGCACCCATTACCATTACCTTGGGGAAAACATTGTTATTCTTAGTAACTACACACATGAATGGTAGTGTTGTGTTAGTAAGGTACACCTCTTCTCTTCTCCACTTTTTTTTCTTTCTCTTTTCTCTTGAAGATACTTGCTAGCTTGGGACAATCTTTTCTTTGTAAAACTAATCAAGGCATCCTCATTAGGATAGGGCTTCAATTCACCATATCTCTGAGATGAGTTGATCTTCTGGTGGCACCAAACATCAATGGCAACTGCAGCACCAGCAAATCCAGCCATATAACCAAAGGCAGCTACACGGCGACCTTGATAATACAATACAAATAAGCCTATCTGTCAGTGTTCCTACTGATCTATCTACACATAAAAACAGTGTGCCTGTGCCTATACCTTTGTCATCATTCAGGAATTCCAAATCCAAGATAGTACCCTTTCCAACATCAAAACGGCTCAATAGCTCTTTCCATCCACCCTGGTTCTTGAAGCAGTGAGCAAAGAAGATGTGTGTATGATGAAGAGGGGAATCATCATTTTCAGGAAGCTCCTTAAGACCAACAATGTAGGCATCAGCAGGAGCATCTGTCTTCCAGCTAAGTGCATTGACAAGAGGACAGCCTACTCTGTATCAATAGACAGTTGTTAGCACCACGATCCTTTGGACACATTCACTTTGTAAACGCATAGTCCTCTCTGACAAAGTCTCTTACTTTGTGTATTCACTATCATCAAAAATACGCTGGCTAGAACGCTCAACAGTAATTGTGAAGCCTGCATCCAATAGTGTCTTGGCAGTAGATGGTGTTAGTGCAGCTCTGTGTTCCATAGGCTTAGTCTCTGCACGAAGCCAAAGGTGGGGTGCTTGAGTTGAGGACATTGTGTTTGGACCAGTGATAATAAGAAGAGTACAGGAAAGAAGAGAAGAAAGAAGAAGGGAGAGTGTTTTCTCATCCTTTATACACTGCTTTGAATCGATGGACACAGAAATAAAGGGTCTTTTTTTTTTTTTAGCGTGTGCAATTTAATATTTTGTTATAATAAGCAAAGCATGAAGATGAGATGTAAACTATATCAATATCTCAGATGTTTGCCTTATTCGGAATTAGTATAAGATGACAGAGCCTTTGAAATAGAGTCAGTCAAGATGTCTATCATTTCTATGGCATTCTATTCAACTTACAACAAGCTCAATATAGCCCTTATGGTGCTTGTTTTCAACTTTGATCTGTAGTTGGGAGTGTAGATATATAGAGTTGTGGGGTGTTTAGATCATAAAAGAACAATAGAGAGAGAATAAGAGAAGGAGAAGAGGAGTATTGGTGCAGTGTTCACTTACAAGCATAATAAGGGCTCCTCCTTCTGTCATCTCCAAAGACAGTTCACTGGATTGACGCAAGGCTATAATGCAGGCTGCAATGCAATGGTAGCTATAGCTGCATTGGACCAGTGAATATATTCCTAAATGAATTCTATGGATAGAAGATAGAAGAATGTATAGGGCTTACCTAAACTCCACCTCTTCCGTACACCGAAATGTAACAAAGGACTTTGATTTAGACGCAAATGTAACCTGCACTGTGAGTAGATCATTCCATCAGTGTGTAGCATTACCCTCCAAGCATCTTTATTGTCTCTGCCTGACAGAATAAAGCTTTCATCTTCTGGAGAAAAGGTAAACGTCACATAATCACAGGAATCATGGACCTGACACAACACATTCAAGAGTGCCTGGGACTATACCATGGAGTGAGTAGACCGTCAATACTATATTCCATCACAAGAGCAACCTTCATAATGATCTGACATGTCTTCTTGGGTTCAGTGACTGAGTTGAACACTGGACTAATTTCATCCACACCAAAGGTAGTCACTTGGCAGGTGGTGGTCATGTCGACCTCTTCGTCCTTCAGTCTTAAGTCCATTTAGTCGCCGTACCAACTTAGCTGAAGGGCTTACATGATTTCGAGATAGCCATCAGTACTATTATACACTAATCTGCATGTGTCGGCAGCAGCAGTGACAGCAGGCCCAAGAATACCCAAAGACTCGATCAATACATGGGTTTGTATGGCAAAAGGATCAAATATCAAGTCTTGTTTCTCAAAGCGTGAAAACATCCTTTTCTTTATATAGGCTACTGTTCTTACACCAGAAGGATGTTCAGCAGTGAACATAAGCCCTTCATCCGTAATATTACAAATGGCCTCCTAAACACTCTTGTTGAGTTGATTTTTTTGTCATCTTTATTGTTGATATAGGACATTTCTACCTACTTTTGTAATTAGAATAGACTTTAGAAGACTTATTACTGTCTTCACACTTATGATATCACCGATGAATTCTGTAGCCTGAGTTGAACCCATGTTTTGAGTGGAGTAAAAGATGGTTTGACTTCATTTTATTTTCATCATTGGATACAACTGAGTAGATCCAATGACGTAAGCATTGAACGACACTTTTTTATTAGTGAAAAAGAGGGCCCTCCCTTGGTTCAAGCCAATGGGATGGTGGCAGAAATGTGGATGGTTTTTCAGATGGTCTTTCACAGTCACATTGCACTGGACAGAGTTTAGAGTGGAATTCAAGTGGATAAAGATAAATGAGATTGTCTGGTATCTTTGCTAATGACATTTACATGATGAATAAATAAATAAATAAATAAATAAATAAATAAATAAATAAATAATATTTGAAAAAAAAAAATGAGGAAAAGGATTATATCTATTTCAAATCACAATAGAAACCGATGGTGGAGCAGTGTTGGTAGTCAAGCAAAACTTTATGTCGAGACGTTCCTCGTGAGGTAGTCGCAAAGCACCTATTGGTAGGGACAACATTGAATCTATTGAAGAGCTAGCTTAAGCTACATCAAACAGAAACAAAAGACAAATACTTATTTTTATCCCTTCAAATAGGTGTTCAAACCAAAATTGTATGAAGGACAAGACATTGAGGCTTTGGAGTCGTGATCTAGCTGCTACATTATACTTTTTATATATCTTATTGTATCCAAGGGAAAATAACACTCTCACAGAGCACTTCTGTAGATATAACAAAAGAATGCACGATACAAATGATACAGCTAGAACCAATAAAAGGTTCAAGCTTTCTGGTTCATCCCCATCCTTCTTCCTGATTGTCACTGGAGCCTCGGTTGACTCACTGACAGAAACCCATGCTACAAGTAAACTAACTAAAGAGCAATGAAGTGTATCTTATTGAGTTTTCTCATGCAAAAGGTATTATAATGTCTAGTATACCACAGTATATTGAATTATCCTCAACTAAATAAATAAAATAAAATAAAGCTCTATTGTGTAAATCTAAGTTATGCTATAATATGGTCTACAAGTTTGCTCGCAAGATCCGAGTATTTAGTCAAACTCTTCGTCTCTAGACTGAACGTTGGGTCATAGAGTGCAGAGAAGTTGAGTTCTTCTAAGAGTTGTTTTAAAGAGGGCCTGTCTTGATCGTTAAAAGCACTTTCTGAACAAGCTGTAAGCATGATCTTTGTCACAGACTCCATGATGGCCTGAGCTTGACTGCTGATAACAATTTGATTCATCTTTGGAAGCAATGTATCATATCTGTAAACATATCGTATTAGTGAACATTTGGCCTATGTCTATAGCATGGTTTCATTTCTATACATTTCTATATATAAAAATAAATAAAAAGATAGAATGGGCTTACACAAAAGAAAAGACTTCGGGAATGCCTGCAGCTGCTTCACCCAAGAGTCCGTAGATGAATGTCCGTTCTGATTCATTTTCGATGTAGTTTAGCTGTGCCACCAACAGTGAAATGAAGAGCAATGCTGTTGAGCTGTCAGGAATATCAAACTTATCAAAGATGCCATCATAGGTATTGGCTAAAGAGATATCGTCCACCTCATACAATCCAGCCAGTCTAAGTAATTCTCTGAAAGCTTCAAAGCTACTAGCAACTGGAACCAATATCAATATGTATCCTAGAATTTGAGGCTGGGTGATGGCACTTTCTCTCTGAAGAGATGTATTCTCCATTACTTGTTTGTACTCAATGCCTAGTATGGTCCCAAGGGTTTGATAGATCATGTTTTTGCAATCGGTATATCTCACTCCCTTCATAAGAACACTCACAATGGCAAATGAAAAGTGTGTATCAAAGTTAACACCACACAGTCGGTCGAGAAGTTGCGCAGTGTCAAGCATTGGCTCACGTATTTCCAAAAGTACAGTTGAGATACTATCGCTACCAAACAAGTCGTATGATTCTAGAGTGTTCAGCACTGCCTGAAGCAGATCAACGGCAGCAGAAAATATTGCACTACTGTTGATTTCAATCAAAGCAATGGCCACCCAAAACAACTGGGGCAGATAGCGTGAGTCCACAGAAAGACCAGATACAATGTTCTTAAGGCACATCACTATACTTTTGACAAGAGATGGATCCGAGTCGCTGAATATTGAGAGTGCTCCTTTCAAAACAACCAATATTTGATAAAGCAGATCATCGTCAATTTCTTCACGTCCAAGGCAACCCAAAACCACAAATGCACGCGGTTGAATAGATGGATTAAATTGGAAGGCAGTACTTGTCACCAAACTCATGCACCTTGCTCGCCATACATTCCCCAAGTCTAAGCATCCATTATGCATTAGGAAATAAAGTCATTTCTCTCTCTCTCTCTTCTCTTTCTTTGTCAATGCACTTACCAATAGATGGAGAACTGTGTTGAATGGCCTCCAAGCAGATGTTGAAAATAGATTCAAGAGAGGACAAACTGATTGGATCAGCACTGTCAATTGTTGTATCAGCTGAAATACTAAAGGCGTCTGTGTGTGGTTTGGCGAGTCCAAATAATATCTTGAACTTTGACTCTGATAAGTCATTCAGCAGATGCTTTAGCTTCTTAATATTAGTGCTGGGTAGAGGAAGGGATGTACAAAGTGACTGGATAACATTGATGACAATGCCATGAACAGAAGCCCTGATAAATGTAGGACCTATACCTACTACTAAAGAAACAATGTAGAATATTTCAGGTAAGTAGCTTTTGACTGGACCTCGGTTGTTGAAGGATGCCATGAGAATAAAACGTATCAAAATGGTTATTTCATTCCATGCAGGATGTACTGTTAAGCTTGATGTAGGTTTGAATGATGTTTTTTGAAGTGCCTTGCGAAGTCGAGTGACGAGTTTTCCTCTTATTGTCATGTTTGAAAGGGTGACGATGGTGTCTGCAATGGCCTCTGCTTGTATTGATGCAACTCCACGCTCACTGCAGAAAGAAATAAAGGTGTCTAGAACAAGATCCAAGATATCATCTATTTCGGCTATGGTTTTCCATATTTTTGTTTGTACTAGTTTATGCATCTAAGAATGATAAAAAAATTTAAAAAAAAATAGCCTGTACTTTCTTCAGAGAAAGAGAAAGAGAAAATACCTCTGAACGAATGACTGTCAGATCAATGAGAAGTCGAATAACATCTCGTGTCTTCTCCATTTTTTCAGCAGAACCCTTGGCAAACAAGGAAAGATTAGGAAGCCAAGGCTGCATATAGTCTAGACACAGATAGCGCAATGACTCGTTTGATTTTTGGAATCCAACGAAGCACTCATTCAAAAACTCTAATGTCAAATGTGTTTCTGTGCTTGCAATCTTTTTGCTGATATCAATTACAAACTCTGTACTATTGGATGGAAGACAAAGATCTTTGAAAGGTAACATAAGATATATGAGCCACCAAATAGTGTTGTGTACAGTTGTTAACAATGATAAAACAAACCTTTTGTATCAAGAAGCTGCTTTCCAACATCAAAGTTAAATGCTCTACTGATGGCATAAAGTAGGTTGTAGGCAGCAAGACGAAGAGAAGGATCTTCGCTACCAATATTGAGCAATGCCATATTAAGTAATCGGCCAGGAACATCATTGGGTCGAACAATACGTTCTGAAAGACTTGTTGGCTGTGATTCAGTGTAGCTTCTTTTACTATATCGCAGGGTCTGGAAGATAAAAGTATTATATAAACTAAATAAATAAATAAACACTTACATTGATAATCGCTTCTCTTTTAAGAGAGTGGAGTACTATGTGCGTTCTGTCTTTGCCGTATTTCAGATTTAATACATGGAAGCTGTCAAGTGTACTTCCATGGTACCCCATTTCAATATTCTCGATTTCAGAAATGTGCAAAACATCATTAAGGATGGAATTAACACCTGAAATGACTTCTTGTTTCCGGACCGTCATTAATTGTACATATTCAGAGTTAACTTTGACTGTGATGGGAATCAATACTGTAGGTTGTATTACACGATTTACAGGAAAGAAGACTGCGCTGGGTACAGTCTCCAGTTCAACTATATTGCAAAGTATAAGTGTGTGTATGTGTCTGTACAATATATAAACTTACTTGTGGATTTCGGAAGGCGTACTTCAGAGGGAATAATGTATTCATGAAGGTCTGGAAGGGTCACAACCATTACAAGCTTCTTAATGATTTTGTGGGATACTGGATTCATGATCTTCTTCATGTATTTGCGAAGATTTGAGTTTGGATTCATGACAATAATATTCCCCAAATGCTCGATAATGAGAGCAGGAATAAATTGTATAAGCTGACTGACCCATTGAATGGGGATTTCATTTGCTGAATCAAACAGTGTCAAATCAACCACTAAATCAAAGTGCTTATTGGATGTGCGCTCAAGTAACTATAATTTGCATAATAAACATGTAAATACCACATATCAAGCTAAGAATAGAAGCGTTACCTGAAGTATATGATAAGTCATAAGCTCAAAGTCAATACTATCTGCAATGACATGTCTTGCAATGTAATAAAATACGGTTCTTCCAGCCTTTGACACACCACTCTCGTAGAAAATGTTTTTAGATATGATGACATCTATATTTCTGCCCCTGTTTTGACGTATAAACTCTGCATAAAGCTGATCGTATGCTGTGAATGTACGGCAGTATGTATTCAACTTCTCTTGTTCTGCTACATCCGGAGGTCGGCCTAACTGAGCCAAGAGATTGGCGAATTTGTCAAGGTTGTGTTTCCAGCTGTCGAGCACTTCTTGGTCTTGAACCCAAGATCTTTTTACTGCTAGGTCTCTTGAAATACGCTCCATATTATCGAATAAGACACGGTGAAGCAAAATGTAGTCTTTGTCTGTCATTTGTACACCCTCCTGCTCATTAATTTTTGTCTGATCCACTTCTTCAGGTGCTTTGGAAATTTCTCTTAAGAAACTTGTCACTTTGTAGATATTTTTGGTTAAAAAGTCATTGAGAACAATCATGAAAGACTCTTTTGCTCCAAACAGCACGTTATTTGCCAGATTCTGAATGATTTTTGTAGCAATCAAGTATCCACGACGCATCTCCTTTGTAACTGTTCCATTAATCATCACGATATTCTCAGACTCGGGTGAAACAATGACAGGACAAAAGAAGCGCAGGAAAATAAAGGCACCAACAGCAGTGTAGCTTGCTTCTGGAAATCTACCACGAACCACTGTTGTAATGCAAGAGCAAATCTCGTGGAAAGATCTGTAATACATGAGACACTCATCATTGCATAATAAAGGATGATCAATAGAAAAGGGAATGAATACCTTGGTGCTTGCTTTGAAGATGAACAAATGGCATCCAAAAACATTTCAGTAGCAGCAATGGTATTTTCTTTATTTTTAGCAACATCTTCGTCTTTGCCCACTTTTGAAGGATCAAGCTCAAAGGTTTTTGACTCTGAGGTCTATCCACCAACTTTTGAAATACTGGCTGCAAGACTGATTTTACATACTCTGTACCTTTTGATTTTGCAAACATAGAAAGTATTCGTGTGGCTACACTGGTTTTTCTAAAGAGATCTGCCTCATTTTCTATACATGTTCAATATATAAGTAGTTTTGATATTAGTATTTTACTTATAGTTTTGAATCCATAGGAAATAGCATGAACAAATAAATAAAGCTTACCCGTATGCTGGACTTCACGTTGTATGAGAGTGTTAAAAAGTGACATGATCTTGTTACGAGATTCAAAAACAACCAAAAGAGTGGATGCAACATTGTCGATCTCTGAGGTGGGACACACATCACAAAGAGATAGAGCAATATTAGGGTTGAAATCAACCAGTATCTAAAAAAAGTGAAGAATAATAATACATGCATCAACATGTCTATGCTATAATCAATCTATAATACTTACATCTATAATCTTCTCGCACCGATCTGTCATTACAGTTTCAGACAGTGTTTCGAACTCTGTTCCTTGATTGAGGATGTTTGTCAGTACTTGCATAAATGAAGAGCGAGTTTTGGAGTCCTCATAGTATCCCATGGAAAGCGAATACTTCAAGCCAATGTCAATATTTGCACTAAGTAAATTAGACATTGCCAGAATTGTATAGCTTTTCAGCGGTGCAATGTAAGACGTATTCTCTTTGTTTTTCTAAATAAATAAATAAATAATAAAGAGGGGTTGCGTAAAATAAGTTGATCTGTTCTGTGCTATGCTGTCTTCTCTTTTCACAATGACTCACTGAAATAAGATCCTGCGAGACGGTTGAGCGCTTAGAAACTGTACTGTCACCCACCTACATGTAATAGGTTATTTATTATCGTGTCCCATTTTGAGTAAGATAAGGATTAGACTTACTTCTGACATTCGACATCTGTTAAGCAATTTGAGAAAAAAGGTAAAGTATTTGTAGAATATTCTACTTTTGACTTTGCTAGAGTCTGAATCATGAGAATGCTCTGATGTTTGAAGAGGAAGCTGATGCAGAAGAACAACAATAGTTTTCAAGCATGCCAAGTCAAGATCTCTCTGAATCTTTAATAAATGTGTCGAATTGCTAGGGAATGCAAGACCATCTGGATTCTTTATAAATAGATACAGGATAAGATAAACAACATTATTATTCACGTCTTTCCTAGATTGAATAATGTTGTAATGACTTACCAAAGCAAAATCACTTGTCCATTCAACAAATATCTCAAGCAACTTATTGCGCAACTTGAATTCTTGTCGTAATGTAATCTGATCTTTTCTTTGCATAAGTACTTCACAAAGCTGACACATCTTAATTTTAATCTTCAAAGATGTTTCGTTGGTGCCGAGCTTATTCAAATATTGTGCATACTGATGAATCAACCTGCTGAAATCAAACGTAAACATACTGTTTTCATTCTCTTCCAAACGGTTGAGTAAAAATTTGAGAACTGAGATTGCCTGCTCCACAAAAAGTGTGTACTGTGGCTCACAAATGGGGTTTTCTTCGTCTTTAAAACATGCCTTCAACATATTCTCCAAGTGCTGAAACATTACAGGATAGAGGGTCGGTGACAGATCACTGCCTAGAATCTCTTGCACCCATTCACGTACAATAACATTGTCACACACAAGCAGCTCAACAATCTCCATAAGAAAAGTGTCGACCATAGTAAATGACTCAGTGGAGACTGAGAACTTCTGGCTTGAATGAGATGAGTGAGTTGAATCGGTAAAGAAATGATCTGCTTTAGGAGAAGTACTTGTAGAGAGAGACATGGAAGAGCTGTTGGTAGACTGAGTATCACTTGCCATGAGACACACACCACCAAGAGAAGCCAAAAATCCTGAATAATTCTGCCATTCCATCCAAGTTTCATCGTCCATATTCTCTACTCGAATGGTTGCTGCTATGTTTATACCAGGACGATAGGGGTTGTTGTTTTTGTTTTTATCGTGTCGATACAAAATATGTTTTTTGCTTTGATCAAAGCTCTCTTCTCTCAGTTCCTCGCTGGGACGTAGCAATGTGCGTGTCATGACTTTCCATCGTCTCCATACCTCCTCCCATGCTGTTAGGTTGCCTAGTGAGGGATAGGGTATAATGTGAAATAGTTTACGGAAGCGCTTCTGTTGAGATTTACGGCCTGAAATGATAGAAGAGCCAGTGACAATCTCTGAATAAACTGTAAAGTTATCTCTTGAATCGATGGCATCATACTGACTATGATGGTTGTCTTTGATCAATTGTTCTTCCAGGCACATGTAGCCAATGCATTTAATAGCATCGGAGCATACGTCTTTATCAGAAGAACACAGTAAGACAAGGAGTGCTACTTCCAGACCTACTGCAGCCTGTACTCTCTCTTTTACATCAGAGCCATGAAGTGCATGATTCTTTATATATATACATATATTTAAATATATCAATACACAAGTGGATAAATTGGTTACTTGATACTTTTACAGTCTCATACTCAACGACTTACCTGATACAACCGAATATACTCGTTTCTTGATACAAGTAGAGATTTTAATAGGTTGAGCAGTCTCTTAATACCCAAGTCTTTTTGTCTAACACTTAACAGTTGTTTGGAGATGATAAGCAGAACTTGTGATGATATCTTCCAAAAGGTTTCCATGGATCTATCAGGTGGGCCCCACATCAATATATAATCAGGTGAATGAAATCTATAGATGCATGCTGCTGCTGTATCACGTATAGGCTGACTTGGATCTCTTAAGCAATTCGTAATTGAGTTGATAACAATACAGTTGTTGTTGCTATTCGTACTTTCTGGGTCCTATCATCAGCACCAGAATGAGTGAAAACAGTAGATCTTTATAGAACGAGAAAATTAAAATTAACTTACACAAATAGCCAGTGATGGAGACATTCGGTACAAGCACAGTATATCATAGATAAGTTCATTTCTTTCGTCAACATCCACACGGAAATCCTTTTTTGCTTTCTTGTCATTTCCATTCATGGTGACTTTTCTACTAGTGCTGGGATCCACCTTTATAGTATCACGACTCATGAAATCCAAGAATATTTTATTCAATGGACGACAAAGAACGGCATAGACCCCTTGTACCGATTGAAACCACTTGAACTTCTTTTGCTCCAAGATGAGAACAATGAGTGCCTTGACGATTCCCATTTTAAAGATAGCATGGGTCTTTTCATCTGTACAGAGTCTCACCAAGGCAATGACGCCTTCAAATGAATGAAAGCGAATCAAAGACACTAAGCAGTCTGCCACAAGATGGCGATGATTAATAAACATGCCAATGTTAGTTGCAAGACCATCTGCAGGCAGAGGTTTATGAATATCAAACAGTTTTTTTCTCAATTCAACCTCGACATCAGGTAATATGTGTTTGAACAATAGTAGGTTGTTTTTAGAAAGACAGGTGGCTGCCTTGAGAATATCAGAATAGCAAACAGTAGCAAGTTCAGACATAATCCCTCCCTTGATATTCTTTTTCAGAGTAGAGAAGAACATGGCCTATAAACATACAGATATAGAAAGGTGTTATCTGCCTATGCATTCTCTAGAGTGAATGGGTGTGTCATCTTACTCTTTTTGTGTTTGCATTTCGATTCTCGGGCAATGTCGTTGCATACAAAAGATCCGGGCAGAGTAATATCAACATTGTCTGAAGAGGCCAAAACAATGTTTTTTTCCTGGTGGTGTCTGCTAATGAAGAGCAAATATCAAACAGTACCTCAGCACCTCCCTCCAGTCGTTTCTGGTTGGCATAGAGCTGTGTGAATTCCTCAGAGTAGGCCTCAATCCAATTCCATATGACTTTGCGCAGTACAGAGGCAAGTACAAGTTGAGCTGATTTTCTTAGGTGTATAAATACAGCCGTTATCTCTGTAATGACAAAATGAATAAACAACGACCTACTGCACACAGACAAACAAACAAAAAACACAACAATGCACATCGTACGCACAAATGAATAAAGAGATAGAATCCTTACCTGAGAGTACATGGCTTAAATTCTTTCTGTTCAAGACAATGCTCTCTAAAAACACCACCTCAGACATATCTGCATTCTCATCGATAGCAGTCGAGAGATGCATTAATCTTGATTTGACCTTTGAGAACATAATGGACCAGTTGCTTGCACTGATATAAGAGATCACCAGACAGGTTGTCCTGTAAATTTCTTTGGCTGTTTCTGATATATTATCAGAATTGTTCATACACTGACTCTCTGTGTTGCTGATGTTGGATAGGTAACAGCTCTGCATGCTGTTTTCTCGTTCTTCAATGATCACTGGCTGATTTCTAATCAACAGTAGAATACAAATGACTTGCTTGGCCAGGCTGTCTTCAAGAGGAGGTGGATCCACTAATTCAGCAGCAGACATGGTGGCAGGATTCCATACTCTTCTGCCTTTTGTATCTCTATTGTTCTCTTGTTCAAACATGGGCACGGTTGAAGATACTAGAGGAGGGTTGCCTGATGAGGCTGTCTGTGGTTTAGAAGGTGTAGATACGTCGTTAGTGGCCCATTGTTGGTACATGCAGTCTGCTAGAATACGAAGAAGGTAGAGTTGTATTTGTAACAAGTCAATTGGTATGGCTTCATGAGAACGACTTGATAATAGTGGCTATTCATTGTTGTAGTAATAGGAATAGCATTCAATAGAGTTGAGCGTAGTAGAGTGGAATTGAGCAGAGTTGGATGCAATTGGAATACAATTGGAATACAATTGGAGTGAACACAATGGGTATACAGAGATATAAGAAAAAGAGTGTCATTTAGCATTGTTTTGTTCTCTCTCTCTCTTTTTAATAATAAAAACGTATCACTTTGCATTATCTATCGTTCTCACTTTTGTAGTAGTTTCAATGGCACCCGATAATACACTGATGATGGTAGGGAGTCTGTATTTAGAAAGATCTACCAAAGCAGCCACTGTCGAAGCAGTCAATAAAGAGTAGATGTGTGGGTGTATTCTGTCTAATTCTCTACTTTTCTCTTCTGAATTGTGTTATAACACTATACCTCTACATAAACATATCATGGTTAGTCTATTTTACTAGTCATTATTTGGAGTCTTTACGTTTGTTGGACGATAGGGTCTTGTTCCAGAGCATCGACCTTTTTACCATAACCACTGGATAGCTGAATAATACACGAGTCAATACTTGTTCTGCTACAGTATCACAGTCTTTTCTTTTTCTTTTTTTTCTTTTTTCTATGCTTAGCCCTCACTCTACACTTTACCTTTATCGTGGCTCTGTTCACCAGACTTAGAATGAGTTTTGTATCGATAGACATGGTGCACTACTGATCAGCAACAAGAGTGTAATGAGCATGTAAAGATCAGAAGAGTCAAAGTACACTCTGGGCTGAGTTATATCTTTGGCTTCAATAAAAGTAAGAAGGAAAGGATCAACGGAAGTGAATAAGCAGTCTTAGGATCGTCTTTGGGAATGAAAAGAAACAAAATAGACGGAAATCCCGCCACTACTTTTGTGGCACTTGGAATCCTTGACTTTTATATGGCAGTAAAAATAAATAGAGCTCAACCAATTAAATAAAAGCACTCTATTGGCGATACGGGGTGTTGAGGAGGGCAG
Source organism: Spinellus fusiger (assembly GCA_025094145.1). NCBI lineage: Eukaryota > Fungi > Mucoromycota > Mucoromycetes > Mucorales > Phycomycetaceae > Spinellus > Spinellus fusiger. Next base: position 198,442 of record JALLLS010000009.1, on the reverse strand, counting down.
AATGGATCTTAGCAAAGAGTTATTATTGGTTATTATCCTAACCATGGTGCCTCGATTGTTCAGTCTGTGGGTGCTTCGGAGGCACAAATAGGATTTCAAATGCATAAATATACTGAGCCAACTGTAAAGGACGAAAGGGATTGAGAATATTATAATTTCATCTCCGCTATATTGATCTTTTCTTTTGAAAGAAAGCATCTTGTGACTATGAAAAGTACTGGTAGGAAAGGAAAGGAGAGATCTTTAGCCCTTTTATCCTTGTCTCCCTACACTAGTCACTGAATCAGGTGATTTTGAAAGGCATCCCAACAGACACCAGGCAGATCCTCATCCATTTCCAAACAGGGCTCCCTCTCACCCTAAAAAGGAATACAAGGCGAATTCCATTTATTCCTAAATAGGATGGTACCAACTCCAAACAAGTTCCTCATTATATCCTAAATAGGTCATTTCTTCTGTTGCTTAAATAGGTAATGAGAAGACTCCAGAGTCGATTTCAAATGGCTGTAGATGACGCCAATGCAGCCAGAAAAGAAGAGTGTCTTTTATCTGTCTGATGATTCCCTTTTGCCTTGTACATTCCCTTATAAATCCTTGTTTTCTCCTCTGCTCTTTTATTATTATTAGTGTTATTATGATTACTATTATTACTATGACTATGACTATGACTATGACTATGACTATTACTATTACTATTACTATTACTATTACTATTACTATTACTAATACTAATACTAATACTATCACTATCACTATCACTATCACTATCACTATCACTATCACTATCACTATTACTATTACTATGACTATTACTATCACTATCACTATCACTATTACTATTACTATTACTATCACTATTACTATCACTATCACTATTACTATCACTATCACTATTACTATTACTATTACTATCACTATCACTATCACTATCACTATTACCATTTCTCCTTTTGTATACAGGAATCATTTAGGAGGGAGATGTCAGGCTACATCTGTTCTGTGGAAATGGAACTAGACGATAAGAAATGGAATCTGCTTGTGATCGATAGTTTCTGTTCTTTTCCTACTGTCTTTTCTTTTTCTTTTTCTTCTTCTTTCCATCTTCATTCTAAACTGATAGCAGGCAAATAGGTTTAAATATACTCCGGTGGCTTTAACTGTGCAAGGAAACACCTCCAAATAGACAACGCAACAATAACTACACAAAGGTAGTAGAGATGCACTTGTTGTATGGGTAAAGGGGACAAGGGGAAAAAAGGTCGCCAAAGGGGATCGCTATGGGCCAATGACCAGTAACTCTGAGTGTGACATTTAATCTACACCAGGATATAATATAGAGTCTATACTCTTTACTCTACACACACCCTGAGCTTATGGAAACAAAGACCTGTTCTTTTTATAGGTAGAATTCTTTTTATCAATGGCCTTCAAGGAGTTATTAGTATAATTACACTTCTCAATGGCTAGGGATATAAAAAGAGATATATAAAATAAATAAATAGAAATACATCAGCCCACTAAGTAATCTCCATGGGCGCAAATAAGAGATGTTAATGAAGAGATAGAATAGAATAGCAGAATAGCATTTTTCATTTTAAAACGGCTACTACTGTTATTACTGTTATTGCTGCTGTGTAATCTTTTATTTCTAATGAAAGTGAGGATAATAAACTGAGAACTTGGAGAGATTGCAGATATTTCAATATCCGTAGTGATGTCTCAATGCATCTACATGTCACTTGGCAGTGTCCTTGAAGATGACCACATCATGCTGTCCTGTTTAAATCCTTTTGTGTGATGCTCATACAATGACACTAGTCTATGGACTCTATAGTCTATAGATTCATGTTGAGTCCAGTAAGTAACCAGTCTATCTCTGACATGACTCACAGGATAAGACATAGACTCTTTCTACTGTCAGAAGAACATTAGAGGGCTGCTTTGATTGCGATAATGTAAAGAATCCACTCATGAATGGCTGAAGAGAGGAATGTCCAAGGTTATCCTCAGGAAGAGCACCTATCAATGAATGCAGACATAAACTACACTCTCTGAGACACCAACAGCCAGGTTCTGTGTTGATACTGACTAAGTGTGTTGAAGAAGAAATGCTACTACACTTTCAAATTCATCTCTCTAGATAAATTGATAAAGACTATAGTGCCTGAGACACATTTATAACATGGTTGACATATGAGAAGACTTTAATGGATTCATGAGCACTCATGTTGTGTAATTTTGGGTCTAATGAGCCTCCACCTTCACTCATAGAGAGTATGGCATAAAGTCCAAGCTAATGCAATACACTATCATCCCCATAATAAACAATTCAACCTTATCAACAAGTCGGATGGTGTTAATAGCATAGTGTGGGCAGTTTTAACTGTATTGATTATTTAGACCAGAAGACACAAGATAGGAATAAATGTGCCTTTTATTATTAAGGCTCAGAATGATTTTTGTACAGTAGAAGTAGAGGCTTTTTTTTAACTTATTGCCAAGGGTCATTGAATTGAACTTAGTCATTGAAAGATAGCAAAGGGAGATAAAAGATACAAAATAGAAATAGGTATTTCAATCCAGATCAATATCTTTTTCATCTTTATTCACTGTATTATCTCATAATGCAAAAGCTGAGAAGAGTGAGTGTAAACATGTATGGCTTTGGGATGACAGCCACCCTCCCAAACATATATTCTTGCTTTCTTTATCTGCAAGCCAAATATGTTATGAGATATAATGTTTCTACTATTGTATACGTACAAAGAGAGATACAGTCTAATAGCATAAAGATGTTTAATTATCATCAACACCCTCAGTTCCTTACCTTGGCGTATAAAAACTCCACCTACAACAAACGCTTCATGTTCACTCTTCATTTTGAGGCTTTGTCTATTCCCATTTTCCTATTTCTATTCTTTCTGTATTTATCATCACTTTTTATTTGAAATGTTTTTATGTTTATTCCTGACTTTGTCAAATAAAAGACTTCGTATATTGTGGCTATCAGGCCCTATGTGTGAATAGTATCTTCAACACTTGGAAATAATAATAATAATACACCTTGATAGTGAGATATTCTACAAAAAAACCCCATTCTCATGAGGTAAGAGAAAAGTAGAATTGCTTGTTTGAAATTCAGATACTTATTAGGTGTGCAGGCTGTAGAACAGAGCCATAACCTAGAATGAGACACTGTAAAAATATGAGACAAAAATACAAGAGTATTCAAGGATTTGCCCTTGTATTTTAGACGAGTGTAGAGATTACTAAAAAGGTGCTTTATTATTTGGTAAGAGAAAAAAGACAAACAGACAAAAGGACAAAAGGACAAAAGGACAAAACTAAGAAAGAAGGCTCTGTCTAATGTAGTATAGCTATAGAGAATTCAACCATAAGCCTACAAAAGTACATTTAGTATTGGAAAAAGAAAAAGAAATTCAAATACAACCCATCCAAACGACCTGTGGTGGCTGTTGGTATAGGAAGGAAATAAACAAGAAGAAAATAGACTGCAAATTAAACAGAATAGTATTGGATTGACCAACATATTATACCATATCTTAAGAAATGGCCATAGAAATGGAGAGCTATAACCAGTGGATGTGGATACATTTTGAACTTCCAAGATAAACAGCACCAACATCTCTTATATCGACAGTGGTTTATACAGATAAAGTATCCAAGCACTCTATTTGTTTTGTCTAAAAATGAACTCCATAATTATCTACAGAATACTGTGTAAATATTTATTGTATCTTTTTTTTTCCTGTCAATAAATTCTAAGTCATTGAACTTTACAAAAAATATTAATCCAAGTACATTATCATATTTTTAGACATTATCATATTTTTATAGAGTGCTACTACTGTTGACATGGCCATATAAACCTAATAGATCATTAGAAATATATTCTGTGATAATAGTAAATTAAGTATGTAAAATACATTCTATCTGACTTGACTTTGGAAATGATGTCGAACTTATAGCTGGAATTGAGACTAAACATATTATCATTATTAGATCATTCTTTATTGCTTATTATTATTTCTTCCTATCTTTATGATCAAGAATACAACTTAATCTATCGATATCAGCCAAAAGTATTTGAATAAATAAAATCAGTATAAGCTATTCGCGTGTATACATACTATCTACAGTCTATTCTAAAGGCATAGACAGTAGGCATTCTCATTCTCATTCTCATTCTCATCATTAACACATCTTAGTTATGATTTGATGAGGGGGAAGTAAAACAGGCACTTTTCTTTCTATCTATTGGATGTTTTCTATCTATTCAATGTCACGGAGTCCATTGTAAAGTATCCTCCGTGGCATAAACCTTTTTATTTTTATTTTTATTTTTATTTTTATTTTTATTATAAGCAGTTTTATTTTATGCATTTCATAAAAAGAAAATAACAGCTTCAATATCCGGTCCAAGGAGGTAATGAATGGACAGAGACTTGAAATGGAACCACTTTAGGTATTAACAAAACCTTAAGGCTCTATTTTTCTGAAAACGGTGCCAAGTTGGATCTTTAGCAAAGGCAAAGTTGGATCTACTAGAAAAAAAAGCAAAAAAAATATGAGCTCATAAAGTGGACACAGTAGGAATAGTAGAAATTCTATAAAACTCTTTATAGAATGATGTGATAAAAAGCCAAGGTTAGCTTACTGTAGTTACTTATCAATGCTAATATAGGCTATAAATAGATATTGTACAAAACACTCTTTTCTTTATTTATTTAAAGTTCGAGGTCTATATGTATAGAATTCATGAAGTTGTAGGTCATAGAAAAGTATGGAATGAAGATAAAAAGGCTATTTGGAATTTTGAATGATTCCATTTCAGTTAAGCGTCCCCTAAAGTCCTTTAAAGACCAGAGAAATCTCTGGGTGTGTACGATTGGTTACTGGGTATGTACGAATAGGCACTGGGTGCAATGAAGGATTGTGTGCCTGCTGGTCCCATGTATTGACCTGTTCCTGCTGGCCTGCTCACATAAGTGCCTTGGCTATAATAAGTACCCTGACTGTGGCCAGAGCGTGCTGACCCCTTGGATCCAAGGGATGCATTGTCATTCCAATCTTCTGCATACAATCCTTGTTCGTACTCATCCCATGTCATGGTGGGAATAGAAGCAGGGTCAAATTTGCCCTCATCAGCCATCACTACCTTCTTGCCTGCGTCTCCCAACACGACACGCGTATTACCCCATGAGAAGTCATCGAAATGCCAGTAAGAGTACAGTGGAATATAAAAGGAGAACACGGGAATAGCAAAAATAGACACAATCATCCATGCAAGATGCTCCCATTTGCGGTGAAGAATAAAAATAATAGCTTGCAAGGCATAGACACCAGCAATAGTAATAATGGACATGAGGGGAACACCGCTGGGTGAGCTCACTAGAGAGTAAATGAGATAGACAAGGTATCCGATAATGGCAGGTTGTAACAATGTACTGATCAAATCCAACATGACGACGAAGCGCATAGAGAAACAGCAGAAACCACACAGTTGAGGCAAGAACACCAATTCACCAAGATTGTGGATAGTAGAGTTAATCCATCGACGACGCTGGGATACCAACACACTCCACTGGTCAGGAGCATTGGTAGCACATCGGGCGTCAGGTGTAAATTTGGTCTTGTAGTTGGGGAAGTGCTTAAGGATAAGCGTCGTCAAGTAACGATCCTCACCAAGATGCAACAAGTTCTTCTGGTGAAGTGTTTCTACCTTGTTGACTTGGTACTCTGAGATGACTTGGTTGGAAATCAACAAAGGAATGTTCTTGGTAGGAGATCTGACACGGTAAATAGAGAAACAACCAGGTAGACAGGTCACTGTGCCAAACAAAGACTCAAATGCCTTGATCATGTAATGGGAGATGAAGTACTCGTACACTTGAATCATTGTCACCCATGTGTCTTTTTCATTGGAAAGGACCGTCTCACCACACAAGCCAATGATCTTACTATCATGCACAAGACAAGAGACCATTCGATTCAAACCATCAGGCATGACTTCTGTGTCAGCATCCACCATGAGTACGAACTCATAGAAAGATGGATTAACACCAATCACATTCTTAATTTGGTGATACATCTCTAACTCCATAGGTGCCATGGGAGCATTGAAGTGGACTTTGTTAAGGAAACGCATAAGGATCAACTGGGAATCACGCTTGCCACGATTGCCTGGCTTCTGACGTTCACTGGGCTTTCCACACTTGACAACGACAATGTAAGGAACAACATGGCCTGCACATTCATACAATCCAGAATAGATCTTGCCCATGTTGTGCTGCTTCTGGCCATCACCCACCGAGAAGAAAGAGAGAGCTTCGGGATCCACATTGGGATCCACACCAAGAATGTCCAATACAATACGAGGCGTAGGCTGGTCATTACCACCACCTACGACCATACCATCACAAATAATAAACAACAATTTGCGCTTGTCATCATATTTGAGAGCAGCAATGGAATCAATAGTCTTTTTGAGTGATTCCTCGTCTTCTGTATAACAAGGTACTTGACAAATAATAAACTTGTCATAGTTCTCAGGATCACGACGAGAGCCAAACTGGAGAGCAGCCAAGAACTTGAAGACAAGCACCAAACACAAAAAGGCGGTGATAATTAACAAGAGGTATTCAGAGAACAGACATTTGGGAGAAGAACGTTGATCCACAGAACCCACATAAAAGAGATTCTTCAAACACACTTCCTGACGCTGTTTGATAACAGGATCCAATGGCAGTGCATTCCAATAAGCAGTGATATCTGAGCCTGACTTTTGATGAAACAGAGTCACTACAGAGTCATCCATAAAGTTAATATCTACAGCAGGGACAGATTGGCCTTGAGGTGTAAGAATATGGCGACCTCCCATGATGTAGTAGGTAAGATCATAAATGTTCTGATTCAAAATAGCCCAACTACGCAGGGTGTTAATACCACCGAGATTCACTTGATTTGATGCCTGGCGAGCTACTTCATTCACATCGAATCCCATGACACCCTTTTTATAATTCTTGCGGAGGTAAGTCATCTTTTCATAATACCAGTCAGGACGATAGTCTGTATTTTGAGCTCTAAAATCGTGGTAGTTGGCATTGCTGTCGGTCAGATTGATGTGGAAGTCCAAAGAAACAAAGGGAGACACTTCGCCTGTCACTCCCTCACACAGAGCAGACACAGGCACAGGGAAAAGATCACTCGCATCCATACCAGCATAGGCCATGATACTTGAGGCGGGAATCACATCACTGGCCCAATGATGTGGAGCAAACTGGGTGAGATCAAACACTTCACCACGAATAGAGATAAACCCATTATTAGGATCACTGTGGGCCTGTAATTCAGAACTAGAGTACACATCCTGGTGAGGACACACCATACTGCCAAAGAAGATCAAGAACCAAAGAGCCAAGAGTGACATGAACAAGATCATTTCACACAACGTCAGTTTTTCACGCCATGCCAGCTGAATGTCTTCACGCTTCATACGACCGCAGCATTCAAGGGCCTTGCTTGGCACCCACCACGTCATAAACCACACAAAGCGAATCCAATGACGACGTACAGCCGACAACTCTTCTTTCTCCGGCGGTACTTCGGTCGTTACAGGCAACATCTTCTTGAGCTCCATATTGCCAGAAGCAGCAGAACTGAATCCCTCGGATCCCATTTGAGATTCATTGTCATGGTAGTTGTGGTAAGGTTGGTCCTTGTAGTAATCATCATCAGAGACAAAAGAACGGTTGTCGTCTGAATACACAGAGCCTCCTCCCCCTCCTCCTGTATACCCACGAGGAACAGGAAGACCAGCAGCAGCAGCACCTGCTGCCAGATTGCGTCTGTCATGAACAGCATGTTCACCCCCACTGCCAGGAGGAAGTAAGTCCATGCCAGATCCAAAGGAGACATTGGAAAGTGCACTTGTACTATGTTCACGTGCCATATTCACAGGTAGCATGGCTCCTGAAGGTGTGTCGTGAATACGTTTTTCATCCTTTTGACGTCGTTGGTCGTCTTTTTCTACTGAGCGAAGTCCATCTTCTAAATGTCTCCAAGCACTTTCACCCAAGAAAATCTAGAAAGATAAAAGAAAGATAAAAGAAAGATAAAAGAATAAATGAATGAATGATCTATAGCAATAAAGAGATTGCCACGGCTGATATACCCTCTCTCAAAAATCCAATCACAGCAGTAGACAGACATTACCTTGCTATTACCAATAGCTGCTTGAGTTCCTAACCAGCCAAAGATTGCAGCAGCAGCCTCACACTGAGCACGCGGTAACCGGTCTTGTTCTACACCCACAGCCACCAATGTCTGCATGTAACGCTGACAAAACTCATCATGGTAGAATGAATTTGTGAAACTCATCGACAGCCGTTGTGCCAGCTGTGGCAGGCCCAAGGCACGCACCTGTGCCTTGACACGTTGCTGATCAAAGGCATTGGGAGCAGAGGTATCATTGGGACGTAAACACAGTACAAACCAGGGCATGGTCTCATCCAAAGTAGCCATCAGGTCATCCAAGGAAGACTGCAACTGGGACAAGACAAACGAGAGCTTTTTGTCGTCTTTGGAGGAGTCCTTGGGCTCATCCTCATCATTGTTGGCATTGTTGCGTCTCTTGGACTTGGAGCGTCGCATAGAAGGAAGACGAGTAGGCTTGTTGACCTGTTGAGCATTCATAATAGCTTCCGAGTGCTTGGGATGGGTTTCAGTGTTGATGCTCTTGTCTGTGAACAGCTCCACGACAAAGGAGTTGTAGGAGGTAGGGACATCAGAGTTATTGCCACGGAACAGGGATACAAAGTCAGCACTCAATACATCCTTGTTGCTTTCAGAAAATCCCTCGGTAGTGTAGGTGACTTGGCCAGCAAAATGCTGAATGGAGAACTGGCGTGTGCCTGTGGTAGCTGTTTTAAGAGAGAAAGAGTCGTGGTTGTTGTTGTACTTTGCAAATGAATCCAGCATATTAGCATCTGTCTTGCTGGAAGATTTGCTATGGCTGTTGGTGATGTCGACCAGACCATGCTTAGGACGAGCCAAGAGTTCAATGCAAGCCGCATTGTTAAAGTAAGGGACTTCCGGGACATCCAGGCCATCCAGGCGGTAGTCTGAGCTGTCAGACTCAAAGATCTGTCTGAGCATGTAGTTGTGCACTCTTTCATTGGCGATGTTGACACAGAACTGATCAAAGGAGGCCTCTGCATAGTAGGTGTGGGGTCCAGGCATGTCGAGAATACCAATGAAGTTGTGGATTGTCTCACTGCACAGTTTGGTGTTGATATGCTCTACAATCCATGTAAAAAGAAGAGAATAAAGAGCAGTAACAAGTTCATCTCTCTGCTCTGCTGCCTGTTGGGCATTCAGTATAAGGGTAGTGACATCTTTTTTGATCATTTGTGTCTTGTAGGTCATCACACTCTCGAGATGAGTGGGATCAACACCAAGGAAATCAGCACACAGCTCCAATATGTCGTTGTTTCTCACATAGGCAGCTTCTTGCATACTGGTATTGTCTACAAATTGGAGATTTCCCAGATGCAAAAGACAGGCAAGGAGTTGCATAATACGGGCCTGATGGCGTTTTCCAAATCCAAGCGAGCGAAGGGCACTCTTGAGGGATTCGTACTTGTCGGCCTCACCAAAGTCCTGGAGCATGGCTCTGCGTAGGTATGGATACTGTGTAACATCCTCGAGACGCAGGACGGACTTGTCTTCTTCTGAGGCACCTGCTAAAAGATAATAAAAGACATGGAAACTCTGTTCTCCATAAGGACAGTGTGTCACCCTTCTCTTGTCAAGGAGGTAGTTGAGTGTCTTTGCACCAATCATTCGACCGCGTTCATTAAATTGCACTTCCATGTATCTACCAAATCTCGAAGCATTGGCATTCAGTGCAGTTCTAGCGTGGCCAAATGCCTCCAAGATCACTGACACATTCAGGATCTGGTTCTGTAGCTTGGACTCCTTCTTCTGGCTGCTGAGAGACACCAGGTGCTGGAGAATGAGTCGATGGGCCTCTGTCTTGCCACTGCCTGTTTCACCACTAGTATCCATGCCTGTCAGTCCATGCCTGTCAGTAGAGCTAGTTTACCTGATAAGAATGGATTGGTCGATGCCTGTTCTTCTCATGTGGAGGTAGGCCTGATTTGTCAGTTGGAACACATGCGGTGGGAGGGGTTCCAGATGGTCTGAAGTGGTGTCCTTGTACTCTGCCACATACTGGATGGAGTCCTGGTACTGCTGCAGGTCTTTGTAAGGATTCAGGGACACTAGAACTGAGTCATTGATCTGAGTGTAAGACATGTCTCCTCTGAAGCGCAGTTTGAGGGTGGAGGAGATGGCATCTTCAGAGGGAGGGTCCAGCTGAGACAAATCTGACAGGTTATGGGGCTTATTCTTTGGTTTGCCCATGATGACAGGTTAGATAAGAGAACTTGTCAAAGAGGAGAGGAGTCTTTTTTGTTTTGCTTTGCTTTGCTCTTTATACGTGGGTGGACAGTATCACTTATAGGCCACACCAGAAGAGACACCTAAAGCAAGACACATAGTTACAAGAAGAGATGAGTGACTGGGTTTTTTTTATAATCTGACAGACACAGACACTGCTAGACATACGTTGGTGATGAGAGGTGAGTGGAGTGCACAGATGAGGCAGGTAAGGGCGGATAAAGTGAATGGAAAGAAAAGGAAAGAAAAGAAAAGGAAAAAGGAAAAAAGGGAGAAGAAAGGGAGAAGAAGAAAAGAAAAGAAAAAAGACTTTTTCTGACTTGCACCCAAAGAGTGAAAAGAGAGTAAAAAGAGAGTGGCGGGATGACATGACTCTAGTCCATCCAACCCATCACAGTGTCAACGGACATTGAATGAAGGGAGGACAAGCTGAATTAATAAAGACCTCTCCCCTTTATCAATAGCAGCTGTTCTTTTTATAGTAAGAAGGGTTGTCATGGAGTGTGTGCTCTATGTTTATTGGCTACAGGGGAGGAGAAGAGAGGGGAATGGGTTGCCAGGACAACCTCAGTGGACACAAAAGAGTGAGTGGAAAATAAGATCAAAAGATAAAAGGAGATGGCAACAAAAATAGTGACAACCACAAACATCTTCCTCTATCGACAATAGATATAAATAGGTTAAAAGCGGACTTTTCTCTTTCGAGCAGTATATTTGGAGTCATTGGCAATGGCCTTGTCTCCCCGATCGCGTGCCACTTCCTTTTTGTGTTGCACCCACTTCTTGTCCTTTACGGAGCTTCTTCCGCCCTTCTTCTTACGTGCAACTGCTCTTCTGCCTTCATTCGCAATAGACTTTAGCTCATCAGGGTGCATTTCTCCGTCTTCTCCTAATGCCTTGGGCAGCTCATTCCTCCTTCCTGTCTGTTGTCCAGCAAACAAACACAAATAGTACTTTTTGGCCTTTTTGGAGTTGGGATAGTCCACCAACAGACCACCCTCAAATCCACAGCGAGTGGCAACGTCAATAATGAGTTGGATTTGATCGTCATTTTCTGGATAGAATTGGAACACAGCACGCGCACTCTTCTTCATGGCGGCATAAAGAGTGGAGAAGAAGCGCTGGAGGCGAGCCTTGGGGCGGTGAATCGTTTTGTCTGCATTGCATAACCACTGCAGGACAGAGACACTAGCACAGAGGTGACAGTGAACAGGTGAGAAGAGATGGTGTGCTTCCTCCCGAGCAAGTTCGTGTGGCATGGGCTTACCTAATCACACCATCAAATGTGCCTGGACGATAGCCCACACCCTGGCCTGCATCCTGAACAAACAAATCCCCCTCGGCTTCTCTCTCTCTGGCTACATCAATCATGTGGGGAGAGATATCCATGCCTACCCACACATGGCCCTCTTCAGACAGAATCTCACCACTGAGGCCTGATCCACAGCCAATATCAAGGAGAAACTTGGGTCCAGGCGTCAGATTGAGAAGCTCAAGGGTTCGGTAAGCCATTTCAGCCTGGATAGAGGCAATCCGGGAACTCAATGTAAGAGAGGCTTCTTTAATGACCTACTTGTCTGTGTACTTTCTGGCTTCGTCTTCATTATAAAACTACAGAAAAGAGCATAAGAACCAAGGCTACCAACAATAACAACAATAAAAATAGCCGTACGATCTCTGGGGGCGCAATATGTTCCGGACGAGACATGTCAATGAAATAGAAACAACAAAAAACAACAAAAAAACAACAAAAAACAAAGGAGAGCTCCCTTTTGAAAATAAACAAGAGAAAGAAAGAGGTTCCAAAAGTGTGTGGATTCCTCGTGTGACTTGTAAGAGACCATGGGCTTGGGTGGCTGGTGCTGTCCACAATAAGCAGTCCACTTTCCACACCAGGGGACCTTTTTTTTCTTTCTCTCTCCTTCTTCACGGGGGACGTCTTTGGAGGACCGCTTGGCTTTGTTAAAAAGAAATATGTTGCATTTGCTTGGTGTGAATCTGCCTGACCGTAAACTGGTGAGGTAAGCATACCAAGCCCTGTCTGTTAAATAAGGACAAGAAACTCACACTACACTAGCACGGCACTACAGTACTTCTATGGTATTGGTGAACCCACTGCTATGAAAATGTGTGCTACGATGGCCATTCCACCCACTACTAAGGTGGCTGAACTCAACGAACTTCAAGTCAACGAACTCACCAACACACTGGCCTCCATGACTATTGAGAGTGATTTGAAGCGTGAAGTCCGAGATCACGTTATGCACCACCGTAATATCAACAACTACACTGGCAGACGACACGCCATGAGTCTGCCTGTACGTGGTCAACGAACAAGAAACAACGCAAAGAACGCAAAAAAGATGAATGGACGATGGGTTCAGCGTAGAGGATTTAGCATGTAAGTCTTAGTCAAGTGGATAGGCGTGGATAACATGTGAATGTGGATAGGTGGGCTCAGGCACAGCAAAGTCCTTTGGAGGGATTTTTCAATAAGTTCATGTAGAAATATCGATACTATAGAAGAAGAGGCAATGGACATGTATTTTACACTTTTTGGGCTTCATCCTTTTTTTCTTTCTTTCTTTTGGTGGTGGTAGTGGTGGTGGAGGGCTAGGATAGTGTACTACTACATCAGCATATCACCACAGCATTATACCAGCGTATTGACACACAACACTATAATACCATGAAGGGTGATTTGGGAAAATGGGATCTTCAGATAGGAAGAAAGTGTGTGTATGGTAGTGGGGTTTACTTCCAGGCCATGTACAGGGATCAAGGGACATGGGCTAGTTTGCCTATGAAAGTACTAGTCATTGTAAGGAGATGTTTGCTGGATTTCCATGAGTGGCTTTAGCATAGGAACTAAGAAGTAGTAGGCTTTATGCTCAACTTGCCATCCCAAAGTCAATGTATGACGGTGGTGTCTAATAAGAATGTCTGCTCTTATGTCGTAATAGATAGGATTACGATGATAAATGACATGCAGTCTGATAATTTAGATATGAGTTGGAATTGGAATTGTATCTCTTGTCTTGCTTTCTATGCCATAGCTAGGACTGTAATTATACTAGGACACGTATCAAGAAGACATTATAAATCCAAGCAACTCTACCGTCATACTATGATTAGATCTCTATATGCCAAAGAAGAGTACTGTTGCTATTCCAACTAACTAACAGTATAGATGGTAGTATGTTTCTGCTCCTTACACTAAATACATGCATACATCATCATCACTTGCTAAAGGGTAGTTGTTCATTGGCCATCAATGAGTCAAGTAGATAATAAATCAATCTACAAGTGGCTTGGGAAGCAGCTTCTATTGGAATGACGATTCAATACTACCTTACCTATGTCTTTCGATAGTGAGTAGACTTGATATTCCTTTCTCAACTGTAACATTCTACTTTAGTATAACTCAAGATGGATAGTTATGGATGCATTTGCCCACACATCAGTTCTTAGAAAAGACCAAGGAGACATGGCAACAAACAAGTAAAGAATTTACTATGACTATGACTATGATAATAATGATAATAATGATAATAATGATAATAATGATAATAATGATAATAATGCTAATAATGCTAATAATAAAGGGTATGAGAAGGATAGAAATGACTTTTACATTGGAGAAACTACTTGGACAGATTAGACTTATAACTTGGCGTCTATTCTATAATAGACACCACTCTCTATCCAAACAGTAAGAACACAGCAGGATGGATGATGAATAGAAGATGATCTTTTATTCTATAGGCATCTATAAATGCTATGTCTAAGCTAAGAGAAAGAAAAAAAAAGAGAAAAAGAAATAGGTAGCCTCTTCTTCCTTAGTGTATGTACATCAAGTCAAACAATTTCAAAAGAATAATTCTACATAAAAGGAAATAATAAATTATTTTTCTTCTTAATAAAGCTAACGTACAGTGCATTAGCCAGTGTATTCTACTTTCTATAGCAATTTCCCTATCCTACATTCTTTCTCCCTTTTTTTCCCTACCACAGACAGAATTAGCACAGTTCAATGGTGTAAATAAATAAAGAGACATCAACTGAGACTTATACTATCATAAAATGAAGTATATTACACGTGGAAGGACTTTCCTAACTATTTTTTTTTAAAAAAAAAAAAAGACAAATGCACTCTGAATTCTTAACTCTGCTATTGAGCCAGTGAACTACTAAAGCAAAGAGTGCATAAAACTAAGAAGTACTAGAGAAAGGAGACACTAGTTTATGTGTGCATTTTCAGGATGGGAATTCTGACTATATTAAATAACACATACATACACATGTAAGTGTGTATGTATGTGTGTCTACGCATGCCTAATAGGAATGTGAACATAATAAACATAACTGAATTCTATTGGCACTTGCCTATTGAATACCAAGGTTGTGGTGTCATTCGAGAAAGTCTATGGCAGTGTCGTCTGGACAGCACTACAACAAAGCAGAATAGACAAATAAGATATATCCATAAATACTAACTGACTAGAGAATGCACATATTCAACGGGTCTATGCTACCAAAATGTATGATGGAGCAAACAAACACTAGTTTTAAATGCATTGGGTCCATCATAGTTTCTGACAGACTCATATAAACCAGACATCTCGTAGATACATTTGTCTTCTACTTGTTTATTTCATTCTTTCTTTGGTTCAACCTTCCATTGCTGGTCTCTTTCTCTTGCCTTGACCTTTCTTTCTTTCTCTTGTTTACCCCCCACCATAGAAGAAGGAACCTCTCCTTCCTCATTCTATAAAGAGAAGAAACACATCATCTCTCATCCTACGCCATGAAGGTCGCTGGTTTCCTGGGCATGTTCATGCTCATTAACATTGCCACTGCAAAATCTCGACATTACAAGATAGACATCAGTTCTTCAGAATTTAACCCTGACTGTGCCTCCTCTTCTATTAAGTCTATGCTTGTCAATGGTCAATTCCCGGCTCCTCCACTTTATGCTGTTAAAGGTGATGATATTGAAATTACCGTCTGCAACAACATAGACTCAGAGTCAGAAACCTCAATTCATTACCACGGTATACGACAGTACAAATCCACTGGCTCTGATGGTGTCCCAGGCATTAACCAAGAAGCCATTGCGCCTGGAGAATGTTATGTGCAGAAGTTCACTGTTTATGACCAGTCAGGAACATTCTTCTACCATGCTCACCTTGGTTTACAAGATGAGACGATCCAGGGCCCCTTTATTGTTTATGATAGCGAGGATTCTTGGCCTGACTCGGATGAGTCATTGACAGATGGTCCTTATGAATATGATGATGAACGTATTCTTCAGATCAGTGAGTGGTGGCACATGCCTGCCAAGGAGAGAGAAGCCTACTACCTTGGTCCCAATTTTACTTTTGACTATGGCGCTGACAGTATCTTGATGAATGGAAGAACTGTCAACAACCCCTCTCAGCTGGCAATGTCTACCTGTCCTGGTTACATGGGCTTGAACGTAGAACCTAACAAGACCTACCGTCTTCGTATCATTGGTGGTAACACCTTCCGTGTCTTGGGTCTTGCTATCAAGGATCATCCAATGACTATTATTGAAATCGATGGTACCATGGTGGAGCCTCTCACTGTGTCTAACCTTGAAATTACACCTGGCCAACGGTTCTCTGTCTTGATCCACACAAAAGACTTTGCTCCTGGATCTTCCTTTACCATTGCAACACACTACCTTTACCGCCGTACAGACAACTTCTTTACTGAGAATGGTTATGCTTTACTGAACTATGTGTCTCCAATGAAGGAAGATGCCGACAAGTACTCTCTACTTGAAAACACCGACTTGAACTCTATGCTTGCTGCCAAGAATGCTGCTGAGGCTGAGGCTGCTGGTGGTGGTGGTGGTGGTGGTGAAGCTGGTGTCAACAAAAGCCCCATCAAAGCAAGCCCTTTCAAAAAGAGAAACAGCCCTTGGGTGAACTACAAGGAGCACTATGAACAGGACCGATACGGAAGCAGGGATAGCCGCCACAGACGCCCCCACTCTATCAACAAGCATGTTCTTCCCTTTGAAACTGTCCGTGAATTCCCTGAATTCCCCGAGACAGATAGAAACGGCTGGTACTGGAACGAAATCAAGTCTCTCTTACCGCGTAATCCTATTGTCGATGGATTTCCTGACAGAACCATTAAGCTTAGATCTGACCATGTCAAGGGACCTGATAATTCCACCCGCTACAGAATCAATGGACGTCCTTTGGTGCACCATCCTATTTCTCTCTACTCTAACCACATGAACAGTATCCCTCAAGTGTCTCGTATCAATGTGCTCAACATGGATGGTTACAACGATGGCAGAGAGACATATCCCATCTTCAATGGTGAGATCATTGACCTTGTATTCCAGAATGCTATGGGTCCTCAAGGATGTCTGATTCATCCATGGCACACCCACGGCCACTCTCACTATGTAATTGCATTTGGTGATGGAGAATACCAGCCAGAAGTCCATGGGTTTATCCGCAACATCCCCAATCCTCTTCTTAAGGATACCACTACTGTCTATCCTACAGACCCTGATCCTAAGTTTGGTGGTTGTGGCTGGACCAAAGTCAGAATCATTGCAGTAAGTGAATAAGAAAAGGATCATAATTAACGGCTTCTTATATTCTATTTTTCTCTCTTTTTTTTTATTAGGACAATCCTGGATTCTGGGCTGTTCACTGCCATATTACTACACATATGCTACAGGGCAAGATGGCTATTATTGAAGAATCCTCTGATCTTATTCCTCGTTGATCGTTGCCTTCCATTTTTATTCCCTAGGGCACTCGGCCTATTATTATTCCCTCTCTTTTTCTTTTACACTTATTTAAACTAGTATTGTTTTTATCTTTTACACTTGAGCTAGGAAATATCCTAGTATAATAAACTACCAAGAAGAAATGATAGCAAAACCTTCCCTTTTGTAGTCTGTTTATGCCAGTATGGCTACTGTTCATAGGGCTATATTCCATTCCACCAAAGTACTTTTTAAAAAAAAGACATTGGTTGTTATGTCGTATCAATAGCAACTAGCCTCCAAGAACAAGTCATTGATTTGCACCCAACCTCCACACCTACTTTCTTACTCAACAGTCGCACAGTCACACCCCTATGAGCGGGACTCTTGCTGAAATGTCTAAAGACATACTCATTCATATAATATATAAATATATAGGTATATATTTATAAAGAGAAGAGGCCAACAAGAGTCCATCAGGTCCAACGTGTATCTTTTTTCTTCTTTCTCCTCCTATTCTCTGTCTCTGGTGTGCATGAACTTTTATGAGAATGGAACAAGGTAGGCACAGGAGGAAAGAAAAAAGAAAGAAAGAAAAAGTAGACGTGTCCATAACAACAAAGAAAACACACTCATTACACACTCATAGACTCTGTTGGTGCGCTACAGGCTCAGATAAACCTATGGAAGCAAAAAGAACAGGCATGGGAAAAAGAACGCACTACGCTTGTCTCGTTCCAAACGAAGCTAGCGATGGCTGGTAGTCATATCAAGACACTTGCTCAGGAAAACGCAACACTAACGCAACATGTCAGTCGCTACAAAGAAGAACAAAAAAACTATGATACGTTGAAGAAGCAGTCATTATGGGAGGAACAGCGCGTGCTATTAGAAAAAGAAAGAGACGAAAAGGAGTCGAGTTTAGAGACTGAAAGACGAGCTGTTTCGGTATTAGCACAGTGTCTTCAAGAAATGAACTATGAAAAGGATGTACAGCTGCCAGATCTATCAACACCCGATCTTTTGGCTGTATTTATAGAAGAAAAAAGACAGTGCCAAAATAAAAGAGAAGAACAAGGAAGGATCAAAGGTAATAAGAAATAAAAATAAAAATAAAAATAAAAAGGTGTGGGTGGATGTCTAATAATACTGTCTTGACGATAGAAAAGGCACTTGAAGAAAGAGTGAATAAGCTAACAGCTGAATTGAGTAAAGGTAAAGAGAATATCAAACAAGGGAGAGATGGGTGGGCTTCATGTAGATAACACCTACGACTTTTTTGTGCTTTTGTTGTGTAGTTGTAGAGAACATAGTACCCACAGCCAGCACAGCCAGTACAGCTAATGCATGCACGATAGAAGCTATTCATACCACCCTCAGCAGCATCATCTCTGGTACACACCAGACACCTATGGATACTTCTCTTCCACCCACCTTGCTCCAGATACTTGAAGCCTTGAAAGAACATATGGAAGAACAATCAAAGACCATAGCAAATGAAAAGGAACAAACCAAGGCAACAGTAGAAGCAAGTCAAAGGGGTAATCTATTGATCTACCTATTGATCTACCTATAAAAATACACTGCATGGACTCACTGGGAGTACTCTTTAGATTTCAATCGAAAGATGACAGAGCTACAACTGACAATCAATACACTGTCAGAAGAAAAAGAGAAACTGCAAGTAGTCACAGACAACGGACTGGAAGAGAAATGCCATAAACTACAGCAGGATTTAGAAAAGACAGAAAAGACAAAACAAGAAGCAGAGAGCCATTTGGCCAGTCTAAGAAAAGAGCACCAGTCATTGCTCGGAAAACTGTCTCATATCAAAGAGACATTGATGCCAAGACTGGAGGCAGATAAGAATCTTCGCCAAACATTAGAAACATTGACTATGAAGCTCAACTCAACTCAACAAGAACTGGAAACAGAACAACAGAAGCTCGAGCAGTCGAGAAAAGACATGTTAATGCGAGATAGAAAAATGGCAGAGGAGGTAACAGAGAAAGAACGCACAATAGCCCAGTTGCAGGTACTGGTAGAAGAGAGTCAAGTAAAACGAGAAGAACTCCAGGTGGTGTCGATGCAGATAGAGACTGAGCGTAGTCAATTGGAAAGACAGTTACAGCACACAGAGCTTGAATTGGCACATGTAAAGAGAAAGTTGATGGAGAATGACGAAGAAAAGGAGTCCGAGAGAGCCAGTCTATCTAATCTACAGACAGTTCTTGAGGAGTTCCAAGCTAGTGAGTGAAGGATTGAACTTCTTGTTGACTCATCTCTATTAGCAAAGGATGCTGAGATCAGTGCTACTGTGGAACATATTGAACGACAGTTGGAAAATACTAAGGCATCCTTGATTGAATACCAATCACGGACCCAAGTAGCAGAAGTAAGGGATCTAGAGAGAATAATCAGGCTAAGTAGAGAATAGGCTTCTTTAGAACAGTACCAGAAAGATGTAGCCAAGGCTCAGAGATATGAACAAGAAATCAAAGAAATGGGTCTTTTGATAGGCAAATTACGACATGAAGGTAAGACTATCCTATTCAATGGCTTCGTTTGCTTATTCTCTCTCTCTCTCTAGCCATTATCTTGAATGAGCATCTGGTAGAGGCAATGCGTAGACTGAAGGAAGAATCAAGTGAGAACAATGTCGATAGGTAGGTCATAAAGTAGGGTGTATATGCTCTTTACTAATAAAAGACTATGCTTAGACAACTCGTAACAAGTCTCTTGGTGGGCTTTCTACTTGCCCCGCGTGGTGATCGCAAACGCTATGATATTCTGACGATCTTGGCAAGCGTATTGCAGCTTACTACAGATCAGAAAGAACAAGTGGGGCTTATACGAAGCGCACAAGGAACACTGCCTAGATCTTCATCAACAAGCTCTATTCAGTGGCAGACACAACGACAATCTTTGGATGAAGGACCAAAAGAGGTAGATTGACTACTAAGCAAAAGAAATGTATTAACATTGTTAGTCTTTTACAGATGCTTGGATCTCTTTTCTTCTTAAAGAATCCAATACACAATCTCCTTCAAGGCAAGATGTGTCGGATCCAACTCGTGATATATGAAAACCCTCGTAGTAAAGTAAAATAAAATAAAAACCACTTATTAATAAAACCACCGAGTCTGTTAAGGTCGATAGGGCATAGTTTAATCCTTTGTCTTGGAATAAAAGGATGCATCTGGACATAATAAGACGGAGTCAACTGTAAAACTTATTGATTGAGATGATAACGGCCTCTATTAAATAGTAAAATAAAAGCCGGTGCTATAGACCAGCATTCAAATAGAATGCTTATTAGGATGTGGCATATCAGCTTGGATAAAATCAGTGAATATTAAAGTGTGTTCATAACTTTTTATTATTGTAATTATTATAAATATAAATAATACTTGTCATAGATCATCTACAAGACATATACAATAATGGATAAATAGCCTTTGATAGCATTGAATAATATTAGCTACTAATTATCATATGTTAATAGGGTTATGCCCTATATAATTCAGGTAACCTTGCCCAATGTTAGCCTATACTCTATACTAATGAAAGGGCTTTCCAAATAAATGCAAGTGATCTATTTGTCTGTTCAATATAATATAATATAATATAATATATAGAAATAGAGATAGATAGTAAGTATAGTAATTCTAAACTTGATATTTTTATTCTATTGATAGTATATTAGGGTCTATTTTAGCATAAATACTTGGGAAGTATCTCATAGTTAAACCACTTGGCAATATAAAAGAGAGTTGTGTTACTTTCCCCACATAATAGTTTAATCTCTTTGGCTGTAGACTATCCATTACCGTCTATCTGTGACTATATGTAGTGGCAGGATGAAGACTGTGGTTGGATATAGCTACACCTATAGGGTTGTAATATTAAACTGCCTTCAAAATCATAGTTCCAGGCATAAAATCCAAGTTTAATTATAGCCTGTGCCGAGACTGTAACCAAAAAGCTGATGTTTATGTTTGTAGCTTGAGAACCAGGCATGGCTCTTCCCAATAAAACCCCGGAAGGCACCCCTAAGCGACTAGCACCACTACCCACTCCCAATCCTGCAACAGTGCCCATCATTATGGTTATTCCCCAGCCTGTTACTGCAGAGACAGCCCAGAAGACTCTGATAAAGACACCAACACCTGTCAATCTCGAAAGAATATGCCTAGCTTATGCCACCCTGCAACCAACACCCTATGCACAGATCCTGTTTTTGACTCTGCAATCCACGATCTCCTATGCCATATGACAACCTCACTCTTCATCCATCCTTGTCCTCTTTCCTTTCTGCTCGTTTTTCTGCTGGCTGAGATCCGTTTGGTTGCCTCTCGTGCCCCGGCTACTAGTAGTCCTGGCCCTGATGGCCTATCTTATGATATCCTAGTTCTCATCATCACCCACCCCTCCTGCTCATTTCTTGTAGATAGAGTGTACAACCAGGCACTTCTCTCGGGGATTTTCCCTGTCTCGTGGCAAGAGACTTGTCTCACTTTGCTGCCAAAGAAAGGAGACCTGTCAGATTTGAAGAACTGGCGCCCCATTGCACTCATTAACACCGATGCCAAGGCCTTCACTAGGTTGATCAGTGGCCGTATGATCCCAACCGCAGTTACCATCGTCTCTCCCTACCAGGCCGGTTTTGTTCGTGGGTGGTTCATTGCAGATAACTGTCTTCTTACCAAGGTCATTATGAAGCAGGCCCGTATTCATAACTCTCTAGCTATAGGGCCCTTGTTGGACTAGGAGAAGGCTTACGACAGGGTCCATCCTGATTATCTATGCCAAGTTCTCCATCACTTTCGTTTTCCTCCTCCACTCATTACCTGCATCCGTAACCTCTTTTTTTTTGCTACTAACATTGGGGTCAATGTCAACAGACACTTATCTCGACATGTCAGACAATTCAGAGGTTTGCGCCAAGAAGGCCCTCTTTCACCAGTCCTTTTCAATCTCGCCTTTGAACCTCTTTTACGCAGACTACTGCATGATGACCAGTTCATTGGCTTTTTCATACCCACTTTCCTTAACTCATCCCATCACTGATCCTTCTCTTCAGCCACCAGACTCCTACAATAGTTCACCGCTGAAGTGGATCTGGTCAATCCCCTACCAAAGGCTCTGCTCTCCTCCAAGCCCTAACATTATAAAACACAAAACCCATACAAAAAAAAAGTAGCTTGAGAAGAGCTTCAAGCCTTCCACTCCTTCTTATGCTCTGGTCTATTCTCTGGTCTATTCATTTATCTTTTCCAAATGTGAAGCAGAAATAAAATAAAATGCAGGTCTTCTATACTACACAACATGTATTATATACTATATAGTGTATATAAACAACCTCATTATTTATAGGCAAATAATAATCCATGCAGTGTTCTCCTTATTATTTAATAATCCATGTTGGTATCTGATGACAGCGAACAACATGTCTTGGTTGAGGATATTGATAATGAAGCACATATATAAACTTCTGTAGCTAGTCTACATTCACTTATCCTTTACCATTGACACTAGGAAGAGGCATAGGCATAGTCACTTGGTCATAAACTACATAGACAGTGTTTATATTTATATTTATATATATTTATATAAATATTCTTTATAATAATGGTAAGCTGTTAAATATAAAATCAGAGTACAGCCTATCATAATAATAGCACCACAAGATCAAGACTGTTTCTTTCAACGAGTCTATCGTTCAGCAGTGGAAGAATAGAGACAAAAAAAAAAAGGTCACACAATGCAATGACATTCTTACCTAAATAGGAAGGTGGGTGAGCCATGTGTCGGCATTCTAAAATACAGTCCATCCTTCATTCTTATCCAATCAATACTGAGTCTACATTGACTCACGGGAGATACAAGAGTGTTAATATAGCGTCACCGTCAGATGCCTTCTTGTCAATCCCCACTTTTCTTCTTCTTCTATCCCTACTCTTTAACATGCCTGAAATCCACAAAACTCTCTATGACAAGATCTGGGATGACCATGTGATCCAAACACAAGAAGAGGGTACTACTCTGATCTATATTGATAGACACCTTGTCCATGAAGTGACAAGTCCTCAGGCCTTTGAAGGGCTTGAAAATACAGGCCGCCGTGTGCGTCGTCCAGACTGTACTTTGGTCACAGTGGATCATAACATCCCTACACATTCAAGAAAAAACTTCAAAGGCATCAGCAGCTTTATTGAAGAACCAGACTCAAGAATCCAATGTGAGACCCTCGAGGAAAACGTCAAGAAGTTTGGACTGACTTACTTTGGCATGGAGGACAATCGACAAGGTATTGTGCATGTCATTGGTCCTGAGCAAGGCTTCACTCTTCCTGGCACCACTCTGGTCTGTGGTGACTCCCATACATCCACACACGGTGCATTTGGTGCTCTTGCGTTTGGCATTGGTACTTCTGAAGTGGAGCATGTCCTGGCCACCCAAACCCTTATGCAGAAGAAGTCCATGAACATGCTTGTTAATGTCAATGGTCAATTACCCATGGGTGTCACTAGCAAGGATATTGCTCTTACTATGATTGGTGTCCTTACTACCTCAGGAGCCACTGGCTATGTCATTGAGTTCGCTGGTGATGCTATTACTGCTCTTTCCATGGAGGCACGTATGTCGCTCTGTAACATGTCCATTGAGGCAGGGGCTCGTGCTGGTCTGATTGCACCTGATGAGACCACGTTTGAATATCTCCGTTACCGTCCTTTGGCTCCTAAGGGTGCTGAGTGGGACAAGGCAGTCGAGTACTGGAAAACATTGAAATCAGACAAGGAGGTTCGCTATGACTTTCAGTTGGACCTGAAGGCTGAGGACATTGTTCCTACTGTAACATGGGGAACTAGCCCAGAGCACGTTGAGATTATTACACGTCATGTCCCTGATCCAACAAAAATGTCCAGCCAAGATAAAAGTACAGCTGCAGAAAGAGCCATGAAATATATGGGATTGGAGCCCAACATGCCTTTGGAAGGTCTGAAGATCGACAAGGTCTTTATTGGTAGCTGTACCAACTCACGCATTGAGGATCTCCGACAGGCTGCCTCTATTGTCAAAGGTCTTCATACTGCTGAATGGGTCTATGCAATGGTGGTTCCAGGTTCTGGCCTTGTAAAGCGTCAAGCTGAAAAGGAAGGTCTTGACAAGATATTCACTGATGCTGGATTTGACTGGAGAGAAGCTGGCTGCTCCATGTGTCTTGGTATGAATCCCGATCAACTTAAACCAGAAGAACGATGTGCAAGTACTAGTAATCGTAACTTTGAGGGCAGACAAGGCGAAAGAGGCCGTACACAT
The DNA here is from genome assembly GCA_025094145.1 of Spinellus fusiger. Taxonomy (NCBI): domain Eukaryota; kingdom Fungi; phylum Mucoromycota; class Mucoromycetes; order Mucorales; family Phycomycetaceae; genus Spinellus; species Spinellus fusiger. Next base: position 173,880 of record JALLLS010000009.1, on the reverse strand, counting down.
TTGATGAGTCCTCCTATGGCTGCTGCTGCTGCTATTCATGGCTGCCTTACTGATGTTCGTAAAATGAATGTATCCTTTATCCCTGGTTGCCACTCTCCAAACCCAAAGACAGTTGAGCCAGAGCTGGAAGTGGAATTGGAGGAGCAAAATGTCGCTCCTAAAGAAGAACCCTCTCAAGCCGATGCTGTCCGTGATGTGCCCACCACCATCCCCATCAGTGGCGAATCTGTGGCTTGTGGAATGCCTAAATTCATCACTCACAAAGGAATCGCTGCCTACATTGACATTACCAATGTGGATACCGACATGATTATTCCTAAGCAGTTCCTCAAGACAATTAAGCGTACAGGCCTTGGTAAAGCTCTTTTCTATGCCCTCCGGTATGATCCTGAGACAAACAAAGAAAATCCTCACTTTATTCTCAATGCTCCTGGCTACCGTGAATCCAAGATCCTTATCTGTTCAGGCTTTAATTTTGGCTGTGGTAGTTCTCGTGAGCATGCTCCCTGGGCCTTCAATGACTTTGGTATCCGGTGCATTATCGCTCCTAGTTTTGCTGACATCTTCTACAATAATTGCTTCAAGAACAGTATGCTGCCTATTGTTCTTAAGAAAGAGGAGGTTGAATACTTGGCCAAACGAGCTACAGAGAATATTGAAGTAGAGGTGAATTTGATCGAACAAAAGGTGATATTTCCAGGAGGAGAGTTTTCTTTTGAAGTGGAGGAGTTCCGTAAACACTGTCTGTTGAATGGACTGGATGATATTGGACTGACAATGGAGAAAGAAGAAAGCATTAGCCAGTTTGAAACCAAACGCAGCAGTTTGTGGCCTTGGCTCGATGGAAAGGCATACAAAGGAGAGGCTGTTAAAGTGACGCCTATCAAATCATCATCTGCTGCCCCAAAGCTAGACTGGTAGCCAGTATATAAAATAAAGTACTTTGTGAATCTTCAACCAGTGTACCATTTCTGATGTTTTATAACCTAGAATGTGGCAATAAGTAACTTGGAATGTGCATAATTATTCTTTGTTATACTAACTATATTCATAAATCCAAGTATTGATTAAAGAACTTTTTTGAAATATTTAGTGTAATATTTGGAATATTCAATGTAATACTTGGTACTGTACTTGGTGAACCGTGTAATAGTTTATTACAAGGGTTCTCAGGTAGAACTGATATTTATTCTATCCTAAACATTGTACATGAAATAGACAACTATTAATCAACTATAGAGTACAATGATGCCATTGTAAACATACTCACTCTACTCCAGTTTCTGATGATGATGATAATATCAATCATCATCAAGCATATATTACAGTAGAAAATAAACAATTAAGCTCTGGTGCACAAATAAGTATTTATCAAACACTAAAATCGATGGTCATTCATGGAATTTGTCTTTTGGATACAATAACCAGAATCTTTTATTATTATTTGTATCAGTATCAGTATTAAGAAGACCAAAATGTTGAACAAGATTAAATGTTGTGTAAAAGATATATAATTTACAATCTGAGATATTGCATTTGAAGTATAAATGTATTTGTTTATCACAGTAGGTTAATATTATAATTATATTGACAATAATAGTAACAGTTAATGATAGTAATAATAATAGGCTTAAATAGACAGGAAGATGCCCTGGAAACAAGATACCAAAACTGATTATATAGAAGATAACAGTGTAAAAATTTATTTTAGCAACTATAAGTGTAACCTCATGGAAAGATAAATGATCTATGCACGAAATAGCAGAACAGGTGTTTTTATATTCTAAGAATTGACTTTGAAAATAAAAGGTAGTTTATTTGATAAGTCTCACTCTACTGAGGAGATTTGGTATAGATCAGTAAACCAGTGCATTCAAAGTCTAATGGTTAAAAATAATAAGAATCATACCATCTTCTTGCCACCACCGAAATCAAATAAGCCAGAATAAAGGCCTGATAGGACAGTCAAGGAACAAGCAGCAATTACAAGCTAATCCACTCTTTGATGTTTTTATTTTCTAAGTTTAATTCACTCGTTCTTCTGTATCTCCAATATCACTTTTTGTATTCATAATTTTTCTAACATTCTTTATATAAAAATAAAAATAAAAAGATTTCTGGAATACTATCGGATAATCACTTGCTACAGATGGTAATACTCATTATTCCCATCAACAGGAAACACAAACATCCAAAAGGGGACCCCGCAATAGACGATAAATTAGTAGCAAGATGTATATCTAAAAAGATGATACTTTAGTAATGGAGGCTTTCTCTATTATGTTTATTAGTTGATGGTATCCGTTTTTAAAATATAAAGCAAGCGAGAAGATCACATACTAAATATCAGACTTTGTTTACTCTTTGAGCTGTTCGGATTTCTTTTGGATTAAAGCCAAAGACGACCGTAGTAATATAGTGGATCAATGATAACTAACATAGCTGTTTATTGGCTACTGGCTACTGTTTATTGGCCATTGGCTATTGAGTTTACAAATTTAAATCTTGGCAAAATTATCTTTGTCTGATTAATAATAGCGTATGAATCCATTGTCAATAGATTTACTTCTCGTCACTTGCACAGTTTAGTCTCCAGATATTCCTCCGCTCGTCTTATTTTACTATTACAGAATTGCATGGACTATTTGGATATAGCCCTTGACTTGCTATATGTTAGACTCATTAATCTAGTCTCAGTAGTAACTGTCATAAAGGCTTCTCCGTTTAAAGTCAGTCCCAAGACTTTGCATTGTAATGGATACCATTCTTTGGATTTTGTAACCAGTATCCACAAATCAGGAACCCTTAAATTGATAAATAAGTAAACAAATAAAACACTAGAATATGTTTCCCGTTTATAGGAGAGATGTTTGCATTAATGGAAGATTAAATTTAGAGGATTTAGATAAAGTACAAAGTCTCATGGTGCGCAATAACAATACCAATACATCTCCAATTAGTGCTTAGTATGAAAGTAGTAATCACAAGACTAATGAAAAGATCAATCATGTTTACTGCACTAAGCACGAAACACTGAATAGAGCAACTTCTACTTGGGCAGATGATTAGATTATAGTGCTTAGTGAGTTTCTTACATAGATATACCATGAATCCACTAAGCAGGTCGTAGTGTAGATGCACATCATTTCACTTTCCATGTCAACTTTTTATTATTCAATTATTTGACATTAGCATAATAGACGTTAAACAAGTCATAGCCTTACAATGACAATATCGATGTATCATAGTGAATCAAATGAATACAACGTGATAAATTGCAATCAGTTTTTATTTAGAAAATTAAGCAAATATTTCCTCTTTTCTTAGTTTTTTTTCTTAAAAAAGAAAAACCGCCTCTGACTCGAGTATACTTTTGTTTTCTATTCTTGAATTTAAATATTTATTAAACTTCTAGGCCTATGAGTACTGACCATGGAAGTGGTAACATTGATGCTTTTAAGAAACGCGTTACACCCCTTACCACCCGATCGACATTATTGAAGATTCGTTTCTTCAAAGTCTATTTATATTTATGTTTATTTATATTTACTTAAAAAAAATGAGAAAATAGAAAATAGAATCAGACTATATTTTTTATTTGGATTTTTAGTAGGTCCTACGCTAGCTTAAACAGGGTCCAGGAAGGACATGAACAATGTGCATTGAATCATAGTCTTCATGTCTAGTGAATATAGTAAGAAGAGGGTTTAAGATATCATCTTCAAATCAGAGTACACTATTATTGTTGCAATATTTAGAACGCGTACTTTGATTAGACGGTGGACTCATTCTATACAATTTACGGAATAGTACTAAGAGACTGAATTATACACCTACTACTTAGATATCAAATAGATGTGAGTAACGTATGAAACACCATTCTGTTGAACTAAATAATCCAGTTATTAACTCCATACATATTTTTGTATTCCGCTCTGCTAACCGCGAAGAGACAGTCAGACAATACTTTCTAATAAATAGGACAGAACGACAGATATTCCCGTATTCTATACCTCTTTCAAAATTAAGATGTTTCATTCAGCCTATCCAGAAATCCCTATTCCCCCTGTCACAGCCTTTGAACTGATATTTAGTCGAGAATTTGATGAAGAGAGTGGAAACTATTTTAATGCAAAAGATGCCACCAAGTTCCTTACACGGAAGGCTATTAAAATCGGTATTCTTAAATTTGGAGCTGGTCTCAAGAGAATATACCAACTTGGCCGTGATGATGTTGTTGCTATATGTGCAAATACCCATGTTAGTATATCTTTGTGTCTTTTTCTATATATCATGGAGACTTACCTACTACTATTCTAGACTGACTGGATTATTCCATTCCATGGCATCATTGTGAATGGTAACCTGCACTCCATTGAACAAAGCTAATGATTAATTTTACTATTTAAAAAAAGGCTCAAAATTAGTTACTATACGCACAGGAGAAGGAATTGAAACTGCTGTAGAAGACATTAGATATATGAATCCAAAACTTATTATTGCAGATGCCAGTACACTTGACATGGTCCTATTGGCAGCCAAGAAGATTGGTCTCAGCAAGAGTCATATCCTCATCTTTGGCAAAGAGACATTGGATGGCTGCCGACCATTTTCTGAAGTATTAATGAATACATCAGAGTTAGCCACACCAGTGCAATACACACCAGAAGAGCTTAAAGAGCATCCCGCTTGCCTATACTTTACATCGGGGACTTCTGGCGGCAAGAAGGTTGTAACTGTCACGTAAGTATAACATTGTGCCCTCCTAGTATGCATCTTACTGAGAAATGCACTATTTTATAGCCACCACAATATTGTCTCTTCTATAGTGAATAATGATAATTGGTTTGGCCCTGGGTTACGCTGCTTGAGTTACTCCAGTCTGGCACATGGAAGCTCCCTTCTTGCAGTATTCCATCTTCCACTTTACTTCAACTGGAAAGTGTATATGTCGGATGACCCCGCCATTGAGACTACATGTCAGTATATTCAGGAGCATAAGATCCAGGGTATTGTTATTCAACCGTGGGTGGCTTCATCACTGGCGAGAAGCTCTCTTGTTGATAAATACGACCTTTCCTCCTTATTCTACGTTGCTTCTGTTGGTTCTGTATTGGATCCTGTGACAGCTGAGCTGTTTAGTAAACGAATTAATGTCCCTCTGATCAGTCTATTTGGAATGACGGAGGCTCTTGCGTGTATTAAATACAGCAACAGCAAGAGAGTGAAAGGTAGGTTGATTTTCTAATACTATAACTCAAATCATTAGGTAGTACAGGATGTCTTGGTATAGGTCATAGCGCCAAGTTGGTAGACGAAACCGGCATGGGTAATGATCTCTTTGCTATTTATCTCTTTGTGGAGTGCAGACTCTTATTCTTCTTTTAGAGGTTCCTATGGGTGCTCCTGGAGAGCTCTGCGTAAAAGGACCCAGTGTTATGCCTGTAAGTAGTCCAAGCCTTAGCCATTGCTGACATGCATAGGGATATTATAACAACCCCAAAGAAACAGCAAAGATCTTTGACAAAGATGGGTTTTACCACACTGGTGATCTGTTTATAATTGATGAAGAAGGCTTCTTCTTTTTTGTATCCCGTATCAAGGATTTAATCAAGTACTACAGCCATTATGTAAGTTATTATCTTTATTGGTATCATGCCATGATTTGTACTCTTATGCTCTCTCTCTCGCTTCTCTGCTCTCTCTTCTACAAAGATCCAACCCTCAGACATAGAGAACATTCTGGTAGGTGATAGTGATTGATACCTGTTTAACTCACTTATTAGTTGACGCATCCTAGTGTTGCTGAATGCTGCGTCGTGGGCATCTACAATAGAGCCATTTCTACTGAAATTCCAAGGGCGTATGTTGTAACAAACCCAGATACAGACACTACCAAAGAGGAGCTCCGGGACTATGTTGATCAGAAAGTTCCCTCGACACAGCATCTCCGTGGAGGTGTAGTCATTATTGACGCATTGCCTCGCTCCTCGAATGGAAAGGTCCTGCGCCGTGTTCTTCGTGAACAGTTGGACACTGGTGTCTGCCCAGACTGTCTAGAGACTAGCATCAATACTCAGCAAGCAACCAACATTACTAATCAGTCAACCAGCAAATTAATTTTATAATTACTCTTCCTACTACCCATAATGATACTATCTATAATATCCCACACACATTCTTAGAGTAAACATATAGTATATTAATATCTATCTATCTATCTATCTATAGATCGTATGTGTATAAATAAACTACCACTGCTATGCATTAAAAATAGAGTATTCAGAAATACTAATCACGATTTATGTATGCTCTATTTACTTACTTTTCTCTATTCATTTATACATTTGTTCTTGATCACAAACATTATACACTAGTAGACAGGTAGAGTTATAGGCATCAAGACCCTCTCTGTAGGATTCTGCTCTTATATTATGGATATTGCAAATATGTCAATACCTGTATAATTAAGTACACATATTTAGTCTATATTTATTTTATATTTAATGGATCTTTCCTTTTCTATTTACGATTTCTACTATTATGGTGGATTCCATAGAGTGGGTAATAATTTATTCGATTTTCATTGGATATTATCTTTTCATTTTGATACTTGATTTAGAACTCAGCTTTGAAATATTGATTAGTATAGAGTCGCAAGGGATTGGACCTAAAAAAGGGAAATAGGGGAGGATACTAAAATGACCCTGACAGTAGATACTAATGTATCACGACACTGATTTGGTATCTTGTGTATATTTATTGTGTTCTTTTCTATCTCTTATTGGGTGTATCCCCAATGCCCAATGCACTATTGGTAAGAATAAAGCAGCCACTAAATATACAACAATAAAATAAGACCTCACGAGAGATTAAATGGACAAGTATAAAAATAGGAAACTCTTCTCATTGTTCCATATGCTATTTCATTGATTGAGAATACAAAATAAAAAGAACAAAACAAAAAAGAACAAGCAATTTTATTGAGTTTAAGTCTATCACTTCTTATGAATAAACTTCTTATGACTGAGAAACCTTTTATTTTATATATCCTCTATACAAATACTCCATTCTTGGCCATTTAAGGTGTTTTCTCTCTTATTACTTACAAGTCAATGTCTGTGTCTATTGTCCAGTGTGAAAAAGCAAAAGCAAAAACAACAAAGATAAAAACTACGATCCTGTCTGTATTAGGAGGTATTTCTGTCCACTTCAAGGCCAGTCAGGCACTGAGAGTATGTTGATGAAATCACAGTCACACTTGCCTCAATATCGGAATTTGAAAGTAGAAGGCGTCTCCTCTTCAGGTTCACCCAGCAAATGGTAAGGGCGTAGTGACATGAGGACTTGTTGGGGCTTTGGATGAGCAAAAAGAGAGAATGTATTAAACACATACACCAGGCAAACGAAAACAGACTTGGACTTATTAGTCACGAGACAGTCTCTCCAGAAGATTTGGAGGCAGCCAACGTCAATAGAAATATAGGAGCCACCAACAGCAATGCTATTAGAGAGTATTTTGAGCAGTCAAGGTAAACAGACACGCCCTCTCTCTTTTATTTTTCTTTCCAACGAGTGTTAAGCGTATGGACATTTGCTGATCATTCGCACAACACGATTTACTACCAGTCACCCTATTGCTGCCTTCTTTTTTATTGTATTTCGGCTAGGGGCATTACTGATGTATTTGTTGGGATCTATTTTCACGGATAATTTCACGCTTGTCTTTGTGGTGACTATTTTACTTCTTGCTTTTGACTTTTGGACTGTGAAGAATATCTCTGGTCGATTGTTAGTGGGTCTTCGCTGGTGGAATGAAATACAAGAAGATGGCTCTAACCGGTGGGTGTTTGAAAGTGCACACGTAAGTCTCCTCTTGCTATTAAAGTCCTGTTATTAAAGAAGTGTGTGGTCTACACTGTTTATGTTTATTTTAGCCTAATCGACCGATTAATACTGGTGATTCTCGTTTGTTTTGGTTTGTCCTGTATACAACCCCTGTCCTGTGGATTTTATTAGCATTGACAGCTCTTTTTACTTTAAAAGCGTCATGGCTGGTGATTGTGGTTGTGGCTGTTGTATTGAATGTGGCCAATGTCTATGGCTATACCCAGTGTGATAAGGATGCTAAGAAGAAGTGGGCTACGGGTATGGCCACCCATACTGCCCTTGGATCTCTTGGTAGTAGTGCTACAGGTCTGATTGGAAAGGCTGTTACTTCTGGTTTGGGAAGTGTCTTTGGATCTCGACGATGAACACATTAGGTTTAAAAATAAACAAATCAGATGCAGACTCCAAACAGAACAGAACAGAGCAATCGTCACTCTACACATAAGCACCTCACGCATAAGCACTCCAATAGAAAATAGAAGGATGCCTGAGTACAAGTGATATGCTCATCTCTCAGGGGATACTTCTTTACATTCTCATTCTACAGGGGCTATCTTTGTTGGATATTTATTTAGTCTATTCACTGAATTTTTGTTCTTTCTCCCACTGTCTATTCTACCATTCCTTCATTCTTTCATTCTACCACTCCTTCATTCTCTCATTTTACTTTCATTGATTGTTTATTTTCAGTGGCATTGATCATTGCACTACCATTCTCTATCTTTACCATTTAAGAAAGATCGAAGGATAGACAATAATTATAGCCATGAATAGTTATTGTTTCTCCTTTCTATGTTATCTGTGGATCTACCTAAGTGTCTTTTCTTTTATCCACTGTGAACAACACTGCAACGGGGATGTTAGCCTGTGCAGTCGTTCTTATTCCAATGTTACATATCTTGTCACCCACGACTCCTATGCAGTAGGATCCAACATTGCAGCTACTCAGACCCTTTCTATTACTGACCAACTGAATCAAGGAGTCAGAGGTCTCAAGTTCTCTGCAGTAGCCCCAAGTTCAGATCCAGCTGCTATTCATCTATGCCATACCCTTTGTAATCTTCTGGATGCTGGACCTGCCTCCAAAACACTCGATACAGTGGCCCAATGGCTCCAGGAGAATCCTGACCAAGTCATCACTATTATGTGGAATAATCTGTATGATATGAAGGCCACTCATTTGGCCATGGCTTATACAACCTCCAAGATTGCACCCTACATTTATGAACATCCCAAGGACCAACCATGGCCCACTCTTGGAGAAATGATTGCCTCGGGGAAACGTGTTGTTAATTTTATAGATTCACAGGCTGATGAAGAAGCAGTGCCATGGTAAGCCTAAAGATGGCGTGTATCAACACCATCTACTATCATTTCTATTTCTATGCCTATTGTTCTTATTTCAATACCAACTAAATGTCATGTGTGTTTAGGTTAATGGATCAATTTTCATTTGTCTTTGAAACACCTTATGATAATAGGAATCCTGACACATTCAAGTGTGTCATTGATCGTCCTACAAGTCTCAAAGTACCTGATGGAAGAATGTACCTAATAAACCACTTCTTGTATGGCAATCTTCGGTTGGGTGCAATGGAAGTTCAAATACCACAAAGAGATCAAGCTGCCATGATAAACTCGGAGTCTCTTCGTAATCAGACAATGGAGTGCATCCAGGTGTTTGATAAGATTCCTAATTTTATTGAAGTGGACTTTTATGAGCAAGGCTATCCACTGGAGATCGTAGCTCAGCTCAATCAGATTGACTGGGTCAAAAGTGAAAGTTTGCCAGAGACAACCAGTACACTACCTGTACCTACAACAATAAGAATTCAACGCCATCATTGGATTCCAACCCACATCATTATTGACAATGGGGCTTTCAAGAGTTCAGTACAACTTAATTTGCCTCTTTTTCATATAGGCTGTATTCTCTTGGTGTTCACTTTTAGTGGTTTGTAAATATTAAAATAGCCTTTGAATTTTATTACAATATCTATCTTTTATTTGTTTCTATTGAAATGAACAGTGGATCAGCAATCTTGGGGTGTGTATGCATAATAATAATAATAATAATAATAAAGGATAAACTGTAAAAGACGTTTGAAATATATGTTTCTAGTAATGATAAACAATGAATGAACAGTATGTATTCATTTGCAATAAAACCATAGTAAAATAAAATTCACAGTCCTATTAGTGGTGATGATAGAGGAGTATGTTTATTATTCATAGGATTAGTAGGTATTGTATTTGTTACATTTGGAAATATTGAAATATGGTTTGATAAAATGTAGTATATTATTATTATTATTATTATTAAATTTTGATAATGGGATAATAGAATATGATTCAATTACCTGCAATTTTATATAAGAAACATTTACTCTGTCTTTCATAGAAATGTATCCATGATGGCTCCAGGAGATGCTTCAGATGGAGTACCCTTACACAGCACGTGATCAGTCACGTGACATACACTGCATCGATTGAGATTCCCAGCCCGAAAGAAACATGAAGCCCTGTTGGGTTCAACCGTGAAGACCTCCTCTTTCATTTGAATTTCTGCACAATGCCTAAAGGTGTGTACTTGTATGTCTAGGAAGGATGGGATACATGGATGGATGGATTCAGCATTAGCCAATAAGCAGATGGATGGACGATAATTTCAGCCGCAGAAAACAAGAGAGAAAGAGAGAAAGAGAAAAGGCATGACTGACTTTGGTAATAGTTAGCATTTCCGGCACAAAGTACCGCATGACCCTCGGTCTGCCTGTAGGCGCTGTCATGAACTGCGCCGATAACAGTGGTGCCAAGAACTTGTACGTCATTGCCGTCCGTAACATCAAGGGTCGTTTGAACAGACTTCCCGCTGCTGGTTGTGGTGACATGGTGGTTGCTTCCGTCAAGAAGGGTAAGCCCGAGTTGAGAAAGAAGGTCATGCCCGCTGTTGTTATCCGTCAGCGCAAGGCATGGCGCCGCAGAGACGGTGTCTTCCTGTACTTTGAAGACAACGCTGGTGTTATTGTCAACCCCAAAGGTGAAATGAAGGGCTCTGCTATCACTGGTCCTGTTGCCAAGGAGTGCGCTGACTTGTGGCCTCGTATTGCCTCTGCCTCTGGTACCGTTGTTTAAGCTTGTCTGCTTGTCTGTCTATCTTGCGGTAAAAATAATAAACAACAACAATAACAACAACAACAATAATACGTCTTGGGAGTCTCTCTTTTGAAAAATAAAATATAAAAAAAATCCAATAAACACAAAAGTCAGTCTGTGCAAGAATAAGGGAAAAGAAAGAAGAGGTCTTATAAAGTAGAGGTTGTGACCGGTGGGTGGAGATTTTTCCTTCTTTCTCTTTTATTATTACCTGCCCACGCCGCCTGTTCATTACGCCATGTTCAGTCATAATCAACACCACCAACACCACAGCCAAACCAACCACAACACCCTGAATAACTTTATAAAGTACGCCATGTCCCCTTGCTATTCTAAAATACAGAGACATGCAGGTCATTCGACAGATGGAGCCCTATCTGCTGCGTCTGGAGAAAGAGTACAGTGATAGTGTAGGGCTATCAGAAAAGTCTCTCGGTAACAGCCATAGTGATACTCTGCCTCTCAACCCAAAGGCCCTTATCAACTCTCTCTCTCACCAGAAAGTAAGTCTTATCAGTAGAAACATCCATTCATTGACTGACTATGGGTGCTCTAGTCAGTATCAAGTCATGCTCTTCATGCAGCAAGAGAACAGGAGAGAAGAAAGATGTTCTTTGAGGCTATTCAAGGACAAACCTTTTCTATTTCTTCTGATCAATTGGAGTCTATGGGTAAACACACACACACTCTCTCTCTCTCTTTTTCATTAACAACAATAACAATAATAATAACTCACCTGTGGGTTAGTCAAGGAGGCTGATCGACTGGAAGAAGAGACGGATCTATACCAAAAGGAAATAGAAGAAATGAACAGTACACTCAAAGCCATCTTGGAGAGAACTGAGAAATGCACGTAAATAGAGAGAGGTGTTCATTGATGAACAACTTGCTTATGAATATACACAACAATAGCCCAAACATCCTTATCCACCAAGATAGAGGCTATCCAAGCAGAATTGGATGCTATAGAAGTACAGGTAAGCCACTCTACCTTTATCTTTTCATACAGAGCACTTTTTTCATAGAGTGAATAACAGGAAAGCTATGTTAGCAGAATACAAAATCTCACTTTTGTTAAACATCGATACACCAATGAAGAAGCAAGATCCCTTATGGAACAGCAAGAGGCTGATTTTAGAGAGATCAATGTCGCTATTGAAAGACGCAAGGAGATGCTCACTCAGCTTGAATGGCAGAAAGAAGATGAAGAGAAGACATTGAAAAAATCCACTGCTAGACTCAGTGCTCTTGAAGAAGAAGCTAGAGTGGCCGTTCGACTGAATAGTAACAGAGACCAAATGATAGAGAAACGCCTGGCCTGGTAAGTCAGACTCGGGAGGATCCATTGTGTCTTATTTGAGAAAGGGCAACCCATAAACTGGAGACTATTCAAGAGATTGCATGTGTGGAAGAAGTAGTGAATGCAGATTCGACTGTGTTGGATGTTCAATTTAATGGACCTGGGCATGAAAAACTGCAGATTATTATTTCTCCTGAAACAGCACAAGTCTTTAATGCAAAGGTAGATATTCTGGATTCTTACTTTATGGATGTGGGTGTGGATAAGGAGAATAACAAAAGAATGTGATATTAAGGTGTGTTAGTTGGTAGGAAATGTCTGTAATATGAAGGATATTCTGGCTCAGGCACATAAGTTGCCCAACAAGTACCAAGTACAGAGTATTGTGCAGGAAGTTCTTAAGCAACTGGATAAGCTATAGCTCTGGTGGCATGACTGTACATGAACATGTAGAGTGGGGTCTATATGTCTGATGAATTCATGGGTGTAAGTGATGCCTCCTTTTGCTTACAAGAATAAACCTTTCTATCTATTCATACATAGAGTATAGATACATGGTCTTGTAATGAATTGCTTTTTATTATTATTGTGAGCCTCAATATATCTACTCTGTAGTGGCTTTTTGTTCTTTCTCTCATATTAAACCATGTCCGTCACTATACATTTCAGGTCAATACTCACTTACATAACAATAAAGCAATTCTTACCATTCATGGGCATTTCGTCAATCTGTGTACTGTAGAACTGTTCAATATCACGAAGAATCTTCAAGTCTTCGTCCTTAACAAAATTAATAGCAACACCTTTGCGACCAAAACGACCTGATCGACCAATTCTGTGGATGTAGTTTTCACGGTTGGAGGGTAAATCGTAGTTGATCACCAAAGACACTTGTTGAACATCAATACCACGAGCCCATACATCCGTAGTGATCAATACACGGCTAAGCAGTACTATAAGAAACACAGATCTACACACCTGATTCCACCCAATTTTACCTTGCACCCTGTCGGAATTCCTGCATAATAGCATCTCTCTCTTTCTGTGGCATCTCACCATGCATTGCTGATACAGTGAAATTGGCCTCTCTCATCTTCTCGGTCAACCAATCTACCTTGCGTCGGGTGTTGCAAAAGATAACAGCTTGAGTGACAGTCAGAGTATCATACAAATCACAGAGAGTATCAAATTTCCACTCTTCACGCTCCACAGACACAAAGAACTGTTTAATGCCTTCTAATGTCAATTCATCACGCTTTACAAGAATACGAATGGGATCTGTCATGAAGTTTTGTGTCATTTCAAGTACATCATGAGGAAGTGTAGCAGACAGTACGACAACCTGAGTGGCAGGTGGCAGGTGGCGGTAGACGTCGTAGATTTGTTCTTTGAATCCACGGTTCAGTAACTCATCTGCCTCATCAAGAATAAGCATCTTGATATTACGCGTGCGCATACTACGGCGTCTGATCATATCATACACACGTCCTGGTGTGCCCGAGACAACATGCACACCATTCTCCAATCGACGGATATCTTCACCCACACTTGTTCCTCCAATACAAGCATGACACTGTACGTTCATATAGTCACCCAACGCCAATACCACACTCTGGATCTGAGTAGCCAATTCACGTGTAGGTGACAAAATCAGCGCCTGTGTCTCTCTCACAGTAGTGTCGATTGTCTGGAGAGCTGAAATAGAGAAGGTAGCTGTTTTACCCGTACCAGACTGAGCCTGAGCAATCACATCACGGCCTCTGATAATAGGAACAATGGCTAACAGATAAACAGATTAGACGGAATGTGGGCGCGTAATAATAATAATAATAACAACAACATTAATAAAAATAAAATCCATACCTCTTTGTTGAATAGCAGAGGGTTTCTCAAAGTTATAGGCGTAAATACCACGCAACAAGTCTTCCTTCAAGCCAATAGAGTCGAATGTGGGGGCTACTTTAACCTACAACAGAGATATTTTAATAGGGTGTGTCTTTGAACTCCAGCTTACTGGACAAGTACATTTTCAGACGTCTCAAAGGTCAGTTTTTCGTCTGTTTTCTTATCAAAAGACATGATGGTGTGTTGGTGTGTGCTTTGTCAATGAGAGAAGCCACAGGTGTCCGAGATAATATTTTCTGAACACGTCATCAATCGGACACTGAAAAGATGAAGAGTAAGTGGGTGGAATAAAAGGGTGCTGTTATTTGGACCGTAAAAACAACTTCAAAATGAAGATATTTTGGACTGAAAAATAGTTCGGTTCTCATGTATTCTCTCAAAAAAGTACTTGCTTTTTTTGGGCAAGTCAATATATTCATCAAAATACCGCCTTTTTACTATAGAGTTCATACTTGGAAATCATCGTTATGCAATGATAAGTCTGTATGAGGTTCATCATACTAGAGTCCCATGTAATAAGCGACTAGACAAAAAATCAATTTTATATTCATATTTTATTTTGATAAATAAAAGTATATCTATCAGTACAAGATGTTCATAATAAAAGTTTCATGGAATAATACAATATTTGGAACAGTTGTTTTTTAATTGATTGTCTACATTTTTATTATAAGAATATTGCTCAGTGCTTTGTAATAGTCTTTATCTTTAATCACTTTAGTCCCTTTATCATTGCCCACAACTGTCAAACAGGATTCGTCAGACCAAATAACCCTGTTTTTACATCATTCATATTTCTCAAATGATATACAATTATTTGTATAGTGTTTCTGTGAATAGACAAGACGATAGCCAGTTTTGAAGTAGATGACACCTTTTCAAGTCTTCCTGTATGCATTTTGTGGTCGAGTTATGCCTTTGTTTTTATACAATAGAACAATCCTGCCCACTGTGCTCTTTGGGATGTCAAGATCTTCAGCAATCTCTTGATAATTATCATGTCTTTTCCATTGTCCTATGGTTTGACCTCTAATAAACAAACTATGCTCTCTTCTTTTGATGGGACTATCTTTATGTTCTTGTCTAAGAGTTGGCTAATTTTCATTGACTAAAGTCATTTTTTGAATACACACAAGGAGATTTTTGGGATATATAAGGAAATATCCTGAGAATAAAATCGCAATATTATTATGATTGGCTAATGTGTTTGAAAATGCCTTTTTGTTGTCCAGATGGTCGATTTCAAACTCTACCTGCCTATTCTAGCAATAGCTACTGACTTTGTAATTAAAAAGTATAGAATTAGCTATAAAGACAAGAAATAGAACAAGAATCACCCCAAAATTACAACTCAGTCACTGCATTTATTGTTTAACATAATGTGTTAACTATAAGCCCATAGTATTTACAGCATAACACTGCTTAAGAAAGATTTGTTATAGAACACACAGAATTAACTCTAGTGGTCATTGTCCATAAAATAGAACCAAACTTACTTATATTAAGAACTGTATAATCATTCATTGACTCAATATTCATAATCACCTCAACTAACTCATTGTAACTGTTCTCAACAATAGTACTTAATGATTACAAAGTATTGTTTCTAATACTGGACTTTAGGCTCAAGCCAAATAGAGTGTGAATTGTTTGACTTGTAAATATAACTTATGAATTTTGACTTAATTATAGGAAAGTAAAGGCTAAAGTGATACCTCACCAGAATGAAAATATTTTCTATTCTCTGGTCTGTTATTATTCTGTTATTTCTCACACTGCACATACAACTTAATATTTAAGTACTCGTCAAGATGAGCATAAATAAGCAAGGTAATGTGCCATTATTAACAAAGAGAAACAATAGAAGGAAGTTTTAGGCACTACCAAGGACTGTTCTGAAAGTAAAAAGGTAAGCAGTATCTTCATCTGGGCTATGGCTTATTCTAATGTACAAAACACTCAATGTATTGTTATTAGGCAAGCAAAGACTCCTTTCAAGTCAGTCTTAGGTGGTCTTCTATACTGTCTAAGTTCTCTAGGGTATACTCTTGATCATATTTATCTATCTCTCAAGGATAAAGCACAAAGCTTTCAGGGTGTGGATTCTATTGCTATGAGGGAATGCACTTGGGCAGTAGCTATAGCTATACTATAGTACTATCTATACTATTACAATAAACAATTTTATTCATAAACAATATATTCTATTGATAATATAATTTGATATTAAGGTATACTACGAAAGGAAAGAAGTTTTCCATACTTGCAAACCTTTGATTTTAGACACAGATCCATAAAAGGGCGAAATCTTGCTCATCCAGAAAGGAAGGTGATACACAGCCTAAAGGCCAGAAAAATCCTCGGGTGTGTAGTAAACTCATCTTTTGTGTGTACCTGAAGTAATTGGTTACCTTCCCTTTTTGGATATGCAGAGCTTTGAAAGCCCGTTCTCTCCCTCTTTCTTTCTATATGAAATAGTTTCGACCTTTTTGATTGTCGTAAAGTGATTTTCCATAAAAAGATAGTGGGTACTTTTAGTGGGAAGCCAATCCAGAAGAGAAAGGGGAATAGTCTAGGTCAAGAACACTAAGAGATAGTCCACCATCAAAACGCATCTATTATATCATAGTCAGTAGCAAAGTAGCAGTAGAAATAAGTATAAAAGAAGTGTAAAGTTGATGAATAAAAGAGCAGAGTTCTACACCACATTGAATTACCGGAATTACCTTTGATAGCCAAGATGAAAAACAAAATGACTTTTACTATATACCTAATGCATTGATTTATGGATCACCTTTATAATAAATAGTAGCGTACTTTTCTAATAAGAATTAACTTATTTTCAACTACGATTTATTATTTTTCTTCATGGGTAATGGTATTCATCAAAATATAATTTAATAAACAATAGAAACTGCTCTTGAACTATGGTCTATTAACAGTCATGGACTGTTTGTCGTATTTCTTCTACTGGCAAATATTTTGTTTTGAAAGAGCGTATAGATAGATAGATTATGCGGAGATTTTCTCTATTTTGTGTGAAGAAATAGTGGGCTAAGATTGCCAACCACTCCAAATCTTCATTTTTGATCTATTTTACAATAGCAACTTAAAGTACAATAGACAAAATATATTTATTCCAATAGAAAAATGCAAAGATTCCACTTCATTATATTTACAATGGTAACATGATGAGGATAGTTCTAACTATGATACCTTTGGAAAAATAAATAAAAAAACTTTCCTTACATGAGCCTGTCAATGTATAAGCCGAAAATGAATACTACTTTTTAGCTTTAGATTCTAAATTATGATCTTCTTTAATCTATTGTTCAGACAATGTTTATACTATTGCTATAGAATACATACAGTCCATGGAGAGGGCCTCATGTATTAGGTAAACACTAGCAAAGACACTTCTCTATTACTAATCTCATGCTCATTAATTTTCCTCTTTATTAGAGAAACATTACACAAAACAATAAGACCAGTTACCATCATGCAATGCACTTTTATCATAGACCATGTGTTTCGAATAAATTAACTACAGTAAGGATTACTTATAATAAATTCTAGGCATTTTTACCAATTGACAAAAAATAGGCTCACCCTCACCACAAAAGAAGATAGAACGAATGGTCATAGCTCTTGCTGACTTTTTATTTTAGAAAACTGGCCGTGCTATACCGTATATAGTCAGAAATGGACTCTTCATGGCTTCATTATTAAGATGTCTTATATTTTTAAGCATATTTCCACATGCTAAGATTACTTTTTATTTATTTTTATTAAAAAAAAACTCAAAATGAGGTGTAGAGCAGTATTTAAATTATGCTTTCCATTTCATAGGCTAAGGCTCTCGGATAAATGTCGAAGTCTCTAATTCCATCCCTATCTTTTTACATATATAAATATATATACTTTCTTTCACTTGTATTCACTTGCATTTTCAAATGAATAAAGAGAAAAGTAATTTGGTGGAGGCTTCCTATATCAGCGAAAATTCGACAATTGAAGAACGCATTGATATAAATATATCAACACAAAATCTTGGTGAATACAAACAAGAACAGAAAAAAGAGATTTCAAAAGAGGAGACAGCAGAAAATGAATCTATCACAAAAAGAACAAGGATGACCCAACAAAAACGTATCCTGACGTTTGTAGCGGTTCAGATAGCTTTGTTTCTGGTGGCATTAGACGGGTAAAGTAGTTCTTTTTAATCTTATTACTAACATTGTATAGAAACATAGTAGCCAATGCAATTCCACGTATTGGATCTGAATTCAATCAAATGAGTAATGTGTCGTGGGTGGCAAATGCTTGTATTCTTACGTTTGATGTATTTCGTATGTTCACTTACCTATCACTTTAAGCTAATGAGTGAGGCTTTAGAACCACTATTTTCAAAGATCTCAGATATCTTTGGTAGAAAGATCATCTTAATTATTGGTGTTTGTCTGTTTCTATCTGGATCTGCTCTAAGTGGTGCAGCCCAGGTAGGTTATTAGTAGAAGTTTAATCATATACATTCTGTAGTTATAATAGCTTATATTTGTATGTTTAGACAATGGTTATGTTAATTATAGCTCGATCCATCACTGGCATAGGGTCAGCTGCTATTGCTACCATGGTAAGTTTTTTCATAGTGCATAGTTATTAATGTGTGTATCTAGGTGCTTATCGCTATTTCAGATATGGTTCCACTTGAGAAACGAGGAAATTACCAAGGGTAAATAATATAGTAAATAATATAGTAGACACTATAGTAGACACTATAGATTAGCATGTCACTCATCATGCATTATATTTAGTGTCATTAATGCAGCGTTTATCATATCCAGTATAACTGGACCACTCATTGGTGTAAGTCATTAGCTTTATAAAATTCAGTGTATGGAAAGAAGCTTACCCTTTCTTCTTCTGTTCCTAGGGAAGCTTCACTGACCATTTGACATGGCGATGGGGCTTTTATATCAAGTAATATTCATCCCAAGACAACCGATCATTAACACATATAGCTTACCAATAGGCGCTGTTGCTCTTGTGATGATCATTCTGTGTTTGGATTTACCTGTACCTAAAGGAAATTTTCAAGAGAAATTAAAACGTATTGACTACGTTGGCAATATCCTTGTTCTTGTCTCTTCCACTCTGTTTTTACTGGCTATAAACTTCGGTGGACAAGAATATCAGTGGGCCTCTGTTCCTGTACTTATTCCGCT
The DNA here is from genome assembly GCA_025094145.1 of Spinellus fusiger. Lineage (NCBI taxonomy): Eukaryota > Fungi > Mucoromycota > Mucoromycetes > Mucorales > Phycomycetaceae > Spinellus > Spinellus fusiger. Next base: position 154,404 of record JALLLS010000009.1, on the reverse strand, counting down.
CATTTCATCTGTATTATTGGTGATCCTACTATGCATTGTAGAGTCCAAATATGCAGTAGAGCCTATCATGCCTCCTCATTTATTCAAGAGCCGCTCTTTTGTTAGCATACTCATTGCCAACACGTTTTTTGGAATCAGTTTTTATGGTGTATCTTATTACATGCCTATGTATTTTCAGATAATACTGGGAGACACTGCAACATGGTCAGGCATTCGATTAATCCCCATGGAAGCAACCATTGGCGTGTCTTCTACACTCATCGGTTTCTTGGTCACTAAAACCGGCATGTACCGTCTTTTGTAGGTGATCTACAGGTTGATAGAAATACTCACTGTTATAGTATGATTATAGGCATGGGTGTTTTTGTCATCTCCCTTGGGCTTATCTCTTTATTGAATGTAGAGATGGAGTTGACAAGTAAGTGGATTCATTCATTCATAGGCAACTTATCACTGATTTTCAAATAGAGACCTATATCTTTTTAATTCTAATTGGTCTTGGTAAGAAATCCATTCTATACATTGAATACTTATTTTCTTTTTAATATAGGCTCAGGACCATTCTATTCCTGTCCTATGATTGCATTACAAGCTGGCTTGGAAAAGCGGGACTATGGTAAAGAAACCTCCTTCTAATATGTCCACTCATCTGTGTAGCTGTTGCTATTGGACTTAATAATTTTACACGTATTCTTGGCGGTGCTCTTGGTATAGGTAATTTCAATCTCTCCATAAACTTCATTGAAAAAGTCATCTCACACTTCTATACCATCATTGCCATTACAATTATTACTGTTCTACAGCTATTTCTTCTGCTATTCTTAATTCAACTCTGAAAAAAGAACTTGTTCTTTTGATCCCACCTTCGGAAGCCCAGAAGGCCATTGATTCCATTGAATATATTCATATGGGTTTGCCAAGTAATTATTTAGAGACAGCTCTCAATGTCTATGTCAAAGGCTTCCAGTTGATCTGGTATGTATTGGCTGGAATAGCGGGTGTTGGTAAGTCCCCTTCATTTATTTATTCTGCCTATCGATGCAAACACAGACAAAGTACTGACATGTGTCTCGGTAGGATTCATTGCTACATTTTTCATCGAGCAATACTCTCTGTCTTCTACACTGACCGAGCCAAAGGAAACTGAAAAAGTGGCGATAAAAGAGATTGTTTCTACCTCCTCCACTACACTTGCTATATTTGAATCAGCTTCTTCAGTAGTAACTCTATCCTCTCATCACTCTCCATAGTCATATAGCTAACATTATTTGTAACCCATCGTCTTAACACCCATAATATAAATAAATAAATAAACAATGTTTTCCTCTTCTAAAGATATCCAGTCACTTTACAATGCCATTGACACGCGTTTCTTTCTTTCTTTTTCTCCTGCACTGTAAATGGTCTAATATTTATATTTAATTGGGAACCAAAAGGTTGAGTTTCTCGGTAATGGATAGTTGAGTACGTGTCATGTTGGCAAGATAAACCACCATCAAAAGATCTTGCAGGTGAGAATTGAACATCTTTTCAAAGGTAACTGTGTCCACCTTGGGAACAACAGACACAGTGTCCATGATATAGCGGCCAATAGCATTGTTTGGCACTTCTTTACCCTCCTAGACACGCCTATGAGCCAACCACCACTACGCACTATAGCTCATATTGCCCAACTTACCACTACACTGTCGACATAGCGACTGATTCTCTCGAGCATCTCCTGGAGCTTAACAACAGCCACCTCGAGATGGTCCATGTCGGACAAGAGAGAGGCAGAGCGGTTTTCTGTTGACTTGGCAGAAGCAAGTACATCCACTGAATTTCATATCATAAGTACCCTTCAAAAGAAAAAGACGCTCTTTTCTTTTTATAACTTACATCCACTACGCTCAGCATCCAAATATTTAATATCACACTGCACAGGCAAGTAAATGCTATCACCGGGTCTTGAAGAAAAGCCAACAGGTGCACTAGAATAGATATAAATAAACACACACATACAAGTCCATGTTTAGCCCTTATATCCTTATATTCCTATCTCTCTTTTTCTCTTTCTTTCTTTTCTCTTGCTCTTGATTTACCTTGTATAGGCTTGTACGCCTAACCCGTTGCTCTTAAGGAGAGCCTCTGTATCAAATGTGACATGTATTGGGTGGAAGGGTGCAGTGTCCTGTGCAAATTCAGCGTGTACTGGAGATGCTGTAGGTGACACTTGAGTGCCTGCTGTGTACCAACCCAAAATAACTTCTTCTGGGTTAACTCGTTGATGTAATTCATACATATTGTTGTAATGGTCCTTATCAATAGTAATAACTGAGGATTCCTTTGTGTAGATCACGCCAAATGAGTTTCTGATCTCGACCTCTGTGCCGTCATCACTGCGCACACCCAACAAGGCACCAATAGCATTGGTTTGTTGGCTATCGCGACGCAGGTACTGATCCAATACGGAAAACAGCACCACAGGGCTCACAGTGCTCGTAAAGGGACGTTGGTGAGGTGCGGTGCCAATGTTGCCGACAGAAACGTAAAGGGCGTTGGATGTGCTTGCCATGGTAGACAGAAACGAGTGTTTTTCTTTATTTTATTTTTTTATTATTTTCTCGTTTCCAAGAAGGTGGAAACGGAGTGACGTCGATCGTGACTTGCAACTCAGAAGGAAGAAAAAAGCTATCCCGTCCACGTCAGCCCAAGGTGGTGTCCTTAGCAACCTCCTGCGCTTGCGTAAGTCAATGGCATCAAGGCGCGACAGTAAAAGCACTTGTCCCTGTTCTTGTTTCTTATGGCTACCCTGGAAGATAAATCTCTCTGGAATGAACAGGCAAAAAATGACATTGAGCAGGAGATACTTCGTCTGTCGGGTGAAGAAGTGAATAACCGTACTCGATTACTGGAAAATGATATCAAGGTACTTTGGGAAAGAAGAAGAGGTGTGTCTTTAACATGTCCTTTGTAAGGTTATGAAATCAGAAATTATTCGTCTTCAACATGAACAGTCAGGCATGAAAGAGCGCATTAAAGACAACAAGGAGAAGATTAAGATGAATAAACAACTTCCCTACCTTGTTAGCAATGTAGTAGAAGTAGGTATATTGGTCTGTCTCTGATTGATAGACTAAGATTATTCTCAGTTACTCGATGTGGATCCCGATGAAGAAGAGGAAGACGGTGCCAATGTTGACCTTGACTCTACTCGAAAAGGAAAATGTGCCGTCATCAAAACATCCACTCGACAAGTAAGGAACGTGTCTCATTACTAGGGCTGACTGGACTAGACTATATTCCTGCCTCTCATTGGTTTGGTGGATCCTGAAGAATTGAAGCCTGGGGATATTATCGGTGTGAATAAGGACAGTTATTTGATCTTGGATACATTGCCAGCAGAGTAAGCAGACACTTCTACTATGGAATGCTTATGGTTAGATATGACTCCCGTGTCAAGGCAATGGAGGTGGATGAGAAACCAACAGAAGATTACAATGATATTGGTGGTTTGGATAAGCAGATTGAGGAATTAGTAGAGGCAGTTGTATTACCCATGACACATGCCGATCGCTTCAAAAATATCGGCATTAAACCACCCAAAGGTGTGCTTATGTATGGACCTCCTGGTACTGGAAAGACACTCTTAGCCAGAGCATGTGCTGCACAGACAAACTCTACCTATCTTAAACTGGCTGGTCCTCAGCTTGTACAAATGTTCATTGGTGATGGTGCTAAATTAGTGCGTGATGCATTCAATCTCGCCAAGGAAAAGGCACCTGCAATTATCTTTATTGATGAACTGGATGCCATTGGTACAAAGCGTTTTGATTCTGAAAAGTCGGGTGATCGTGAAGTGCAGCGTACTATGTTAGAGCTTCTCAATCAGTTGGACGGGTTCTCTTCTGATGAACGTATCAAAGTCATTGCAGCCACCAATCGAATTGATATTCTTGATCCTGCATTGTTGCGTTCTGGTAGATTAGATCGTAAGATTGAATTCCCTCTTCCCAATGAAGAAGGAAGAGCACGCATTATACAGATCCACTCGAGAAAGATGAATGTTAGTAAAGACGTCAATTTTGAAGAACTATCACGATGCTGTGATGAATTCAATGGTGCACAATGCAAGGCTATCTGTGTAGAGAGTAAGTGATAATTCATGAATAGAGTATTAATATATGATATTAGGTGGTATGTTGGCATTAAGAAGAGGAGCCGTAGAAATCACACACGAAGATTTTATGGATGCTATTCAAGAAGTACAGGCCAAGAAGAAGATGACACTCCAATACTATGCATAATGGATTCTATTCTATTCTCTTTTTTTTTCTTTCTTTTTCTTTTTCTTTTTACTATTAAAATCATATATCATACACATATCTTCAATAAAGAATTTTTTAGCGTGTAATAGTGTGTTTTGGTATTGAAGTCTATAGCAGTGATCCTATTATTTAACCTGTAAATTGTGTTGCATAATAACAGGATTCCTTTAATTTTAATATCCGCCCATCTTTCAATTTTTTATGCATTTGATTTTTACTAAAGTGAACAGTAAAAAGTAATATAATTCTTACTACTCATTTTACTTTGTGTAGTAAAACAATAAATGTACATGAAAATTACTTTTTTCTTTTGGTATGAACGTTCTTCTCAAAGGAAAGCAGCTGAAAGACTTGCCTTAAAGCTCCAGGCACATATTCAAAAGAATGTAGTACACTTTTAAATGCTTCAAAGGGTTGGCCTTGCAGTCATAATCTATAGATCCTTTTGAGAACTTATAGTTCGTAGCATACAAATCATCTCTACACAGGATTCAGAAAAATAATCCTCAAATATATATCTTCTACTCTTCTTGATGAGCATATTTCATGTCTATTGGATTGTATGAACAACATTGAAAGTAGTGTTCTCTGTACTTCAACACCAGTTCTTTATATACTTTTTCTTTTTCTGTAGGATTTAATTTTCCTGGATTTTAATTAGTTAAAAGAGTATCATTGATAAAGTCCTGTGAAAGAAACCTAGGATCATCTTCCAGTTCATGAATAAAGATGTACTTTAGGAATGAAAATACGTGTGACACCAGATAGTGAACTATAGATACAAGTTCTTTAAGACATTGGATGTACTATGGATTCCACCCTATGCTGCCAATCGAGCTCTTGACAGCTGTAATTGTTAAAGAAGGTTCCATGTATAAAATAAAGAGAAAAAGAGAAAAATATTACCACTCGCTAACTATCTATAAAGTGACCCGACAAAAGTAACCGGATTCTTTCAGATACAGATATCCCTCTTACATATACTTTATCTTAATAGTGCTATCACTTTATGAATTCATTAGCTAAAGACGTATAACCTTGAATAGTTAAAGATAGAGTTGTTGATAATACAAAAAAGTTGTTTTATTGGTAGGTTGCTTAGTAACCACCCTTATTCTTTAGCATCAATAACAGCCTGGCATATCCGCCCCATGCTGGCAATGAGGGTATCTATTGCCTTTGATGTTGTACCCCATCCCCGCATCAGGGCCATTTTCAACTTCTCCTTGGTGGTATATACCTTTTTTTCCTCCCTGATAATCTTCTTGAGTTGGCCCCATAGATGCTCCATTAGATTGAGATTAGTATTGTGAGGGCCATTAAAGAATCATTACTACAGTGACTTGTAATAAAACAAGGGTCATTTAAAACTCAGACTATAACTTTACCCTTAATTTTTGTTAAACATTCCTCATTTATCACCTCTCCACTCTAATGTCTAACTCATCTAACAACAATAAACAAACCAGAAAGACCTATTAGAAACAGGAAAAATATTTATGGCTTCATCCATTATCTCATTGCTCACGAGGCTACCATAAATAAGACCAGTCATATTGCTATTTCTCGTAGGTTTGGAGTTAGTGTACAGTCAATTTCCCGTATCGTAAAGAGATACAAGGAAGCTGGTTGCTTCAAGGCCAAAAGAAGCACTGGGTGGAGGTCCATTCTTAGTTAGAGTGACGAGAGAAAGGCTGGACACACATTAGAAAGAGATTCATTCCAGACAATGGATCAGCTTTGAAAGCAGATGACCACCCAGGTATGCATGAACACTTTTAGAAAAATGATGAAGAACCTTGGCCTGTTTTCTTTCAGGGTGGTTAAGAAATCTTCCCTCACCGACAAGCACAAGAAGTTGAGACTTACTTGGGCTAAGACCCACCTCCACTGGACTGAGAAAGACTGGAAGACAGTCATCTGGTCCGATGAGTCCAAGTACTAGTTGATGAGAACCAACAACCGCAACAGAGTAGTGTGCAGGGAAAAATAGGGGCTGCTCCCAAAAAATTTGAAGCCCACCATGAAGTTCGGTGGTGGCAGTGTGATGGTGTGGGATTCTTTTCTCTAGTGAAGGTGTTGGAAGGTTGGTGCCTGTGAAGGGCAGTATATTGAGATCTTAAAAAAGGATGACTGCCTTGAGTATACCCATCTCAAGGCAATGAATCCAGAGATTGATTGTGTTTTTCAAGAAGACAATGCCAGCCGCCATACTAGTAAGGAGACTAGGAAATGGAAGGCAGAAGAGAGTATTGCCACTATGGAGGGGTGGCCCCCAAAGCTCTTATCTGAATCCCATAGAGCATTTGTGGGAGGAGATTTACAGGGTCATTAGAAAGAGAATGACTCCAAGAAGCAGTCTTCAATATTTGGAGGTACTCTTGTTAGAAGAATGGGAGAATATCCCCAAGGACACTACAGACACCCTCATTGCCAGCATGGGGCGGAGATGTAGGGCTGTTATAAAGGTCAAGGATAGAAACACCAAATATTAAGGTTTTTCACTCAATAAACTTTTATATGTTATCCTGTTGACCTTTCATATACTTTATCTATTTATGAAGTCTCTATTGTGTGTTTAATGTGTGTTATTATTACAAAGAATAAGTACATCCTATTACAGAAGCATATCGGAGAATGAAAAACATCCCTAAAATTATTAAAAATCACTGTATTGATAGTAAAGGTTATTTTGGAGAAAAAATAAATATTTATAAAAACAAACAAACATTTAATAAGTATTTAGTGGTATTGTTTTTATGATTCTATGGTATATGTATCTATAGCTCGAAAAACGATAATGACATCGTTACTCATTTAGTGTCCTATAAATATAACCATGTCACAATCCTTTTCACTACGGAATGAGTTCAATTACCACGTTAACTACTAAAGAATCCTCTTTTTATTTTATTTTTGTTATTTTTGTTCTTACTCTATTAGACACTATGAATGTCTGCCAAGAGACTTCCTCTCCTATCCACACACTCTGTTGGCTTGTAAATAATCACTGTGGATAACACATATGTCTGATGTAGTATGTATATTATTGAAAGTCTTTCATAGCCTTCATGATTTGTGCCATGTCAGGCATTCCACCACCGCCACCGCCTAAACCTCTTCCTCTTCCTCTTCCAGCACCTCCCATACCAGGGAAGCCACCACCACCACCAAACATATTGCCCATCTGCTTTGCCATCTTCTGGAGCCCCTCCATACCACCCATTTGCTGCATCATTTGTGGAGGAATCATATTGGCCATCTGTTGCTGCATTTTAGCCATACTGGCCATTTGACCAGGATTTGCCTTGCGAGGATCCGTAGGTAGATTGTTGAGTAAACCTCCCTTGCCACCCATTGTTTTGACCATCTCTGCAAATCGCTTGTATTGAAACAGGATCTCCTCTACTTCATGCACAGAAGTACCAGAACCACGAGCCACACGAATGATTCTCGAATGGTCCTTTTCAAACTGTTTTGAATCACCATCCAGTTCTACCACAGTCAGTAGAAGAAAAAGACACGCTACGAATACCTTTGTCCGTCATACTGTCCATAATACACATCATTCGCTTAATACGTTTGCCACCCTCTTCTTCTGATCCCGCCAACATTTCTGCTGGCATACCAGGAATAGCCCCCATCAGCTATTCAATACACGGTGAGTTGTCTATTGTTATGACGGTGGATTACCTTGGATAAGGGTCCCATTTTAGACATTTGCTGGAATTGTTCATACATATCACGAAGCGAATATTCACCTATTAGCAGACAGCCCAATAAATACCGTTCTTATGGATGCATGATGTCTTACCCGCCTGGATGTTCTTCATCAGATTCTTATTATCCCCCAAGCTCAGCTCCTGTACTTTTTCAGCAAAATCATTGAGATCACCCATTCCAAGCATCTTTCTAATAAAGGACTTTGGCTCAAATCGATCCAGATCATGCATATGTTCACCAGTACCAATAAAAACAATAGGACTGTCTGTAGCTGCCACACTGTAGCAATAGAGAGAACAAGGTGAGTTGTCTTTGTTGACTAGTCTCCATTCACTTACGCTGAAATGGCACCACCTCCTTTAGCATGTCCGTCCATCTTGGTCATTACAATAGAACCAAAGTTGGCTGCTTCTTTAAAGGCTCTTGCTTGACCATCTGCTGCTTGACCAATTGTACCGTCCATAACAAGAATGGTTGAATCTGGGCTCTATTCTGAATTAACCACCCTCTTCCTTGGACAGGAATGACTTACCACTGCAGCAGAGATCTGTTTCATTTCTTCAAACAGCTCCGACTCTTGTTTATGACGACCAGAAGTATCCACAATGATAATCTCAAACTTCTCTTCTCTGAACTTCTTAACACCGTCCTGAGCAATGGCTACAGGATCTGTTTCTGTATAACTAACGATCCAAACAGACGCATTGAGTACACACTAGAGAGAGAGAGAGAGAGAGAGAAGAGGGTCTGGTCTTTACCTTCCAAAATAAGGAATCTTAGCCTTAGTAGCATTCTGCTTCAATTGATCAAATGCACCAGCACGGAAAGTATCTGCACACACAAGGGCTGTTTTCCATCCCTTGCGCTGGTAGAAGGAGGCGAGTTTTGTACAGGTGGTTGTTTTGCCTGCACCCTGCAAACCCACCATCATAATGATGTTGGCCTTGTTCTTTAAGGGTTTGTAGGGAATAACACCAGGATCCACCAGGGCCACCAGTTGGTCCATCACCACCTACACAGCACAACAGACGGTTACACTCCATGGTACTGTATAGAGTACTGTACTTTTTGAATCACTCTCTTTCGGTTGGTGCCCACAAGTTCGTTCAGGTTGATGCTCTTCTTGACATTGACCCGTAGTCGATGGACAAGCATAACATTAACATCAGAAGCAAGAAGAGCAGCACAGATATCTCGTAATAGCGCATCGAGTACCTTGTGAATGAGTTTAGAGGTGTGTGTGTGTGTGTTTTTTTTTTCACTCTTTGTCCTATACTTTTTCATCCACCAAAGGGGCCTTTGTCAGTTCAGACAGTGCATTGTTAATTTTTCGTCCCAAGTCTGCCAAGACCATTGTAGTTGATAAGGAGGAGTAGCTGTCTTTTTTGTATTTTCTTCCTCTACTTTCCTTGCCCATTTGATCTCATGAATCGTGACTTGTTTCATGGCCATACCACTCACGCAAGACACTCCTCCCCTCAAGAAACAAGTCACATGATGCACCCATGTCTCCCTGGTATGTAGAATAAGAACAAGTGGGCCATGTATCAACACATAGCAGTGGTATGTCTCTTTGTTTATTGTTTATTTATTAGTGTAGGTTCAATGCTAATGTACTTGCAAATAAAAGATGAAAAGAAAGAAAGAAAGGAAGAAAGAAAATCACCCCTCTATACCTTCTACAGTTAAATAGTGCTGGTAAAAGGGCATCCATGACTCCACCTGTGCTTCTTCAAAGGTATTTTCAATAGAAGAGCACTCTGACTCCTCCACACCATTGAATTCTAACCGTATGAATGAGTCCTGTGCTTCCACAGAGAGAGAGTGTGTGTGTAGCTTACCAAAGCCATAGTCCGGTGCATGGACTGCCAATGAAGATCCATCTTCACTGTCCTCTGCAAAGTCAGAAAGAGGGTCATCCACAGCCCAGTAAGCATCCACCAAAGGAGTGAAAGAGAAAAAGTCAAGATCCACAGTGGCTTCCTCCACTCTCCAGGGCAGTTCTAGTTGATGAGTGCTCCGATCCCTCCTACAGTGACCCTTTTACCTTTCTCCTTGGGAGGTGCATATTCAATTGTACTGGGGAATTCAATGCTCAGATCATCCAATGTCTGTTCACTGAGACTGGCTTGGGTGGGGTCTGTAGGCAGTAACTCATACTTGAATGTATCCTGCTCAACAAAGACAGTCTTTAGTCTCTTGGCAGTGACACTAGGCTGAGGATCAAGGAATGGCACATCGAATCCATCATCCAGTCCATCGGGTGTAAATGCTATTTCTAAACAGATCCCCCGTAGAGTATTAGACATGAATAGACTTGTCTGAAGAAGATACTTTACCCTCTTCTCTACGGCGACTGTACTTCTTCTCTGGGGTTGTTTTGGTGTGTTTCTGAAGAGAAGAAAGAAGAGAACGGGCTGGTATGGGGCGAGTGTTAAAGAAAAAAACAACAGAACCTAGCACAAGTATGTACCTGAAGTATCTTCTTTTTGTGTGGGTGTGGGTGTGTCTGCTACTATGGTTTGTTTGGGCTCTTTACTTGTTAGAGTGTTCAGTAAACTCAGTGACTTGTAAAAGGACTTTGGCTCTGTTGTGTTTGCGTTTTTGTTGGCACTGCTTTTGAGTGGGAGGGTGTCATGTGTGGGCTGTCCTTTATTATTCTTGACAGTAAGTGTTCTTTGTCCTTGATCTTGGACAGATAGTAACTGTTTTCCGTTACTGAGTTTTCCTTTTAGCTGTGGAGTGTCTTTGAGAGGACGTTCTGTCGTGGTGGTGCGTGCATTAGCTGCTTCATTCTCTTTTGCTCTCCTTCTGGTGTTAATCTGGTGCACAGAATGAAACATAATAGACAATAAGTGACTGTGCAGTAGTGTGGAAAGAGAGGAGACAATGGTAAAATGATTCTTAAAAGAAAAGAAAAGAAAAGAAAAGAAAAGAAAAAGAGTTTCAATCGACTGACTATTGGAATGTCCTATGTTATAGTGTATAAAGCAGTGGTATTAATATAAATAGATAGATAGATAGATAACAACTCAGTAAATAAGCTACACACCTAAAGATTTCTGGGATATAAAAGTAAATATACGGACAATAAAATAACACTCTTTTTATGATTGGCTAATGTGTTTAGAAAAGGGTATTCTTGAGGAATAAAATAGTATAGAAATGTAGTATGGTTCCAAAAAGACACGTGTATCTTAGTTTAGTGTAGTGATAACTACACCGGATTCTTCTTTGATGTTTTGATGTTTTGGTGGATTAGCTACTACTAGCTAGATGTTTGTCTGATTGTTGTTGATTAATAAAGATCAAAGGCTTCATTCTAAGAAATGGGAGTAAACCATTGACATTCTGGTTTTCCACAGCAGGAGTACCTTCATTTGAATAATTAGTTATACAACATTGGGGTGACTCTGGCTCTCTCCTCGAGGTCCTCTTGCAATTTCTAGAACCAGGGAAGAAAGTATTTGGCAAGTACATTGATATACTTGTCTTGATTAACTGATCTCTCCAAGAGTACAAGAGGTCCTACACCTCCACATCAATAGCAACCCTACACCATGACTGAACCCTTGCCATACTTGTATGTTCTTTGTGTATGACACTTCTCATATCTTTCACCTTTCTTCCTGAGCATTCTAGTCCCTTTATTGTTGCCCACAACTGTAAAATGAAAAATAAAAATAAAAATTGATTTGCTGTCTACTCATTTTTGCATGGAACTGTATACCTCACCAGAATAAGAATATTTTTTATTCTTTGGTCTTGTTATTATCTTGTTATCTCTTACACTGTCCATACAACTTGATACTTAAGCACTTATTGAGCTGAGCATATCTGGGCAAGGTAATGTGCCATTATTAACAAAGAGAAACAATAAAAGGAAGTGATAGACACTACCAAGGACTATTCTAGTGATAAAAAGGTAAGCAGTGTCTTCATCTGGGCTTGAGCTCATTGAAATCTACAAGACACTCATTGGATTGTTATTAGGCAAGTAAAGATTCCTTTCAAGTCAGTCCCAAGTAGTCTTCTATACTGTCTAAGGTCTCTAAGGTATACTCATGAGAATATTTATCTATCTCCCAAAGATAAAGCACAAGGCCTTTAGGGTATAGAATCTATTGCTATGAAGGAATGCACTTAGGCAGTAGCTATACTATTACAATAAACAATTTTATTCATAATGTCGTCTTTGGGTTTTTAGGCCAAAGGTATACGGAACAGTATAACGTGTAGTTAAACTCTGTTGTTTATTAAATGGAATTACTACGTCTTTTATACTTTTCTAATGGTATAGATTCAGGGGTTAACTATCGAAATGCTATGAACTATCGACATCCCTTAATATTCGATAGTCTCCTTCTTAGTTTGGTAATAAATGAGTGCTCATTCCAAAAGAAGTGATCCATCCAAATATGGAAAATGTCTTTACGACAATAAACAATATATTTTACTAATAATATAATTTGATAGTGATATATACTACAAAAGGAAGTAATGTTTATGAATAAAATTGTTGATGGATAGAATTGTTTATTGTAATAGTATAGCCAATAATACTGTAGCTAATAATATACTATTACTATAGCTACTGCCTAAGTGCATTCCTTCATAGCAATAGATTCTATACCCTAAAGGCCTTGTGCTTTATCTTTGGGAGATAGATAAATATTCTCATGAGTATACCTTAGAGACCTTAGACAGTATAGAAGACTACTTGGGACTGACTTGAAAGGAATCTTTACTTGCCTAATAACAATCCAATGAGTGTCTTGTAGATTTCAATGAGCTCAAGCCCAGATGAAGACACTGCTTACCTTTTTATCACTAGAATAGTCCTTGGTAGTGTCTATCACTTCCTTTTATTGTTTCTCTTTGTTAATAATGGCACATTACCTTGCCCAGATATGCTCAGCTCAATAAGTGCTTAAGTATCAAGTTGTATGGACAGTGTAAGAAATAACAAAAGGAGGGGAATATCAAAACAAATAATAGTTTTATCTCTATTCTGGTGTATTATAATTTAGCCTCTACTCATAAAATCCACAAGTCAAACAATTCACACTCTATTTGCCTTAGGTCTAAAGGATAGTATTAGAAATAATACTTTGTTATCATTAAGTACTATTATTGAGAACAGTTACAATGAGACAATCGAGGTAATTATGAATACTGAGTCAATAAATGAATACACTGTTCTTAATATAAGTGACATTGGTTCTATTTTATGGACAATGACTACTGAAGTTAATTCCGTGTGAGTCCTATAATAAACATTTTTTAAGTAGTGTCATACTGTAAATACTGTGGGCCTAAGGATAACACATTATGTTAAACAATAAATGCAGTGACTGAGTTGTAATTTTGGGATGATTCTTGTTCTATTTCTTGTCTTTACAGCCAATTCTATACATTTTAATTACAAAGTCAGTAGCTATTGCTAAAACAGGCATTTAGAGTTTGAAATAGTTTATTTACACAGCGAAAAAGCCTTTTCAAACACATTAGCCAATCATAATAATATTGTGATTTTATTCTCAGGATATTTCCTTATATATCCCAAAAATCTTTGGGTGTGTAATAATCTACTTTCCTCACACCACAACACCACTAGAATACAACAACAATGACCAGCATAGTTATTTATTTAATTATAGGTTTATTCTCTTGGATCATTGTCTTATTAAAACAAATTATAGAACAGTCTCCTCTTGGATCTTCCACAGATAGGTTTTGTTATTGGCACTGACAGCAACAAGGGTCTTTCCATCATAAGAAATACAAACATCCCTTATCACATCAGTACAATCTGCATTGGATAGAGTCTATGGATACATAGTTAAGTAGGGAGCAGCAGCCAACCACAGTACCTTGATAGGCTGAAACTGCTCTTTTATTCCACCTTCCAATGTTTGGCTCTGTCTTCCATCATTGATGTTAAAGACGTGGATCTTTCCTTCTGCAGTGCCACCCACTAGCACCCTTTTATCTACACAAAGAATAAGAACAGCCCTTGTTCCTATAGATTACCATGGCGTTCAATGACCTTGAAGCGTGTATTCAGCTCCAATGGAGAACATGGCCATGCCAATGCCTTTGAAATATCAGCATCCTCTTGCGTACTTGTCATTGGATTCCACAGAATGATCTCATTATCATACAATCCACGAGAGACTAGACAAGTCATCAGCCAATACTCCTTCCTTGGAGTACTAATACTTACTCACTCTACTCTTCAATGGATCTGTGGAGTTTGTTCTTGAACTGCCCAGACTATAGACCTCATCCACATGTCCCTCATGCCACTCCTTTCCTGATTTGAGTATTCTGGTGGTCTTTATTATCATTGGCCTCTCCTCCTCCTTGTCTATTTCTTTCAGATCCAATGCCCTCCATTGCTTGGTATTCTTCTTGGGAATAGTAAATAGTGCCATAGTACCACTTGTATATCCAACAAAAAGGGTAGACACCTCATAGTTTACGGACAGAGACACAGGTACTTCATATTTAGCAGGTATTTGGAATACACACAGACATCTATACAGACATGGATAGATTGATATATGGATGCATGGATGCACTGATAGATCAAGTGGCTCTTACTTGTAGGTGTTTTTATCCGATTGAGAGGATCCTATATCCCACAGTCGTATTGTTTTATCACGGGAACTACCTTGGATAAACATGAATAGAAGACTCTATACCATGTACTTACTGAACAGCCAGCGTGGATGTCGTTGTGAAAAGGACAGTCTTGTAACACTGTCTGTATGTCCAAACATGTACTGATAGCATTCATTCTGTTGAGGGAGGATCAACTTAATCGACCCAAGCCTTCCTTTTGTTTGTTTGTCGATGCATGGATCAGAGACACTGCAAAGAATGGAGTTGTTTACCTGCTACGGCAAGAAGCGTAGTATAGGCATCAAGAGGGACTCTTTCATCCAGCATGTCCTTGGGTCCTTTTAATACCGTCCATGCTAAACAGTAGAATTCTTCTGTTGGTTCAGGATGAATGTACTTTTTAGTATAGCGCTGTTGGTCTGTATCAAAGAATAATACAGAACTAGCTCCACACATGGCTACTATTTGGGTGGAGACGGTGGGTGTAGGAGGCTCATATTCACAGGCCCATAGACTCAACTGGGGTTCATCCAGCTTAGTGGGATCTATAGATTGGGAATTGTTTTGTATAATGCACTCCAATTCATAGGGATGGGAGACAATAGAAACTAGGGTTGTGTCTATGCTATCTGGAATACTATCAAGTTCAATGTCTGCGTCTGTGTCTGTGTCTGTGTCTGTATCTTCTTCTTTGACTGTATTCTTTGTCTTTCTTGGTGCTTTAGGTGCTTTAGGTTCTTTAGGTGCTTTAGGTGCTTTAGGTTCTTTAGGTGCTTTAGGTGCTTTAGGTTCTTTAGGTGCTTTAGGTGCTTTAGGTGCTTTAGGTTCTTTAGGTGCTTTAGTTTCTTTGGGCACTTGGACCCTTGGCTTAATAAGAACAGTTGTTGTGGCTGTTGAGGGGTCTGTTGATGCTTCTCTCTCAGACTCCTGCTCTAGTTTAGTACGTTTCTTGGGTGTGGACTTGGTGGTTTCTTTGCGTTTTCTTTTTTCAGTGGTACTGTCTTTTACAGACTCAATAGATACTATGGCCCTTGGCTTTACAGGTGTCTTCTCTTTCTCTTTCTTCTGCTTGGCTACTGTCTCCAGTTTTGCCTTGAGAAGTGAACTCTCAGTCACACCTGTCTTAGGGGGTCTTCCCCTTCCCCTTCCTTTGGGAGTTTTGTCGGCTGTAGCAGCTGTTTTCCCAGCACCCGACACACCGCCAAATGGATTTCTTGAATACAAATAGCCCATAAAGAAGGAAAGAAAGCTATTCAAACTACTGCGAGTGTCTACAGCCTTTGTCTCTCTGTCTAAGCCTCTCGTGACTCTTTCTAAGATATGCGTAAGTAGACATAAAGATAGATAGAGGAATAGATAAATAAATACATAGACAGACAGACATGCAGATGGATGTGTTTATTGAATTCTTAGTGTAGATAATAAAGAAAAGGTCAACCCCATCACAATAGAAGAACTAGACAAGCGTGCTGTGTGTATTGGCCCAATACGCCCAAAAAGCCTCTCTACAATACAGAATGCCTAGGAAAGGAGGACCAAACAACATGCAAAGCCAAAAGAAGAAGTTGCCCACCATACTGTGTGCACGAATCCAAGGATGACGGCCTGCCATAATCAAAGGAATCTGTAGCATCTGAAGTACAAACAGATACATACGTATTTTCCGTGTACACACCACCAACACCAATTCATGCAGACAAGAAGAAAGAAGAAAGGTAAAAAAGGTGGCATTTTGTTTGGTGATATTATAGGATTCTATAGACTGAGCATAGACATGTCGTAACAGCCATTGGTGAACAGGCTTGTTCCACTTGCGAGCGAATTCATCATAGGTGATACTATTCCACCAGTCATCATAAAAGTTACGATCCGCAAACCTATCCAATGAGTGTCTTTATAGAGTATGGCCTAACCCACCTGCTTAGTTCTGCAAATGCATTCAGAATACACTCAAATATAATGTAAAAAATAAACAAATAATTGATCATGAATGGATACATCAGTTCAATAATAACACGCGCTTCAGAGAGAGTTGGATCGTACAACTTGGGAAGAATATAGCATTCTGTAGTAATGTACAGTAGTAGAAATGTCCCCAGTGTAGCCAGTGTCTTTTCTACAATATACCAGGGTCGTATTCTAACAGTAAGAAGAGATGGACAGCCAGAGTGCATTTACCTTTCTGTGCGAGGATACTCCATCCAGTACACCAGACTAGGGACAAGGAGAAAGTCCATGTAGTTTCTAATAGTAATGTTTTCTGGATAACGCGTGTCTCCATGGGTCAACTCTTCCTGTAAATAGTCCATCTCTTCCTCCATGTGTTTAAGCCTGTCCTGGGTATCTGTGTCATTATTGTCGGATTTGTATGTAGGAAGAAGGGCGGTAAGATGCTGTAGTCGTCGGTGTTTAATGGACAGATCTCCATTCAACGAGGTATAAGAGTGCATTTTCATCATCATTACTACAGTGTGCATAGTAAAGAATCCTGACTGTACCCAGGGCCATTCTCTATTATTTACCATCAGAACACACCCATTTATCTTTTCTTTTAATGACAACTACCTCATGAATATCCAGCAGATAGGCACCATCAGAAACACCATCTGACACATGTGCTGTAGAATCCAGCCTGTTGTTTCGTATTTGATGACTCTCCATACAAGTAGTTTGGAAAAAAGAACACTGAACAGAGTCATCCCCACCATACACATATCAGATATCAGCAGTGCCAGTCCATCTTTGGATATCAGTCTGTAGAATCCTAGGCTCAATGGAATTCCTTGCTGTTCATAGCACATAATAACTGTCTGGATAACATAGATACCCATGCCTATCCAGAAGAGGGTGTAGAATCCACGGAAGGTATCATTGGAGGTGACTGGATTTGACATATCAAAGGCAGACATACGTGCCTTGAAAAAGAGAGGACGTTTTTTGTTAAAGGGTGTATGGAGAGCAGGTGAAGACTCTGTTTTTATCAGAGGAGGTCTTTTCCTCAGTTGTATGTCTGCTTGCGTGTCTACTACAGTCATGAAAGGTTAAGCTGAAGATACAACAAAAGATAGAATAAAAAGTAGGGAGGAGTTCTATAAAACAAGAGTATGACGTAGCCTATAGACACTGTCCTTTTGTGTGCTGTGCTGCATTGTGCTGTGTTGTATTGTAGTGGTAGTAGTTAACAGGCTTTACCAAAGTAAGCCATTTACCCCCTTTCCCCAAAAAAAAAAGTAAGTTTGCTTTACAGTGACAGGTGCTTTGGACCATATGATTGGCTGATCGAGATTACCTTTTATTACTCAGGGCATTTCTAATACAGAAGTCTGGCCTAAAATTAGACAATTGGAAATTTAGGTTGAGATGATTCGAATATGAACATTAAACATGAAAAATAAAATAGATGACAGCAATAAAATAAAATAAAATAAAATAAAATAAAATAAACTAATATTGTATTTTAGATAGTTTAGTTATAAACTTACCATGTAGACATCCTTAAGCTGCTATTCCACCAGAGAGAGAGACAGTAATCACTTCTGAAGTAGTGTTATGTCTTTCAAAGACAGAATATTTCAGGACGATCTTTGTCTTGCTAAATTTGTTCAGCAATAAATATCATGTTCCTGAATGCATTGACATCTCTGTTTCAAAAAATATTACAATTTCTACATATGAATATCGAGTGAATCAGTCTTTTTGTTTTCTCCCTTGTCGTTTTCCATGTCCAAAGGGTGACTATGGTGTTAGTCATTGCTTATGGAATAGAAAGCAGTAGTAGGCAGTTTTTTATTTATTTTTTATTTTAATTTCTAAAATCAAAAAGGGCTTATGAGGGCTTGGACTTCTGGATTAGTGGAAGAGAGAATGCTTTATCTAATATAGGCTCATATACAAGGCACTTGATTGTGTCTACTTTTATAGTAAATCAGAAAGAGGTTGGATCTTGTCAAGCGACTACACACAATCATCTTTATTATCTGTAGTTAAGAATGATCTCAATGGAGGGGGGGCAGCGTATGTATGGGTAGGTACGGCTTACTCTACTCTTTATTTACTATGTTTTTTGCTCTTTCTTCTTTCAAAAGTGTCTTTTTCTATTCACACCTGTTGGTAATTGAAGTTATTTATTACCTGTATTACAGCAGATAATTAATTTTTATTATTACAAACCTTTATATACACACATAACAATGTGCATTATCACCACTTGTATCTTCCTAAAGATGTTCGTACCTGCCTTCCTTTTTAGTGAATGTTAGAAGTTTATCATCGGGGTAGATACATATGTGCGGCATTAAAATATTTGAGAATAAAATGAAATACATAGAGCCAAGAAGAAAGGAAGGTGACAGAACAACATTTTCAAAATGTATTTTTGTGATATAATAGAATATTGTATGAAAATAGGAAAGCCTGAATTTCGATATTCTTCATTGTGTTTGTTATTTTCTCCCAAAAGAAAAAAAAGAAGCAATAAAATGTCTATAAAGCATATTTGAGTTGTCTTTTATTTCTCTAGCATTGTCTAATTTTATATTAGAACATTACAACCTTGGCTTGTGGAAAGTAACTTGTAGTGGGTCATTCAGGAACAGGAGTGTTCTACCAACCTTCTTGTATCTACACAAGATGTCTATTATTAAAAATGGAAACTATGCACACATGAGCCTTTGATTAGTGAATATTTCTCATTATAAATGAATCCTAGTAAGTATAATAAGTAGGGGATGAAGAATCTAAAATAGGCTCTTTGGCCCCATCTCTCTTGGGTAAGCTTTAAGTTGATTGGCCTGTTGAATAAAATAGACAGGTATTTATAACAAACAATGATACTAGATGATACATGAAGATTTCAATATAGTTTTCAATACAGTTATTGTTCTAGTTGATTCAACAGATACAGCTAAGAGAAATGATCCTGGCCGATACAGCATTTTTACTTTTCATATTTTTCGTTCACAAATTATTTTTATTGACAAATAGACAGCATATGGAGCCTCACAGGCTCTTCATAGTTATTGAGCTATTTGTTGACAGTCTCTAATAGCATACTATAAACTTTTACGATAAGAGGTAATCATTTATATTTTTCATTGACAAATAAATAGACTAAGGAGCGGCGTAAAATTCAATAAAATACCATCCTAAATCCTGTCGCTGCATTATGTCCACTACATTTCTTATAGATTAGAAAAATGAGAAGTTAGTAGTTAGCAAGTTGTAATAAAAAAAACAGCTACAAAATCAATGGTATGGAATGAAGCATTTATGATAAGTCGTAGCGTATTTAATGCAGTTGATAAATCTTTTAGAGATATCATAAAAGTGCAATAACCTGTATTAGAATGTGTTGTATTTGATGATGGTTTCCTCCAATTTACTTTATCTGTAATAATCATTAGAGTAGAATAGAAGTATAAAAGAATGACAAAGATATTGAATAGAAAAAGAGCAAATTTAATCGTATGTTAATTAACCAAATAACTTTGGATTAAAGAAACCATTGAGAGCACTATTATATCAATAGATGATGAATAGTAGCTGATACTATTCAATGTTGCTAATAAAATAACTATTTATTTCTTCGTTATCATTGTATCTCTATCTATTCTTTCTTTCTGAAAATACTACACAGTCAACAAGATACGAATAAATTAAAGATACAATATGCTTATAGAATCGGCTTACACTTCTTACATGTATTTGATTTTTATATTAGACTGATGAAGAGCTATTAGCAAGTTATTCGTGTGCTAATCCTACCAGAGTAATGACAATTAATGCCTCTTTACGTGACACTAGTTGGAGATTGGAATATTTAACTGTTTTGCAAGATTTGGTCCATAACATCAATACTATTGTTTCTCATACTTATGCATTCTCTAAGTATATCTTGATTTATCTACTCGAAAGTGAAGATGGATATACTTTGAATGAGTGTATAACCAAGGATTTTTTCCGTGGGGCGTTTTTGTCTCTCGTTAATAAACAAATTAGAGATGATCGTGCTTCTAGTAAAACAAGTCTTATACTCAAGGTGCGTCAAATAAGAGAGAAGACCAACCCGCTGAATGATGACTACTGTCAATATGCTTCATAAACTCCAACTAAACTACCCAATGTTCAACAGATATCTATCTATGAAAGCACAAAGATACACAACTACCCTATCTTAAAAAAAACAAGAGCTATACAGGCGAAAGGTTTGATCTTTGGGGTCATGTCGTCAATTTAAAATCAAAGGTGTTCAAGCCAAAACTGTGAAAGACAAGACATCGAAGCTTTGGAATCGTGGTCTCGCTGCTAGGTTATACTTTAGATATAGTCTATTGTATCAAAGGGAAAATAGCACCCCCTCATAGTGCTTTTGTAGAAATAACAAAAGAATGCATGATACAAATTATACACCTAGAACCAATAAAAGGTCCGAACCTACTGGTTTATCCCCATCCCTCTTCTATTTATTGATGGAGCCTTAGTTTAATAACTGACGGAAGCCTATGGTACAGATAAACTGTATTAAAAGTTGTGTCTTATTTTATTTTGTCATACGAAAGATATTATAATGTTTAGTATCTATTAAATTACCATTGTAATTCATTTTTAATATACAGTTCCATGCAATAAATGAGTAGATGGCAAATCAATTTTATATTTATATTTTATTTCTCAAAATAAAAGTATATCTATCAGTCAAAGATATTCATAATAAAAGGTTCATGGAATAACACAAGATTTGGATTAGTTGTTCTTTAAATGATTGTCTACATCTTTATTATAAAGATATTGCTCAGTACTTTATATCAGGGCCTTTATTTTTAATCATAGTGGAGCACTGTCTTCTTGGAAAAGCATCGTCTCCTCGAGGTCTTCTTGCAATTTGTGGAACCAGGGAAGAAAGTATTTGGCAAGTACATTGATATACTTGTCTTGATTAACTGATCTCTCCAAGAGTACAAGAGATCCTAAACCCTCACACCAAAAGCAACCTCAAACTATAACCGAACCTTTGCCATACTTGTATGTTCTTTGTGTATGACACTTCTCATACCTTTCACCTTTCTTCCTGAGCATTCTAGTCCCTTTATTGTTGCCCACAACTGTAAAACAATATTTTTCAGACTAGACGACGTTACTCTACTTCTCCACTGGCCAATTAGCCTTGTTTTTATACAATAGGACAGTCTTGCCCACTGTGGTCTTTGAGAGGTCAAGATCATCAGCAATCTCTTGATAAGTAGCATATCTTTTTCACTGTCCTATGGTTTGACCTCTAATAAACATATCATGCTCTCTTCTTTTGATAGGACTGTCTTTATGTTCTTGGATAATAGCCTGCTTATTTTCATTGCCTAAGGTCATCTTTTACATAAGTTATGAAAGAAAAGAAAAAGACCTCTATTTCATTTTGAAGAATAAAAATAGAAATTTATCTTTTGTCTAATCACTTATTACATAAGACTGTCGAATATTATTGGTATTTACAGTGGTAAGTCTATCTTGGTTTCGAAATTAGGAGCCACTAAACAAAAACCAGAACCTCTAGCACGTAGTAGACTATCCCAAATTCATAAACAAGTACTTATTCTTTTAGATATTCAAGATATGCTTAAAAGACACTAAAAACTAGATACTTCATTGACGATACTCAATGTTGAGTCTTTACACACTTTCTGCGCTATTATTTATATTATATAAATGGATTTACCTCATGGTTCTTGGTTAGCCTATAAAAAAAATGACAATTATTTTTCAGAGAAAAATAGTAATGACACTTAAAATATAGACCCCTTTTTTTTCTACCATACTTTTCTATGACTAAACCAGCGACTTTCTTAAAGTTGATCGTATTTATAAAAGAACAAATAGCACCAAAACACTTTTATGTAATGTGATTGATGATCAGTTTCAATGTCAAATTTATTTAGTCTATAGATTGAATTTTAAATAGCTGAAGACAGACACTGTTTCATCAAGATGTTTTATGGTAACTAAGCTAATATATATATTTGTTCTCTTTCTTGTTCTAAATGAAATAGAGAGAGAAAAGCACTATAGTACTGAAGCATATGATATAAACTATTTGAATTTACTTGTTTCCTAGAAATAGTTCAATATAAAGTGTACTTTTATGAATGAATTCAGCCAACATGTAAACTATTCGCAATGTATAGACACGACATGATAGTAAGAACATATTCAAACAAATCGAGATATAGTCAGGATATTTGATTTTTTGTCGAATTTCTGCTTAAACAAGTAAAATCAACTCTTTCAAAAAGTCATAAGAACGTGTCTTGACACTAAAAATAATTTACAAAGGAGTGGTATAATATACATTTAACACCTTTTTAGTTTAATAGTACTAAAATATCTTTTTTAGTTGTAAGATGATGTTGACTATAAATACACATTACGTTTTATTTAGAGTGCAGGACTAAATTAATTTGTAAACATAAACAAAAGGTAGTGATACATATGATTTAATAATCCTGATACTTGGAATTATGATTACATATAGAATTGTAGATCATGAGGTTCATATTTGACTGTAGCATGATTATACATATCATCATAAAGAGTAGTAATATGCAAGATGACAAAATACACTAATCACTAAATCATTAATGATAGGCCGGGGAAATAATACGAATTGAAGATTTTTATTGATAAATAATTAAAATATTGGCAGTGAGGCTAATATTTTTTCTTTATAGAGTATCCTCATTCCAAGGTTCAGATAGATTTTAGAAGTATTTTACATAACTAATGGTTTAATCTATCGAAACACTATATTAAAGAGTGATACAAAATGAGTTTAACATGTACACACCAGGAGATTTTTGGGATATATAAGGAAATATCCTGAGAATAAAATCACAATATTATTATGATTGGCTAATGTGTTTGAAAAGGCTTTTTCGCTGTGTAAATAAACTATTTCAAACTCTAAATGCCTGTTTTAGCAATAGCTACTGACTTTGTAATTAAAATGTATAGAATTGGCTGTAAAGACAAGAAATAGAACAAGAATCATCCCAAAATTACAACTCAGTCACTGCATTTATTGTTTAACATAATGTGTTATCCTTAGGCCCACAGTATTTACAGTATGACACTACTTAAAAAATGTTTATTATAGGACACACGGAATTAACTTCAGTAGTCATTGTCCATAAAATAGAACCAATGTCACTTATATTAAGAACAGTGTATTCATTTATTGACTCAGTATTCATAATTACCTCGATTGTCTCATTGTAACTGTTCTCAATAATAGTACTTAATGATAACAAAGTATTATTTCTAATACTATCTTTTAGACCTAAGGTATGCTCCTGAGCATAGTTATCCATCTCCCAAGGATAAATCACAAGGCTTTTAGAGTGTGGATTCTATTTCTATGAGGGAGTGTACTTTGGCAGTGGCTATAATACATACTATAGCATTATCTATACTATTACAATAAACAATTTTATTCATCAACACTATATTCTATTGATAATACAATTTGATAGTGAGGTATACTACAAAAGGAAATAATAATTTAGATACTTACAAACCTTTGATTTTAAATACAGATCCGTAACAAAAATCTTATCCGCGATGTAAAAGGAAGGAGATATCACCGCTTAAAGGCCAGAAGAATCTCCTGGTGTGTATCACTATTACGGAATAATGTAATGATTATAAGATTTACTTTATACCAAGATGACTTGAGTAGTATCACACAAACTTTGAATCAACTCAACTTACATCCTGATTTTTACATCCGGTATGTGAGCTACTATCTATAGCCTTGAGCTACTTAGTCATATATTTCAAAAATGAAAATAAAAATAAAAATAAAAATAAAAATATATAGAAACACCGAATCATATGAAATTAATGATTGATAGGATGTCTTTAATAGTGATCATGTTAATTTGGTTTTTTTGGTCTTATTCTGTTGATGATGATAATGTTAGTAGAATTTATGAGCTGGTCAACTAAATTTCTTTGTCTTGTTAGTGTGACCTTTGACTGATTAATACTTCCAAGAGCTTCTCTCTTTCTCAATAACTAGTTCAAAATATACTCAAAGGTACTCCACTGAATTAAGATGAAAACTTTTTGTAGGCCAGTTTAGCATAGTAGTAATGTCTCTCTTTCTCTTTTCTACTCCGTCAAGAATCTAATGGTACAGTGCTTGACATTGTTTTTTAAGACATTATCAGAAAAAAGTACTCAAAGCAAGATGATTATTTTTCTTTTGGTTGTACAAGTCAAGGGAAGAGGGAGAAATTTAGTCCCTGCCTATAGATCTTAAAGCTGAATGTCAAAGCAGCTTTTGGCGCTCCCTTAAATCGACTGAATATTTATATAGTTTCAATTTCAAGATCTGACCTATGCTTGAAGGTATCAATTATCTAGAATGCCTATTGCTATTTAGAAATGACTACTCTTGATTATTTTTAATGATAAAAACTATTCCTATAGAAATATGAACCAAGTAGAAAAGTAGTCCATTTTCACAAGTCTATTGACACTGTAGTCTTATATGGTTTACGCCCTGAGAAAACTTAGAATTAGTATGGATAACAAAATAAAATAAATATTTACTAAGCTGGGTAAATTTATGATCTCAAAAAGTACGACCATCGTATTACTTTCAGTCGTGGTTGTTTGAGAAGTGTCTTACTAGATCTTGTGAAACAACTTTGGTATCTTTTTCTCTAGGAAAATATATGATAAACTATACATTGAATGAGGATTCCTATTGTTTATAGCAAAGGTCTTTTTTTTTATCACATATATCGGTTAATAATTGATATACGAATATGTTATTAGGAAGGTGATTTTACATGTTTTATTTGGCTGTCTCTGTATGGCAATCAATAAGTGCTGAAACACGTTTTTATTTTATTATATAGGTCTATCTGAACAATAATAATCATAAATAGTGTATTTACAAATATATTATTTTTATTTATTGATGCATTTATGATATAAGTGAGAAGCGATTGTCTTCGAGGATATGAAATTGTAGTTCATGAAGATTTGAAAGAAAAATAAAAATTTCATTGTTTTGCTGGCATTAGCTCCAATGAATGATAAAATTAAGAAGTAAAATACAGTGCATTAATATAGGTTTGATAATTACTTCAAGGGTAGCAACTGTCAAGTCTTTTCCTCACTGCCAGTATTATAAAAGACTTTCCAGTGAATTGTAGGACTTAAAGACAATAGATAAAATTGGGGTCTTGAACATCAGTCAAATCGTCTTCCACATTAGTCATCACCACAGCAGAATTCCTCAATCTTCGACGATTAATCAACTCCATACGCCATCGTACCACAACCAGGATCAAAAACATGGCAGTACATGCAATCACGCAGGTAATCACTGAAGATATTAGGAAGGTACTGCCTGTGGCTGGAACCATATAAGGTCCTATAGCGTTGCCAATAGCATAGAAGATCATGATCATTGCGTTGTAGAATATCTTCTTTGTGTATCCTGATACATTATTTGCTGTAGCGGAAACGGTAAGCGTAAAAATGGCAACATAAGACCAAGTTAGATAGAATCCAACCAGTCTTACTACTGGGTTGGTGGAGACCTCAAAAACAAGCAAGCCAACAACATCAATGACGATCATAAAACAGATACAGTAAATAAGCTGTTTGGTCTTTCGTACAATAAGAATCGCCATGGTAGTGAATAAAATAATAGATCCGCCAGCGCCCACACTGAAAACCCATGCTTGTTCATCCTATGTAAATAGATGTTTAGTAAAATGGGTAGAATACAATAGAGGGGAAGTGAGGAGAAACTCACCTTTAAGTTATACTCAATAGTAAGTCTTCGAAGAGAAACAGACATTGCACCATTCTGAAGGTTGTTGATTAAAGAGACAAGGCAAAATCCCCATAAGCGTAGTTCGCCTAATGCTTCAAGAATGTGATCTTTGTTTACTTTATTTGTGCGTACAACAGCATTGTCACGGTTTCGCTCCTCAATCAGAATCTCTTGTTCGGCATTTAATCCTAAAGCCCGCGATTTTGGATTGTCAATCAAGCAAAAAAAGGAGAAGATTCCAAAGAAAGATGTTACAGATCCTAGAATAATCAACATCCTGTTTAAAAGATTAAATAAAACTGTAATATTAAGTATAGTACACTTACCACTGCCACTGACTAAGATTAAGGGTGTTTTTCATAGAGCCAATCGCAAAGGTGAGCACACCACCAGCAATGAGTCCGACTCCGTTACCCATCCATACAACACCCAATCTGGCCAATTGTTCCGAACGGCGATAAAATGTACATATGATCAAAGATAATGCTGGATAAATGCCAGCTTCAGCAGCACCAAGTAATAAGCGCAAAGCAATCATTTGAGGATAGTTTGTGCATGCTGCTGTGATTGTCAAAACAGCACCCCATACAAACACCATACCGCCAATGTATCTTCCTAGGCCTATCTTTTGAACCATATATATATTTGGAAACTATAATTCAAATGTCATGAAGTTATTATAGAGTACTAAAAGGTTTGGTAAATGTTCATAGGTTTGCTCTTATTACCTGAAGTATTAAGTAACCAAGGTAAAATATAAGCCCTAGTAAACTCAGCTGGTCATCTGTAAAGGCAAATTTGGTTTGGAGGTCAAGATTTCCAGCATAAGATATAGCAGCCTTATCGATGAACTGTGCACGCCAAGATTAAGATTTAATATTTTATGAGAATAAACCATAACAAGCAATGGGAAATGATATTTACCTGAAGAAAATCAATAGTACAAGCAAGTGGAAGAATAAATAGATCTATCCTACGAACAAACGACTGCTCGTCGCTGGAGAGGTGCTGATTGTATCCGTCATATTTGCTGTCATAATGTTCATAGCTTATATTTTCTTCATGATGGGGTGATCGGTTGAAATGCTTCTCTATTCTATCCAGAGGAATATCGGAAGATTTTCTAGGGAACTCGGTCATTAAGTTTGTGGCAAGGAAGGTCTATCACGAAGGCTGGACGAGTCTATTTTTCAGTATCAAAACTGATGGAGATGTCAAAATAAAAAGAAAGTAATATGAAGAAGAAAAAAGGTAACAGAGAATATGAGGCAAAATTAAAGAAAAAAGGCTGCGTTGTGTGAGACACGGTCATTGCCAATAACTAGTCAAGTGGCTTCGATAGATTTAACTTTTTATAGACAGTTTGATTACCACTTATTGAGTCTAAAGAGAGAAACATTATGACATGAATATTTATACTTGAACTATCTCATTCTGTATACTGGCATACCATTTTAAGTTCATGTATTCCACAACTTCTATCAGAAAGGCCTGTCCTACTATATAAATCTTATCTTATTTGCCATGTCCTTAGTCAAAGAAAAAGCTTAAAAAAGTACACCTAAATACACTCAGATATTGGTCAGAATATTACATATTGTTAATGGAAGTCATTAAACAAGCGCTACTCACACAAATCTCGATCATCAACTCATTAAGATTACAGTATGCTACTTACTCCTTCGTTATATTGTATTGACGTGTGTAACATTGGTCTTAATAGATTAAATACCACTACTTTTTGCTCTGGTTCAGTCAACCCATATAGGGATTCATTTTCAACTCTTTTATAATACAAAAAGGGACAAGCTAGAAATGTTGTGATTTGTTCACGTTACTTAAGTGTTGCTTTACCATCCTCTGAGCTCTAATTTAGGGGCATCTCAGTCTTGTGGAATGGAGACATGGCCACCCCATCAAGTATTTCATCGCTCTAGATAAAGGAAATAAGATTACAAGCTTTCACAGACTACTGAATATTAATATTCTTAAATTTTATAATGATAAATTTTAATTATTCGATCTGAGTTTTTTCTGAACTTATAAACTAATACTGGGAGTATAAAAGGGAAATAGAAAATGTCTTTATTAGGACTTCTTTACTTTTACACACCAAGAGATCTTTAGGACATAAAAGGAAATAGTCAAACTACAATTGTTTAAAAATGACATTGATTTGAAAAGGAGCAAAAATAAATCATGTATTCATGTTAGTTCTTAAATAAAGATTATTATGTAGATTTACCTCTAAATATCTAAATCCCGAAGGAAACCACTTTCGATGTGGCGATATATAATATGAATACAAATACGAATATCTATTCTTTTCTACAGAATGGAACTGGTCGGTGGCGACTATTTAAACACTCTTCTGCAATTGTATAGATATTCTTTGATGCATTCACATCTCTGTTCCAAGCAACTCCACAATTTTGGCAAGCGCGGATACTGTTGAAATTTACTAATACCTCAGTGAGGATATTTGTGTTGCAAGTATGGCAGATCTTGAGAACAAAAATAAGAATAACTGTTAAAAGAGCTTTTCATATTGGGTGAGAGGTCAATCATGTTACTCTCGATGTTCAAAACTTATCAACATCAACTACAAGAAGATTTCCATCTTTTTGTCTCTTTTTTTCAATGATTGATATAAAACTTTCGTCAAACCAACACAATGGCCTTTAAATTTGATAGTGTCTTCTCCTTTCATTCTTGCACTATAAGCAACGACTGGCAGCTTGGTGGGAGCATACTCCAATCCTTTTAGGTGCCAATACCCCTTTTCAATAATAAAATAATATAATATAAAATAGAAACTGACTAATATGTCAGACATAATAAACATACACAAACATTCACCAGATCACAACTGTTGGTTCTTAAGCCAGACAAAAGCAAACAAAATAAAGAGGGTAGAAGTTATGAAGAACAACAGACAGTGTAATTAGCAGGTATTAATATCCAAGCAGAAGAGAGCAAAAAGAAATTTCATAAGTCATTTGCTTAATCAGAACTACCAAAGTAATGCAGACTACAACAACATTTTAGAAAAGAAAAGAATTGCTTAAAAACAGTTGCCTAGTTACCCATTGTGCCCAAATCGTGTGTTATGTCCCTGCTAAAGACCAAATATCTATATATTTATCTCTCTAGTGGTCCTGTTGATAACCTTAGTACTCTTTATTGCATAATAAAGGATATATTTTACAGTCACATAGTATGGGTTTTGAGGTTACTTATATATATATAAGCTATAAGGATCAAAGCTATACGATAATAACATCTCAGTAAATTCAGAGATGAATTCCCTCCTCTTGTCCTATGTATGTTTCAAGGGAAGAGAGAAACCTTATTTACAATAAAATCACTTTGTGGAATTTTATGGCCTTAAAATACAAAACTAAAATTATACACACTGTAGGATAAGACAATTACCCTTTCCAGTCTGCTTGGATGTTCTATGAAAGCCATAGCTATTAATTGAGAATAGCAAAATATTCAAATTCATAGTAAAAAAAAAGAAATAGCAAATTAGTATAAAAAGTGTAGTCATCTACATCTTTAATAAAATAGACTTTGATCCAAACAGCTTACTAAAGTATAAACAAGATAGGATTTAAGGACTTGAGCAACTGACTGTTTTTTTTTCTCGACTTATTTTCTTTCTTTATTTCCACATTGGTGCCATTATTATTACAACTACCAGTTTGCCTTCTGTCAGCCCATATCCTTCTCTTTTCTGTCAATTTCTGTGTGAGTAACCAGCCTTACGAGGTCCTGTGTGTCTTGTTTTATGGTAACAGAATATTTTTGGGATATAAAAGGAAATACATGAACAATGAAATCATATTATTTCTTTGGTTGGCTAATGTGTTTGAAAAGAACCTTCTCACTGTCTGTCTGTTTTAGCATTGACTATGGACTGTGTAATTAAACACTATAAAGTTGGATAAAAGGAAGAAGTAAACCTGACATTGCAACTCAGTCACTGCATTTATTGTTTAACATAATGTGTTATCCTTAGGCCCACAGTATTTGCAGTATGACACTACTTAAAAAATGTTTATTATAGGACTCACACGGAATTAACTTCAGTGGTCATTGTCCATAAAATAGAACCAATGTCACTTATATTAAGAACAGTGTATTCATTTATTGACTCAGTATTCATAATTACCTCGATTGTCTCATTGTAACTGTTCTCAATAATAGTACTTAATGATAACAAAGTATTATTTCTAATACTATCTTTTAGACCTAAGGTATGCTCCTGAGCATAGTTATCCATCTCCCAAGGATAAAGCACAAGGCTTTTAGAGTGTGGATTCTATTTCTATGAGGGAGTGTACTTTGGCAGTGGCTATAGTACATACTATAGCATTATCTATACTATTACAATAAACAATTTTATTCATCAACACTATATTCTATTGATAATACAATTTGATAGTGAGGTATACTACAAAAGGAAATAATAATTTAGATACTTACAAACCTTTGATTTTAAATACAGATCCGTAACAAAAATCTTATCCACGATGTAAAAGGAAGGAGATATCACCGCTTAAAGGCCAGAAAATCTTTAGGTGTGTAGAGTAAAATACGGTATTTAAACAGATGCTCAATTGGGTGTTGTACTTAACCCAATACATACCTGTTACTTCTGACTGTAAATTGTGAGAGATTGTACAATGACCCTTGAGGCCAGCACTGTATGGGTTGACAAATGAACCAAGAAAGACACAGGATTCCTAGATGAACCCAGTTGAAGAGTTTAGTTTTCTTGACTTACTTTTCAAGATGAATCAAATTTTAATGACGTAAAGATGTTACTGTAGACGTTTTATATAGCTTTTCGTTTAACATTTTTTAAATCTCCTTTGGTAAGTGTCGAAACAAAGAGCCCCTGTAAACATCTTGTTATACTTTTATTACCCATGACCAATTATTATGACCCGATTTACTTTATATTTATTTTATTTTATCTGAACTTTGGTGAGAATACTGAAAGACTAAGAACAATCTTTCATTCAATCTTTCATTCAATCTTCAATATAAAAACAAAAACAAAATATATAAAAACCACAAAGTCTGTATGGATTCAACCCCCTATATGTTCTATTTTATTATTGATTTGATAAGTATACTTGGTGGCTCATTCCCATGTAGAATAGCCACCTACAGTACTGTGAGTGTGTAGGTGCCATAGCAAAATCAAATTTGACCCACTAGAAATGTATATTCCTTCTTTTGCTACTTTTATTTCTTAATAGACCCCTTGGATGTTAATATAGTCTATTTTTCATAAAGTGGTTTGATTGAATCACCAGCCTTAAATAGACATTAAATCAGAGAAGAACCAAAAACCATATAGGATAAAGTATACACAGTTATACTCTTTTTAGACAGCATATTCTTCATTGTAAAATCTGGAAGACCTGAATAGTAAACAATGAATATTCATATGTATTATAGACTAGTCTTTTTTATTTTATTTTCAATAATAATAAAAACTATACCAAAATAACAAGTTGCATTAATATAAAAATAAATAAAAAGGTGTCTAGATTATTCATTAAGAGACATATAATTATATATTTTATTCATCCTGAAATAGATACAGAAGAGTAAAAGAGCCACTGAAAATACTGCTCACACTGTAATTTATTCACTTAATCTATTGATCTGTATTTCAGAGCCATCATAAGTGCTTTGGGCCTGTTGGTGAGTAGGCTGAAAATGATCTTGTGATGATATTTGTGTGATGCTGACTGCATGAGAACGGATAGTTTGCCAGTTCTGAAAAAGAATATCACCTTCTTCATTCAAGAAAGATTTGGCAGCTTGTATATTCTTCAGTAGATTCTGCTGTTCCTCTTCTGTATGGCTTTTCATACATGAGTTTACATATTAAACTATACACTTACTAGATGTGCTGTATTAAGTTCTCTAGGGTTTCGCAAATGATATTTCTCGTTTCTGATTGAAAATAAGTTGATCATCTCACATAAAACAATCACCAGAAAAACATTCACTGAGAGCACGTGCAGAGTTAAGACTCGTTCTTGGAGGACACTCAAAGCTATTGGATTGATACTCCAAGTGCATCTTAGGTGATGGGCTGAATAGTCAAGCATAAGAAATATATCTTTGCTGTCTATCTAGAGACCATCATTTAACAGACCCATTTTCTTTGTTGTACTCCTGTTGCAAATCAGGTCTTTTATCTCTGGTGAAAATACGTACCTCTTGATTCTCTTTAAAGAGTAATGGTTGATGTTGGCTATGTGCATCATCTAATTCATCCAAGATATCATCTAGATTGGGTGATTTGTCTTGTTCATCATGATCTGTATAATGACCCTGTGAATATTGATTTACATCCTCATACTCATCCAAGACACTTTTTGGGTTATTTTGCTCATCAGATGTTTGTTGAGATAGCTGCCAGTCAGAGTCATGGGCTTCTCTATATGCTTTCCAGGCTTGAAAGTCCATCTCATTCATTTCACTTTTTTCCGCCATGAACGTATTTTTGAGGATTGGCAGAAGAAGAGGCGGTGTTTTTGGCATCAGGAATGACTTTAGTTCAATGTGGAGAAGATACAAAAGGAAAGATAAGAGATGAAAGTTCACTATAGCTTTTAGAATACCATGTTGAGTCACATGAGTTGAGCTCACACATTCTTTTATTCAAGTCTCTATTGAATGGATAAGTGGCCTTCTTTTACCTGTTTTACACTTCAATTTGGGATATTTCTTTGGGGATATTATTCAATGGTGGAGAATAAGTTTATGTTGAATAAACAAAATATGTATATTAAAGTACAATAAATAATAATAGGCTATAGAAATAATATATAAAGAACTAAGTAATAGCTATGAAAAAAAAAACGAAATCACAGTTCATTTGACCAATGCAAGGCGACTGATTCTGAATGAGAACCATGACTGACATCCAAGACCTGTACTCCATCTTCTATCGCTTCTCCAGTGTTTATAGGCATTGGGTTTACTGAAAAAAGGGTTTCTGACACTCTGCATTCATGTGCCCACGCTCATGTTTACGCAGCGAACGTATATGATAATAAGCCTTCCCACATTCTTCAAAATTACATAAATAGGGCCGGATGCTGGAGTGGATCTTTGTATGGGTAGCTAAGGAATCAGGCCGAGAAAACTTTTTACCACACTCTGAAGAAAAGAGTAAAGCAGAAGTGTTATTTCATAGATACATTTATTATTACTTACCTGGCTTAGTACATAAAAAGGGGCGTTCACCGGTATGTGTACGTAGATGGTTGTGCATTTTATGGCGCTTTGTGAACGCTTTCTGATTTCTCGAACAATTTCGCCAGCCACAGAAATAGAGAGTCTAAGGAGAGATGGGTATTTGTTTTATAGTGGGGTTTCTTACCTTGCCACTTTGAATATGGTCATATTTTATATGACTCACCAAGGCCTCTAGATGATTGAACTCAAAAGAACAACCATTCCATTGACAGTTCTGTTCTTTTTCAATAGTGTCCTGGCCTGCCTGCCTGTCTACTGTTTTGGTAGTAAAGAAAAGGGTTAGAAAAGAGTCAGTAGTGAACCCAACAAATGTCCTTGTATTCTCTCTCTCTATCTCTTCAATCTCTTCAATTTCTTCCTTTGATTACCTTTCTCTTGTTCGAATACAACCACAGATTCAGGTAGCTGTGCATGAGAGGATGTCTCCATCTCCACCGACAAGGGACTGTTAATAAGAGGCATTGCATTCAAATGATGTCTCTCTTCATCCTTGTCTTGGCCTGAGGATGGGGTCTCACTCTTTTCAGAAGGTAAGGCATGTTCAGGCGCAGGTATCTCTTGGCCACAAGGATAAGAAGACTCAACCTTGATGCTATGATCTTTGGACATGTCGTTGTTGTCTTTATGACTAGGTACTACCAGAGTATGTTGGTATGGCAAATAGTAGGGCAAAGAGGGTGTTTGTGTTTCTGGCTTATAACTCTCTATAGCCACTCTTTGGCTGAACATTGGTGGACAGACATTTAAACAATCTAATTCATAGGTAGACACAGGGTTCATGGAGGTGCTCTAATATGAATATATGTAGCTGTTCTACTATAATAATAGCTTCTGCATTCTTTTTTTTTCTTTTCTTTTCTTTCTTTTCTTACATTGTGAATTGTCTGTGCCTGTAGCTCCACTGGTGGATTTCTATTGGAGGATCTATGAGGTGAAGACTGTGGTAGTACATTTGGTATTGAGCTGCTCGGTAGAAGTGGTATTGTGACAAGCACAGAAGGTCGATAAAAGTCCTTATTCACTGACGCTTGCGGCTCAAAAGAAGAAAACGAGTCAAGTCCTAAGGGATAGTAGATGTCACTCGGGATTTCCTTTTCAAACTGCATGAATTCAGGTCCATACAAAGCCATGCTGCTGGATTTCTCGCACTGGCCTTGTGGCTGTGGGTTAGACAGTGGTTCTACTGAGTTGACATCCTCAGTCACCCCATCCATCATGGTGTAACTTGTGAAATAGTCTGCCGCAAGTGACTTATCTTGCAGAGTGCTAAACTGTGTTGAGTAGCTAAACTCAGAGGCCTGGCTTTTGACAATAGGTGCAGATGCAATGTACAATGGATGTCTGGGATTTTCAGCAGAGAGATCAAAACCACAAGAGGGCTTTGATGGATAGACTTGTTCTTGCTTTAAATAGGGGGAGACTGGGAGAGATGGACTGTGAAGAGGAAGTGCGTAGTGATTAAAGCACTGCGATGAAACAGAAGAGCATTCCATCTGAAAATGTTGCAGTTTAGGAAATGTACACATACAACTAGACTCACAGTGCCAATATCAAAAGAGGGTTGGCCCATGGTGGCTCCCTGGTTAGCATACGATGGTTGTGGGGTGATACTGTATTTCTTGTCTTGTGTCTCGACTACAGGAGTGGTGCTTGGTGTATCCAGCAGCATAAAATGGAATAGTTTAAGACGGGGGGAAATTGAAGGCTAAACACCAGGAAAATGAGATGAGCTAGAGACTTGTCATGTTCAGTCATTGTCATGGGCTATTTCCTATTTTCTGTTCTTTATTTTCTGTTCTTTATTTCCCGTTCTCTATTTCTTCCTTCTCAATTTACTATGGAGAAATAGTACCTTTTTTCTTTCTTTCTACTGACACATAAGAAGTGCAAAAGGCAGAATTCCTTACAAAGACAGAGAAGAAAAAAAGAAAAAAAGAGAAAAAAAAAAGAGAGAAAAAAGAGAGAAAAAAGAAGAGAAGAGAAAACAAAAGGTAGCTCAAGTTGTGCCAAGATATTCTCTGTTTGGAAACCTTTGAGTTTGTGTTCCATACTTACTCTGATTCTTACAGAGATTGTGTGTAGTTATCTTACTGTACTATGTTTACTTGATGTAAGCATTCTTTATAGACTCTCTTCTCCAAGGCATTCCTATGGGGTTTTTTTTATTTTATTATTATTATTATTATTATTATTATTATTATTATTATTATTATTAAAAAAGGTGCAATCTTGGCCTTGGGCTTGAGATGGGAGCAGAAAGGACGTTTATTTTCTTTTCTTTCTACTGTTATTATTCATGGACTCTATAAGTTGCTATTGACTAAAGTCTTTTCTTTCTAATACTTCGCATGTAAGCCTAGTCATGACACTACTACAAATATACTGCCTGCTATTGTTAATAATGGTGACATTTGCTATTTTATATTATCATCATTCGAATAACGTGTATTAAGTATTCAAGGTTAACTTATTTACTAATTGTATCAAGTATCACCAACATCAACTACTGATTAATATTTATTACTTATTCCTTGCAGGGTTCTGTTTCCAAAAGTGCTATAAGTTCACGGTACAAACGACTCTTGGGCAATCCCACCTATGACAGCATCATCTTGAGCCTCATTCCCTTTGTTTTCTTCTAGCTGTTTTCTTCTAGCCTCAGCTTACCACATTCCAATAGTCTCCATGAATAGACTCGACAAAAAGAGCAGCAGAACCCTGAATACCATAGCCACCTGCTTTATCAAAAGGCTCTCCAGACAGAACATCTATACAGGATTGAACACATCAATATTTCCACACCAACACACGCTCTACTTGCATGCTTCTTGTATAGCCTTCTCTATGTTTGAAAAGGTAACCTGAGTGGATTCCACAAAGCCTGTCTTTCTGTAACCTGTCTCTTGCTTGGAGAGTATCCATACACCTGTCAGTACTTTATGGACATTGCCACTCAGCTGTGCTATCATATCCAATGCCTCTTGTTGTGTGTGTGGTTTTTCAAGAATAGTATCTTTGAAAACAACAACAGTATCAGCACCAATGACAATATCTGCATTGAGAGTAGGATCTTCCTGTAGTTCATTGAGATACATAGTGTAGTGTAAGCTATATAGGCCAATTCATAGCTGAAGATATCCCTTGTATCTATCTATAGATTACCCTACACCTATCATAAACCTCTTTGGCCTTCATCCATGCTGTATCAGAGACATACTCTTCTGGTGTTTCGTACTTGGAGGGGTCGTTTTCATCAGGCTTGAGAGTAGTAACCACCTCAAAAGACAGGCCCTGAAAAATAGATACTTTTTCTAATGGTATCCAATATGCTTTTCTCTTTATTTATATTTTATACATTACCATTTCCTGCATAATCTCCTTTCTGCGAGGGGAAGCAGAGGCCAAAACAATTGTTTTATTTTCAAGCGCACTCCATACGGACAAATGCATTGTAGTAAGAATAAAATAAAATAAAATATCCAACGAGAAATAGATCAAGTCCTACACTGCTTGACGTCATCATCCCTTCTGTTGGCTCTGGTGGTGGTGGTCTTGCTACAGGGCTTTACTCTAAAATTAGACAAGGATCCAAATGAGTTGAATGATTTTTTAAATAATAATAATAATTGAGATTGGATAGGATCGTGGCTATTTTATCTATAAACACTGTCCACGTTAAAATGAGAGATTACAGTTTCTTAGATAGTTTGCCTGTACTGTGGGCTGCTGTCAGTCGTTTAACCAAGGCTCCATTCATCAATAGAGAAGAAGAAGGCTTGGACTTTTTCTTGATTCTAGTAGTATCTTTGTGCTTTCATAGTGTTTGTGTGGGAGTGGGAGATGTGTTAAGCATTTAGTGATATAGTTGGGGTGTAAAATGTATCTTGGCAGTCATCATTGCTTTAGAGTGGATGAATCAGGATATGCTTTGAGACTCTATCCATAGAATAGATCTAATAACGCCCAACTCATCCAACACTCTGAAGAAGTACCTCGATGGGATGGGGTACAACATCAAAGGCAATAGACACCCTCATTGCCAGCATGGGGCGGAGATGCCAGGCTGTTATTGATGCCAAAGAATAAGGGTGGTTACTAAGCAACCTACCAATAAAACAACTATTATTTATTACCAACAACTCTATCTTTAACTGTTCAAGGCTATACGTCTTTAGCTAATGAATTCATAAAGTGATAGCACTATTAAGATAAAGTATATGTAACAGGGATATCTGTATTTGAAAGAATCCGGTTACTTTTGTCGGGTCACTTTATAAAAAATAATCCACAGTTCACTCTCCGATCATCTACAAAAATATTCTACACCGTCTAATTTTAGGTTAAAATCCTCTATTTATTTATTTATTTTGCTAGACTCGCTCCTGTGATTATTTCATTTTCCAACATGGTAATGAGGCTCCCCAAAAAGAGACCAGCCTACCAACAGAGCACTCACACTTATGACTGTTTATTGATAGCCTGTTCCATTTGAGTCACTTCTTCCCTTTGCACTCATCAGCACGTTCTTCTGTGTTTCTGCCTCTGGTCTGTCTATGGTTAGACACTACAGCAACGACAGAAAGGTAACCTACTGCTAGAATAGACAGTGTATGCATGGACAAAGAAGACCTAAGGAGAAACCAACCCTTCTAGCCTGCTCGCTATGGTCTTGATACCTGGGAAAACCAAATGATGGAGCGTGATAGACGATTGACAGGTTCGCTCCGTGGACAATCAGTAAGTAACAGTGTAGGAAGATGTGCTTAACCAATGTCTAGTCAGAGGCAGTGGCTCCTGCTGTTTTTTCCACCAACAGGTAAGGAGGTTGGATTTTATGAACACAAAGTAACTTAGTTTATTCTATAGTGTGTGGTATTTGGAGAGGATCAGAAAGAACTAAGTCGAATAAAGAAAAAGAATGTTTGGATCCAACTCCATTCGACTGCAATAGGCAAAGGACATGTTAAAGTACACTGTGGATATGCAGTCACAGTGGGCAATAGACAGACAGCACCAAGCTACGGGGTGTTATGAAAGACATAGAGCCACACCCAATCACATGTAGAATAGACAGCGCTCTAGTAGAACAGACATAAAGACGCGCTCCATTTCTGGCTACGGATGGACATAGAATAAGACGCTATGATTATAGACCCTTAGGAAATACATACACCCCCATTGAGTGACCTGGTACAAACTTAAAGACACAAATACACTGCGACCCTTCCTACAGATCTTCTCCTTTTCTCTAGCGTGTGAGTTTCACGGGAATGACTACTGCACCTATGCTCTCTAACAATAACAGAGCCCTGCCACCTTGAAGGGTGTTTATTTAGGTAAGCAACCCCCTCCCTGAGTTTATACCTGCAGTTGGGATATTTTATTCTGTAAAATTAGACAGATCCAAAGATCCCTCCTAGCAAACAAGAAAAAGTCACATCTTCACGTCCGTCTGGGTCTGTTTGGTATGCTTACACCAGGAATATACATTAAGCATGCCTGTTGAGACGTCCCTCCTTCCCCTCCCCCTTCCTCTACCAGGGTTGGCCTGGGTGTTTGTGTCTTAGTCTCTTTCTTCGGGGATCCAAATAAAGCATAAACTGCTCGAGTTTTCCTTTTTCTTGTTTTATTTTCTCTCTGCTTTTTATACTAGTTGACTTGACGCTTAGTTTTCACTTTTGTCTGTTTCTACCTCTTTCTTTCTCTGCTTCTTGTTTTATCACAAGTTGAAAATGACAAGTTACTCCGAGATACCTCATAGTAAAAGTAAGATCATGCCAGTCACACACTTATTCACCATGATCAAGGCACCCAGTCTCTTCATCTCGACGACAGTGACGACAGCGACGATGAAAGGCTGCTACCTCCCAATGCTACAGAGTCCCAGGCCCTGCTTATACCAGAAGACCCTATTCCTCGCTATATGACAGCCTCTCCTAGTAAGTGCACTTGTGTGTGTGTGTGTGTGTGTGTGTGTGTGTGTGTGTGTGTGTGCGTGTGTGTCTTTTATTAAGCTCCTGTTCAGTACCCTCTGCGCGTATTTATACCAATGCAGCACCCAAAGACAAATGGCCTCTCTTTAAGCTGCGTTCAAAATACTATCTTCCTATTCTGCAATGGCTTCCTCTTTACAACAGTCAACTGCTGCTGGGGGATCTTATTGCTGGACTCACTCTTTCTTGCCTGATGATTCCTCAGGGACTATCTTACGCAACGGCTCTATGTAAAATCGATGCCGTACACGGTCTCTATGCCATTGCCTTTCCTGCAATCACCTATGCGTGTCTGGGCATGTCTCGGTAAATATCTTCTTTTAATGACAGGTCATTGATCTCGTTGATAGTCAAATGTCAGTGGGGCCTGAGGCTACTCTCTCCCTGTTAATAGGGTCTTCCATTGCCCAGCAGCAGCATGGACAGCCAGAAGATTACCAGATTGATCCTCTTGCTTGGGCATGTCTTATGACTCTGTTTGTTGGCGTGTTTACCTTTTTGTTGGGACTCTTCCGTCTTGGATTCCTCGACAGTCTCATGAGCCGTGCCTTATTGAGAGGCTTCATTACGGGTGTTGCCTTGGTTGTTATGCTCCAACAAAGCATCATTCTCTTTGGCTTGGTAAAAATCAGTGAATTGGCTGGAATTACCGAGGCATCTTCTAGTATTGATAGATTGTACTTTCTGATCTTCCATCTTCACGAGTCACATCCACTCACAACAAAGATATCCGCCATTTCTGTTTTATTCCTATTGACGATGCGTGTAACAAAGTCAAAATTAGCACGCTACAAATGGATCCAGCTGTTTCCCGAAGTACTGTTGGTGGTGGTCATTTCCATCTTGCTCACAAGCTACTACCGATGGGATCTCAAAGGTCTTGGCATTCTCGGTGATATCCAGAGTAATGGTATTCCATGGCCTTCCATTCCTGTCTTCCCTGCCCGTAAACACATGAAAGATCTTTTGGTAACCTCTGCTATGATTGCTGTCATTGGATTCGTTGAGTCTGTTGTGATTGCAAAGACCTACTCTACTCGACACAATTACTCAGTAAGTGCCAACAGAGAGCTTGTGGCTCTTGGTCTCGCCAACATTGCAAGTGGACTGTTCCAAGGCATTCCTGCCTATGGATCTGTGGCTCGTAGTAAAATCAACGATAGAGCTGGTGCACGCACACAAATGGCAGAGATGATTGTGGGCATTTTTGCCCTTTTTGCCATCTTTTTCCTACTGCCCACCTTTTATTATCTTCCAAAGCCTGTTCTGTCTTCGATTATTTTTGTTGCTGTTCTGTCTCTTCTTTCAGAGCTTCCCGAAGATTTACACTTTATCTTCAAGATTGGTGCTTGGAAGGACTTGGCTTTGCTGTCGATCACTTTCTTGGCTACCATTATTATCTCTTTGGAGTTTGGCACTATGATTGCAGTAAGTCTCTCACTTATTATGACAGTCAAGGAAACAAGCTATCCTCGTATTTCTATTATGGTAAGTTGTCTCACAGGAAAAAATATATATAAAAAAAAGTGTAATAAGAAAAACAAACTGAACGTGCTTTTCTCTGTTGTTTTCTGTTTTTAGGGGCGAGTCAAGGGCACACACAACAAATTTAGACCTATTCAGGATGACCCTAAAGAAGTTGAACATTTAGAGGATGTTCTCATTATCAAAATAGAAGAGCCCCTCTACTTTGCTAATACAGGTAATACCATCTCCCATTCCGCTACTCTAGAAAACAGAAAGGGATCGATCTAAATATATTTCATCTCAAGGCCAATTGAAAGATCGTCTGCGTCGTCTTGAACAATTTGGTGATATGTCTGTTCATCCTTCAGAAAGCCCACGTCTTGGTGAATCCTCTTATGCTATATTTGATGTAGGCAATATGCCCTCCATTGATGCAAGGTAATAGTAATAATAATAAGGAATAAAGCACAAGAATAGGTTGGGTATGATTCATACCTTGTGACTAATATTAATTGTTAGTGCTGTACAAATCCTTTATGAGATTGTGGAGGCTTACCATAGCAGAAATGTCGAGGTTTACTTTGTGCGCCTACGTGATCAGCCCATGGCTCTGTTTGAACGTTCTGGACTGTTGCCTTTGGTGGGCAAGGATCATCTGTATAGAAAGGTGTCTGATGCAATTGAGGCCGTTGAGAAAGATATGGCAAAGGCTGGAATTATTATTCAGTAAATATAATAAAATAAAAAAGAATGAAGACGATTGAATAAACAATAAATAGTGTAGTGCACCAGTTTAATACTTAACAATGTAGTCTAGGACACTCATAACTAAGTACTTCTTACCATTAAACTCAAACCCCAAAGATTAAATACAAGATTTTCATGTTCAATGCCCTGAAAACCCAAAGACACCATCACAATCTAGGTCTTCCAGAAATCGACCCTGAAGAGGGAGGTGCTGTGGTGACTATTTCTTTCTGAGCAGTCAACAAGGAGTCCTAAGGCTTAAAAAATGGTTATCATTTATCATCACTAAATAGAGATAAACCATGGCCTAGATAATAGTCTTATAGATACTCGAGATATTATCATCAATAAATCTGCAGTCTTGTACCCGCTTTACTCGCTAAATATCTCTTCTACTTTTTACTCTCTTGTCTAAATGTACAACATCCACTACATTCTATCTGACTTGACTTTGGAAATGATAAGTCGAACTTATGGCTGGAATTGAGACAACATATTATCATTATTAGATCATTCTTTATTGCTTATTCTTATTTCTTCCTCTTCTCTTTATGATCAATAATACAACTTAATCTA
The DNA here is from genome assembly GCA_025094145.1 of Spinellus fusiger. Taxonomy (NCBI): domain Eukaryota; kingdom Fungi; phylum Mucoromycota; class Mucoromycetes; order Mucorales; family Phycomycetaceae; genus Spinellus; species Spinellus fusiger. The sequence goes on along the minus strand of JALLLS010000009.1, from coordinate 111,829 downwards.
TCGACATTAGCCAAGAGTATTTGAATACATAAAATCAGTATGCTGTTATAAATTAATCAGTACAAGCTATTAAATAGCATAATTTATCAGTGAACCTGGTGCAGAGATAAAGTATGAGAGCAAAGACTTTCTTCTAAATAATAATAATAATAATAATAGAACTAATATTCTGTATGGCCTTCTTTGGCATCAATGACTGTATAGTATCTATCTGTTATGTTTTGAACTAATCATTATGTAAGCTCAACATCAATTTTCTCTTGCTTTTCAAACTTTGTACATTAGTAATATATGTCTTTCTTTCCTTAATTCGTCTTTCCAAGGCCCACCAGACGTGTTCAACTGAGCTCAAGTCAGGGTTTTGTACAGATCAGTACTCAAAGCCTCGAATATGATGCGTCTCTTTCCACCATCCAGCATAGGCCCCAGTATGCCAGCTAGTACACTTTCCCAGTCGAGTCATTTCTCTTTGTTTTTTGCAGTCAAGGCCAGAGTGTAATTTACAGAAAAAGATCCAAACCCTAACTGATTGCAGCAACTGATAATGGTGTTTCTACACACATCCACTTGAATCTCCAACATTTCCAATTTCAGCTGATTCTATGAGGCAAATGGACCCTTTCTAATGACCTTTTCCAGGTGTCTGAGGTCCCTCTCACTGGCTTTTTTTTTATATGTTTTCCATGACTCTTTAAACTTAATGGTGACCCACGTTCTTTGATATTTCTGAAACTATTTTGATCTGTGGGCTTTTTCATCTTAATTATGCTTTCAATGGCAGTCATTTTTCATCTTGCCTTCAACAGGTAACAAATGCCCCATAGCTTTTTATCTTTTGCCTTGTTCTATTCTCCAAGAGTGTGAGTTTCTGAACATCTATCTGACATGTTGTGTTGGTTTAACACTATTTAGAAAAAAAAAAGAATTTTATGCAAAAAAAAAAAGAGTATTTATTTTTATTAAAACTTAGGCAAGTATTAAATTCAATTGGGTGTGGCTGTATTCATTGGTGAACTTCGTATGTCTTAGTAATAAACTAGTACCCCAGCTCTATATTAGATGACAAACCACTCTTGGTCAAGTAACACTTTAATACTTATACTCATCAACAAATATATGGTCAAACACAATGATTTATAGAAAAGGTTTATATTTATTCATCAGCCTGTAGAAAGTAGACTTGTAAGCCGAATTGGCCATACTCATATGGAACTTCTACATTGTCTGGAATGTATTGCAGTCTTACTCACAAGTTGACTTCAACTTGTCTTTCTTGGTGTTACCAGGCTTAGTCACTGTATCTGATTTGGGCTTGAGAGACTCATCTTCCTTGAATAATTTTAAGACTCTATAAACAGTCATTGAGCTAGTCCCAACTATGGTAGCAATCTGCTTTTGGGTGAGGCCGTTGACCCTACGTTCATGTAGAATGGTATTACGAATGGTTTCATCAATATGTTTCCATTTTCTATAGGTGTTATGATATTCTCCAGTAAGAATCCTATGTTCAATCAAGACTCTGGAAACAGTCGCTTGGCTAGTACCCACCAAGGCAGCAATGCTCCTTTGGTTAAGCCCGTTGACATTGCTCTCATGTAGAATGGTGTTGTGTATTTCTTCATTCATTGTATTAAGTTTTCTGGGAGGTTTACGAGACTCTTTGTCCTTGGGATGGTATTCATTCAATATTCTGCTAACAGTCGAATCACTGATGCCTGTCATATCACCAATATCCTTTTGGGTGAGGCCATTGACCTTGCGTTCATGCAGAATGACATTGATATCGTTTTCATCTATCAGTTTCATTCTTCTTCGATGTTGATGGGTGCTTTTATTACCAAGCTCTTGGTCCTTCAAGATGTTGAAAACTGTCTTTGAGCTAGTGTTCACCATGATGGCAATCTTCATTAGACTGAGACCATTGACCTTGCGCTCATGTAGAATAGTGTTGATATCGTCTTCACTAATTATCTCCAGTTTACTATGAGGTGTGGGGATCTTTTCAGCACTAATATTATTTTCATTAGTTTTATTTTTCTCTTTAGTATTGTTTTTCTTAGATTTTTTTTTCTTATTAGTAGATAAAGTAGACATGAAGTAATGAGAGTAGACAGTAAGGAATGAAGGAACTAAACAAAAAGCAAAAAAACTAGTCTGAACAAGATCTTATTCGGAGAATTACAATATTGCAGAGATTAGAATTGAGGAAACACAAATTCTTTACATTTTCAAATTCAGAGTGGTCTTTATTATTCCCATATAAGGTGTAGAGTCAGCAACTCTTATAAATTGAAATAGTTATATGATCAAAGGGTGTAGATGTAATAAGTTGTTGTTTTTTATTTTTATCTTTTTATATTATAATTTTTATTAACTTTGTCATAAGACTATTTCCAAAAATGAATGTTCTCTATTTTTGTCGTAGAACAACCAAAAGAGACAGGTTACTACATGTGTCAGGGACGCGCAAGCAATACGATGTATTATACCGTCGACACTCTTGCATTATAGCTTATAGCAGTAGAATAGCAGTAGAAAATAAGTATAAAAGAGATGTACAATTGAATGAATAAAGAGCAGAGTTTAACAACACATTGACTGACCGAATTCCTTTGATATCTAAGATCAAAGACGACAACCTCAACTCTGTGGTGTAAGAATAATAGTTTTCTTTGTTTTACTCAAGTAAAACTGAAGATATGGAAATAATACTTATAATACATGTTTTTAACCTAAAATTTGACAATTAGAATTTCTTCTGGACGATTAGAAACAGAAAACTGTACTTTATATCTATATTAATGGACATACTGGTTAATCTTATCTTTGTTAGAGCATCCACAACGAACTGTTAGTAGACAGTTCATTTCAATCAAGATAATGAATTTTCATCTACTTATTCTGATATTATTTCTTATAACAGAAAAGTAAACAGCCTATGCCAAACACATTCTCCTTTTATGGAGAGTGACTTGATAATAATAAAATAGAAAAGTTCAAAAGTTTGACCCCAACCCTTCAAAATAGGCTACCAGGACTCAAAATATAGATATTCGTTATTTTGAAGGATCAGATCGACAGTTCGTTGGGGATACTTTTATAGGACCCTTTTAAAAATAATATATATTCTTTAGCTATAGTTCAGAACACCCAAAAAGAGAAGATTATCCTTCAGGTGTGCAAATCATTTGGAAAATAAAACCCATGTCAGGTATTCGCAAAAGACAGTCTACCATCGACACTGTTATTCTATTATTAACACTCATATTTTATCATTGACACTTGTATCTTATCATGGTATTAATCATAATTAGAGTAGAATAGAAATATAGAGGAATAGCAAACACGTTGAATAGATATAAATAAAATATAAAATAAAGAGCAGAGTGGATCGTACGTTAACTAACCAAATACCTTTGGAATCAAGGTCATAGTGTCGTGAATGACCTCTTGGGCACCCTAGAATCTATCTAGGCATACAAGTCTATTAAAGAAATAAACTATGCATTATTGATTTGTTTTGTTTTTCTTCACAAATTCATCAAGACACGAAAGCAGTAGCTGATGAGATGTGTCAGCCATTAAGATAGAGTATTCCTTCCAAAATGACACTTGTGACGCTGTCTGAAATCTCCCAACAAAGTATTTCCTTGTGCTTTATGCATCCTGCTAAAATGGGAAGCAGAACATAGAAGCCACCATGCGTAGGATATCAGAAGACCGTCTCCCCTTAGATTTCTTTTTATCCTTTTGAGTCCAAGTAAAGAGTGCATATTTGCCGCTGCACTTTGATTCAACACCAAAAGCCACCAGATAAGAAAATGCAGTACAATGGAGTACTTCCACTTGGCGGTTCAAGTCAATATTTGAACAAGCTAGAAAGGCTAAACTGTTTAGGACATCATTTTAAGACAGCCAAAGACCGTTTCAATTTGCATCAAGGTCAATAAAGAGCACTAAAGATGTTGAATAGGCCGGTGAATGTTGGGACTAAATAAGACAAACAAAAAAGGATAAAAAAGAACAGTGAGGAGCGAGGGGGTGTCCAAAGGAAGAGAGTTAGCCAACAGAGTAAGAAATTGAGTTTGATTTGAATCACCAAAATGCCTATTCAAACACATATTTGACCTTTTGTAGAGAGTGAGAGTAGACTCCTGATAAGAAATCAAGCAAGCAAGAAAGATGTTGAGCAAAGACCAGGTAAAAATTAAATATAACACGTGTGGTGTTATGGTTGTCTTTTGGTGGGCCTTGAAGAGAGGCTAAGGATAATTTGATTGCAGTTACAGTTGAGGAGGGCAAGACCAAAAATATGCAACCAATACAGAAATGACGCATTGAAAGCTGTGTCCAGAGCATGTGGCAGTAATGTTCTGGCTGGTAAAACTTGTATTAAACTTTGGCAATGTGATGTAAATGCCTCAAAGAACATGATATCGATTTCTTTTGCTATCTGTGAAGGCGAGGATAGGGTGTCGATCTTTAATAAAAGAGAAAAATCAAGTCAAATCCTATCACTGTAATACATATGGTTTCCTATAGGAAAAACTATTTTACAGGCAACCTATCTACAAAAAATTCTTACTTTAAAGAAAATACAGATCGTCTCTCTTTTTTTTTGAGTAGAATCTTGTATTTGTATCTGAAAACAAAAGATAATTTATGGCTTCTGAAAAGGCTCTACATTATTTTTAATGTTATATTGTTTGAAAGGGTGAAATTCAAGTAGATTGCGATGTATATTAATATAGAAGAGATGAATAGCATTAGCATTTACTAAAGTTTCAATTGGATGATTGAATTAGCGTGCATTGGCAGCTATAGCCTATCCTAATAGACTTTACACTGGCAATACCACAAGTTGAAATAAATGATGAATAGTGTAGTATGTATTATATTTTTATTTTGATCCAAGATTGATATACAATTAAGAAACATATTTCTAATGATTAAGAATATATATTTATTATATAAAAGGTTTAAAAGGTATTGCTCTTGACATTCATTAACCTATGTCAATAGCCATACATCATTATCAACTATTTCTATATCTTGTTCATTCTTTGTACATTATAAACACTGTTTAAATGTATACAATAATTTTGTGAATATTAACAGTGCACCTTAATCTATAAGCTTAATTGTCTGTTAATGACCAACACAAGTACCTTTTTGTTTTGGAAAATAATAATAAAAAAGTCTCCTGAATCCTATCTCTCAATAACGTACCACGTTACCCTGGTTATAAAGGGTCCGTTCTTTTTGTATCAAAACAAATAGAATAGAATGATGAGCAGGGTCTGTTTTTCTCAACTAGTTTGAATGATTGTTATTATTATTTTGTAGACTCACTTAATAGAGCCAAGACTTCCTAACATTCTATATGAGTGCTTTCTAAGATTATTTTTTAATGTTGCAGATTTTCCTTTATAAAGAAAAACAAAAAGTGATATCACCACATTCTCCATTCTTTTACCCATAAAAGTATATTATATCACGTGAGAACCATTGTACTCTTGCTGCATAGATGTTGTTGCTTGTAGCTAAGCAAACTTTACTTTCACAAATAGTAATATCGTTTATTTATTAAGTAGACAATTGTAGAATACATGTAGATATAAAGCCATGACTTTCCTAATTATGTTTATCCAACACACATTAACATTTTCCAATGACTCGGTGAGGACAGATAAGGTAGTTTCTACATAAGTAGGCAACTATGAGCACTATAAAAATAGAGAAAAATGTGGGTTTTGAAAACAATACACAGGACAAAGGTAAAATGGCAACTTTGTAGCTTTCCCATAAAAGAGGGAAAATATGATTTTTTTTTTATTTTTTTTTATAAAAAGAAAATCGGAAATATCGACCGATAGGAAGCCTAATCTGCACTGGAACGTCGGAAAAGAATAGACTTCACATCTGTCTTACAGACCATCAGCCAATTACTTTCTTGTGCTTTGTTTAACGCTCAAATTGTATAAATGAAAAATGTAACTCGTTATGGGCGCACAGGCGTGCTTCTAGTATTTTGCAATGTCTTGTAACTCTTCTTCCACACCGGTATTTTGGCAAAAACAGGAGAGTAGAGAAATGACGCGAGTTGTGACTATAATAAATTGTGTTCCACAACAAGGAACAAACAATATTACCAAAAGCAAAACGTAATAAGAATATGAAAAAAACAGAGTGCTTTCCAGTGGAGCTATTTCTGGCTGGCTAGAACAAGCACAGCTGATTCAATGAGATGTCTACTTGTACCAAGCATTGAGCACTACAGAGTATACCATTTGAAGTAAGTAGGCTGCTTCACAGTCTGCGGGGCTAATAGATTTCCGAGCAGCGGTAGAATGAGCCGATAGAGACAGATGTTGAACAAAGAAACACGGGGTCTAAAGGCTAATGATGGAGATTTTTATAATCATGTGAAGACAGGAATGTCTATTTTGTTCTGTGTCTGTATCTTTCTTCTTTGTCTATTTATGCTAATGTTGGACTTGGGTATTAAAAGAAATGGAAAGCAAAGCAGTGGCACAGACTAAGGTCAAGAATCAATTATTTTCATTTGGCAATATTAGTACTCTTTATCGATAACAAGTACAAAGGCATGAAATTCATTTCTTCCGAGATCTAAGACATCAAATCAGTGGAGGCAGCATAGCCAATAGAAATAAGATTCTTATTCATCAATGTTTATTAAGCAGAGTGGTTATTCAATGATAAGACAGGCTCTTATAGACTGAACATTAAGCCAAACCATGGCATTTCAATATCAAAGGCAGTCGAGTCTAAGAAATGGCTTTGTAGTCTCAATTGTTTCTCTATCGTATTTTCTCAATTGATAAGATACATAGATAGACATCTTTGTGCACTGTTCATTTCTCTTTTCAACATCATCATCATAGTAAAATAGGAAGGTACACGATGAGATGGTTCAACGGTAACAATGGCTCTTTTGAAAGTCACCCATCTGTAGGACATGGTCTCCCCGTGCCTGACCTGTGATTATTCTGATTCCTGCTGTCCTTATCCAACTTTTTCTCTGGCTTTATTTGACACTCATTACAAATCCAGTCCTTATAAGTATGGAATTATTGCTTTCAATAGAATCCATGTATTTTCTGGTGGCTATTTTCTTTCAATTTCACCCGTTATTATTAGAATACCAATAACGTTAACCTTGAGTTTTTGTAGCATAAAAAGGTGTACAAGTCAAGCACAACGTTCCATATGTATTTGCGTGTGTAGTATTAGCACCTTTATTTTGAAGTTGCGATTCATGACCATCCTTTGAGAAGACCCGTTTTTCTTTTCTTCTCTTTATTGGTTTCTCAAAAGTGCTTCGAATGTAGACCCACCGGCTATGTTTCCGGAAGATCACAATGATGATAAGTAGTAGATGATTCCATGCACTATAACAGTGCACCCAATAACATAGGTCAGACTGTGCATAAGAGTAGTAAGAGTCACTACAGTCTTTTCCAATATATATATATATGGCAAAGGAAGAAAAAAAAGGGAGTTGTCTAGTAGTCAAAAGAAATCCATAGATTGATATGATTAAGATGGGAAATAGAACAAAGCAGTATGTGTAAGCTAATTGACACTCCAATCTGCTCATCCTACCCTCTGTCTATAAAATAAAGTTCTCTTGTCACGTAAAGTGCATAGGCAACAGAAAATCCGAAACATTCATGGAAGCTCCTTTCCATCTTGCCCGATGCTGTACTCAAATACTCCGTAACTTTCAGGGTCTTTTTTTTTCTTTTTCTTTTCCGACAAGAGACTATTATGTAGGAAGCATTTAAGTAATAAAGAGAATAATAACAATAATAACAATAAAGACAGTAACAACTACAACTACAACTATAACTACAACCACAAACACAACCACATCAATAAAATGTATATAACACTTCCTTTATTCTCTTGTTTTGGTACTCAATGAAGCAGTGAAGAATCACACCCATTCGACGGCAAGAGTCAATAAATAGACTTGAGTACAGAATTCACCTGATACCACATCACACACACTACACACACTACACACACAGCACAGCAAAGCACAGCACAGCACAACACAGCACACACCCCCCAAGCCATGAATGCCACACCACCACCCCCCATCGTATTCAAAACTAAATGCTTTATAACAAAGCGTCTTTCTGTGTCTTTGTCTTTTGTTTCTTTCATAGTTGTTGCGTAATAAATATTCACTCGTGTCTACTCCTCCCTTTATCGATATGACACATCTCCACCGCATAAGCAACCCAATCAATACTAAGGACTGGAATTCTCGTAGCAGCTATTCTCCACAGGGCTATGATTCTCCTGCCATGCAGAGTCTGCTTGTAGAAGGCTCTGAGACAGCACACATGAGTGAGCCTTCAAATCCAAGCCGATACCAGTCCAGCCATCCACAGCTCCCACCTATCAACGCGTCCAATGAATCAAGCTCAGTACAGAACTACTCCACATACACAGATCTCTCTCCCGCCAAACCAGAAGGCTATTCGCTCTCTAACCCAAGCCATACTTCCCCAAGCCACAGCAACCACAGCGGAGACAGTACAAGAATGACAGGCTATTCCACATTCTCCCATAACTACACGATCCCTGGTGTATCCAATCTGTCTCGGGGACCCTCCACACCACCCACCAGCACCAGCTTTGGAAGAATCAATGAGACTGTAGCACTGACTGCACCAGAGTCCCATCCATCTGTTGAAAAGGACGAAGACGGAAAGCCACCCTTTTCCTATGCAACTCTGATCAAATATGCCATTGAAAATGCACCTGAGAAGCGTCTGACCCTCAGCCAGATCTACCAATGGGTCATTGATAACTACCCTTATTATAACACATGCGGATCAGGCTGGAAGGTAAACATCTCTGGTGCTTGTGTGCTATTTCTACTTGATACACTAACAGAAAGGTTAATCTTTTTATAGAACTCAATACGCCACAACCTATCCCTGAACAAGTGTTTTTCACGAGTCCCCCGTCCTACCAATGAGCCCGGAAAAGGCTCTTATTGGACCATTGATCACCAGGCCCTTAACAAAGAGTACAGATCCAATAACCCGCTGGCAATGCGTAGTAGAAATGGAAGATCCCACAGCTATCCTTCCATAGCAACGCCCTATGGTCCTGAGGTGGCATGGAGTTCATCTACTGTCAGTCGGCGCATGAGGCGTGATGCACGCGCACTCTCTCTTGACAGGGGATCCAAGCTTAGCCGACAATTGGTCAGCCTTTCCAAGTTCCATGACAACCACAACCACAACCATAACCTTAACAACAACCATAACCATAACAACAACCACAATCACAATTACAACCACAATCACAATGAGCACAACAGCTACTGTATTCATGGACGACCCTTGATGAATAAGATACGCCTAACATCTCACCGATCTGTCCTCAACCACTCTTCAATGTACACACAGAGTGCTTCAGAGTATACCAGTCCCATAGCTACCACTGGAATCAGCCCACACAAGTCTTCTGCTATGAATACCTCACTGCCTGCCGTGGATACCTCTTTTCCAGAGCACTACTATTACTCTGCCACTCGACAGACACGCTACAACAACCAGCTAGTGACAGAGGCCTATGGCTACGACACCATCAATAATTCAGATGCCTCCTACAATGACGCCTGTTCCTTTGACTGGTCTGCACCATCCAAAGAAAGCAATCTTCGGTCACCCTATAGCCTTCTCTACACAAACACCACCCATCCCTCCAGCAAATCACAAAATGTCCAGCAGCCTGACTATACACCTCCTTCCATGGCATCCCCCATCTTTAGCTGGAGCTCCAATGATTTGGGATCCTCTCTTGTAGGTCAGGACAGCTCCTGTAATCTTTCTCTCTCGCGCTCCTCATCACAGCCTGGTCTACTACATGACTCAGAGTCATCTGTCTCTTCCAATGAGAGTCCTGATGCAAAACCATGCCGTCTCTTCCAGCGTCCCTTTGGATCCACCGGTCTTCCTGCACACTACCCATTTGTTGATCAAGACTCCATCTCACCTCATTCGCCAGTGTATCCTATAGAGTCCCCTGCTTCAGTAACAGAATCCATGTCCCTCTCATCTTCGCATATTTACAACAAACAGATCATGTCACAAAGCATTGTCCCAATGAACAACACTATGTTTGATTGGAACATTATGCTTTAGATCTACTTCTTTCTGCATCTTCCTTTTCTCATCTTTTGTAATTTTCCTCTTCTCCATCCTCATTCTTATGACATCAAAATCAACTCTTTTGATAGTCTGTTATGTATCTTACCAACATTTCTTGTCTACATATGAATCATTTTTTTGAGTATTGCGTGTTTGTCTGTTTGTTTGTTTTTACTCAACTGAAAATAAAATAAAGTTCAATATTTTGCCTATTCTACTGGTCATTCTACTAATCATTCTACTAAGTCTACTTATAAACATAAAACAGGCACTAGGGTATAATTGTCTCCACTTCTTCTTCTCTTGCACCACCAAATATATATCCGTCTTTCCAGTCCTTTCTAATTTGATAAACACTCTCGGCATCTTTGGTTAACTGTTTGATATCCACTTCCGCCATAATCATCTCTTCCTTTTGATGATCACAGTGTGCTACTGGACCTTTGAATGGGACAGTAATCTGCGTTCTTCCTGCTAAATCACCATAAGGCTGCTCCAACTCCAACTCTCCATGAGCAGCAGCATTACAGAATACTACACAAATCTCATTCTCAAATGCCCTTGTAAAGCATATAGCATTCAATAGTTTGGCTTCACCTTGAGGATCATACTTCATGCCGACATCCCCACCATCATCCAGTGTCCAGTAAGCTATTCAACCCATGGCATGAGTCCCTTGATACATCGAGTGGGTCTCTCTCTCTCTCTCTTTATATAGATAGATATATAGATATATAGAATCTATCTTACCAGGTGCAATCACTAATTGTGCGTGGTTCTCTAGTGCCATGTGTCTGAACACCTCAGGAAAGGCAATGTCCCAGCAGATGCACAAGCCAACGACAATACCAAACCTATTTCTGATCGTATTAAAACCTTTTTGACCTATCAACTGGTTAAAGGGTGTCTATCACCTACTCTCCCAATCACTTACTGTTGGATAAATAGCTACGCTCTGGATGCCATAAATGCACCTTTCTATACTCCATTAATACTCTTCCACTCTTGTCAATGTAATAGCAGCAGTTGTACAGCTGGCTGTCTTTTGGATCTCTCTCAATAATAGTCCCGGGAACAAGATCCATTTCATACTGAACAGCAAGTGCACCAAGGCGTTCAATTGCATCGTCCACTACAGAACTTCTTCCTGGACCACCAATAAAGTATCTGTAGGATAGAGCATGTAAGCAGATGAAAGTATAATTTATCATTTACTCTGGGAAAACAATCAGATCCGCCTGACTCTTTGCAGCCTCACTCATATAATACTCTACTCTGTCCCAATTGTCCTGTTTCTTTATGTGGTTGATGTAAAATTGGACTGCTGCAATACGCATTTTAATAGTAGTAGCAGAGGAAGTAGGCAGAAGAAGAAAGAAAAAAGAAGGAATAAGGTGGAGTTGGAGTCATTTTGTCTGTCTTTTGTACTAAAGCAAAGCGGTGCTTCTGATATTTCCTCCGAAGCTTGTGTCTATTTCAAAAAGGGACTGTTACTGCCATTCTAAATGATGAGATGGATTCTATAAGTAAAAAGGTGTATTTAGGCTTGTATGCTATTGTAGATGAAGCGGTCTTGTGCTTTTCTTATACAATAACAGTTTTGATTCTAGTCGTATTTGAATAGGTAGTAATTTATAGAGATTTATAAGTCATTGAAAGGGGTTCTTGTGCTATGTATGTATGTATGTATGTATGTATGTATTTATGTATTCATTAGAAAGTCACCAAGTCGTCATAGTATAATGTTATGGATTCTAATGGAATACACCCAAGAAAGTGTCAGATAGGATACAGTGACTGTTTGTGTTTCTTATGCTGTTGGAAAGAGAACACACTCTAGAAATACGACCCAATGCCTCCTCTCTATTTCTCTATTTGACACTTTCTCCCTTCCCAAAAGATGACGTCCAAGCCAAGCCTCTCTTTGTTGACCGCGTTTCTTCTGAGAATGAATCTCTCTCATAATCCTATCACTATGTATCGACATTTCTTCTTTCTCTCTTTCTCTCTGCTGAACAGTGGCCTATGAGTTCCTTCACGGTGGCGAGGGCCTATCAACAATGCAAAGTAAGTTCATCTCCACAGCTGTTATTCATAACATATGATCACATGAAAGAAACATAAAATAAAACTCAAGTTATCAAAAGACGCCCTGTCTCTTCTTCAAGTCAATGCTGCTTCGTCCAATCTACACGCCTACTCTACATGTTCACGACACACAAAACTGCCTACAACCCACCCACATCACTCTCAACTGGACAGTCTCATAAACACCCACACTCATAGACTTGGACTCTCCTTTCTCTTACCACAGACACTAAGCCTCCAAACTGTAAGAGCTTATAACCAAAAATCATCAGACAGCTCCACAAAAGAAAGAGGCAATCAAAAAAACAACATGCTGACAGCTGCTATAGGACTGTCACAAGCCTCTACTGCCCATACACTGATAGAAATCCTTCATCAACAGCTTCGTAGAAAGAACCCAACACTTGCTTGGGAATGCTATATGGATCTAAGCTCAAAGAGCCTGCTGGGCTATATTTCCAGTGAACAGTACAAAAACCTTATCCGACTGTTTGGCCATCTGCTTGGAAAGTCCAACAGTCTAGAATACGTGTTGACGTTGATAGAGGACATGCAGAAGATGGGCTGGGAAATAGAAACAAAGCAAAAGTTGCTCGTACTGCGGCTGTTGGCTGGAAGAGGAAAGATGAAGGAAATGCACAATCTACTCAGCGACCTCGACCGATCCATCTCAAAGACAGATCCAGATGCCCACAAGAGCTACAACATTGTCTTGGCTGCCTATCATGAGCACAGTGTGTTACTGGGGAGACAAGAGGCAGCACGATTCTCGCTGGCTGCTCTGTCTATGCTGGAGAAAAAGGGATTAGTGCCTCCTTCTTCAACAGCCTACATCTTTATGGACGTTATACGCCTATGTACAGATGATGCTGAGATTGTGGATTTGGTTTGGAATTTCTTCGAGACAAAGGCAGACGAATCCTGGGGTGTGTTCTATAAGGGATTGATCCTTTTCTTTTCTGCTGCTGGAAGACCAGATTACGGCCTTTTGATCAATGACAGGATGAAGATGTTGAATATTCCACGCGACACTCGTGTTATGACAGCCTTGATTCATAAGGTCGGTCGAGGAGGTAATATTCCCAAGGCCATGGAGCTATTGGAAGAGATGAAGGACTGTGGCATAGAACCGAATGTTGTAACACTCAATGCACTGGTCGATATCCATGTTCATAAACATCCAACACCAGACATAATAGGCGCTTTTGAATGCTATGGAAAACTCACCGCAAGTGGCATTCAACCCAACACAATTACATACGACACTCTCATTGATATGTTTGCTAGGAAAGGTGATGGAGAACGTATAAAAGAACTCTTCACAGAAATGACAACGGTTGGCCTTAGACCCTCTCAACACACCTTCTCCTCTTTGATCAAGTGCTTCATGGTCAACAAGGACTATAGCTATGCCCTTAAAGTGCTACATATCATGAGCGAGACAAAAGAAAACACACCTCCCAGTACAGCTGTATTCAACCTTCTCATCAATTCATTTATTGGAGAAAGGGATATTGTGACAGCCACAGCCTTATTAACTATGATGAAGAAATCCAACGTGAAAACAGACCTCGCTTCCTACACTCCCTTTATGATGTACTATGCTAACAAAGGAGAAGTGAAAGACTGTCTTGCTGTTGCAGAGATAATAAACAAGAGGAATCTTCAGCCAGATCCACACACGCTTACCATATTATTAAAGGCCTATGCAGTAGCCTATGATATTGAAGGAACAGAAGAGATGTATAGGCAATTCAAGAAGAGATGGCGGCCAAACATCTATGTCTTCAATACTCTGATGTATGCTTATGTGATCAAGGATGATCTCGATATGGTATTGAATACTTACAAATCGATGCTCCAAACCAACGTCAAAATGAGTATTGAATCTTTTGGTCTGCTAATGTACTCTTATTCAAGACGTGGAGAGCCTGAAGCAATGGAGGCTTTGATGAATACAATGAAATTTCACGATCTCCAGCCCAGTCTAGTATGTTGGAATCTGCTACTTCAAGCGTATTTCACCAATGAAGAGCCTGAAAAAGCAAAAGAAGTGATGAATAGAATGGCAAAAGAAGGAATTTCACATAACCATGCTATTCTCGGTACATTTGTGAATGGACTTGTCAAGTCTGATAACTTTGATACAGCCAAGTCAGTGGTTGACAGTGCCATTGAAAGAGCCCAACAAAGCACGCCCACTTCATCAACTCATTTGGTCGATCTTACCTTTATGTCTGATGCAGCTTATACTGACAGTATACCCCTCACCATTGAAGATATGTTGTCTTCTACAACTCCCACCCACAAGAATTCACTCACTCCTCATCTATTCACTCCTCTGATATCTGGATATATCGCACAGAAAAGGATTGAAGAAGCCAAGGGCGTCTACAGACAGATGTGTTCTCTTGGAGTGCTCCCGAGTATTAAGACATACATTTCTGTTATGAGAATCTATTTAGAGGCAGAGGATCATAATCGATTGGAGATATTATGGAACGCCCTTTTGTCACAGAGTAATTCTGAGCCTGCTCTCTCATCACAGCCTACTTGTGAACTTGATCTGGACCCTGCTCTTGGCCCAGTCTACATTCCTACTCTTGGAAACAAAAGAGTTCTCTCTCATTCGGACGAAGAAGATGCCTTGCACTCTTTATTAGTGAGCGATCCTTCTGAAATCCTAGTAGATGAAAGGCAGTGGGTGCCTCGTTTTGCCCTATCCATTTATATGAAATCACTCTTATTACAAAACCGCACCCAGGAGATTGACACACTCTGGAAGGAATTTGATGCAAAGGGCTATTTATTTGATGTACACAACTGGAATACCTATGTGATATCACTTATTCAATCTAAACGCTTTAAAGAGGCATGCCAAATAACAAAGAATAGAGTGTTGGAAGCAAGTGAGGAGATGATAAAGTCTTCAAAAAGAAAAAGAGAGTTATACCGCCACGGAAGTACACGTCTTTTTAATACAACCTACCACGCCTTTGCAGAAGTGTTCCAGATTCCTATATCAGAGAGTATCAACACAGAAGCTTACAGGCGTTCTATAGAAGAACGTATTAAAAACTACATGGGGGATCCTGAACCCACTTTTCAAGAATTGAGTGAAGGAGAAACGAAGACATTTCAGCATGATTAAAGTGTATTTTCGTTAGTACCAAGGAACCTCGTTTGTATATACAACCTCACTTGCATGGTTAAAGTAGTTTTTTTTTTTTTTAATATTTTTAATATTTTTTTATTTATTTTTTTATTTTTCATTTAGCTTTTTTAGATAAAGAGAGGCTGTATTTTTGTATTTTTGTTAGGCTTCACTATTTACTATCCTTGGAAATGCTAGCTAATCCTCATCTACTTTTAACATGAAAAATATTAGACAGTTCTTTCTTACTATTTATTTTTATAGAGAGAGAGACAAAAGAAAGAAAGATACCATGTCATCTGATTTTGCTTTTTGCTTTTGATTATTTTGGAGCAGTGCCAATAAAATATTAAATACAAGCACCAGCCCTTATTGAGAGTACAACCTATACAGCTGTTTACAAATATCCTCGGCTATCATAAAGTATTTATTGAAATGTAATGCATGCTAGTACTCTTCTCTGGTACTGATGATCAGTGTTGGAGGCATGTGGCTCTGTTGAATGGATCGATAGCCATGCCATTATCAAACTATGTCTAACCTTTTGCAAGTGAATAAAAATAATATAAAATATATAAAATATAAAAGCTGGGTTGAAATAAAAGAAAACTATGTTATGACTAAGTATCAGGGTTCATCAGTGGAATTCTCACAAATAGGCCCCATGAATTATTTCATAGTGTGTCTACAAAAGTATTGAGTTAGTGCCATGTTATCGCTACGTACTATAATGTTATTTTTGGTATGTCCAGGAATATCCTACTTTGATGAAAGAAGTATGACGCAACATTTACGCATTTCATAGACTCCACCAAGGATCCATAGCATGAGTGCACTTTAATAAACAAGATAAAAGAGAAGGCATGTGTGGAGTGAGTCTGATAAATAGTTTAGCAAATACCAACCAAATAAAACAGAATATTCTGATTCCAAGCTTAGTCTGTGGTTTCCTATTCATCTTTGGTCTTGAATTGCAGTTGATAGTACTATTTCCTATCCTTTTATGTTTGTTGTTTGAATCTCAAGTATCAGTTTGCAATCATCCATTACACACCAGGAGATTTTTCTGGCTTTTAGGCGGGGATATCTCCTTCCTTTTACGTCTGAAAATGTCTTGCCTTTTATGGATCTGTATTTAAAAATCAAAGGTTTGCAAGTATCTGCAATAAAGGGCAGTAAGGTTATCAACAAGACCACTAGAGAGGTAAATGTATAGATATTGGGTCTCTAGCAGGGACGACAAAATAGAATTTGGATACAAAGGCTGGTCTATGGGAAATCAAAGAGGGTATATGAACAGGAGCATAACACACGATTTGATCACAAAAGGTAACTAGGCAACTGTTCTTTAAGCAATTCTTCTCTTTTTAAAATGTTGTTGTAGTCTGCATTACTTTGGTAGTTCTGATTAAGTAAATGACTTGTGAAGTTTCGTTTTGTTCTCTTCTGCTTGGATATTAATACCTGCTAATTACACTGTCTGTTGTTCTTCATAAATTCCACCCTCTTTAACTTGTTTGCCTTTGTCTGGCATATAAACCAACAGTTGTGATATGGTGAGTATATATTTATTATGTCTGACATGTTAGTCAGTTTCTATTGTATATGATTTTACTATAATAAACCCAGTGAATCCGTTTAAAAAGCAAAGGCAAGAAGAAGGTGCCAGTGCAAGGGTAATACGACATACATAGAGAGTACATTAATACATCTCGAACTAATTATTTTTACTATTATTTTATTATTGAAAAGGGATATTGGCACCTAAAAGGATTGGAGTACGATCCTGCCAAACTGCCAGTTGTTGCTTATGGCACAGGAGTAAAGGTAAAAGATGCTGCCAAGTTCAAAGGTCATCGTGTTGGTTTGACGAGAGTTTTATATCAATCATTGGAAAAAGAGACAAAAAGATGGAGATCTTCTTCTGGCTGATGTCGATGAGTTCTTTACATCGAGAGTAGACATGATTGACCTCTCACCCAATATAAAAAGCTCTTCTAACAGTTATTCTTATTTTTATTCTCAAGATCCGCCACACTTATAACACAAATATCCTCACTGAGGTATTAGTGAATTTCAACAGTATCTGCGCTTGCCAAAGTTGTGGAATTGTTTGGAACAGAGATGTGAATGCATCAAAGAATATCTATACAATTGCAGAAGAGTGTTTAAATAGTCGCCACCGACCAGTTCCATTCTTCTGTGATTGTATAGATATTTGTATTCATAGTATATATCGCCATATCAAATGTGGTTTCCTATGGGATTTAGATATTTACAGGTAAATCTACATAATCTTTATTTGTTTAAAAACATGAATATATAATTTATTTTTGCTCCTTTTCAAATCGATGTGTCATTTCTTAAACAATTGTAGTTTGACTATTTCTTTTTATATCCCAAAAATCTTTGGGTGTGTAGGTGAAAATCTAATCTAATGATGACAACTAGACGAATAAATGTAAAAAGAGTACAAGTAGGGAATTCTGCTATTGGTGTGCTGAAATCATTCTCTCATAATAAACTACAACTGAATTCTACTGTTAAGAATCTAGAGATAGAAGGGGTGCTTGAAGGTATATTTGTCAAGGATAGAATTGCCTAGTTGAGTTGCTATCTTATATACCCATGGACCCTATGTCTTAGAGGTGATTTTTATATCCAATGTAGTTGTACGTAGAGTCTACTAGAGTGAGTCCTCAATGGAACCGGAATTGTTCCTATTCCATTGAGGTGATAACATTTACATTCTATAACATTTGTATGGATCTACAGACACACATGTATGTAGAAAATAAAGAAATAAAATAAGATACAAAGCAACAAAAGACTTCTTTATCATTTTATATCTCTTTTCTCTTTTCTTTCTTTCTCTGTTCGTACATTCAATTGCCATCTCTCCATGGTAGAAATATATCTCATTGGATATGAAGAAGAATCTCTCTATCCATCTTAGTCAAAGGCTCTGCTATTAGAGATAGATGACTATTGAACAACAACAATAACAACAAAAGTGTTTATAAATAATAATAATACCATTCCCCCACTTCATCTTCTGTTATTTCTGCAAGGTGACCTTCTCACAAGTCAAGGCAATGTACGAACATGATAGCATAAAAAACACATGACCAAAGTCCGAAAGAGAGAGACAGAGAGAAGCTGCCAGTGAATCATAGCCATGCCATGAAAAAGTACTTTGGCCTTCTTAATAAGACATTAGAATTGGAATAGCCTTAAAAGGCATCGTCTGTGCTATTTTCTTCTTCTCTCTTTCTTCTTCTCTTGTACCTATCATGTCACACTCCCTATGCACTGTCTGCATTCGAACCAATGATGGACGCACTCTCACTTTTATTGTTTCTCACACTGATACCATCCACTCTATCAAAGACAGTGTAATGATCCTCTTCTTAAAGCCACAACTCATCAAAGACATAGATAAAGAACAGTGTGCCCAACAGTGATAACAAAAACATCCGCCTTATACACAAAGGACAGTTACTCAAAGATGAATTGACAATGGAAGACTGTCGCCTTACAAATACCCAGCAGCCCTACTACTTCCTCTGCTCTTTCTCTGATCCTTCTACGGGCCCCCTCCTTCCAGAGAGTGTTCAGGTCAGTGTAGAGACAAGACAAGGGCTATAACAAGAGATTCCTACAGAACAAACAGAACAAAGGGCTCGATCGCTTAAGAAAGTCTGGCTTCAACACCGAAGAAATAGCCATCATCCGTGAAAGATTCCATCGATCACACGGAACAGACTACAATGGATGTAGGTGTCCTCTTTGATAAGATATCTTTGTAACCGAGGATGTAAGATGTAACAGAGGACATTCTCCGCACAGAAGAACAGCTTATGCAGAATACAGGCGACATATTCCTTGACGGTAAGTGACACTGTGTCGTCTCTGTCTCATACTATAGCAGACACTATGAATGAGATTCTCTGTGGATTTGTGCTTGGATTCTTCCTTGGTATCTTTTCTCTGTTTTGGATACGGGACCCTGTGTTCAGTCAAAGACATCAATTAGGTACGCTTTATCCGTGGTGTTTCTTCCTAATCCATAGATGCTTTACAGGTATCTTCTCGGGAATGTTTCTTCATATTATCTTTGGAATACGTCACATCTACTTTTAGTCCTAGTGGGTCTTCATTCGCCCTAGTTAGCACCCATGGATCTTGAGTTTATTTCTAGTCCATCATCGTTGCCATTTTATCATCATCATAATTATCATCATAGTAATAATAGCAGTCATACTATAGAGTGTTTATGCATTGACTGAAAGAGTAGAGGCCTAGTTACTACACATCACAGCTATCATGTGTCCGATGTGACTGCAATCCTATAGACAGTCTATGCCACACCCATTCTCTTTAATTGTTCTCTTTAAGTGTTCTCTTTAAGTGTTCTCTTTAAGTGTTCTCTTTAAGTGTTCTCTTTAAGTGTTCTCTTTAAGTGTTTTCTTTAAGTGTTCTCATGTCACAGCTACTATCTCTCCACAGTCTATCACATATACACCCTCGCCTGAGACTACATGGACTGATCAGCCCACTTTCTTCTTCTTCAGCACACTCAACCCACTCATTAGCCACAGTTCCCGGCCATAGAAAGGTACTCATGCAAGACCCACTCTCAACTGACAGTCCCCACGCCACCAGACCTTTGATAGGCTTCTGATTGCCAACAGAGGAGAAATAGCATGTCGTATAATAAAAACAGCCCGTAGCATGGGCATAGAAACAGTGGCTGTGTATTCAGACGTGGACTACAACGCCCGTCATGTCCGTATGGCAGACCAGGCCTTCTACCTGGGACCCGCCAACGCCTCCCAATCCTACCTGTCTATTCCACGTCTACTGGAGGCTGTACGCCAGACAGGAGCACAGGCTGTCCATCCAGGCTACGGGTTTTTAAGTGAAAACCCTGCTTTTGTAGAGGCATTGGAGCAACAAGGCACTACTTTTGTAGGTCCGACAGCCTTGGCCATTGCTGCCATGGGAGACAAAATCCAAAGTAAATTATTAGCAAGAGCCAGTGGTGTCGATTGTATACCAGGCTATGATGGGGAAGTGTCCTGTGTTGAAGAGGCAAGAAATGTAGCCCATTCTATTGGTTATCCTGTCATGGTCAAGGCAAGCGCAGGTGGGGGTGGCAAAGGCATGAGAATTGCTTGGTAATTTCTTTTTTTTTCTTTCTTTCTTTTTTCTTTAACAAAAAGAAAAGGGAGGGTCCTAGTATAATATCTTAATGCTATTTCCAGGGATGATGAAGAATTGGCCGATGGATATAAACTGGCCAAACAGGAAGCCATCTCTTCTTTTGGGGATTCTCGGTTATTAGTGGAAAAGTACATTGACCAGCCAAGACATATTGAAATCCAAGTCTTGGGAGACAATCATGGCAATGTCATTTATCTTCCAGAACGAGACTGTTCTATTCAGCGTAGGAATCAAAAAGTCATTGAGGAATCTCCCAGTCCTTTTATGGATCCAGAGACACGATATAGGATGGGGCAACAGGCAGTGGCATTGGCAAAACACGTTAATTACAATTCAGCAGGTGGAGTGTGCTGATGGAGACAATCCAGCTGTGAGTGCTATCGACTGACTTGTTTTCTTTTTTCTTCCTAGGCACGGTTGAATTCCTCATGGATTCTCAAAAGAACTTTTACTTTCTTGAGATGAACACTCGACTGCAGGTAGAACATCCTGTAACAGAGTATGTGACAGGACTTGATCTCGTAGAACACATGTTGTATTCTGCTGCAGGACATCCACTCTCTCTTGCTCAAAAGGATATCTCTATCAAGGGATGGTCTGTAGAGTCCCGTGTCTATGCAGAAGACCCAGTGCGGTATCTTCCTTCTGTTGGACGTCTGCTAACCTATGAAGAGCCTACACATCCCCATGTCAGATGTGATTCTGGGTATGTGGAAGGATCCGAGGTGTATGTAGAGTATGATCCTCTTTTGTGTAAGGTGGCCAGTCACGGTACAACACGACAAGAGGCCATTGATACCATGATCCATGCTCTGGATGCCTATGCTATCCAGGGTGTAGTCCACAACATATCTCTCTTGAGGGGTGTCCTATCCCATCCACGGTTTCTGAAGGGCACCCACATCAACACTCACTTCTTATCTGAAGAATATCCTAATGGATTTCAGAGAGGGCCCATGTCAGCACAGAACACTAAAGGATTGGCAGCTGTTAGTGCTGCACTGTGGGCTAAAAGAGAAGCGACGCTATGGGCGGGCACCTCTCCTGGTCCTGATCAATGGGATGTGTGGGTGCAGGCTACTCTTGAGCAAACAAACGAAGAACAGCAGTTTAGAGTCAGTGTAAGGGGAAAAGAGGATGTCTTTGAGGTAATAAGAGTAGCAACAAGAATAATAAACAAGAACACCTATGGACTTATGCTACTAGATAATAAGTCCATTCTCTGATTCCTCCACCCTCTCTTTTCATTGGCCAGTAGACAAAGTATCTACTCAAGTCTCTGTTCAGGAGACAGGCCAATCCATGGTAGTTCAGTATCTAGGTGTATTAGACAATGGATTCCGACTACAATACCAAGGAAATAGTGTGAGTGTTTATAGTGCTATGCTGTGGAGGGCCATAGACCACTGATGCCCTCGGACCACTAGTATGCCATCAAAATATACAATGAACGTCAGTATGCTATGTTAAAACACATCAAACCAAGACCAGCAGAACCAGTCAGTAAAGTCATCCAAAGCCCAATGCCAGGCAAAATCATCAGTCTGTCTGTTAAGGCAGGAGACAAGGTAAAGCAAGGAGAGAGTATATCATCACTTATTCTCTCTTAGGTGGTAAAAGGCAAGGAATTGGCAGTAGTAGAGGCCATGAAAATGCAGAATATTCTACGCACTCCTCACACAGGTAAGATGGTATAGAAATGCAATAAAAACTCACTAACTCACCAACTCACTCTATCTTACTGTCTTACTGTCTTTCCTACTTCATTTCCATTTCTTAGGCACTGTCAAAAAGATTCATATTTCTGCGGGGGATGCAGTCAGCACAGGCCAATGGCTGGTTGAATTTGACGAGATAGAATAAAGTCTTGTCCACCTCCACAGGATTATAACCTAAAATTGGACAGTTGGAAGAGTTCTGTAGGCCAATTTAGAGTTGAGTTATAGACAGACGAATAAAAGGTTTGGACAAAACGATCCTTGGATTTTAGACAAAGATATCAATAAATTAGAAAAATAAGGCCACTAGTTTCTTTAGACGAGCTATGATTGAAAACTTACCTGTAAGAATCAATAACAAACCAAATCATTCGTATATAATAAATAAAACTAGTAAGGGAATTTATACTGATAGTGGCGGATCTTCATGCTAAAGAAGGCCTTGGTAAGAGTGGTGACTTTCTAGGCAAAATAAGCCTTCTTTGTACATGCCATACTTGTAACATTATTTATTTACGTATCCTTTTTTCCCATCATCTCTTGCATTGGACATTTGTATAGTTATAATGTACCAAAACAGCACAGATTTGATCTTTGCTGTCAATGAATGTGAGTGGATGCAAGTGCCTACCTTCAAATGCATGATAATAGGATAAATACAAGAAACAGTCAATGACTATTACAAAAGGCCTATAGTACTCGATTATTGCTATAGAGAATTATATGGATCAAGACTCTTCTATTAGAATACATAAACTTCAGGTTTTATATTAGTCTTTTTCTTCTTCTTCAGTAATGTCAATCACAGGGGCTATTCTATTGGCTATTTTCATAGGTCAGTATTATATCTAGCTACTCTTCTGTCATCGATGCTAATAGAGACAAAAGTGTCTTTTATTTTACAGCATAGAGTGATATTTATCTTTATCAATCCAACAGAATATGTTGTTTTCACTGGATTTGTATCCTATCTGAATAGTCATCCAATTCATTAAATAATACTACTGTAGTTGGTGCAATCTATTGTTGGGGAATAATAGGGACAGGAACAATCCCGGTTCCATTGAGGACTCACTCTAGTAGACTCTACGTACAACTACATTGGATATAGAAGTCACCTCTAAGACATAGGGTCCATGGGTATATAAGATAGCAACTCAACTAGGCAATTCTATCCTTGACAAATATACCTTCAAGCACCCCTTCTATCTCTAGATTCTTAACACTATAAAATGAAATGTTCTAAAGTGACCCGGCAAATGTAACAGCTAAGAGTTGTTTTGTTAGATCTTATGTACTCTATAATAAGAAATTAGATATAGAATAATAAAAGGCTATTCTCATCTGTGATCTTATCTACTTTGTCTCATAAGTAAAACTGTCTAAGAAGTCTTCTCAACTTTACAAAAAGAAAAGGTATCTAATTTCCATATGTTTATTTATTCCCCCTCCAAAAAAAAAAGTCTCTACATTTAATTTTCAATTGTCTACAAAATTCTTCCAACTGTCCAATTTTAGGTTAAAATCCTGCTATTTTGGCTGGCATCTAATAATTCTACTTATTCTTATTTCTGCCTTTTACCGGTTACTTTTCTCTTTTCTTTTCTTTTTCTTTTTCTTTTCATATTATTTTCCATTCACTCTATGAAATTCGGCCTTACCTTGAGAACTTCCCTCAACACTGATTGGACAGCAAATTATGTTGGTAGGTCAATGGGTAGGCCAGTAGAGCTGTCTTTGTCTTACATTCTTCAGCCTATGACGACCTCAAGCACTTTCTAAAGACAGAAGCGGGAAGGCAGTTGTGGACTGAAGACAAAGAGTCCAGGTTTATTGAAAAGCTAGAGCGTGAACTGGAAAAGGTGTACACCTTCCAGCGTAATAAATTAGTAGAAATTCAGAGTCGTATTGATACCGAGGCAAAGGAAGTGGATGCTCTGTGCCAGAAAACAGAGGCTGAGGAGCACGAATTCTCTGATTCAGAAATTGAGCTGGGACATATTATTGCTGATGTCCATGATTTAGCCAAATTCACTCGTCTCAACTACACAGGCTTCTTAAAGATCATTAAAAAGCACGATGTAAGTAGAGCAACAAGTGCCACAATGAAAATAGTAGATGTCTATGTATATTAACACAAGACAGAAAATGACAGGATGGTCTTTGAAGCCAATGTTTGGTGTGCGTCTGAATGCAAAACCCTTTTATGCTGAGAATTACGATGCTTTGATTGTGCGCATTTCAAGCCTCTATGATAGAGTCAGAACACGTGGAAAAGAGAGAGGTGGAGATGCATCAGCAGGCGGCAAACAAGCTGCCTTTGTGAGAAACACCACCAAATACTGGTAAAATACACACAAAAACAGAAAGGGTTCTAATGTAGGGCAGGGTACATCCAGACAACATCACAGAACTCAAGCTGATTATCCTCAAGCATCTGCCTGTGCTTGTGTTTAATCCAAACAAGGAGTTCTCACAAGAAGACTCTGCTATCACTAGTATTTATTATGATAATGATGAATTTGATCTTTATACTGGACGCCTTGAAAAGACAGAAGGTGCAGAGGCCATTCGTATGCGCTGGTATGGAGGCATGAATAGCAACACCATCTTTGTTGAGCGCAAGACCCATCGTGAGGATTGGACTGGAGAAAAGAGTGTCAAGGCCCGTTTTCCTATCAAGGAGAAATACTTGAATTCATTCCTCAAAGGTGAATACACTACTGAGGAGTTATTTGCAAAGACAAAAGAACAGGGTCATAAATCAGAAAAGGAGCTGGAAGAGCTAGAGCAATTGGCCCAGGAAGTGCAATACAGAGTCCTGACAAAGCGTCTTTATCCAATGATGCGTACTTTCTACAACAGAACCGCCTTTCAACTGCCTGGTGACGCGCGTGTTCGTATCTCTTTGGATACAGAGTTAAGTTTAATCAGAGAAGACAACGAAGGGTATCCTCGTTCAGGTGAACATTGGCGTCGTATGGACATTGGTGTGGATTGGCCATTTAAGCAGTTGCATGATAAAGACATCTGTCGCTTTCCCTATGCCGTGCTTGAAGTGAAGCTCCAAACTCATGTTGGCCAGGCTCCTCCTGCTTGGGTAGTTGAATTGGTCAACTCTCACTTGGTGGAATCAGTACCAAAATTCTCTAAATTCATCCATGGTTGTGCTACATTATTAGAAGACAAAATGTATCAGCTACCTTTCTGGCTGCCCCAGATGGACACTGATATTCGTAAACCACCTAATACTTCTTTTGGTGTATCCCGTCCAGAAATGATTGAGATTGGTATGCCCGAGTCTTTGCTTGATCCAGCAGAAGCAGAGGCAGAAGCAGAGGCAGAAGAAAGAGAATATCGTACCGAAGTAACATTAGGTGAGCCTGTCGAAGAATATCAGCAACAGAAACCATCCACACTGGCAAAGATACTGTCTCCACCTGGTTTGCGTAATTTAGTGAAGAGATCCAAAGGAAAGTTTGTTTCTCCCTCTGATAAACCTGTTACGATTTCCGCTACTACTTCTACAGCTGCTACTGCACGCCAACCCATCATTCAGCGTGCACCACCAGTAAAATCCTATTTTGCTAATGAGCGTACTTTCTTGCACTGGTTACAGTTTACTCTTTTATTGGGTGGTCTGGCCATTGGATTACTTAACTTCTCTGATCGTGTAGGTCGTGTTTCAGCTGGATTCTTTACTCTTGTCTCTCTTTCTGTTATGGTGTATGCTCTTTACATTTACCATATCCGTACAAGCAGAGTGGAAAGGAGAGATATTGGTGACTACTCTGATAAATATGCACCTGCTACTCTCACCATGCTACTGATGGCTGCCATTCTCATCAATATCTATTGTAAGTGCTTGTCTTGAAAGAGGAGGCTTTTTGATTCATTTACTCATACTGTGTTTTATAGTGCGCATTACAACCGACAATGATTTAGAATGGCAGCATTAAGTCACTCTATCTATTGTTTATTCTTATTCTTATTCTTATTCTTCATCTATCTTCTATCTTCTCTATCTTTTCTATCTTTTCTATCTCTTATTCTACACAATATTCACCTGTCTTGCCTATAAACATAACAAAGCACATATTTTATTGAGTCATGGGCGGAGTCGATTATCAGTGGTTGGTCTTGGAGAAACGTTGGACAAAATAAGATGGTCTATTACCTAAACTCTATTACAGTAATATTTGTATTTAAACATAAGGAGAACATGCCATGCTATTCTATAATGATATAATGCAATACAATATATTATATCATACAATATAGCCTAATAAAATATTATTGAAGAGCTCATATCATATTGAATCATGAAAAGGGCAATGAGTAAATATCTAGAGTTTTTATTTTTTTATTAATAAAAATAAAAATAAAATGATTTCATGGTACTTTTATTATTGTTTTTAATTAGGTAAAAGTGAAAAAGTAAAAGAATAAAGTAGTGTACATGTGTCTATTTTTACACAAAAGGCTCTCTGACTGATATAAAAGAAAAGGAATCATTCGGTGGAATTTAAAGAGTAGCAAAGGCCAAGATCATGGGAAGAACAATGGCAGCAACAGAGGGCAAAGTCACAGAAGCAAAGGACTTGGGGGTGCTAGCAGCAGCAGGAGTGGTCTTGGCAGAGGTGGCAGCAGTGGAAGATACCACAGGAGCAGCAGCAGAAGATACCACAGGAGCAGCAGCAGAAGATACCACAGGGGCAGCAGCAGAGGTGGCAGCAGCGGAGGTGGCAGCAGCGGAGGTGGCAGCAGCAGAGGTGGCAGCAGATTCCACAGCAGAGGTAGCAGCAGATTCTACAGCAGAAGCAGCAGAGGTAGCAGAGGTAGCAGAGGCAGCACCAGAGGATTCATCATCACCACCACCAATAGAAAAAGTGGCAGTAGAGGTAGCAGCACCAGCATCAGTGACAGTGGCAGTGGCAGTATCAGTAGCAGTAGCAGTCTCATCACCAGCACCAGCAGCAGCAGATGTCTCGGGCTCTGTGCTATCCTGACGCTTGATGTTGTGGGCGAACTCAATGTTCTTGGAGGGGTTGAAGGCATTTCTAACTTCAAGGCCAGTAGCAACAGAGGGTGCAGCATTAGTGGCAACGGCAGCCATGGCAACAAGAGCGAGGATCATAGTGGACTTCATGGTAATAAGGTTTAGATAAGATAAAGAACAGAGGCTGTAGAGATATGCATCTTTGGCGAGAAATGCAGAGTATTTATAGTAGAAGATAATCAGGTCCTGGGCCTTTCCTCTTTTAGAATCGATATTTTGGTTCTTGGCACAACAGCGATCACTTTCCATCCGGTGTGACTTTATGTAAATTGAGTGTTTGGCTTGTGCTTGCATGCAAGTATCCATACACCATGCCTGTATAAAAAGATGAACTTTATCACTTGTACACGACAAGTATATTGATATTACAATACTCATTCGAAAGGGAATGAGGACAATTGAGGTTTAGTTTTCTAATGGCACCATAGATGAGGATAGAAGCATGTTTGTTTATCACCTTACCAACTTACCAACTTACCAACTTACCAACTTATCAGCCTATCAACCTATCAACCTATCAACTTATCAACCTATCAACCTACCAATTTATCAACTTACCATTATAACAGTATAGCATCGTAGAGGTATAGCAGTATAGTAGCATAGCACCACATCATCCAATATATCTTTGCACTACAACTCCTTCCCCCTTTTTTATAACCATTTGCCATGTATGTTTTTCCATGCCTAAAGAAAAGAGCTAAGCAAATATCCATAATAGGTAATTTTCTTGTCTAGAAAGGCTAACACTCTTTCGGAATTGAATTGATTCAACTCCACACGGGAAAACAAAAGAGATCGCCATCCTATCAAGCTCTCTGGGTTATTCTGTTTTAGGCTTGCTTTACTGACAGCCTAACTGTAGCAACTCGTTACTTCTGAACGGAGATAGTAGTGGAACAGGCATACTATTTGTTTTGCCATTCTTTTCTCTATAAACTATACTATTTCCAGTTTTGATCTATCTTGCATTGTCCTAAAAACTCATCAGATATTGGATATATGTGCCTTATTTATAGCAACCAATAAAGGAGAGATAACGGGGCAGGGCAGGCATTAAAGTCTATTAAAAATACAATACTGTGCAAGAATCAACAGACAATTCCGGAAATCACTTCTGGATAAAGTCATTCACCATAGCAGCTACAGTAAGTTACTTTGTCTTTTTGGTGCAACCTATAGTGAGAAATGATGGTTATTAGGTATTAATCTGAACTATTTGATAAGATGAATCTATTTTTTATATGACATTAAACACATATGGTTAATAGATTCAAATAAAATAGATGGATATTACTGTTTTAATTGATGTATTATTATGTTTGACTTTAATTAAAGCTCATAGCACACTCTAGATCTCTCATAGTGTGCTAGGGTTTAGTAGCACGTAGGTGGGACCAAATAATAACGAATGTTAACGTTCTAGACCAAATAAAATCCCAGACACCAATCATATTATCATTAGCAATAATTAAGCATGAAAAGAATTGTATTTGCTGATCTGTGTATCTGGGAATCCTCTACTTAAAATAATGAGTATGAGTAACAAAATGTCTTGTTTAGCCAATAAGATCTTACAGTACTGGACGGGAATTCCAGCTACTCCAGGTCGCAAGCCAAGATGCTTTCAAGAAAATAGTCAACCTATTAAGGCATGGCTATTAAATTTATAAAAGAAATGTGTGCTACCTATTTCAATGACGATAGTTCTGATGAATGTTGTTAAGCAGGTTATCTCTACTTATAGAAATGCAAATACATTCCTTTGTGTAAATCAAGATGATGAAAAAGCAGATAAATAATTTCTAGGAACAATCTATTGTTAAGTGACTATAAATACATGGCCACAAGAAATGGTGTTGATCTTGTCATCAGCTTTAAACATATTTTCCCCTATTCTTTTTTTAATAATCTACTAGTGAATTGATATAGAAAAAATAGGATTTGAGATCATCTGTGCCTGATATCTCTTATAAAACACATGACTATAAGCAGCAGTAGTTGACTCAGCTAACTATACAAGGTAGAGCGTCATTCACTTCAAAAGATACCTATTTCTTTTTTTTCTAGAATATTAAATAACCCAAAGAACCAAGAGAACCATTTTTATAAGATAGAAACATACAAATCAACGATAGATACATTATAAAGACATGGTGAATGCTCTGTTTAATGTTTTAAAAACAGAATACATACTCTTAAACAGTTTCTATAAGCATCCTAGTTTGCCTAGCACTTTATTATTAATCATAATAATAAAAAGGTACTAAGAGATATAAGAGAGCTGTTAGAATTAAACACAATATTTTTACTGTAGAAATAATATTATAAATCATTAAGATCACCCTACTAGTACTGATACTGATATTCTCCATCTCTAGCTATAAACCTACAGTTTAACTTGAAAGGGAATCCATGGGATTCTATTCTCCGATCTAATTAAACTATCTTACATGATAGAGACATCTGAAGCATCTTTTGAATAAATTAATTATTCTGAAATACCTGCACTCATTACTTTTAAACTTAATTCTGTTTAATTTTTCTTAAAAATATATAACTCCATGGCATTAAATTAATCGGAATGCTCATCTCTCTTAAAGGAGCTTAAAGTGTAAAGTTTAACAAAAGAATCATATGGTATAGAAATTGGGCTTCAATGAAGCAGAAATTGGCAATAGACTCTGCTACACGATGGAAACATTACTTACTATTTAAGTCTTTGACCTGGATTGTTGACTTTATTTTCTTATATCAAAATAACATCAAGACCTTTTATTTATTTAATAGCCAAGTTCACTGATAGAAACAAGTACATGGGTATGAAAGCACAATTTGTGGAAACTATTGAAAGATCCGATGCATGACAATAGAAAGGTTACTGAGTATGGAATAAAACAAAAAGGATTATCAAAATATAGTAAACATAAAAAGACTATTTATTAGTGCATAGCTGACTAAACCACCTAATACTATATTTATTGAATTATTCAATTCTTTTGATCGTATAGATTAAAATACAAATATATAGTAGCTATTGCTAAAACTTTGTGTTCTTAGACTGCTATATTACATTGTCTAAGTGTTAATACTGTAAACAAACAAAAAAAGATTCAAAAGCTATATGGTTTTCTTCTTCTTCATGCCAATACAATACAGACTATCATAAAAAACCATATATAAAAAGAGAGAAAAGAGAGAAAAAGGTGAGGATTGTGCTCTTTGATTCAATAACATTAGAAAAAAAACAACACCAGATAACAAACAAGGCTGGTATTGAATTCAAGTCTAGTAAACAATCATTTTTATGCTATTGTTACTTAATCTGACATGGAGAATAGCCATTTGATGATTAAGGACAATAATGACATATTGGATAGATCTGGTAAAAATATAGAGGCTTGACACACATGGCATGATTTGGGATGCAATGCCTAATATCTATTAGTGACGAGGTCTGCTGCTTGGATTGACGTAGTTTGCTTAGACTCATCGTTAGATTAGAAACTAAACTACGGGAAAGTCTTGAGAAGGTCCTGTGAAAATTCTGAGAAAGTATTCTCTGATCAATTGTCTCGGAGAATTTATTATAGAATAAATTTTGCTGAAGATTCCAGTGGGAATGCTTATATTACAAGTACATAAAGTTTAAACCCTTTCCTTACTATCTAAAAAGAAAGAACGAAAACAAAACAAAAAGTGTCTATAGAGAGTTGGAAAAACAAATACATTGAAAGATTTATAATCTTTTACTCTTTGTCCCACAGTACTACGATGATAAATGTTAAGCGTAGAATACCTGACTTGGAAAAAAAAGGGGGAGGCGTAATGGATTCTCAAAATATAATAAAACATCCCTTGACTGTACAGTAATTTCATAATGCCTTGGGATCAAACAGTTTTTTAATAATAAAAACAACACAGGCATTTAACCTATTCTATTGTTGGTGGTGAATGTTATTTTACGCGTAACTATAACATAAT
The DNA here is from genome assembly GCA_025094145.1 of Spinellus fusiger. Classification (NCBI taxonomy): domain Eukaryota; kingdom Fungi; phylum Mucoromycota; class Mucoromycetes; order Mucorales; family Phycomycetaceae; genus Spinellus; species Spinellus fusiger. The sequence goes on along the minus strand of JALLLS010000009.1, from coordinate 80,404 downwards.
GAAGTGTAAAAGTAAAGAAAATATGTGGATAAACGGACCTGTCAAATACGATTGACTACATGTGATACCGTGCTTCTATTCTCAATGTAGAACAGATCAATTGTTCAATTCAAGGAGTAGAATATAATAAAAGCATATCTACTTATAACAATAAAGGATTAAGACTCACCCTAATATTCTGTTACAATATTACAATATTACAATATAGTTACAAACAATAGTATAATAAGTATCCATTTAAATGCAAAAAGGCTATTATTATTTTATTTTTATTGAGCCCCACTAGGAGAGAAATTAGTATTTTTTTATAAGTATAACTAATAGAGTCTATTTTGTTTAAATATAGACTAAATCACTTTTATCATATTTTTTTGATAAAATATTATTAATAAGTTTTGAATTCAAGTGATGTCTTTTATATATATATATATATATATAAAAGTATTTGAAAAGGAATCAATAGGCACAAATACATAGCTGCTTGGCTTAATCAACACTTAAATAAATTTTTGAATAGATTAAATAAGAACTTTCAATTAGAATAAACGGATACTTGGACGTGATATGATTTCAATAACAATCAAAACCAACCCAGTTTAGAACGTTTTATTAAATTATTAAGAGTTACTATTCATATATCATATTAACATACTGCCTTGCAAAAGATCAAGAACTAGTGTATATGGTATCTCAAATACTATTATAAGCAGATATACGTCTTGTTATATTGAATTCATATTTTATATATATTTATAAGGGGAGGAGGAAGAGAAGAGGGAAAAGTGGATTATATGTGTCTATCTATAACAAAAGATACATATACTATATATCAATGTCAATAGCTTGATGTGCTGTTAAACAGAAAAATCATAGCATACACAGTAAGAAGTGTGTTGTTTTTGAAAGGTACAAATACTTTATACTGGTACTTGTGTTCTAATATGTATTTTACTTACAGCTCAATTCCCTTGATAGGAAATTAACTTTTGATAGTTCTACCCTCAACTTTTTTATTTTTTAAAAAAGCTTATAAATCATTGAATCAAAAGTAGAATAATTGGTATAAGTCATATCTGTCCAATACAATATATTTCAAAACAAGCTTAGCATGATCGTTTAGTTACCAATCTATTTTGTGATCTGTATACGAGGCTCATCTTAATTATACTAAGAAAAGTATTATAAATCATCATAAAGAGTGAGAATAAAAGCAGCTAATACCTTTACAAGTAAAAGGTTTCTTTCTCACAAAAGGGTAATAATGTTTTATATTTCTATCCTTACTATCCATTACTTGTCTAATATTACTGTATCATATTGATCGTAAAGATATTACCAGTCATCGGGAACTCTGAATCGGCTGACTTGAATAGGAAGACATTGTTTTATATATTGTTTTTTTTTAAAAAATAATCTGTACATCTGATTTTTTGTGTGTATCTGATTTATCCTTTTGCATTCTGAGATTAATTTTTTGTGCATTAATTTTTCATGTTTGCGTATACTACACACCCAAAGATTTTCTGGCCTTTAAGCGGTGATATCTCCTTCCTTTTACATCGTGGATAAGATTTTTGTTACGGAACTGTATTTAAAATCAAAGGTTTGTAAGTATCTAAATTATTATTTCCTTTTGTAGTATACCTCACTATCAAATTGTATTATCAATAGAATATAGTGTTGATGAATAAAATTGTTTATTGTAGTAGTATAGATAATGTTATAGTATGTACTATAGCCACTGCCAAAGTACAATCCCTCATAGAAATAGAATCCACACCCTAAAAGCCTTGTGCTTTATCCTTGGGAGATAGATAACTATGCCCAGGAGTATATCCTAGACACTGTTGATAGTATAGAAGACCACCCGAGACTGACTTGAGAAGAGTATTTATTTATTAACAATACAATGAGTGTCTTGTGGATTACAATGAGCTCAAGCTTAGATGAAGACACTGCTTACCTTTTTATCACTAGAATAGTCCTTGGTGGTGTCTATGACCTCTTTCTATTGTTCTAATCTGTTAATAATAGTATATTACCTTGCTCAGCTATGCTCATCTTGACAAGTACTTAGGTATCAAGTTGTATGGACAGTGTGGGAGATAACAAAAGAAGTGGAATATCAAAACAAATAATAATCTTTCTTTCTCTATTCTGGTAATGTATACATTCTAGTCTTCACTCATAAAATTCACAAGTCAAATTCACGTCAAATTCACAAGTCAAACAATTCACACTCTATTTGCCTTGGGCCTAAAGTCCAGTATTAGAAACAATACTTAGTTCTCATTAAGCACCACTGTTAATACCAGTTAAAATTAGATAGTTGTTAAAGTGATTATGAATATTAAGTCAATAAATAGACACACTATTCTTAATATAAGTAGGCTTGGTTCTATTTTATGGACAATCATTACTAAGGTTAATTCAGTGTGTGTCCTATAATAAGTATTTCTTAAGCAGTGCCATACTGTAAATACTGTGGGTTTAAGGAGAACACATCATGTTAAGAGAAGAATATCAGTGACTAAGTTGTAATTTTGGGGTGATTCTTGTTCTATTTCTTGTCGTTACAGCCAATTCTATAGCATTTAATTGCAAAGTCAGTAGCCATTGCTAAAATAAGCAAGTAGAGTTTGAAAAAGCCTTTTCAAACACATTAGCCAATCATAATAATATTGCGATTTTATTCTCAGGATTATTCCTTATATATCCCAAAAATCTTTGGGGGTGTATCAATAGATTGCTGATGATCTTGACCTCTCAAAGACCACAGTGGGCAAGACTGTCCTATTGTATAAAAACAAGGCTAATTGGCCAGTGGAGAAGTGGAGTAACGTCGTCTAGTCTGAAAAATATTGTTTTACAGTTGTGGGCAACAATAAAGGACTAGAATGCTCAGGAAGAAAAGTGAAAGGTATGAGGAGTGTCATACACAAAGAACATACAAGCATGGCAAGGGTTCGGTTATAGTTTGAGGTTGCTTTTGGTGTGAGGGTTTAGGATCTCTTGTACTCTTGGAGAGATCAGTTAATCAAGACAAGTATATCAATGTACTTGCCAAATACTTTCTTCCCTGGTTCCACAAATTGCAAGAAGACCTCGAGGAGACGATGCTTTTCCAAGAAGACAGTGCTCCACTATGATTAAAAATAAAGGCCTTGCTATAAAGCACTGAGCAATATCTTTATAATAAAGATGTAGACAATCATTTAAAGAACAACTACTCCAAATCTTGTGTTATTCCATGAACCTTTTATTATGAATATCTTAGACTGATGAATATACTTTTATTTCTCAAAATAAAATATAAATATAAAATTGATTTGCCATCTACTCATTTATTGCATGGAACTGTAGTATTTTACTCTAAAAAGAGACTATGCGCCATGTTTTTGTAGATAATTATGGAGTTCATTTTTAGACAAAACAAATAGAGTGCTTGGATACTTTATCTGTATAAACCACTGTCGATATGAGAGATGTTGGTGCTGTTTATCTTGGAAGTTCAAAATGTATCCACATCCACTGGTTATAGCTCTCCATTTCTATGGCCATTTCTTAAGATATAGTATAATATGTTGGTCAATCCAATACTATTCTGTTTAATTTGCAGTCTATTTTCTTCTTGTTCATTTCCTTCCTGTACCAACAGCCACCACAGGTCGTTTGGATGGGTTGTATTTGTATTTCTTTTTCTTTTTCCAATACTAAATGTACTTTTGTAGGCTTATGGTTGAATTCTCTATAGCTATACTACATTAGACAGAGCCTTCTTTCTTGGTTTTGTCCTTTTGTCTGTTTGTCCTTTTGTCCTTTTGTCCTTTTGTCTGTTTGTCTTTTTTCTCTTACCAAATAATAAAGCACCTTCTTTTTAGTAATCTCTACACTCGTCTAAAATACAAGGGCAAATCCTTGAATACTCTTGTATTTTTGTCTCATATTTTTACAGTGTCTCATTTTAGGTTGTGGCTCTGTATCTGACTGAGCTAATTGACAGTCACATACTCATCTGCTAGAAATGCGTAACTAGATCTTTACCTTATAGTTCTACACTACCTTATGACTTCACCACCCTCATCCGTGTTTGACTTGTCTGCACGTTTTCTAGAAGCAAGAAGGTCAAGATTAATCCCAGTTCATCATCAAACAAGACCTACGAATAGAAGATTTAAGAGTGCTCAAGAGACTCTTGACTTGTTTATGGAGCGCTATGCAAAAGGTCCCCCAGCCTATCCTTCCTATCTTCAGGATACAGTCTACGCACAACTTGTAGAAGAGCAGTATAGAATTTACTGCGAGAAAAAAAAAGAAGATACCCCCATGGCTCATTCGCATACAACCACTTCTTCCTACTCTCACAGTAAAAGAGGAGCAAATCTCCAAAGAAAGTCAAGACCCCTTACAGCTACACAACACTCATCAAAGGATACATTTAGTGAACGTCTTATTGATAGTGAGCTTCACCTTCCAACAGCATGGAATCCCGATGATAGAGGTGATTTTGTTCATATGAGCGAGGATCTTTTACAACTCACTTATGAAGGTTGAGTAAATTGCTATCAAATGCAACTAAAGTGATGCATACATAGGCATTGGCAAAGATGATTCTGATATTGCTGCTGTGAGATCAGACTTTCCTATGAGGCCTCAATGCGGAATATATTACTATGAGATAGAGATTATATCTAAAGGGGTTGATGGTCATATTGGTATTGGCTTCTGCTGGCCCTTTAGCAAACTCAACAGACTCCCGGGTAAGGATCAGAGAATAGCAAGGAAGCAGCCCATGTTAAGGAGAAAGATCACTTATTCCATGGGTTAGGATGGGAAGAACACTCATGGGGATACCATGGTGATGATGGACATCTCTTTTCAGGTCCAAGTACAAGCAAGCAGTATGGCCCTAAGTTTGGTACAGGAGATGTTATTGGATGTGGAGTAGATTTCCGAGACAGAACAGCCTTTTACACTAAAAATGGTGTCTATCTTGGCACTGCATTCACTAAAGTAGTTGGAGATTCTCTTTATCCATTCGTTGGATTCAAGACAACAGGCGAGAGGATCAAGGCAAACTTTGGTAACATGGAATATATGTTTGATATCAAACAGTACATACGAGCTGAAAGAAGACACACATTGGATACTCTTTTCAGTACAACACAGGTTCTTCCAAAACCCATGTCAGTGAAGGCACAAATAATGCCCTCTGCCCTGGCTACAGCAGAGTCTCAAGATGTAATGAATGCTTTAGTTTTGGACTACTTGGATTATTATGGTTATGAAAACACATCCAATTCACTCAAAAGCACAATATTGAGTCTAAAAGATCCACTGGTAGATAAACACACCTCTATTGCATTACCAAACGATAAAGATTCAGCAGATGCATGTCATCGAAAAGGTACAGGATTGGAAATAGTTGAATGAAATGAACAGTAAAGGGTGATGTGACTGATGATTTACACTACAATAGATATACGCAGATCAGTTATGATTGGTGATATGGATAAAGTGATAGAGCAGTGTGAAGCATTCTATCCTGGCTTATGGGAGTCTAGTCCCCAGATGCTATTTCATATACGATGCCAGGGGTTTGTTGAGCTAATACGAGCAGCACAAGAGGAATTGGAAAGTAGTCAACACCTTAGTTACTCTTATGACTCTGATTCTATGGACACTGAGTCAGAAGAAACAAAGACACCTTTGAAACGTAATTCTTCTTTAGAAAGAGAATACTGTGAGAAGAGAAGACGAAAAGATAATGAGGATGGCCAGTCTACTAAGCCATATAGAGAAAAACTGTCCTCCAATGCATTAGACAATACATGTGAAAGTGTTTCTTTTAGTAGTCTTTTAAAGGATGCAATGGTGTATGGTGAAAAACTACAAAAGCACTACGGTACTGTTGCTGTACTAAATCCTAAGGCAAGCCAAGAACTTCGGGTAAATGAGCAGATACATTAATAGAAGTTTAACATTGGCTAATATTAATACAATAGACATTGTTTTCTGTTTTGGCTTATGAAGATCCTACCAAGGAAGAGGCAGTCTCCTTTCTCTTTGATATATCCCAAAAAGAAAAACTTGCTTCTGATCTAAATGCAGCTATTCTTGGTACGTTTGCTCTCTCTCTCCTCCTTTCTAATACAGAGTTAGTACTTCAAAATCAACATGCAACACCCTCTATTGAAAGACTATTTGCTCAATTAACTACTACCATTTCTGAGCTTGTGCTAGAAGGGAGTGGTAAAGCAGCCATAATAAGACCTCATCGAGATTGCTTTTTATAATGCTGTATGCATAAAAATAGCAATATAACACATGTCTTGAATAAAATTATATAGTATTCGTGGAGAATATAAAAAGGCAAAAGATAGAAGATTGTGGGGCATTTATTACTTGTTGAAGGCTTGATTAGCATTGACTGTGATTCTGAGTGTTATTATAATGAAGCCCACAGTTCAAAGTATTAGGAATATCAAATCAGAGTATTCAATGGTACAGGCTGTTGTGGATATAACCATTTGTATAAAAGTCATTGTAACTGTCCAAATAATAATGGCAGCTTACTGCAAAGAATGAGTTATATGAATCAGTCATACAATCCTATGAGTTATGTACTTCTTAAAACACTTCTGCTTCAGACTAATGTACAGAGAAATAAATCACTTGCATTTATTTGGAAAGCCATCTTTATCAGTATAGAGTATAGGCTAACATTGAGCAAGGTTGCCTGAATTATATAGGGCATAACCCTATTAACGTATGATAATTAGTAGCTAATATTATTCAATGCTATTCAATGCTGTTTATCTCTTCTTTATTATTGTATTTCTATCTATTTTCTCTGAACCAAGAAAGCGTCAAAGCCTTCTGGTTCATTCTCATCCTTCTTCCCTAATTATTACTACAGTCTCAGTTGAATGACTAACATAAATCCATGCTACAGGTAAACCATCTAAAGAATAATAAAGTGTATCTTATTGGATTTTGTCATGCAAAAAGACATTATAATGTCTAGTAATATCTGCACTTAAATATTATATGATAAGTATACTCTTTAGACAGTATTTGATAATAACTCTTCTTTTGGTATGATTTTTTTTGTCTTTCCCTTATATTCTAGTACTGAGAGCTTTGTTTATTCAATAAGTGAAAATGAGAAAGACAAATGAATTACAAATACATCGAGACTTAGGTCTAGTGATTGTTGAATAAAATGCACATGATGAATAGGCACACTGCCATTTTCTTTTTCTTTTTCTTTTAATAATAGTATTTTGAATGAGTGATTTAGTGTAGCTTGCTCAACAGAAACAGATCAGTAAATCAAATCATTAACCCCTTGACTTACTTTGTTGATATTCATAGGTGTATTATCTGTTGTTATTATAGGCTATTGTCTATAGTAGTACTAATACTGTCCATGTATTTAAGTCTTAATTTTTTCTGTTGTTGCCCCTGAAGTTATTGGTTTTCTTATCTTCTTTGTATATTGATTCTATTGATTCTTCAGATATTTGTATTTTGATCTTCTTGTACTGATTCTACTTGTTTATTTTCCTCTGATTCTCTTCCTATGCTTGTTTTTAGGCTTTCCTACTTGTTCATTATGGAGATTTACATTCTATAATGTCTTTTCTTCCTCTTCCTCTTCTTGTTCCAGACATAGAGTTATGTCTTCTGAAGAGTGAGTCTGTTGCAAATCATTTACAGAGATGTCTTTTACTGTAGGCTCAGAACTATCTATTGTTGTATCTGATGGAGCTGTCTTGTCTGTTGTTATGGCTGTTTCTTCTGTTGGCTTTGGTATGTTTGCTTCTTTTGTGTCCACAGATCCTTCTTTTTTATCCTCCTCTTCCTCTTCTTCCTCTTCCTCTTCTTCCTCTTCTTCCTCTTCTTTCTCCTCTTCTTCCTCTTCCTCTTTACTAGTTTTGTATTTTTCCATTGCCTCAATGGCTCCATTTAATTCAGTGACTCCATTGGCTCCAACTCTTTCAATCTCTTCCATGGCCTCCATCTCTTCCATAGCTTCTACTGCATCCATAGCCTCCATCTCTTCTCCTTCTTCTACTGCCTCCATTTTCTCTATTGTTTCACTGACTTCGCTGGTAATAGTTGTCTCAGCACCATCACCTGAGAAATCATCCCAAGTAGAGGTGACCAAAAGTACCTATTGAGTATCATACGCACAATGAGTCACAGTAACATTTATCATGGACTATCTACTATGAAATGTACCTTTTCAACAGCACGCAGATATTTTATAAACATAGTGTAATGTTTTCTCGGCTCTATCAACAGTTCACAAAGACGTTGAATAGTAAAAGGTGGTCCATTATGCTTATCAATCGCACGAAGAATAGACACTTTCATATTTTCAATAGCTGAATGAGTCTCCGAGTCTTGTACCTCTATCATCACTTCACAGTACTGCAGCAAAAATAAGCTTGGCTATTCATTGTTTATCTTGTGTGTATATATCATCATCACCTTCAGAATTGTGTCTTTTATAATCTGCTTTAGCTCATCCCACGAGATCTCTAGTTTGTCACTCGAGGCAATGTCACAGAGAACAGAATGAGGCTTGGCATTATCCAGATGATGGCTCATCTCTAATAAATCAGGCCGACTTCTTTTGGGTGCTGGTTCTATTGCACTTTCTTCTACACCCAGTTTTCTTTTCATAGTCACTTCATCATTCACTTGAGGTTGATACAGATCAGTTGATGCTTGTTCTCTTGCTACTTCTTTTGACATGACGTTTTGAAAAGATAGATACAAAGAGAGCTAATGAACAAAGCGCGTCATTGAGCGCGTGACGTCCTTTTTCTTTGTCTATCCGGGTTTCTGTTGAGCCTTTTTCTCTTCTTCTCCTTGTTTTTCTAGTGACTTATGTCAAGCGCAGCAGTTTCACAGGTGTTGGATGCACTGTCTGCCCTCTATTCATCCAACGACTCTCTGGCCAAAAAACAAGCCAGTCAGTGGCTTGAGCTTTTCCAGAAGCAGGTATTCCCAAGCGACCCTGTCTGATAAGACCTTATCGTGTGCGTCTTACACATCTTCTAGTCAGAAGCATGGGCTGTTGCAGACTATCTCTTAAAAATGGAAAATGCCAATACAGAGACTCGGTTGTTTGCAGCTCAAACCTTACGACAAAAGGTACCTCCTTTCATTAGGGCCAAAGACACTCATTGAAAAGTAGATTACATACGATCTACGTGAGCTCACTCCAGAAGCACGCTACTCATTGCGTGATTCTCTTCTTCATCTCCTGTGGGCCTCTTCAACGGGTATAAAGTCTATTATGATACAGTTGTGTCTAGCCATAGCAGATTTGGCCATTCAGTTTAAAGAGTGGACAACTGCAGTACAGGACTTGATGGAGAAGTTTGGAAAGACATCAGAAGGTGCAGCCTGTTTATTAGAATTCCTAAAAGTACTTGCAGAAGAAATGACAAATAACAAAAGAATTCCTATCTCGGTAAGAAGTGTATTGATAGGCCTATAAACATGGATGGGGGGTATAGATCTTAACACAACCCTAGGATAAAGAAGCAGAGGCAAGAAGTAGTGTGCTTATTGAACAGAATGTTCCTACTGTTATGCAACTATTGGAATTGTACATTCAGTCAAGTGGTATGGATATAAATCTATATTTATATAAGGACCCTAAGAATTACTGACCCTGCATCAGCTGGTAATACAGTTATTCAAGAAGAAGTCTTTCGATGTCTTTCGAGTTGGTTGCGTACAGGAGATGTTGATATTAGACTGTTGGAAACCAGTCCTTTGCTTTCGGCTGCTTTCGGAGGCCTGTCAAATGAAGCTTTGTTTGATGTATCTGTGGATGTTGTATGCGAGATTATCTACGAAACAAAAGAAACCCATGAATATAGAGCACTGATCGAAAGAATTTATCCTCTCTTCAGTGCATTAATTCAACCATTAAGAGAAGCCAAAGCAGCAGAAGACTCAGACAAAGTACGAGGCTATTGCCGTATGTTTATTGAGGCAGGTGAAGCCTATGTTATACCTATTGCACAACATCCAGAGGCATTTGTTGTTTTACTGGAAGGAATTGGAGAATGCACAGCCTATGAGGATCTTGATATTGTACCCATGACATTCAAATTTTGGTATGAACTTACTAATGTACTGGTATCAGATCAGTACAAGCATACACTCTCTTCATTCTATGGCTGCTATAATGCATTGGTGGACAGTATTATTCGCCACTTGCATTATCCTGAAGATGTAGAAGAACTCTCTGCCAAAGAACGTGACGAATTTAGAGACTTTAGACACCAAATGGGAGACACACTCAAGGATTGCTGTAAAGTCATGACTCCCCAAAAGTGTCTGTTGAAGCCACTTGCATTGTTGACTCAATTACTGTCACAACCAGAAGCAGCATCATGGCAGCAGATTGAGGCACCCATTTTCTCTCTTCGTTCTATGGGATCTGAAGTACCAGGAGATGAGAATGAAGTCATGCCACAGATCATGGAGTTTTTGTCAAAGCTTCCTGATCACCCCAAAATTCGTTATGCGGCCACCCTAGTCATTTCTCGCTATTCTTTCTGGACTCGTCTTCATCCCCAATATGTTACTTATCAGCTCAACTACATTTCTGCTGGATTTGAGAATGCCGAGGTAGCTGCTGCTAGTGCATTAGCATTAAAGCATCTATGCAAAGACTGTAGCGAAGTAAGTATTGTTTGTAGGAAGACGTGTAGATATAAACCTATAGATGAAGAGAAAAAGAACTCACATACAGCTATTAGCTTCTTGTTGATTTTGTATCACAACTTCATCCTTTCTATATTAACATTGTCAGGACCCTGCCTTTCAATGATATTATTGAAGTAACTGAGGCTGTCTCTCATGTTATCAGTGTAATACCTGTAGCAGAAACCTTGAATGCTCTCCAGTCCTTTTGTCTACCCATTGCCCAGGATCTTCATGCTATTGTCATTGAAGACAAAGGAAATGTGGGGCATAGCAAACTCACTAAAGCAGGAGGTATGTATTTACCTTATGGATCCTATCTTACTCTATGAATTTAGACCTCTTGGAGCAGATATCTATCTTTTTCGAGATTGTTTGTCCTGACATTCCTGTTGGAACACCTCACCCATGCATCAACTTCTTCAATGAACTTTTGCCTGTCCTTGATTTGTGTTTAAGCAACTTTGGCAATGATCCTTTGATTGCAGAACCCCTCTGTAGATGCTTCAGAAACTGTATCCAGTCCTACAAATTACATCTTACACCCTTACTACCACAGTTGATGGAAAGACTCGTCAGTGGGTTTGATACCAGCAGACTTGGTGTCTATCTCTGGGTTGCCCACAAACTTGTACGCGAATATTCCAAGGAAGGCAGTGAGAATGTGACATTATGCTTCCAACTTGTAGAGCGTTTAAGTGCTATTGTATTCAGTACTCTTAGTGGAAAGAAATTTGATGAAATTCCTGATGGTACGCTACGACATGAATGTCTAGTATATTCATTTATTTATTATTACTGTTTCTAGTGGTAGAAGAATATTTCAGACTCACAACTGCCCTGTTGGACTGTGCACCTACCATGGTGGTTCAGAGTACTTTAATCTCACCAGTCTTCCAAGCTGGACTTACAGGACTGTCTTTGGAAGAAGTGAGAGCACTCACTGCCATCTTCTCCTTTTACCGTCATCTTTTGAGTATTGGTTTATCAGTACATGAACTCACAACTCCTAATTCCCAGCGTACATTAGCCAATGTGGGCCAGAATGCAGAACAAGTGGTTGCTTTATTCAGGGAATTTGGTGGAGATTTTATTCGTCTTTTATTCGATGGCTTGATACATTTCTACAGCTGGGAGTTGATTGCAGATGTAGCAGCTACTCTCAAGTCATTAGCGCAACTATTGCCTGTAGAAAGTTCACAATGGATGGTGACTATTGTGAATGGATTCCCGGAACAGGCCATGTCTCCTTCTGAAAGAACCGAGTTTTTACAGACCTGGACAAGGTAAAGAATAAATGCCTATAGATTAGTATCTAATCCACGTCTTTCTACAGAGCTATTCAAGAGAAGCAGTGGGTCAAGGTTAGAAGAGTCTTGTCTGATTTTGTCTCTCAGTACAGACGCCGTAATACAAATCGAAAATAATATAAAAATACGAAATAAAGCCCATTAGCATTTTATAAATATAAAATAAGAAGAAAAAAAAGGTGGGAGGGGGGAACATTGGCAAAGAGAATAATAAAGAACATGCCTAGTTTATAGTGATGTTCTAACAGAAGAAGCAGGATGGTTTGTAGATTCCTTTTGATGAGAGGGAACAAGTCCTAAGAGTAGCAGAATGTGGCAAGCAAGTAGTGTCCATGAACTTCTCTCTGTGGAAGGAAATGTAAGCCAGCAGCCCTCAATCGTAGCTAATAAGAATACTCTGTATAGGATGAGAATGCTGTTTGTGATAGTGTACCTTCTTACCTAGTGTACTTGTGTGAGGATTCTCCTCCTGTCATCCATTCACTTTGCCATAATAGATAGGGAATGGCATGGTAATACCAAGAATAGAATTGGTAATGCAATGATCTTGCAAATATCATTCCAATGAAGTTACAAGTGAACATCATAAATAGAACATCTTTTAAATTTATATAAAAGATCTTTAGTATATGTAGCTTATAGACACACTTAATAACATCATTAGCACTTACCATCTGGAGAGGGAGTGTGGCGTGCTGTAGGATGAGTGCTAAATCCACGGAGAAATACACGCACAAGCCCTCCTTTTCTAGAATAGATATTTAGATCCCACACCCTTATATGAATGCATGCATATGGTATAGAAAAGCACCTACTTATGACAGACCACACATAAGAATATAACAAGAACAATAGCATGTCCTGCCAAGAGTGTATTTGCAAATGATGATGATCCGAATGTCTTTTCATCAAACATTCGCCAGTTGACTGTCCATTGATAATCAAATACTCTATTAAACTCAAAGGCACGGCTAATATAGGACTCGGGATAGGTGGATAAAAAGGGATATGCCAAGATCATCTACTAAAACATAAGAACAAATACGCAAGGGTTGCCTCTCTATTGCCTTGTGATTCTACTGACCTGACTACCAACAATAAGCATCAAGAGACCCAATGTAGACCATGCACCCACTGCCTGCCATAGTAACACACCAAAGGCAGGAAAGAATAAGAGTACATTCATTTTTACAGATAGAGCCATACTACACAGGTGATTAGCTATCTGAAAGAGAGGATTCCTTTCTTACCTGTAAAGAATACTTCCCAGAGTCCATCTTTTGTGTACCATAGCTAATAAACAAAGATACATAAAGAACATGGCTACAGGATCATTAAAGCATCTTAGAGCATAGATAGAGTGGAGTCTTTTAGAAATACACAAGAGAACAAGTGCATAAGGAGGAAACTAGTTGAATGAGAAGTCATGTTGGGTTCTGTTCACCCACTTTTTTGGAAGTACTATAGAGAGCAAATACAATGGCCTGAGTTGCAAGGTAAAGACCACCAAAGAGATACTGACAGAGACGGACATGTGTGCCTTTGTTCGTCAGATAATAGAGTGCAGAGTAAATATAAACAAATCCTGCAGGATAGCTATTAAAATACACAAGTGAGTTGTGGATTTCTCCTAGGCTAAACTCACACAAGAGGACCTGTATTGCCACTAAGGTTTTTATAATCGCGTTCACCATCAACAAATCCTTTTACTTCTTGCATATAGGCCACCCAGTCTATCTCTGTATCTATTGTGTATGGTTAAGGTGACTAGAAACTATATATATATATATACGTATATCTATGTGCATCTATATCTTTGCTTACATGGCACTCTCTGAATGATGAACAGGTTCAGCAGCAGTTCTCCTAACAGAAGAATGGCAGCCATATACCAGAAATAAGAAGTATCCACCAAAATAGAGTAGATTAACCCAGTAATATCTTTTAGTTTAATGACATTGGGTGTGTCATGAGCAGACTTGACTCTTTGCTTTTTTGTTAATGGTCTTGCCATGCTGCATTCAAAACTACCCACTGTGCCTTTGATAATACACACCAGGATATTCTCTGGCTTTTAAGCGGCAATACAATATTCCCTTTGCGTCATAATAAAGTATTCCCTTTTATGTGGCGACGTTTAAAATCAAAAGATTTATGGATATCCAAATATTTGTTTCCTTTTGTATTATCAATACACTATTTTTGGAAATTATTCGCACAACTTCAGAAAAAAATCGCACACTTTTTTTTCACTTTCTGCACAGTTTTATAAAAAGATTTTGCACAATTTCACTAAAAGAATGAGTAGAATTATTGCAAGTCCCGGCTAAGGATGCTTATCTCTTTCACCAGAGTTTCCTGAGCTTAATCGGATTGAGCAATTTTGGTCTGTTGTGAAGAGTAAGCTTAAAATAGAAAAATTCTTGGAAAGTGAGGCTTTAAACATGAGGATTACTTAAGCATTTAGCGATATTCTTATCAGTGATATTAAGGGATTTCGTTATTACTCTTCTTCGAGATATGAAACATGTTCAAGTAGAAATACTCTTTAATAAACTTCACACACTTTGTGCAAATTCTTTTTATGAAACTGTGCAACAAGTAAAATATAGTATGCAAAAAGTGAAAAAAAAAGTGTGCAATTTTTTCTGAAGTTGTGCGAATAATTTCCGAAAATAGTGTAAAAATATTGTTTATGGATAAAAATGTTTATTATAATAATATAGCTAATATTATATTATGACTATAGCTACTGCCTAAGTATATTTCCTTCATAGCAATAGAATTCACACCCTAAAGACCTTGTGCTTTATCTTTGGGAGATAGATGACTATGCTCAGGAGTATATTCTAGACATCCTAGACAGTATAGAAGAAAGAAAAGACCACCCAAGACTGCCCTGAGAAGAGTCTTTATTTAATAATAATAGAATGAGTGTCTTGTGGAATACAATGAACTCAAACCCGGATGAAGACAGATTTACCTATTTATCTCCAGAATAGCCTTTGACTTAGTTCTATTTTCTGGACAATGATTACTAGAGTTAATTCAGTGTGTTCTATAATAAAAAATAATAATCAATCAGTGTTATACTGCAAATAATACAGGCTTAAGGATAACACATCAGAGAGGAATATCAATGACTAATTTGAAAATATCAGCACTTCTTTCTTTTACATCCCAAAAATCTTTGGGTGTGTAATAACTAAAGAGAAAGTGACTCTATTGCTTCAACCGCCTATTAAATATCGAGGTATGAACCGGTGTTTATACTATAGCTAAAGTATGTTATGGATCATCATGGATATTATCATTGTATTTCATAAAGAGAATGAACGGAAAGATATATTTTTGTTTATTTCGCATGAAGAATAGGTATCATTAAATATATTATGTAAATGCAGTTAATAGAATATAAAACAATGGTGGTAATATGGGAAATCCCAGTGGGTATGAAAATCAAATCCCTTCTACAGGGGAAGGATCATCACAAATGGTCCGTTCAGGCAGAGGAACATCGGATATTTTTCCTGTAGCAGGATCAATACTAGACACATCACATAATCTAGCAGAATAAAGCTGTGTCACGCCAAGAGACGGCAGTATTTGGTATTTAAGTACGCCTCTCACTGTCAATTCATAGGGGTATCGTATCAAAAGTGACCTGCCAGTGTTTGGGTAAGTCCAAATCACCCTTTCTACTTTTGTCTACTTTACCAACGCTCATTGCCACGGGAGTCTCCATGAGTTTCTCCTGGATTCTTAATCTGAATCTGACTGATAGCTGTGCTTTGGGTTGAGTAGAAAAGACTACCCGAATCAAATACAAGAGGATCTTCTAACTGGTAAATTGTCCCAAGGAACTCTGCAGGATCTGATACTTGTGGATGTGTTAAGCCAGAGAAGTGTACTTTGAATTACCTTTTGTACTCAACTCAACAGAGGCATTGTGTGTGGCTGTGGCTGTGGGAACTACATGACTGGATGCAAAAACACTAAAGGAAGCATGACTTATATGGACAGTCCACCAGTTATAGTTCCTGTACAGATAGATAAGATGGCCCAATACATACATACATACATACATAAAAGAAGAAGAAAAAAGAAAGCCAAAGTGTTATATTTACCTTGCCCGTACTTGTAAGTTAAAGATGAGTTCTTTCTGAGTTCCCAGTACATTACTAATGCCCACCACCTGGACATCTGCCAGTGGAGAGGCAATAAGAAAAAGAAACAGCCATAATGTAATCACGACAGCCATACAACTGAACAAGGACCAGACAATAACGACGCTTTTACTGTCCAACTGTGGGTTATTTACTACACTCTCTCCCTTTGGAATACCTTTTTGTGGGTTGTTTTCGTCTCTTTTTTCCATAATTCCGATTCATCAATGGCCTGTTTTCTTCGTCACTCGGATACCAGCTCTCATAGCGATGGTACCTGGGTTTCTTTTGTAAAGACAGAGAAAACGGGTGTGTACCAGAAGACGGCAATTCTGACACCGCTGAACGTAGGACAGGTCGGCGAGGAAGATGGCGAGTCAACGGGTCTTTACTAAGCTTTTCTTTTGAGTAGTAGTCTCCCTCCCCATCTCCTGTAGAGGCAAATCGATGCGGTAAACTCAGACTAGACGATCCGTGAAAAGAAGAGGCATGATCGGTGTCCACTGTGGACCAGGGCGGTGGGTAAAATGAAGTCTGCATGGATTTATCGCGGTACACAAACGCTTCGTTCTCATCAGAATCTAGAACAATAAGGCATTCAGCAAGTCAGTCACCTTGAGAAACCAATACCATTGACATCGAGAACAGCATCACTCAGATTCTGAGCAAATATGTCGGTGGGTGTAATATAATTAGAAGCAATTGGACGTCTTTTCTTCTTTTGTGAGCGTATAGACTCAGTGCCTGATTTTAAGCTCTTTACATCCCCCTATGAAGAAAGAGGAAGATCAGTGAATATACTCTTTTCTCTCTCTCTTTGGGGGTGATAAAACACACTTGAGAAGTCACTCGTCTTGCTTCGTTGGTAGGAAAAATCGGCGGGTCTGGAAATACAGCAGTTTCCACGGTGAGGTGCCGCTGAGATCCGCCAGTGTTGTATTCTTTCTGCGTAGACAATAAGTCTCTAGACTTTGATTTGATAAGACTTCGGAAAGGAAGGGAGTCTATAGTGATAAACCGAGACGCGTCTGTGCTTGGCATGGGATTGAACTTTGATCGAGACCGAGAGATAGTTTGGGTGAGGGGTGGAGTGATGTCCATATTGGCTTTCCTACGAAGCGTCCGATACTTTGAAGGCGATGAAGACATGAGTTCATCTTCTGTACTTGTTGCTGTCATGGTGGTGTCTTCTAAAGTAGTAGTCGGGATCTGAGACGAACTGTAGTGTGCTGCCATGACATAAGAGGATTCACAGCCTCCAGTGGACAAGTGGACAAAGAAGCAGTGAGAAAAGCGTTGGTTTTTGAAATTGGAAATAGTCTGAAATAGCTTACCCACTCAGTGTGCATGTAGCCTAGCTATAGAATACTATGTATTTATATACTTGTATACTTATGTATTTATATACCTATATACTTATATACTTATATGCTTATATGCTTATATGCTTATATGCTTATATACTTATATACTTATATACTTATATACTTATATACTTATATACTTATATACTTATATACTTATATACTTATATACTTATATACTTATATACTTATATACTTATATACTTATATACTTATACACACTTATACACTTATATACTTATATACTTATACACCTATACACTTATACACTTATATACTTATAGATAGGTGGCTATAAAAGTGTCTGTGTGTTATATGAGTGAGTATGTTATATGTGTTATACGAGTAGGTAGGTATGAGTGAGGGGATAATCCACGTGAGCCGATAGAACGTGGGTTTATAAGGATCTATTCCATAGTAACCCATAGACAGGCGGTGTCTTGCCAGCCAATCGCATGTCCAGTGGGTGGGTCTGCTTCCATAACTACGCTGAGTGGTGGCTGTAACTGAATCCCTATAAATACACAAATAAATAATGAAAAAGGTCACTCTATGGCTTATGCAGAGTAGGCACTCTTGGATCACAGCCAGAAGAAAGAAAGAAAGAATCCCATGACCATCTTTCTGTAGTCATAACAGCAGGTCATTCATAAGGCAGTGGGCGTATAGAATTCTACTGTGTAGGAATTCTTTGGGTCTGTTATTTTACCACCGCCTCTATCCTTTCCATTCTTAAGTTCAGGGACAGCAAGAGGCTTAAGGGCAGTCACAACTGTACTTTATCATTTGCTTTGGAAGAGAGAGTCCTGTTTAGCAATGACTTCAAAGGCCACACAGGAATACAGACTTTCCTTTATAACTCTGATATCACAGCTGTCAGCCATAGAAAAGAAAGGAAACGAGTTCTTTGATAAAATGTAAGGCTTTATAGAGTGACCTGTTTCTTACCTTCATCAAGTGAGAATTCAGTCTGGACTCCTTACGAACTAACAGAAGCTCAAGGTTAAGCCTTGACTCTTACCTGTTATTAACATCTGTCTTTTATTTATCTACTCTATCTATTATACTTGTGGTTATTATGAATAGATGACTTTAAGCAGCTCACAACCTCCCTTCAGACACTCGAAGCTCACGCGCGCACTTCTGGTCTTTTGAGTATTGCAGGATCTTTTAGTGATACAACAAAGGGACACTCTTTGCCCCAGTCTAAGAATCTTGCCACACGGGATGCTGATACACTCCATGCGGTGGATATATTTTTTCAGGAAAAAAACAGACTTCTAATGAATATAAGGGCTGCTGTCAATGCAGTACATCAATCTTTTTGAAGCCCCTCTAAGAGAGAGTGTACTTCTGCCTAGGATTAGGTTGGAAACGAGGAGATCATTGGACACTTTCTGTCTCTAATGTCTTCTTGCATATCACTTGTGGAAAAGAAAAAGAAAAAAGGGGAGAAATCCTTCATAAAATGTCTCGTTCTCTTCTGTCTACACTTTTAAAGCAGACTTTAAAAATAAATATGTATATAACTCTCTTGTTCAATGCCACATGGGTGCAGTGGCGATAGATCCACCCTACGAATCAAAAGAGATAGGAGATAGCCCTTCTTCTTTTTATGATACACAATACTCCTTTGTATTAAGCAAAAGGGCATATGTGTACTACTTGTTCCTAGTACAATCGTATGTTTGGTGAGGATTCTCTATTGGATTCCAAATGAATCTTATTTCTTGATCATCTCGCAAAAAGGATAAACTAAAAAAATAATAAATAAAAAAACAAAAAAAACAGAAATGTATGTTAGTGAATATCATAAAAGATGTGTATTACTTTATATTCTCCACAATGGCAAGATTGTCCAAGAATTCTTCATCTATCATTTATACGACGATGCTTCTATTGAAATGATAGGCGATGTACTGCTAATGAATGGCCTAACATAACACTCAATGTTGACTTTCTATAAACACTAACTAAACAAGGGATAGGCCTCACTCTCCAAGACAGTACATGATGATCTCTGAGTGAACACTGATCAATTCTTTAACACATGAACACATCACTAGGCTATAATCTACCACTCCAACAAAAAGAAAGACAAGGTATCACACAGGGTCTAGAACATCTTAATCGTGGATTTAGCACCAACAACTCTATCTATTCAACATACTTTATACACCAGTCGTCTTGAATCTAGAATACACTCATATGGATATTTTCATTATAACTACTTCTTTACCATAGGCATGTCACTAGCCTAATTATATATATAAATATATATAAATATATATAAATACTCATTTAATAAGGATACATGTACCTCAACTGTCATTCATTTCTTGTTTTATTGGCTTCTGTCGTAAGTATAGTGAACATTGGTATTTGTCTAGAAATAAAAGATAAGATGGAGCTATCTGATATTTATTTATAGCTAAAATAAATAAATACATTCTATAAGTAAGTAGAACGAAAAAGACAATAGTACCTGCATAATGTATCTATACTTATACTCATACTCATTACAACTAATTTCAAAGTAATTATGTAGCTAATTCTTGGATACTTACAAGGGCCATATTTTACCTCTTAACTGGCTAACCAAGAATACAATTATCTGTGATCTCCTCGGACAGTGAACAAGAGTAGTAAATATATTGAGTGGTATCATAAGACTATTTCTGTGGTGTCACAAAATATTGTTATTCATAATTTTATTTCTATATTCATGCTGTATTGATATAACTAGTGCATGTGAATGTAGAGCTAAATCCACAGGCTATTTATTATTACGTCTTATGAGATTAGTCTTAGTAAGTCTTGGAATAATAATTTTTATTAATAATATTGCTAGACTCTATGAATCATTAGCATGTATGTAAAGTATATTGTTATTTTTTATATTGATGCATTAAGCTCCTATCTATTATTTAGCCTATTGTCTCATATAATCATGCTTCGTCTTATGCACATCCAAATCTTACTACTTATTAGTACAGTAAGGTTAATTATGAGTGCACTCTACTCTATTCTCATAAGAAAAATAAAGTCTAGGCTTGAAATTGAAACAGTAGCATTGGGAACTTTATTCTTATAGGAAATATACTAGGCTATATTTATAAGATATTGTCTAACTCACCATTGATTATTTTTAATTAATAGTAATAGATAAACAATATGTTGACTATAAAATATATTAGTTTATTATGTAAAAAAAAAAAAAACAGGATTATCCAACTTTTAGTTGGCAAACTATCAATCGGTAATAGTAATACAAATAGTTGTCATTAGAATCTATCTGGTATGTATTACTGATTGTATGTGAATACACGTCTCTTATCGTTTATATCTCGATCACCATCGAAGCATTTCTATCTTGAGTTGGGAGGAATTCATATGGATAAAACAGTATCAATGTATGACAAGTCATGTACACCTTGGGTACTATTCTATTATGCGTGTCTTTCCTAAATCCGTTGTAGCTGATACGAATAGAAGGGTGGTTTGTGGTACAAAATCAATCCACTATTCCAATCTTATTTCTATGTGCTCATTACTGCTCATTATATATAAGCTATAGTTTTATAGATCACGTAAAGAAAAGAACAGAAATGTGAAACATCTAAATCTGAGAATTGAGGGCTTGGATTGTACTCCATCTATGTGTGAATATGCATAACAATAATATGTATTGTACAGTGTCAGGCAAAAGAATAATAAAGATTTCATTTTCCGACCATTTTGGTCAAAAAAAACTTTCTTTTTTTATACTTATTTCTCATTTCTTTTTTTCCGCTATAATATCTATTATGTCCAACACCACTAAACAAACCACCAAACCTATTGGAAGCAAAAAGAAAAACATCGACGACTTTACTCGTAAACTCATTGTTCACGAAGTAACAGTCAATGGCACCAGACAAACGGACATTGCAGCCATGTTTGGCATTAGTAAGTCCACTGTCAGCCTCATTATGAAGAGATACAGGGAGACTGGCGATTTTAAAGCAGGAAGGAGCTCTGGGCGCAAGCCTATATTGACAGAGAGAGACGCGAGAGGGAAATCTCTCGCGAGGTGGCAAGAGACTCCTTCCAGAGCATAAAGGAGCTTCACCAGGGAATGGCCACCAAGGTGTCCATGACCACCTTCCAAAAAATGATAAAGAAGATTGGGCTGTCTTCTAGCAATGCTATTAAGAAACCTTCTCTTAACAATAAAAACAAGAAGTTGAGGCTTGCTTAGGCCAAGGCCCACTTCCACTGGAAAGAAGAAGACTAGAAAGTGGTCATCTAGTTCGATAAGTCAAAGTACCAGCTAATGAGCAATAACAACCGTACCAGAGTAGTGCGCAGAAAGAAGGAGGGTCTTCTCCCAAAAAAATTGAAGCCCACCATGAAGTTTGGTGGTGGTGGGGTGATGGTGTGGGGTTTCCTTTCTTGTGACGGTGTTGGTAGACTTGCTATAGTGGAGGGATCCATCAATAGTGCCAAATACATTGGTGTTTTAGAAACGACCTATTGCCCCAAACTGGCTCATCTTTCATCACTGAATCCAGTGGTATGTTGTGTTCTTCAAGAAAACAATACCAGCTGCCACAAGAGTAAAGAGTCCAGGTTGTCAAAGGCAAATGAGAGCATTGCCACTATGGAGGGGGGGCTCTCACAAAGCCCCGACCTCAACCCCATAAAACATTCATGGGAGGAGCTGGACACGGCCATTAGAAAGAGGATGACCCCAAGAAGTACTCTCCAGGATATGAAGGCTCTCTTGGTTCAAGAATAGGACAAGATCCCCAAAGAAGTTACCAACAACCTCATTGCCAGCATGGGGCGGAGATGTAAGGTTGTCATTGAGGTCAAGGGTGGGAACACTAAATATTAAGGGTTTCCACCCAAGAAATCTGTATTTATTATCCTGTTGACCTTTTTTATACTCTATCCAATTTTCAAGTCTCTACCGTGTGTTTAGTGTGTGTTTTTATGACAAAGAATAAGTATTTCCCTATACAAGAATTATATCGGAAAATGAAATACTTTATTATTCTTTTGCCTGACACTGTATAAGTGTATATTGCACATTCGTTGACCATGAACGCTCCACGTTCTTGTTCTTCCTAGTTCCTGCACCACCACAAGACATTCATCCAATTGACTATTGTCTAAATCTTCTGCCGCGCACGGTTAAGTCTTTTGTTAAATGGCGAGACCTTTGGCCCAGTTTGTTAATACTGCTGCAAGCCATTGATCGAGCCACGTCTACTCGAGACTTTAAGGTAGAGCCATCAGCTGGTAGCCTGCTCATTGAGGCTGCTGATGGGTGTGTTGAGCGGGAACGCCAACGCCGCCATAGAGTGCAAAGACTCCTGCAGCAACAGACGCTGTATCCTCACTTCTCCTCCGATCTCTCCTCTACCACCCATTCTTAACCCGTTTAGCAAAGCCAGAAGCTGCTAGTGTAGTTGCTGTATTTGTGTCCTCAGGATTGTCCGAGTTGCTCTAAGTATCCCTCGTTGGATTTCGAATCGCCACAGGATGACGGTTATCTTTTTGGTGTCCTGGTTTCCTTGCTGACTTTATGACCTTTTGGATGTCTATTCATAATTCTCATCTTACCATCATTTCTCATTTTTCATCATTTTTCCCTCATTGAGGTTCTATATTCTCTTTTCTCTCTGTTTCCCATTCATTTGCATTCTTTTTTTCACTTTCGTATTTGAAGTGTTTATTTGTTTATTCTTATTTTTTTTCCAAAAGTTCTCATAGGGTGGCTAACATGCCCAATGCGCGAATAGCAATCAACACCCACAAATAAAAAAATACTTTGAACTGTATAAGTGTATATCCCTCGTTGGATTTCGAATCACCATAGGATGACGGTTATCTTTTTAGTGTCCTGGTTTCCTTGTTAAATTTATGGCCTTTTGGATGTCTATTCATAATTATCTTTTTACCATCATTCCTTATTTATCTTTCCCCCTCATCTGAGGTTTTATATTCTTCTATCTTTCTGCTTCTCATTTCTATACATTTATTCTTTCACTTGAGTATTTAGAGTGTTTATATGTATATCTCAATTTTTTAAAAGATCTCATAGGGTGGCTAATATGCCCAATGTGCGAATAGCAACCAACGCCCAAAAATAAAAAATACTTTGAACTGTAGAAATAACAAAAGAATGCATGATACAAATTATACACCTAGAACCAATAAAAGGTCCGAACCTACTGGTTTATCCCCATCCCTCTTCTATTTATTGATGGAGCCTTAGTTTAATAACTGACGGAAGCCTATGGTACAGATAAACTGTATTAAAAGTTGTGTCTTATTTGATTTTGTCATACGAAAGATATTATAATGTTTAGTATCTATTAAATTACCATTGTAATTCATTTTTAATATACAGCTCCATGCAATAAATGAGTAGACGGCAAATAAATTTTATATTTATATCTTATTTTGAGAAATAAAGGTATATTCATCAGTCTAAGATATTCATAATAAAAGGTTCATGGAATAACACAATATTTGGATTATTTGTTCTTTAAATGATTGTCTACATCTTTATTATAAAGATATTGCTCAGTACTTTATAGCAAGGCCTTTATTTTTAATCATAGTGGAGCACTGTCTTCTTGGAAGAGCATCGTCTCCTCGAAGTCTTCTTGCAATTTGTGGAACCAGGGAAGAAAGTATTTGGCAAGTACATTGATATACTTGTCTTGATTAACTGATCTCTCCAAGAGTACAAGAGATCCTAAACCCTCACACCAAAAGCAACCTCAAACTATAACCGAACATTTGCCATACTTGTATGTTCTTTGTGTATGACACTTCTCATACCTTTCACCTTTCTTCCTGAGCATTCTAGTCCCTTTATTGTTGCCCACAACTGTAAAACAATATTTTTCAGACTAGACGACGTTACTCCACTTCTCCACTGGCCAATTAGCCTTGTTTTTATACAATAGCACAGTCTTGCCCACTGTGGTCTTTGAGAGGTCAAGATCATCAGCAATCTCTTGATAAGTAGCATATCTTTTTCACTGTCCTATGGTTTGACCTCTAATAAACATATCATGCTCTCTTCTTTTGATAGGACTGTCTTTATGTTCTTGGATAATAGCCTGCTTATTTTCATTGCCTAAGGTCATATTTTGCATAAGTTATGAAAGAAAAGAAAAAGACTTCTATTTCATTTTGAAGAATAAAGATAGAAATTAGTTCACTGTCTACTAATTTATTGCATGGGACTGTGTTTCTGAAGAAGATTGAACGAATACAGTAAAAGATGACACGAAGAAAAAGGGCAGCACAAAGACAGAAGCATTAGCTGCAGTAAAGGATATTATTAAACAATGCAGTAAAATCAAAACAGCCTTTTTGTCTGGAATAATCGACAATCTACCAAAATAATTCCTCTCTTCTTATGGTATTGATATGATTCATGATATCTTTAGCTCTTATACCATGAACTATCCATTTTCCAACGACCTATTATCAGTCATTTAGACAAAGACATAGTATGAAGGGGCTGTTATTGATGCATGAAGATAGAAGGGCTCAAGGTGTTCCTTGTTGATGAGTTCAAAACATCCAGTTTTTGTCCTGCCTGTGAGAATGGTGAGCTTGAGAAATTCAAGAAAGTGAAAAAACTAAGACCCTTCAGAAGAGAGAAGAACCCCTCAGTGACATGTCATGGTCTTTTAAGGTAAAAATATTATTTATTTTATATGAAAGTCAAAGAAAAAATCAATTAGTTTATTACTTTTATTTTCACCTAAATAAAATAAACAATAATGTTTGAAGATCATGACCAAAACTGTTGGGGTTTCTGATGAGATTATTTCTTAATGCCTTGGAATCGGGACATGGCAGCAACATTGAGCTTTTGTTATGTTCTTTTTGAGCTACGAAAAGAAGGCAAACAACCCAAGTGCTTTTGGTATTAAAAGAAAAGGAGTTACTATTACCTATTGGTAGCCGACCCACCAAGATATTAGAAAGGGATCTGGTGTCGTTATCGCTACACTACATCCAGAGACACATAAGTCTTTGAACAATAATGCGTTTCTACATTTTTTTCCCCCAATAATGTAGCTATTGCTAAAATAGGCAAATAAAATTTGAGATATTCTATTTACACACCGAAAATACTTTTTTAAACACATGTGAGGAATAGTATGATTTTATTGTCCGTATATTTCTTTATATATCCCAAAAATATTTATGTGTTGTAATGTTGGGCACTTGGGATAAGTTTGGAGACACGTAGGGCTTGGAGGAGCTGACCACTGACATAAAAAAAAGAGATAAAATAATGGAGTGTAGGAGTATTTTCGCAAGTGTGAGAGTATAGGGTAAAGGTGAGGTATACAATCACACTCAGTTGAATTTAATACTTGCCTAAATTTTAATAAAAAACTTTTTTTTTGCATAAAACTCTTCTTCTTTCTAAATAGTGTTAAACCAACACAACATTTCAGATAGATATTCAGAAACTCATGTTTGTAGAGAGTAGAGTAAGGCAGAAGATAGAAGATTATGGGGTATTTATTACCTGTTGAAGGCTGGATTAAAAACGACTGCCATTGAAAGCATAATTAAGATGAAAAAGCCCACAGATCAAAATAGTTTCAGAAATATCAAAGAACGTGGGTCACCATTAAGTTTAAAGAGTCATGAAAAACATATAAAAAAAACCAGTGAGAGGGACCTCAGACACCTGGAAAAGGTCATTAGAAAGGGTCCATTTGCCTTATACAATTAACTAAAATTGGGAATATTGAATATTCAAGTTGATTTGTGTAGAAACACTATTATCAGTTGCTGCAATCAGTTAGGGTTTGGATCTTTTTCTTTAAATCACACTCTGGCCTTGACTGCAAAAAACAAAGAGAAACGGCTTCGTTGGGCTAAAGAACATGTCAATTGGACGAACGACCAGTGGAGAGGCGTCATCTGGTCTGATAAGTCCAGGTACACCGTGAAAGGAAACGATGGAGGTGCCCATGTCATCAGAAAGGTTGGAGAAATTTATGATCCTAATCCTATTGTTTTAACAACGAAGTTTGGTGGCGGTGGGGTCATGCTTTGGAGCTGTTTTTGGGCGGTCGGATTTGGCCCATGAGTCTTTGTTGATAGCGCTGTAAACTAAGACGAATACATCACTATTTTAGTTGGTGAGTTCCATCCTTGATTCATGGAATTGTATCAGAAAGGAGGATAGTGAGTTTCTGTTACAATAAAATGATGTTATCTATCATACTGAGGCCTATGCCAGATGGTGGAAAGAGACACATTAGATTCGAGGCTTTGATTACTGGCCCGCACAAAGTGCTGACTCAAACCCAAATGAACACTTCTGGTGGGCCTTAGAAAGACAAATTTAGGAAAGAAGGATATCTATTACCAATGTTGAAATTTTGAAGGCTCTACTTGCAGAGGAGTGGGAGAGGGTTGGTGTTGAACTTGCACAACGATGAGTTCAAAAGATAACAGATAGATACTATACAGTTATTGATGCCAAAGCAGGTCATACAAAATACTAACTGTATTACTATTATTTTATTTTCTATAAATAAATATATTGAGCCTTAATATGCTTAAGTTTGAAGCCCCTATATCAAATGTGGAGTGTTTTATGTAATGTTGAACATATCCTAAATATTTCATCCTGAAATTTATTTTCAAAAGTATCAATTCAGTTGGGTGTGACCGTAGAATATACCACGAACAAAGTAGGGTACAGAGAACAAATAGATTTATAGTCTGGCTGTGGTACTTGGTGCATACACAGTCCAGAACCAACGAAAAGAAAAGAGACACAAAGAAAACAGGTTGGGACCAAGAAGAAGCCCACTATCCAAGTTAAAGAAATTCTATAGTACTTATCAATCCTCCAGAAGCAGCTCGGGTCAAGGTCTGCTTTATTGAAGTAATAGAAAACTATACTTTTTATACTAGTTGCTATTTTATTCCCTATGACGTGGGGTCTTGACTTATCATTGCAAACGTAGTTTCCACCAAACCTCCAAGAAGATTGGGCAGTCATACTACACTATCTCACAGTGTGTAATTCAAAGTCGAATACACTCCAGCCACACAAAATTAGAAAGTATACGATTTTCATTTTTTGAAATCCTGAAAAAAAACATGCTTTACGAATATAAATGTTACGACCTCAAAACACATACTAATGACTTCAAATTCAACACAAAGTTAGTTTAACATATTGTTTATATTAATGTATATAAAAAAGTTTTTATTTAATATTTTGTTGGGCCACCTTTGGCATCAATAACTGTCTGGCAGTGATCCTTCATTGAGCCAACTAAACGTTCGGCAAGATCAACATGGATATTTCCCCAAGCTTCTTCTAAAGCTGTCTTGAGCTCATCGATATTTTTGATACCGGCCCTCTTGTTATCAATAAGCTTATCAAGACAGCTCCAGAGTTGTTCAATGGGGTTGAGATCAGGACTTTGGGTAGGCCAGTAATCAAAGCTCTAAATTTGATGTGTTTTTCCACCATGTTGTATAGCCACCTGTATGGCAGCTAGCCCCATCTTCTTGGAATATGAAGTCCCTGTCCTCTTTCTCATTCAATTCAATGAACCATGGCAGAAATTTTCCTGCCAAAATGTTGACATATATGTCCTGATTTGCAGTGCCATCAATAAAGACCAAAAGCCCAAATCCACCAGCCCAGAAACAGCTCCAGATCATTATGCTACCTTTCTCCTCATTTGGTTGTAGGCACACTATGAGTAGCCTTATACCTCTCTCCGATCTTTCGAATAACTTTGATTCCTCTCTGGTAACCTTCTACTTCAAACCGTGACTCATCAGACCATACGACGCGTCTCCAGCCCTCAGGAGTCCAATTGACCCATTCATTCGCCCAACGAAGTCTTTTCTTCATATTTTCTTCATATTTTCTTCAGATAACCTTGGCTTGTGTGCTGCGAAGTAGGAACCAAACCCAATCTGGTATATGTATTTGATGAATATTGCTCTACAGATGATTATCTCATGTGCTTTAAATTCCGAATTCATGTAGTTATAGAAGGCAAATAGGTTGCCTATTAGAATGGCCTCAAGTTGTCTGAGGTCTCTCTCATTGAGTTTTCTTTCTTTCTTTCCTTTTCAGTACACCAGTATTCTTGCTAATGCCAACGACCTTTGAAATGATACCCATGGAGTAGTTTTCTTTTTTAAGCCAATAAACACCCCAGTACTCTCTTTCTTTAATATTATTATAAACTCTATAGTTTCTAGTTGATAATTCTGCGTTTTACATTTAAAATTGTTTAATGGAATGTGATTCTGTGGTGAAAAGAAGAAGAATTATGTTTAAAATTGTATAAATTAGGGAGTCGTATACTTTCTAATGTTGTGTGGCTATATTTTCGGAAATTATTGGGATATTTTTTGAAATAAGTTTTGGACAAAATAAATCAGAATATTCAAATGTAGATTCAAAAATGACTGACGTATCATATAAAAATATTAGGACATTTAGTTCAGTTCAAGGTATTTTTATTTTATTTTTGGGCGTTGGTTGCTATTCGCACATTGGGCATATTAGCCACCCTATGAGATCTTTTAAAAAATTGAGATATACATATAAACACTCTAAATACTCAAGTGAAAGAATAAATGTATAGAAATGAGAAGCAGAAAGATAGAAGAATATAAAACCTCAGATGAGGGGGAAAGATAAATAAGGAATGATGGTAAAAAGATAATTATGAATAGACATCCAAAAGGCCATAAATTTAACAAGGAAACCAGGACACTAAAAAGATAACCGTCATCCTATGGTGATTCGAAATCCAATGAGGGATACTTAAAGTAACTCGAACAATCCTGAGGACACAATAGAAGGAATACAAGACCCTCAGGATTATACAATAAATAATTTCAGCCTCTACTCCCCCCATTAAATATCCTTAATCACAAATTTCTGTTGAACTTAGAAATCTCAAGATATAATGTTATGCCAAGATGTTACAAGGCCATAGGAAGTTACTCCTTCATTCGTATGACGCCATTACATAATCTCATCATGAGATTATTGCCAAAGCCTCCCTAAAACGACCCAACAGTTCTATATCAACAAAAAAGGTGAGAAGTGTCTGTGGGCCTGATGAAATTGGCCAAGAATATGTAGAAGCAGTGCCTCAAGAATAGCTTATTCATACATGCCTCACATATTAACGGACAGTGAAGCATGGTGGCAGATTAGCTCTTTTCTTTGTCTGTTTGCTTGCTTCTCTTGTCTGATAAATTATCCGTCAGTTTTTTCTCTTAAGTCCCAGGATTATATTTTATTCATGATCTTACCAGTCAAACACTCTCCTATCAAAGCTACTAA
Organism: Spinellus fusiger; assembly: GCA_025094145.1. Lineage (NCBI taxonomy): Eukaryota > Fungi > Mucoromycota > Mucoromycetes > Mucorales > Phycomycetaceae > Spinellus > Spinellus fusiger. The sequence goes on along the minus strand of JALLLS010000009.1, from coordinate 50,454 downwards.
TGTTTCCACTTAGTTGTGTTGATTTATTAACAGATACGCAATAAAAAAGGCCCCAATTTACTCTATTGATTTTTCTTATGCTTTAGCATAAGGCATTGTGTTGGATGATCTAATTAATCTGGGTAACTAAACTTTCCCAACAACCCTCCATAACCCTTATAAATATCAGCACATGGCAACGATGGATTTTACTTCTGTTATTCTTATACTATCTTATTCTAAGTCTTAAGATGATTTTTATGTTGTTATGGATACAGTTAATGAATATAACAGCTATTTATTAGGATTGGTATATTTATTCTTATTATTTTGTATCAATTCTGATTTATCTATTATCAATACACTTTTCTTGGCAAAATCTGTATCAAATTTTAAAAAAATAAATTATAAAGACACTCATCAAATTTCGAAGTAGAATAACGACAAAAATCCTAAGTCAGTGATAACCACATTATTAAATAAATAAGACATTATGATCTAAAGTTTTTCATTATCTAAAAGTCTCTCTCTCATTCTCTATTTCTCTATTAAGTTTACTTTTGTGATTATCAAAGAGGTAATAGGAAAATAGAGACCAGAAACTGTGCCAATCTTAAATTGAATTTGTGCTATTGAAAACACTTTATGTGTGCCGAATTTAAATTCGAAGTTGAGATAGAAAATTAAAAAAATGTGTAGAATAGGTGGAGATACACTATTTTCACTTATTATTGTCGCACTTTTGGAAAAAAACTTAGCGCACAAGTGGAAAAAAACTTGTCGCATTAATAAATTAAAAGATGGCGTATAAGTTGGATGCGACATAAATGTTTTATTTTTAAAGAGGCTTCTCTTGTAAGCAATCCTCAAATCTATCGACAGAGTATTTGCAAAACCCTCTGAGGTCACCGAGAAGAACTTGGTTAGATGCATCGGCGATTCTAGATGACAGAGCTTCTTCTTCCAAGAGTCTTTCTCTTTTTAACCTGCTTTTGCAAACAGACCAGAATTGCTCAATGGGATTCAACTCTGGTGAGTAAGGGGGAAGATAAACACACTTGTACCCACGGCCTTCAATGAAGCTTTTAATGTCTTCATTCATGTGGATGGGGGCGTTGTCCATAATCAAGTAATTATCCTTGAAAACATCTGGAAAATTGTCCATGACATCCATTGTATCGCTCAAGAAATTGATATAGTGGCCAGTAACAGTGCCTTTGCTTTGTTTTTGAGAAGGCCCACCAGATCCAGTAGTTCTTCTCTTCTTTGAAACAGGCAACATTCGGGGCTGTCTTACTTTTATGTTGACAAGGCCTTGAACAGATGTTGCTCCCAGGATGGTTGTTGTTTTAGCCCTCGTTCTTGGTACTTTTACTACTGCATAAGTACCTACTTTTGACCAAGCAAAAGTACGCTTCATGTTGATGTGGAATGCCGTCTCATCTATAAAGACACAGTTGCTCATGTAGTCCATGTCTGTCTCCATCCATTTCTGTACCCACTCCTTTTGATTCTTGATCTTTTCAGGACTATTACGATCAACTGAATGAAAATGGGCTCTTTTCAGACTGATCTTACAATTTTTGGTGACAAAATTGTAGAGAGCTGTTTTCGATATCTCTAAATCAATAAAAGACGTTCTCAAACTCTCCACCATTTGATCCAGGACTAAAGAGGGCTGATCATCCAATAAATCGACTAAGAATCTTTTGTGGCTTTCGTCCAGTAGTGCTGGTCTACCAACTGGCCTTCCACTACCTTCTTTTCTGGCAATGAATGTCTGAGGGTTCTGCTGATCGTTTGAGTGCCATCGCTGAGCAGTGCGTGGGTTGATTTGAAGTTTCAGTGCAGCAGCTCTGACGCTCATACCCCTTTCATAAACCAATACAAATAACTGCTCTTTCTCATAATCTTTGTAATTCCTGTGGATACCAGGAGTTCTGTTATCCTCGTCCTTATTGACATCTCTGTCTACGGATTGTTGTACAGTTCTTCTTTCTGGCTTCTCAGGTGGTTTGAGGTCAAGGTACATCCTGAAATTTGTAACCGTCTCAATGGGGTACGTCTCCTCGTCTACCTCCATCTCCACTACTGTAACGGCTATGCCTTCATCATTATAGATATTTCCTTGGCCGTCTTTGTGCACAATGTTATTCATTTTTTAAGAAAAGTAAAATGCAAGAAAACCTCAAGTACTTAGAATACACCAGTTTTAAATCTTTTACTATGCCTAGTTTTAATTTATTAATGCGACATATTTTTCTCTAAAAGTGCGACAATAATAAGTGAAAATAGTGTACACAACCTTAGAATAAACATAGCTGTCTTAACTTTATTTTTTAGTATGCCCATGAAGAGTAAGAGTGTTTCATATTTTTCATGGGCTAAATAAACTTGATTATTTCTTTTAGCCTACACACCAGGAGATTTTTCTGGCCTTTAAGCGGTGATACCTCCTTCTTTTTACGAGGGTCCCAAATTTTGCCCTTTTATGGAACTGTGTTTAAAATCAAAGGTTTGCAAGTATCTAGATTATTATTTCCTTTTGTTGGATAACTCAATATCAAATTGTATTATTAATAGAATATATTGTTTATGAATAAAATTGTTTATTATAATAATATAGCTAATAATATACTATTACTATAGCTACTGCTGTTCTAGGTTTATTCCTTCACAGCAATAGAATTTACACCCTAAAAGCCTTATACTTTGTTCTTAGGATATAGAAAACCATGCTCAGGAGTATACCCTAGACAGCCTAGACACCTTAGACAGTATAGAAGGAAGAAGACCACCTGAGACTGACTTGAGAAATAGTCTTAACTTGCCTAATAACAGAAGAGTGTATTAGTAATAATTCAATCAAGAGAGATACTGTGCTTACCTTGTACTTAATACTTGTTTTGAGAATAATGAGTCATATATCATCTATTAGTAGAAGATTCAGTACTATGTCTTGTGAAATAAAATGAGCTCCATCCTAACTGAAGACACTATTTACCTTTTTATCACTAGAATAGTTCTTGGTAGTGTCTATCACCTCCTTCTATTGTTTCTCTTTGTTAATAAAGGCACATTACCTTGCTCAGTTATGCTCATATTGACAAGTACTTAGGCGTTAAGTTGTATGAACAGTGTGAGAAATAACAGAATAATAACAGACCAGAGAATAGAAAATATTTTCATTCTGGTGAGGTATCACTTTAGCCTTTACTTTCCTATAATTAAGTCACAATTCATAAGTTAGATTTTTAAGTCAAACAATTCACACTCTATTTGCCTTGGATCTAAAGTCCAGTATTAGAAACAATGCTTTGTTATCATTAATTACTATTGCTAATACCAGTTACAATAACATAGTTACTGAGGTGGTTATGAATATCGAGTCAATAAATGTCTATAATGCTCTTAGCACAAGTGAGTTTGGTTCTATTTTATGGACAATGATCACTAGAGTTAATTCCGTGTGAGTCCTACAATAAATATTTCCCAAGCAGTGTCATACTGCAAAAAGTATGGGCTTATGGATAGCACATGTTAAACAATAAATGCAGTGATTGATTTGCAATGTCAGGTTTACTTCTTCCTTTTATCCAACTCTATAGTGTTTAATTGCATAGCCAATAGTCAATGCTAAAACAGACAGACAGTGAAAAGGTTCTTTTCAAACATATTAGCCAATCATAAAAAAATTACGATTTTATTCTCAAGATACTTCCTTATATATCCCAAAAATCTCCTGGTGTGTACTTAATCCTCGTGTGTAGATTATATAAAATTATTGTTGAGACTTTTTTCACATAATATCTATTTGCTTTTGAAAAATATTCTTGCCCAAATTTGGAGTAAGAATAACTTCAGAAAAATATAAGATTTCATGAATTGTTTATGCCTGTGTTTAAGGGATATTAGAAAGGTTTATCATTAACAATTCCCAAGCTTATTCTTTAAAAAAAAAACTACATAAATTTACATAAATATAAGTCAAAAGTAAGCAAACACTATGTGCAGACAGTGTATTCACAAGCTTTAATAAGAAAAATCACAAAAATAAACAATAAGAAACATATCACTTTTTTAAGTTAACTGAATTTGTGTCTAATCCTACAAAATTCTCAAGGCTTAAAGATGAATTAGTACTGGAGCAAGAAAGAGTCTCCATAGTCTCAGTAGCAAGAATTTTAGAGAAATCATTAACCGAGTAGTTGTGGGACTCGGTCGGCCATAAAATCTGTGTATGATATAAAGGAGAGACATCAGCTTGTATATCTGTGTGTATATCAGAGGATGAAATTTCTTGATTAGATACAGAACACTCTTGCTGTGGTATTTGTACACATAAGGACTCGGGGAATAACTGTTCTTGTTGTGAAAATGTCGTGTAATTAGAATTTGGTAAAGCATATGTATTATAAAATGGCATTAGGGTTTTACATGGTGTCTTAGCGATGGATGCATCCATTGGGGTAAGGCTAAACTCTTGTTCACATGCTGATAAAGGCTCTGGGCTCATATAAAGTGGATACACTATTGGTTGGTAACTATTTGCATTCAAGGGATGGTTGGGGTAATGAGTTGTATTCAGTCTGGTGTTTACAAAGCCTTCTTCAAATATGCTTTCATCATAATTGCACGGAGAAGAATGATCAGCTAACATGGAGGATGTTTCTTCAGCACCTTGATATCCTATCGTTTGCTCTTGTTTTTTTTTCATGGAGTGAATAGTTTCGTGAAGTTCCTCTATTATTTTTTTATGGAATTCTAAATGTTTATGTGCATTCTGCATTTGCATGGAAAAATACTGCTGCATAATTTCATAGTTTCTTTTTTGATCTGCAATCTGTTTATGAAGTTGAATCTCTCGATCTACAATATAATTCTTTGGCTCCATAGGATTTTGTTGAACTTGTGCCAGTGGTTTATGATCTAAGTTCATGCTACATTCATTTATATGTTCTGGGATACTTTTTAAATAATGGCTTCGAGGTATTGAATGATCAAATGATTCTGAATAAACTGGGAGATTGACAGAATCTTGGTGTTTTAGCGTCGCGGTTGCTTTTATTGTGCTGTCTAATGATGAGCCTATTTTCACCTGCAGCATAGGTTCATCTTTCCCTGTATATCCAGTGCTACTAATATGTTTAAAACCGGTCTCGATCTCTGAATCTTCAGATTCTATATTTAAACTTGATTCTACATCGTCTATTGTCTTTACTCTCTTTCTTCGAGAATAACGAGGAGTTTTGCGGCGAATGAGATAGAATAGGTCATATCTGCCAGGGCGAAAGTAAGGGTGATACCATCGGCAGGTCTCTTTATCTTTACTATCTTTTGACTTTCTAGCATCTGTATCTCTTTGAAAGCCGTAGATCTAAAATAAAATTTAATTAAGAGCACAATATTTTTCACAATCAAAAAAATAATTACATTGAGTTGTCGCACAAAGGTTGCAAATTTACAGTGTTTAAATAGTTTGGGTAATACTTTCTCTGTGAACTCTATGTAGATATGGTTAGAGAAAATCACAGTAAAGTAAGTACCACTATCTTCAATAACTTACTTGATATATATTCGATTATGAACATGTCCACACCGTTATGAGTACACCATCGTGCATATTTGTCTTCATTTTCTGGCATTTCCAAACTTCTACAATTATTTATTAGTTATAAATATTGCCTTTATTTTCTAAATAGAAATGACAATACTTACTGGTATAATTTTGCCACAAATCCAGCAACCCCGCGTTCGTTAATGCTTAATGTTTGACTTTGAGGAATTTGTCTGAAGTTTTTAATGTATGGGTCTATTGTAGACCAGTAAGAAGGTGGGGGTGTTATTGGGCTGCCTTGTATTGTAGTTGTTGAAATGGTATTCATGTTTATATCTATGTTATTGTTAGATACAGATTTGATTTGGCAATAGGATATTATTGTAGATATTGTAAGTGTCTTATACAAAAAATGTAAATATTATAGGATGCTATACTATCAACAGGAAGTCAAAGACTTGGATTGGGTAAAATAGTAAATAGGGTAGGAAGATTGAGATCAAGAAAAAAAAAGTACAAGAAAAAGGCTGTATACATTATACTCTATATATATATATCCTATTGATCTGGTAGCATTTACTAAAAAATGCATTTATTTTATGTTACCTTAGCCGTTTATATAATTATCAAGGGCAGGTTTATGCAAGCTTGTATGGAGAGACGTACTTTATTTTAACCAGTATGGTATCTAATCCTACTTATACTATATATAGATTTTAATTCTAGTTTAAGTAGCTGGTGTAAAAGTGGTTAGCTACAAATGATGGGGATATAATAATAGCCACAGGCCAAAGATAAAGCAGCTTTCTTATCTCACTTCCTTTCAAGAAGGAAAATAATAATAATAAATGAACAAATAAACAAACTGACTGATGATGAGACATGTAGACGGAGAATAATAAGTGAGAGAAAACCTGTGAGAGAAAAGAAAGATGAAGGAGAAGGTCTGAGAAGAAAGGGGTGCGTGCTCAAATTAGGTCTCTCTTGTGTTGAGATCAAACAAAAAAGTTTCTACTTACGTATCTAAAATTCATTATAATTCTTGCATTTATCAGTGATCAAAGCGTACTACACAAGCAAAAAATCACATGTACATTGCATTCATCGCCAAATTTTTAAGCTATATCACTTATATAATAGGAAATGTATAGCACAATAAAAGGTTAGACCTAGACTCCTGTGTATTATGGCTTATAAGATAATTATAAGCGTTTCAGCTTAATAAGAAATGCAAGTTATGAATGATCTATATCATAGTCAGGGAGTTGATTGGCTTTAGATAGTCAAAACATATTAACTTCCAAACAATTATGGAAAGCTTAAAATTATAATATTTCCTCTGCATATCCCTTCATCATTTGTATAAAAACTTCAAACATATAAAAATGGCTGATTTGGCATGAGGAAAGAACTACAGGAGAAAGTTACCATGAAAAATTTAAGGCGCTTTATAAGGACTGCAAGGAGACAAACCTCATGTTTCCTCATTTATGTAGGATAGTATAGATAGATGAAGCATAGGTTTATTCGAGGAAAGTCTATTAATTATCTCACTGTTTTTTATTTTTTATTTTTATTTTTATTTTTATTTTTATTTTTATTTTAAATAATACCTCTTTTTTTATATGATTATTATATATAAAAAAAAGGTAATCACTTGCCCTTAAGTAAATACAAAGTTTAGTTTGTTTACTTGGGTTTGATCAACACTTATAAGTGCTTCATATAATAGTGTCGTATTCTACGTGTCAATTTATTTACTCTACGTATCATAAATAAAATCGCTAACATAAAATATGTTTAGCTTTCCATTTCTTGATTTACTCGCTTATAAATCTTGCGATGAACCTTTCCAACAGGCATGTACTCTGTTTGTCTTAATAATTTAAGTCGTGTCCATAGTATGCTTTGTGAGATCCATCCTGCCAAATTAGGAAATAAATATCTTTCGCATGTGTAACTGGTAGCAAAATTAAGAGCTGCTATGAAGAGAATATAAGCTCGGAAGCTCAATGGAAGTGTCTCTAACTCCAAAAGATCTTTAAGGAAAGGGTGTGGGTAGATAAGAGTCCAGGTGGTCAATGCACCGAGCGCTGTGAGGGTCAAAATAAACCTGCCTATTCATTTGTCAGAACTGCTCATAAATTATATTACCATTTGTCCAGAGTGGTTTTCGATAAGGCGGCCCGACACTAAACACAATTGCCACCAATATGTATTGGAAACTCGATAAAGAGAATAAAGCAGTATTTTCGTAACACATAATATTTTCACCATCTGGATCAAACACAGGTGCCTCATACCTATAATGAAATTATGTCAATAAATGTACTGCACATCAAAACAAATATTACCAATCCTGCTGGTGCACAGTCCAATAAATTAGAAACTGAAATCCTGAATTAATTATTATATGTCCTATTAGCGACGTAAGAACTTTTTTCGATACGAGACTAGCAGTAGGTCGCTTATAGTACAGATGTGGCCATACAGCTGTGTACCCCACTAAAACAAATAGATGAGTATGTTTTTGTCTTTCACTTCTGAATATTCTTCTATTCTTACTAAAAACAGCAATGGGAAGAATAAGAAAAAGATCTATATAGAGAAACTGAAAGTCTCCCAGATTACTGCCAAATGCGTAAAGAAGTGTGACAGAAGTAAATTGAATAATACTGTAAAGCGCCATGTACTTGAAACAGCTAAAGCTTGTCACTAGTGCTGCCCTTCCTTCCCTAGAGTTATGATTTAGGGGCTATGTATATATCATTGGCGTAAGCTTGGAACTTACTTTATCACATCAATTACACAGTTGATATCCATCGTGTTACTGGTAAAAGGTGCTGCAACAGATGCCTCAGCTTCTGACAAAGAGATACCGATGTCTCCCGCTTTCAATGCACCACAATCATTAGCACCATCTCCGCAGAATCCAACACAGTAACCAATGTTCTGTAGCATTGTTACAAGCTCGGCCTTTTCATCTGGAGACATTCGAGCATATATTGCACCTTTTACCAACATGCGGTAGAGTAACTCTGTGGGTGCATAGTCCACCATCCAACGAAAAGCCTCTCCAGTGACTGCAACATAGTAGCCCTGGGCTCTACCATAAGGATGGTGGTAATAGCTTGATGTTTGTGTACGAGGCTAGAGGAGTGTTTAATAAAATATAATACCCCTTGATAGCATTATTTACCTGTAGTGTATCTCCGCTCAACCTATTACCTTCATGTAGTACACTTTCCCATACCAATTCCGAGTCTGCTTCAGTGGAAGAGCCTTTCAGAAACTTTGGAATGTATATTTCAGAGCCTTGGTCTACCAATCCACATTCTCTGGAAACACTGACAGCTGTCAAGACGTTATCTCCTATAAATGTTTAGCATAGGCATATCTTTTGTTAGTAAATCTTACCTGTGCACATAATTTGTCTGATCTTTGCATCGCGTAAGGTTGTAATGGCATCTTTTGTATGTAGTTTCAGCTTATTTTCAAAGATGATGAAGCCTAAAAATGTCAAATTGCATTCTACATCTTGTCTGAAGACTCATTAGCATTCACCAAAAGTTTAATTAGTATATGTTATTCTGACCTTTTTAGTTTATGCAATTTGTGCCATTTGATATCCTTTAATTCACGCGATGCACAAGCAATAACACGATAGCCACGATGTGTATACCAGTAAAGCCTCTCCTGAAAATCAGCAGGCACTATATAGTTTATTGTTAGATGTTTTTTCTATTAATTTTGTTTTTATATCTTACTTGTTTCTGGTCGACAAATATCTACCATCACTTCAGGGGCACCTTTCACAAATACTTCCATAGAAGGGCCGGCTAACTGTCTAACAATAACACTCATTCGACGCAAGGCAGACACAAATTCAAATGAATGAATAATGCCAAATTCAATGGGAGGCTTGTTCAAAGAGTCAGGAGAAAGGTGTAAATCATGCCTTCCACCAGGTGGTCGTACAACTGTCGGCATAATACCAATTTTCGCAATCTTCTTAGCCTGAGATGTGCTAAACTCGTTTCTTGGCTTTAGTCCTAGTGAAGAAACTCCTTCACTCTCTTCTAGTTCCCATTGTGTAAACTCAAACATCTTCAAGTCAAGTGGATCTCCTAACAACTCCCCTTCTACAATTTTGAGTGAATGGCAAGTTGTCATGGTGCGAAAGATTCTAGAAGCTGTTGAATTATTGCATTCCTCATTGGCTTCAATGTCGGTGACGCTGGTGGACTCTTCGTCAAATTTTTTAATGCCATTGTCCTGGGTCTTTACAGCACGAATGCCATGAATATCAAGTCCATCCTCAGTCAAAGTACCCGTTTTATCAAAGCACATACAATCAATCTTTCCTCCAATGTTGACTTTAGGTGGTGAGATACAAAAGATACCCTTCTTTTTGAGACGTTGAATGGCAAAATTAGTGCCAATGGACATTGTTGCTGGAAGTGCTGGAGGAACAACAATAGTAATAAGATCCAGTGCTCGCAACATCATTGTGCCATAATCAATACCAAGGCGAATAAAGTTGACAGAGGATAACAAGAATCCAAAGACAGCTATATTGTAATGAGAATATATATTTATGTACATCCCTTACCAATGATCGCAAGTACACCAATAAATAGATAAGAATCACGATAAAATGTAAAAGAGGTTGGCTTGGGGAAAAGCATGCTTCGAATCAAAGCACCCTTGGCAGTATTGAACCCAGTGCGAACAACAATAGCAGAAGCAGTGGTGCAATTTTCATCTTCTCTTACACGAATTATTTTAGTGCCCATGAACAGAAAATGCTTTGATACTTCAGCTGGAATAGAATCATTTGACAAATTGACTTTACGAAGGGTAATATCGGTAATAGGTGCCTTGGAGACAGGAACAGATTCACCCGTCAACATGGACTCATTTACCATACAATCACCAGATATCAACATGGCATCACAAGGCACAGTGTGTAGATCGTTAATGTTGATCAAATCTCCTGGTACAAGTTCAATAGAATTCACGGTTCTCCCTAAACAGTTTGTATTGATTAGTAGATTCGCTGCTGTGTTGTTGTTTCTGTTTCTTGACTTACATCCTCCACTACGAAATACACGCACATCGCACTTGAATCTAGACATTTCCCGCATTTTCTTCGTTGTCTGTACCACTGTTTAGACTGCCCTGTCCATTGTTAATGTTTAGCTTACATGTATTGTCTCTATTAAAGTTGTAATGACGCTGACTGCACTAATGATGAAAATACAGAAAGCGTAGTAGTAATAGTCATCCATACACCACAGAATAATGCTGGCAATCTGAAATACATAGAAAGGATCCAAGACCTATTCACCGTTATTTATTCTCTCTTGTGGAGTAACCTACCTCATCTGTCAACAGCTTCAATGTGGACTTCTCATGAATGTCGATTAGATTAGTACCAAAGACAGACAGTCTTTCCTCCCACTTTTTTGATGTTAAACCCGACTTCAATCCCTTCACGACTGTCCAAGAATGATCTTTCCAGAACCTAAATATTAGTCAACATACTTCATCCAAGTCACTTACCCAACAATAAGGAATTTGTGAAGAATTGGATGAAAGGCAAGACGAACATAGCGATACTCTACCAACGTCACCCACTCCAATGTCTTATTCATAGCAAGAAGACTAGCATGTTTACTCTGATCTAATGAGGTGTCTGCCAATTCTCTTTTTATCTGCTCCAAGGAAAACACAGAGCCAATGGTACATTGTAATCTTTTATGGACAGGTGAAATGACTTGTTGATCACCATATTGATTCTACACCATTTTAAGATGATGAAAGATAAAGATGATGATGAAGAAGGATACTTACAGTAAATACAAGCCATTCTGCATCTTCGAGGTTTACTGAATACCCAACCCATGCCACTTTCCATTTAGGAACCCATCGACAGATAATCCATACCAGTCCCAATGTCAATACACACGCTACTCGATAGATAATTAAACGTAGTGTATTATAGCGATATCCTTCAATATCTACTTCCACATCCTCCTCTGTCAGTAGCAGTTTCTGGTGCCGTGTTTCATTGGTGAATGTTCTCTCTATTCGATTGCTCTCTCTCACTGGACTAAAGAAGCTTTTTGTTTTAGTGTCGTCGTCATTGTCGTCATCCTCATCCTCACTGCTAGAACTATTGCTGTCACTGCTGTCACTTTCTCCCACATGTTCGTCGCTTGTATTGAGCTCAACATCACTCCTGCCTGACTCACTTTCTGTTACTTGGTCCTGTATGTTGTATCGTCTTCTATAAAGACCAGATCTCCCACGACTAGAGTATGATCCTACAGTTTGCTTCCTTTGCGACTTGATGCGCAATGGTATTTCTTGGCTTGTTGTAGCAATAGGGAGTGTGTGCATAAGTGGTGCGGTAGAATTCCGTCTCACTGGCGCAGTAGACGTCTCCATCCCTGAAGAAAGGTCTTGTGGTAAAGAGGCTCCGTAGCCTGCATAGGTTCTAGTCGAGGGATGAGTCGACATTCACGTACTATACAAAGAGATGCATACACTGGATGAGGGAAGGAAATATTTTTTTTTTCTCTTTAATGAACGACAGGCATCCCAAATTCTATGAATACACGTGATCATAAGAATAGCAAGGATCTTTCTACTGCGAGCTACTTTATCCCTTCCTCTTCTTTTCTTTTTTTCACATGCCACTCTATTAAGAATACCAGTCTAAAAACAACAGCACAAGACTAGCACCCAATAAGAAGATGAGCATGAATTTACGTGTGCCCCGATTGTTTTCGCGTGTCTTTATCAACTGAAGATTGCCTTGTTCTACACGCTCTGTGGTGGCTACTGAGTCTCCGTACAGTCTTTCAGTCTGGAGTGTCTGTACAGCCAAATGGTTGGCCAATTGAGATTGAAGAGTGGATATCTCCATCAATGCCTTCTCAGCACTGTGTACCTGGTTTAGAGTGGTATTGAGGTTTTCAAGCATAGTAGCATTCTCCTGTTCCAGCAGTTGCAGCTGTTCTTGTGACAGTTCTTCTTCAAATAGAGGTGTTTCTAATGTCTGGGTTTCTGAGGGTGACCATGTATCAGTTACTGTGGATTTAGTAGACTTAAAGCTGGAGTCTATCTGTCGAGGCATAACTGATAGTGTGGCTGTGGCTGTTGCTGTTGTTGTAGATGTTGTCGTGGTCACAGCAATAGATTGGAATAGCTTATTTTCACTCTTTTCCAACTCACGCTTTAAGTGTACTTGTTGGAGCTGTTTCTGTAGCTGGGATGCTTCTACAAGGCGTTTGTTCAATAGCCACGTCATGCTGCTTCTGTGAATACCAAGGATATCTTCTGTACTGGAGTGAGGAAGAACAGTATAGAACAGAGAAACAAGTCGACTGGTGGGTCTAGAAGATACTGCTTTTTGGCGCATGGCTTCTGCCTGTTCAAGATCTTTGATGCGATCTATGCACTGACGAATAATAAGTTTGGCCTGAAAGTCAATCTCATCTCTTTCTTTATCTGTCAGTTGCTGTCCAGTAGGAAACATGGCAAACAATGAACCTTCTTTTGATATCCCTTGGGCTGGCTTTGCTGTTTGTTTGCGGGAATGTCTTGCATCACTACCAAGGTAGGCTCGTCGAATAGATGTCAAAAACTGCTTCAAACTGCTAATGTGTTGGTAAATGCGATAAGCCTCTTTAGTATAAAGAGAGTAGGACGCCTCATCATCGTTTTCTTTATTCGGTTTCTGTGGTTTATAAGGCACAGAAGCTGCTTTTGTGCGTACGAGTGTGCGGAATTCAGCAGTTATATTAGACATGGCGTGAAAGAGAAGCGGAGGCAGGCCAATACTCTATTTGTGACGCCGCTTTGTCTTATGACGTAGCTGGATCTTCTTGGATAATAGATTTGTAGAGAAGTTGACTGCATGAATCAGGGACTACTTACAGGCCCATACAATAAATTAGTAGACGGTGAACTAATTTCTATCTTTATTCTTCAAAATGAAATAGAGGTCTTTTTCTTTTCTTTCATAACTTATGCAAAAGATGACCTTAGGCAATGAAAATAAGCAGGCTATTATCCAAGAACATAAAGACAGTCCTATCAAAAGAAGAGAGCATGATATGTTTATTAGAGGTCAAACCATAGGACAGTGAAAAAGATATGCTACTTATCAAGAGATTGCTGATGATCTTGACCTCTCAAAGACCACAGTGGGCAAGACTGTGCTATTGTATAAAAACAAGGCTAATTGGCCAGTGGAGAAGTGGAGTAACGTCGTCTAGTCTGAAAAATATTGTTTTACAGTTGTGGGCAACAATAAAGGGACTAGAATGCTCAGGAAGAAAGGTGAAAGGTATGATAAGTGTCATACACAAAGAACATACAAGTATGGCAAATGTTCGGTTATAGTTTGAGGTTGCTTTTGGTGTGAGGGTTTAGGATCTCTTGTACTCTTGGAGAGATCAGTTAATCAAGACAAGTATATCAATGTACTTGCCAAATACTTTCTTCCCTGGTTCCACAAATTGCAAGAAGACTTCGAGGAGACGATGCTCTTCCAAGAAGACAGTGCTCCACTATGATTAAAAATAAAGGCCTTGCTATAAAGTACTGAGCAATATCTTTATAATAAAGATGTAGACAATCATTTAAAGAACAACTAATCCAAATATTGTGTTATTCCATGAACCTTTTATTATGAATATCTTAGACTGATGAATATACCTTTATTTCTCAAAATAAGATATAAATATAAAATTTATTTGCCGTCTACTCATTTATTGCATGGGACTATATATGGGACTGTTTTTGTTCAGCTTTGTCGAGAAATCATGAGTTTATACTATGGAAGCCTATAGTGTAGAGAGGGCTTATATATGAATATTGTATGTGTATTTATAAACTATAATCAACTTTTTTATTGTTAATAATTTTAGTAAATAGTGTTCAGAAGAACATATATTCTTATAAGAAACAAAGGTAATTACATGAAGTATGAATATACACAATTATAATGCAGTTTACAATAATTAAATTTGATTATACATATCCTTGAGTCTATTATCTCTTTCATAAACATTAACTTACATAAGATTTATTAATATATATAATGTCTAATATATGAGATTGTGTATGATAATAGCTAAATAAACAGACATTTCTTTATAAATATACTGTGTTTATGATATATGATATTGTTCAAAAAATCAGAAACAAAAGGTGTGTTTGTAATATAAGAAATATATTTCGCAGAGCTTTCTTCTATCTAATTGATAGATAACTTATATACTTTTTCTATCTGATACATTATTATATATAAAATTACAAAAGCAATCTCTTCCAAAAACATAGGAAGGACTTCTAGCATATATTAATATGCCAGGGATAAAATACTTCCATGTGTGTAATAATATAGTTTTCATACACTATGGTTATTGCTTAGACTTAGGGAGAATAATACTATTATATCCAACTGAATGAATCATGGTTTCGTACCTATTCTTATTCTTTAAAGGATATTGTTGTGAATTTGGAACAGATTGTTGACTAACCAAGATTAACTTTAGCTAAAATCAAAACGTTCAAATTCAGTAAATCAATAATTAGGTTTAGAGACTGTATTAGAAACAAGACGTAGTAAAGTAGTAGTTGAAAAGTGTATGAAAAAAATATTAATATAGAACTGGATATTTCTACACACACACAACATTTTTCTTAAGGAAGAGAGAAACGGTCTTAAAACAAAGAAATATAAAATCAGAAAAAGAAACGCCAAAGTGTACGTCATATTTTACTAATTTTAATTCTAATAATCTAAGAGCTAATATCTATAAAAAAAAACATAAAAAATAAGGAGTGTGTAGATGCAGTGATTTTTTTTTACTAAGATAGAGAACAAATAGAAGGCTGTTGTCTATAGAAGATACACACCAATGTCTATTTATTTAAACAATTCACCAATAACTGTCTAATTAAGGCAGTAGGTTAAGATGACATATGGCACAAGATGTATGAAAAAAGGGACAGAGATAGGGTAGAAAATGGTTGTTTGGGAAAAGCCAATATACAGGGTACAAAAGTGAGTATTGTGATTGATAGGATGATTAGGGACCAAAGAAGGGGTGAGCCAAAGAACAGATGAGAAAAAATAAGAGATCATGTATATTTTTTGTAAAGTGTATATCTTTTCTACTCGAGAGCGCAATAGAGAGGGTGAGTTTTATATCTCCGTGTGGGACTGACTACTTTTATCTCATTATCAACTCTATGGAAGATCTATCTTTTATTGCCACCAAACATCAGAAGATTAATGACATAGCCCTTGGCTCATTATGTAAAAAGAATATATTTAAGCAAATATAATCACAAAGGAGATGGCTATAGATTCAGTTCACTGATATCATTAAAAATAAAGAATGTGAATAATAAAGTATAAAACTTCCTTTTTCAGTTTGAACTTAAAATTATAGTGTGGAGAATATAGATATAAAAAAATTAACTTTTTCACATAGTATATGGACTCTTAATTGTAAAATACTACTATTTCTGATTTGATTGATAAATTAGTATATAAAAATAATACCAAAGGAATACACTATGTATGGCTATATATTTTAGATATAAAGATTAATAAAATTTGATAAATGATCTATGAGACGACTTAGCATTTGAAATATAACTTATATCATTCAAAGATTAATGATGAATAAACTATCTATTATTATTATTATTATTATTATTATTATTATTGATGTTTGAGATAGTAAAAGTCCTTATCAATATCTTGATCTAAGACAGAAGCTTAAAGACTCAGTTAAACTTTCTTTTATACTTATCTTCATGATTAATGCCTATAGCCTTCACCAAAGTTACAACACTTCCTTGTGTTCTTCAAGGCTAAGGTTTCTATAAAAAAATAGCACACTGATCAGCTATACAACTCTAACAAGGAATATAATACAATAACTACACTGATAGTTCAGTTTTTTTTTTCTTAAAAAAAAAGTAGGCAGTCGCTCAGTAATTTATTATTTTCTGAGATCTTGGTATATTATAGGCTTTTTTTTTGTTCAAGAAAATATAAAAGATGAATTATTGAACAATTTCTTGTTTGTTTAACTTATTCTCTCTTACAACTACAACTATTTAACAGTTTCAAAGTGAGGATATACAACCATTAAGTCCGATAGTATTATAATTCCTTATTAGAATTAATTTAACAAACATTTACAAAAATAAAAATAAAAACCGCTGCATCCACCTCCCCTATTTGACTCCTCCTTCAACTATCATAGTTCAGAAGACTTTATTAACACTCTGATCACTTCATACATTCCTATCTCTTTGAAGTTACTCTTTTCTTTTCTAAGATTTTCAGCTATATCATGCTTACGGTTTAGATGTGCCATCAGTAATTTATTCTCAACTCTACGCCTTGTAACACTGACAATCTTCTCACCTTAGTTGATCGTTCTGTATTCAAACCTCTAGATCGATTCTGAATCAGAGAAGTAACTCATCGACTCTATATTAAAGTGACCAACACATATAAATATATGAGTTAAAATTTCACTTAGTCTTTTTTCTTTCATTCTATCCTTTATTATGATAAATTCATGGAGTATATACATGTAGACCCTAAACATTTAATCAATAGAGAAAAAAATTACAATAATAATCACGCATGCATATTTTTTAACTAAAGAAGCAGCCATGATTTTAAGACATGTTATGTGGCAACAATCATGACACAAAGCATGATATTTGATCATTCAACATTTGAGACACAGTAAAGCTAACACCCACTACAGAAAAGTCTCGAACATTTTAAAAATAAGTAACATACATAAATAGATGAGTACTCAGTATATCTCAAGTTTTAAAGATGATATAATGAGGTATTAACTATCTGGCTTTTGAGAGGTTTTTATTGCTCGAACACCAATTTAAGACATTAATCTACTCCTGTATTCAATCCATTTGAATAGTAGCTCTGAATATTTGATGAATAGTATTTAGCTCACTTGATACATATTATATCAAATATAAATGTATAAATCCAAGCAATTACAGCTTCATTCACATGATTGTTGTTAGATTGGATACTATTCAACTAAAAAAAAATTAATCCGAGTACCAGAGATAAACAAAAAAATCTCATGTCAGCTGTAGCACCTTCTGTCTGGGTTTATGTGTACAGAATCCCATACAAATGCATTCCATTATAGTGTATTGCAGAAACACGCATGCTGATGTCTCTTACGCGTAAATATAGTTTGTTTATAACAGTCCACCCAACCCCATACTATTCTATCCTAAAATGGTATGATAGATCAAAACAAAATAAATAAGAGTTGTACATTACAAAACTCACCCCCCTGAATACATTCAGTACTATGGAAAATTTATATCTGTTATTTCTAGCTATTCTATTTCACTTTTACGGTTTTTTCTGTTTATGAATATTAAGGTATGAACTGATGTATGACGCTTTTAATTTTTTGGAGTACACCACGTTGAATTCAGATGAGGCTCAGCCAATGCCAAATCAGAACTCATCAGACGATCATTGAGGCCTCCCTAGATAAAAACAACAGGTAATTTGAAAACATACTTACTATTCAAAACGCCTACATTGACATGAAATTCAAGGTAGACAAGTGTCATGTTTATGATTTTTTTACTATGGTTCCCATCATTATCGAAGCTTAAAATACGCTCTTTGGCTTATACTTGGATGTAAACTAAGGATAATGGGTGCTAGGAAACTTAACACTCATCTGATACTCACAGATCAGTTTACCAGTTGGATCAAGTAACTCTGTGACTAGAAGACATAAAGTTTACACCAGCTGATGTTTCTTCTTTTTCTTACTATTAAGGACTTTTTTTTCTTTAAAAATCGGCCTTATTTGAAGATTTGTGATATATGAATGGGTGTAGGAATAAACATGTGTGAAAAAGTGCTTGTCATCATACATGACTTTCGGCTCTTGATCTCATGTCTCACAAACTTTGAGGTGCTTCCAAACAAATGAAAATATTTGTTAACAAACCTTACACAAAAATTAAAAGAAACAGTTTATTTATTTATTTATTCATGAATGTCCAAAACGACAAGAAAAATAATTTAGACATTCTAAATTCTAGTTACTTTTTTAGTTGGTATAGATGAATAGACCTAATAATACAACATGTTGATTTATTTGGCGTAAGGTCCTTTTTATTGCTTAAAGAAAAAGTACTTGATTGATCGAGACCTTAAAGTCTGTAATTATTAAATTAAGAAAGCTATAGTTATTGTAAAATAATTTAAGCATATATAAAAAGCTACTTAAGATTTGAAAATATACACAGTATAATTGCTGGTCCCTATATTTATTTCCTCTTAATTTGTTTTATGCTCTCTTCTCATTATATGATTTTCTTTCTCCATAGATTTGGAATAATGTATTTGTATAAGGCTTCAACTAATCATGAAGTGGTGGGCAAAAGAAACTGAGTTATTTCAAATGTACATCTCTTTTCTTTTTTTTAGTTTCATACTCTATCTTGATATTGTGATAACTTTATTTTTCATAGATATAAACATAGAATATTCAATAAATAAAGACAATAGTATTTAAAATAAAATAGAAATTGTAAAGCTATCTAGTAACCACTATCAGATGCTGTTATCAATGATTGCCTGACATATACACCCCATGCTGAAAAATGAGGCTGTCTTTTACCTCTTTTGATATTTTATTCCATTCAAGCATCAGGCCAGCCTTCAACAAACCTTTAGTAAAACAAGTTTCCCTGTACTTCCTAATGATCTTCTTGAGATGGGCTCACAGATGCTCCGTTGGACTGAAATCGGAGCTTTGTGAGGGTCAGTAGAGAGTCATCACTACCATTTTCAACCCCCTCCCATCCTCGATCTTCTTTACTCGTATAAAATCTAGCATTTTTATCCTGTAGGCTGTAACTTACTGCAGGGTTTAGGTTAGATAAATGCTTGAGTATATGGCAGTAGGCTTTTCTTAAGACACCCATGTACCTGTCGGAGTTTACCTTACCCTTCATTACGATCCATATCCCAACTCACTCCCTACTAAAGCAATCCCATACTATTGCTCTTCTACCTAAAGATCTATTCATATTAAGGAAAATATCAGTATTGAAGGATGTTTCATGTTGTCTGATGAGATTTGACGCCCTTGTTAAAGTTCATCAGCTCTACCCTGGACTCATCCTACTATAATATACCCTGCCATTGTTCGTGGGCTCAGTCTATATGCTCATAGGCCTACTGAAGTTTTACCTGAATGCGCTTCTATATAAGAAGAGGATTTATCACTTTATGTTCTTATAGGGTAGCTGGCTTGTTCAATACGTGAATGACAAAGGGTTTTTGAAAAATAAAATACTTTGAACTTTATACTACATTCTAAGACCTTAGTGTTTTCAGCTTAATTGAACGGGGCAGATAAGAGATATAGATACTATATTTGTTTTAAAAAAAATTCATCCCTACTATTGTTATCATAATATTTTAACGTGCATATAAAGTTTGATTAATAATATCAGCATTATGAATCACTCTCTTGCTCTATTAAGTTAAATTTTAGGTTATGTCTTTAACAATAAAATTGAACATCTGTACAGCATTTCAATTTTTAGATAATATGTTTCTCCAAAAGAAAAATTGGATGTTTATGGGCCCATGAGTAATGAGAAAAGTTTTGAGTGTTTGTGTGAAATTGATGTCAAAATATACTCCAGGAATAGAGTTAATGTTTTGAAAGGGAATAATTATCTTCAGGTTTACCATTTTTATTCACTAAATTTAGGAAAGCTAAATATAATCGCGTTTTTTTTGCACCAAAAGAAATTAAAAATTACATTGGCGACATAATGTAGCAGAAACATCAGACCATGGTTAGTATTAAAAGTGGTTTAATAAGATATTGATATTTGTGAATATAGCTATATTTAAACATTATATACTCTTCTCCTTCCTTAAGACTTCTGTGCCCTTTAATGGCAACTCAAACTCTTTTCCCATTAGTCATTTTCTTTCAAGAGAAAATAAAACTATTAAAAAATGGTTATACTTTCTTGAACTTGTTGCCTTTAGCCTTGAATCAAATATCACACCAGAATAGATTGTATAACTTAACACTGGGATTTGTTGAATTAGTTATGAGGTTATTTATAACATGAAATTTTGATTTATAGTAAAAAAAAATATGCTTGAAAGTTTTAGATTTCCCAACTAAAAGAGAATTGCCTCAAAATTTATCTTATTCTATTCTTTTTTTCCACACTGTGTATGTCTTATCCAATATTAATAAGTAAACATAAAAGCCTCTTTCTTACAGAAATAATAGTATTTATGATTTTAATTGCTGTTTCATTGTACACAAGGCAACTGTAAATATTACCAGCCAAGTATCGATTGTTAATTGCTTTAACATAAACTTTTCTATTGTCTCATTCTGAGATGAATACAGAAATGGATTTCATTCCTCAGAAAGACAACACAACAAAGCACTAGTAGAGTCTTGGGCGTTGAGGGCTATGTTGATCATATTCATTTTTATATGAGTTTGAAGTCTCTACTGTGTGTTTAATGTATCTTTATAGATATAAAAAAACAAGTAGAATGACATGATACAAGAAACATAGTCGGAGAATATGAAGCTTTCAAGCGTTTTTAGAACTCATTGTACGTAAAGAAATCCCGCCACCCTTGAAAAAGAAGCCCTTCAGGCATTTGGGTCTGACTCAGCCATGGAAAGAGTCGAGGGAGACAATCAACACAACCAACAAAACCTATGAGTAGACCAATCTCTGGTCTATTGAGGGCTTGTAGGATCAGGCCCAAACTAATGTCTATATCTGAATTTTTTTTTCATCTCTTATCTTTCTGTTTTTTTTTCTTTTTCTTTGCATTTTTTTTTCCACTTTTATATTTGAAATGTTTATAGATATATCTTAATTGTTCAAAAGCTCTCAAAGGGTGGCTAACATAGCCAATGCGCGAATAGCACCTCACACCCAAAATAAAAAATAAATAAAAAAATACTTTAAACTTTACGTAAAGAAATTCCCTCATTTTGAAGTTTCACAATCACGCTCAATTGAATTTAATACTTGCCTAAATTTTAATAAAAAACTTTTTTTTGCATAAAACTCTTCTTCTTTCTAAATAGTGTTAAACCAACACAACATGTCAGATAGATATTCAGAAACTCATGTTTGTGGAGAGTAGAGTAAGGCAGAAGATAGAAGATTATGGGGTATTTATTACCTGTTGAAGGCTGGATTAAAAATGACTGCCATTGAAAGCATAATTAAGATGAAAAAGCCCACAGATCAAAATAGTTTCAGAAATATCAAAGAACGTGGGTCACCATTAAGTTTAAAGAGTCATGAAAAACATATAAAAAAACCAGTGAGAGGGACCTCAGACACCTGGAAAAGGTCATTAGAAAGGGTCCATTTGCCTTATACAATTAACTAAAATTGGGAATATTGAATATTCAAGTTGATTTGTGTAGAAACACTATTATCAGTTGCTGCAATCAGTTAGGGTTTGGATCTTTTTCTTTAAATCACACTCTGGCCTTGACTGCAAAAAACAAAGAGAAATGACTCGACTGGGAAAGTGTACTAGCTGGCATACTGGGGCCTATGCTGGATGGTGGAAAGAGACGCATCATATTCGAGGCTTTGAGTACTGATCTGTACAAAACCCTGACTTGAGCTCAGTTGAACACATCTGGTGGGCCTTGGAAAGACGAATTAAGGAAAGAAATACATATATTACTAATATACAAAGTTTGAAAAGCAAGAGAAAATTGATGTTGAGCTTACATAATGATTAGTTCAAAAGATAACAGATAGATACTATACAGTTAGTATTTTGTATGACCTGCTTTGGCATCAATAACTGTACAGTATCCATCTGTCATACTCAGAACTCATCGTTGTGCAAGTTCAACACCAACCCTCTCCCACTCCTCTGCAAGTAGAGCCTTCAAAATTTCAACATTGGTAATAGATATCCTTCTTTCCTAAATTTGTCTTTCTAAGGCCCACCAGAAGTGTTCATTTGGGTTTGAGTCAGCACTTTGTGCGGGCCAGTAATCAAAGCCTCGAATCTAATGTGTCTCTTTCCACCATCTGGCATAGGCCTCAGTATGATAGATAACATCATTTTATTGTAACAGAAACTCACTATCCTCCTTTCTGATACAATTCCATGAATCAAGGATGGAACTCACCAACTAAAATAGTGATGTATTCGTCTTAGTTTACAGCGCTATCAACAAAGACTCATGGGCCAAATCCGACCGCCCAAAAACAGCTCCAAAGCATGACCCCACCGCCACCAAACTTCGTTGTTAAAACAATAGGATTAGGATCATAAATTTCTCCAACCTTTCTGATGACATGGGCACCTCCATCGTTTCCTTTCACGGTGTACCTGGACTTATCAGACCAGATGACGCCTCTCCACTGGTCGTTCGTCCAATTGACATGTTCTTTAGCCCAACGAAGCCGTTTCTCTTTGTTTTTTGCAGTCAAGGCCAGAGTGTGATTTAAAGAAAAAGATCCAAACCCTAACTGATTGCAGCAACTGATAATAGTGTTTCTACACAAATCAACTTGAATATTCAATATTCCCAATTTTAGTTAATTGTATAAGGCAAATGGACCCTTTCTAATGACCTTTTCCAGGTGTCTGAGGTCCCTCTCACTGGTTTTTTTTATATGTTTTTCATGACTCTTTAAACTTAATGGTGACCCACGTTCTTTGATATTTCTGAAACTATTTTGATCTGTGGGCTTTTTCATCTTAATTATGCTTTCAATGGCAGTCATTTTTAATCCAGCCTTCAACAGGTAATAAATACCCCATAATCTTCTATCTTCTGCCTTACTCTACTCTCCACAAACATGAGTTTCTGAATATCTATCTGACATGTTGTGTTGGTTTAACACTATTTAGAAAGAAGAAGAGTTTTATGCAAAAAAAAGTTTTTTATTAAAATTTAGGCAAGTATTAAATTCAATTGAGCGTGATTGTATAATGCCGTAGTTGACACCGAGATTTATTTTTAACGCGTATAAGGCACAGTGTCTATGGTTTGAAGTGGCTGTGAAGTCAATCGATTGGGCATGGGTGGAAAGAATACATAAGACAAGTGAATGAATAAAGTTGGGAAAGATTTCTACCAATAAGAAGTAGCACCAAGAGCCAAACAGGGTAAGCTATACACTATTTTCACTTATTATTGTCGCACTTTTAGAGAAAAATATGTCGCATTAATAAATTAAAACTAGGCATAGTAAAAGATTTAAAACTGGTGTATTCTAAGTACTTGAGGTTTTCTTGCATTTTACTTTTCTTAAGAAATGAATAACATTGTGCACAAAGATGGCCAAGGAAATATCTATAATGATGAAGGCATAGCCGTTACAGTAGTGAAGATGGAGGTAGACGAGGATACGTACCCCATTGAGACGGTTAAAAAATTCGGGATGTACCTTGACCTCAAACCACCCGAGAAGCCAGAAAGAAGAACTGTACAACAATCCGTAGACAGAGATGTCAATACGGAAGAGGACAACAGAACTCCTGGTATCCACAGGAATTACAAAGATTATAAGAAAGAGCAGTTATTTGTATTGGTTTATGAAAGGGGTATGAGCGTCAGAGCTGCTGCACTGAAACTTTAAATCAACCCACGCACTGCTCAGCGATGGCACTCAAACGATCAGCAGAACCCTCAGACATTCATTGCCAGAAAAGAAGGTAGTGGAAGGCCAGTTGGTAGACCAGCACTACTGGACGAAAGCCACAAAAGATTCTTAGTCGATTTATTGGATGATCAGCCCTCTTTAGTCTTGGATCAAATGATGGAGAGTTTGAGAACGTCTTTTAATGATTTAGAGATATCGAAAACAGCTCTCTACGATTTTGTCACCAAAAATTGTAAGATCAGTCTGAAAAGAGCTCATTTTCATTCAGTTGACCGCAATAGTCCTGAATAGATCAAGGATCGAAAAGAGTGGGTACAAAGATAGATGGAGACAGATATGGACTACATGAGCAACTGTGTCTTCATAGATGAGACGGCATTCCACATCAACATGAAGCGTACTTTTGCTTGGTCAAAAGTAGGTGCTCGTGCAGTAGTAAAGGTACCAAGAACGAGGGCTAAAACAACAACCATCATTGGAGCAACATCTGCTCAGAGCATTGTCAATATAAAAGTAAGACGGCCTCGATTTTTGCCTGCTTCAAAGAAGAAAAAAACTACTGGATCTGGTGGCCCTTCCCAGAAATAAAGCAAAGGCATTACTACTGGCCATTATATTAATTTCTTGAGCAATACAATGGATGTCAGACAATTTTTCAGATGTTTTCAAGGACAATGACTTAATTATAGACAACGCTCCTATCCACATGAATGAAGATATTAAAAGCTTCATTGAAGGCTGTGGGTACAGGTGTGTCTATCTTCCCCCTTACTCACCAGAGTTGAATCCCATCGAGCAATTCTGGTCTGTTTGCAAAAGCAAGTTGAAAAGAGAAAGACTCTTGGAAGAAGAAACACTGTCATCTAGAATCGCCGATGCATCTAATCAAGTTCTCGGTGATCTCAGGATTTTGCAAATACTCTGTCGATAGATTTGAGGATTGCTTACAAGAGAAGCCTCTTTAACAATAAAACATTTATGTCGCATTTGTCGCATCCAACTTATACGCCATCTTTTAATTTATTAATGCGACAAGTTTTTTTCGATTAGTGTGACAATAATGTGAAAATAGTGTATGTCATACAGAGAGCGTTGGGTACACACCCAAAGATTTTTCTGGCCTTTAAGCGGTGATATCTCTTTTCTTTTACGTCACAATAAAAAGTTCCCTTTTATGTATCTGTGTTTAAAATCAAAGGTTTGCGGATGTCTAAATAATTGTTTCCTTTTGTAGTATACATCAATATCAAATTGTATTATCAATAGAATATATTGTTTATGAATAAAATTGTTTATTGTAATAGTATAGCTAATACTATATTATGACTATAGCTACTGCCTAATAACAATACATTAAGTGTCTTGTACATTAGAATAAGCCATAGCCCAGAGGAAGACACTGATTAACTTTTTATCACTATAATAGTTCTTGGTAGTGTCTATAACTTCCATCTGTTGTTTTTCTTTGTTAATAATAGTACATTACCTTGCTCAGTTATGCTCATATTGACAAGTATTTAGGCGTTAAGTTGCATAAACAGTGTGTGAAATAATAAAAGGAGGGGGATATCAAAACAAATAATAATCTTTCTTTCTCTATTCTGGTAATGTATACATTCTAGTCTTCACTCATAAAATTCACAAGTCAAATTCACGTCAAATCTATAAGTCAAACAACTCACACTCTATTTGCCTTGAGTCTAAAGTTCAGTATTAGAAACAATGCTTTGTTATCATTGAGCATCACTTTTAATACCAGTTAAAATGAGGTAGTTGTTAAAGTGATTATGAATATTAAGTCAATAAATAGACACACCATTCTTAATACAAGTAGGCTTGGTTCTATCTTATGGACAATCATTACTAAAGTTAATTCAATGTTGGTCCTATAATAAATCTTTCTCAAGCAGTGTCATACTGCAAATACTGTGGGCTTATGGATAGCACATGTTAAACATTAAATGCAGTGATTGAGTTGCAATGTCAGGTTTACTTCTTCCTTTTATCCAATTTTTATAATAATTTGCTATTTCTTTTTTTTTTACTATGAATTTGAATATTTTGCTATTCTCAATTAATAGCTATGGCTTTCATAGAACATCCAAGCAGACTGGGAAGGGTAATTGTCCTATCCTACAGTGTGTATAATTTTAGTTTTGTATTTTAAGGCCATAGAATTCCACAAAGTGATTTTATTGTAAATAAGGTTTCTCTCTTCCCTTGAAACATACATAGGACAAGAGGAGGGAATTCATCTCTGAATTTACTGAGATGTTATTATCGTATAGCTTTGATCCTTATAGCTTATATATATATATATATATATATATATATAAGTAACCTCAAAACCCATACTATGTGACTTTGTAAAATATATCCTTTATTCTGCAATAAAGAGTACTAAGGTTATCAACAGGACCACTAGAGAGATAAATATATAGATATTTGGTCTTTAGCAGGGACATAACACACGATTTGGGCACAATGGGTAACTAAGCAACTGTTTTTAAGCAATTCTTTTCTTTTCTAAAATGTTGTTGTAGTCTGCATTACTTTGGTAGTTCTGATTAAGCAAATGACTTATGAAATTTCTTTTTGTTCTCTTCTGCTTGGATATAAATACCTGCCAACTACACTGTCTGTTGTTCTTCATAACTTCTACCCTCTTTATTTTGTTTGCCCTTGTCTGGCATATAAACCAACAGTTGTGATCTGGTGAATGTTTGTATATGTTTTTTATGTCTGACATGTTAGTCAGTTTCTATTGTATATTATTTTATTTTAATAAACCCAGTGAATCCGTTACAAAGACAAAGGCAGGAAGATGCCAGTGCAAGGGTAATACGACACACACACAGAGAGTACATTAATACATCTCAAACTAATTATTTTTACTGTTTTATTATTGAAAAGGGGTATTGGCACCTAAAAAATTGGAGTATGATCCCACCAAGCTGCCAGTCGTTGCTTATAGTGCAAGAATGAAAGGAAAAGATACTATCAAATTTATATCAATCATTGAAAAAGAGACAAAAAGATGGAGATTTTCTTATGGTTGATGTTGATAAGTTTCGAACATCGAGAGTAAGCATAATTGACCTCTCACCTAATATGAAAAGCTCTTCTAACAGTTACTCTGTTTTATTTTTGTTCTCAAGATCTGCCACACTTATAACACAAATAACCTCACCGAGGTATTAATAAATTTCAACAGTATCCACGCTTGCCAAAGTTGTGGAATTGTTTGGAACAGAGATGTGAATGCATCAAAGGGTATCTATACAGTCACATAAGAATAGATATTCTTATTCATATTATATTATATATCGCCACATCGAAAGTGGTTTCCTTTGGGATTTAGATATTTACAGGTAAATTTACATAATAATCTTTATTTAAGAACTAACATGAATATATTTCACTTTTTTTGCTCCTTTTCAAATCCATGTCATTTTTAAACAATTGTATTTCGACTATTTCTTTTTATATCCTAAAGATCTCCTGGTGTGTAGGGAGCTGCTCAAATTTTAAAAAATATATTGAGAAATAGACAACGATACTTTTTATACTACTTTGCTATTCTTTTCAGTGATGGTATCTTCTCATTCCCAAGTGATATATATATTGCCCTCATAGATCATTCATATAGATAGGATGTTGTGACTTCCTTATTCTACAAAGGATTAAAAAGAATATGCTCCCGGACTTTTAATGCTACAGAACTTTGTGAACTTCAATTTATTAGTGCGAAGCTTCATTCATCTTTACTATTTTTACAAGTATTTTTTGGTAGCTTTTTAGTACTTATATTGTACAATAAAACATCAATTTATAATAAATTATAATTAAATTTGTTTAATTTGAAGATAGTAAGTCTCTCAGTTAAAAAATCAAATACAAGAAAAGAAACAAGCAAACGTATATTTTCTAGTTTTAATATTAAAAAGAGAGTTGAAGATATTTAAATAAATACATTATAAGACACCCTTAGTACTTGGTACATCATCTGTTCCTGTTCTTTCAATGGCTGTGCGAATGGCAACGGCCAGGGACTTGAAAGCAGATTCAGCTCTAGAAAGAAAGAAAGTGTGATTATCTGAACACTCTTACGGCCATTGTCTCTACCTGTGATGATCATTTGTACCTTTCAGTACATCTACATGGAGAGTGATACCTGCACCAAATGCAAATGACAAAAGAACATGAGGAAGCATTTCAGTAGACATATTGCCGATCATTTCACGCTTTAATCCGAGGTTAATATCAGCAAAGGGACGGCCTGAGATATCCACCACAGAGCGAGCAAGTGCCTAAATCAACAAGAAATTAAACATCTAACAGGATGAGTGTTTTCTTTTATTTTACCTCATCCAGAGGGCAATAAGCAGAGCCAAAGCGTTTAATGCCTCTGGGTGCACCTAATGCCTGCTTAAACGCCATACCAAGAGCAATGGCCGTATCCTCAGCAGTATGGTGATCATCAATGTGCAAGTCCCCCTTACAGGTCAAGTTAAGAGACCATCCACTGTGCTTTGCTAATGCGTGGTACATCTTTAAAGTGTTATTTCGTTTGTATTGGTCATAGACTTACATGGTCAAGGAATCCAATACCAGTATCAATAACAATCTCTTGATTGAGGTAGGAGTCAAGGTTAATATACAGTTGAATATCTGTCTCATTAGTCTTTCTGTTCACAGTTGCTGTGCGTGTTTCTGCCATGATGAAGCTATTGGGAAATGCTTCATAGCACTGAGTTGATTTGATAAAGACGAGGAAGCTAAGTGTGACTCATTCTAGTGACTATTGTTCTACTGATTGAATATTTGCTGAGTTTATAGGTTGAATCCTTATCCTTTTATGAATAATATTAGCAATGAAGATGACTTTGGATGACTATTGTCTTTACTACAACTACTTAGTTTAATTATCTTCAGTAATTTTAATATAATATTTTATATTTAATGCTATCTTTATCTATTATTTATAGAAAAAAAATGGATAAAAATCAGTAGAATGGTATTTCATTTCTAAGAATTGAATGATAATCCTATTGTAAATAGAGTATCATGTTACACATTTGGCAGGGAGTATCCTTGTATTGTAAGTAGTCTTCAGATACTGTAAGCTATTTGCAGGAGATGAGACAATATAGTACCATAGTTATTATTATTGTTATTATTGTTATTATTGTTATTATAGTTATTATTGTTATTATAGTTATTATTGTTATTATAGTTATTATTGTTATTATAGTTATTATAGTTATTATAGTTATTATTGTTATTATTGTTATTATTGTTATTATTGTTATTATTGTTATTAGATAGAAGATAGTATAAATAACAGTATGGTAGATAAAAATGAAACGTGAATATATACATGTAAACCATACCTTTTGGCTACACGTTTGTAAAAATAAAGAAAGATCAAAAGAAATATACACCAAATATTCATGTATGCCTATTATTAAATTCCATGGAATTGAAAAATACTCTATTCTGATTTTATTTAACAGCTATCTATCTATATTATATAGTTTGTGTTTATTAGAATTCACTCTATTGAGACACTCTTTAACATAATAACATACAAACATACTATACATAGGTCTGTATAATAGATATTAATCTTTATTTTTTTTCTATGGGATATTTATAAATAACGTGCAAAAACAACAGCAGAAATATAGAATATACCCAAGTATCTTCATAAATGTAGACATCTCTATAAATCCCCTATAGTCGTATATTGAATAAGAGGACATTATTCTAGATACTAAGAAAGAAAGAAAGTAGTCTTATTGATGAATACAGTGTATTGTATTCAAATGTTGAATCAGCTTCTCAATTCTTATCTTTATCTCTATAATCATCTGATTAACACCATACTATATTATAATAATACATTCTATTGCCATGTAATAGTGCAGGTTAACTTTATTTCATTCACTGTATTGCATAAAGGACCGAACCAACACGTGAGGATTCCTACCTTCTGTCAAAGTCACGTGAACAAGTCTACTCCGACCAAAAGCTATAGACTCCAAAGACCTTTGCAGTACATCTTTCCCTCTCTTAAACATCCTATAGCGGAAGATATGGTGAGTAGACGATGCCTGATCATAGATTCGTTGGCTTTAAATAGATGGATACATGGATACATAGATGGATGGATACATAGATATATAGATACATACATAAATAGGTGAATGGATACATAAATAGGTGGATGGATGGATACATAGGTAGATGGATAGATACATAGGTGGATGGATGGATACATGGATAGGTGGATGGATAGAAGTTTAGATAGACTACAGCTATAAACGCAACACTCAGAAAAAAAAGAAAAAGATGATTGACAATCTCTCTATAGGACAACTCCAAGACACCCGTTAAGCTCGCCAGAGTCATCAAAGTCCTCGGTCGTACTGGCTCCCGTGGTAGTGTCACTCAGGTCCGTGTTGAATTCATGGATGATACCAACCGCAGCATTATCCGTAACGTCAAGGGTCCTGTCCGTGAAAACGATATCTTGTGTTTGTTGGAATCCGAGCGTGAAGCTCGTCGTCTCCGTTAATCTTATACAACGGCTTATTTTGATATGACGTGAAAATAAAGGACACGGCTCTAAGACATTTTTTCTAATGAGATACTGTTTTATGTGACATTCAAATGAATACTATGAAATGGGTGTGCTATTACAATGGGAAGAGTTTTTTTTTTTTAAAAAAAAAAGACAAAGTTAACAGGGTGCCTTTCCTAACCATGACCTTGGCCGCTTTCTGGGCAGTGACATTGGTGTCATTGAGAAAGTACTGGGTGCATGCTCATGCTCATGCTTAGGTCCAGTCTCACCCTCAGCCTCAGCCTGAGGATTAGAGGGGCTAATAGAATGTGTAATGGATCAGAAAGGCTCCTTTTGTTGACTTACCTGTCTGATAAGAATTCCTGTGCACCAAGTTCTATCTTCATCTTTTCAAATGCCCAACGTTCAGCCTAACATAGTAGTCTATTGAGCAACCAATAATAAAGAATCCTGCTAGTCTTACACTGAGTGCTTTGCGTTCATTTCCCAACTGAATGGCTGCTTCTGTTACTCTTTTCTGATCTCTCCATGCCTTTTTTTGTATCTGTTTCCATTTGCGCATCCCTCCCTGTTCAATTTCATACACAGATCCTTCAGAATCTGAAAGCTGAGTGCTGATGTTTGGTAGTAGACTATCAAAGAATCCTCCTTGTTCATATTTCCTATAAATCTTTGTTTTCTCTTCATACTCTCTCCTTGATTCATCTATGAATAGTCATCATTATCATAATAAGTACAGAGACAGTGAATACATATTCCCTACCCAACATTGTGGTGAATGTCCCTATGTCTTGCTCCATCTCTCGTATTACTCTATCTCTCTTGAGCACATCTTCCGCAGTGTATACAGTCTTGTCTCGTGTCTGCTCATCCCACTCTTCCTGTAACCTGGCCAGCAGACTATGAATATGTTGAATAGCCTCTTCACCTCCAAAACTAAAAGGCAATTGAAAAGTGGCTATATCACGACGAGAACTCTTTGGGATCTCTTGTTAGATTAAGGCTGGATACTTCTTCTATTACCTCTGTGGATGTGTTTCTGTCTTCATAGTCCTCTATTTGACGATTAAGCAGGCTCTTTAAAGCAGAATACACAGCTATAAATGCCTTTCGGAATGCCTCATTCTCTACTCTTGCTTCTGTTTCTCGCTGACTGATTTTATCCATAAGATCTCCATACAGTGCCTTTCCCTATCCATACCAATATGAACCAATACTGAGCAAAATGGGTTACCTGTGTAAGAATGTCTGGAGAGGATGGTTTTATAGCTACGAGTGGCTGGCTAATCGTCATCACTGGTCTGGACATGTTCTTCATCAGCTTCATTAATCTATCGCGCGTCTTTGCATGTTCTTGTTCATGACGTCTGGTCTCGTGCTATTTGGGATGCATAAGCTTCTATTTTATAAAAGAGTACCACTTACAGAATACTGTGCTTTTATATACTGCAGATTGTTCTTTGCTCTTGTCAATTCATCCTTTATACTGCGATGATGATCCTTTTCTGTTTTGATAGTCATGGTCATGGATCTATAAGGAATCGAGATGAATACTGCTGTTTTATATGTCTGGTCTACTTACTCTATTTTTAATGCTAGGTGTTCTTTCTCCTTTTTTTCTTTTTCTGTCGCCTTTTTCTGTTGTTCCTAATATCTATGAGTGAACACTGTGTTTAGTGTTGACTTACAAACTTCAGTGAAAGACTCTCGTAGGCCCTTTTCTTATCCAATATGGACTTGTTTAGTTCAAAAATCATTTCCTCTTGGCTCTGTTGGTGTATGCTTTATCAGCCTGTTTATTTTATTTTATTTAGTAGCAAGAGTACCTTTTTATCAGATAATAAGGCATGAATACAGTTGATCATCCTGCACGTATCTTCTACAGTAACTGAGTTGAATACAAGAGGAACAGGGTATCCTTGAGCAGTAAGTTGTATATTGACGTGGTTTGAGCATGAGTCTATATTATTTGGAGTGCAAAAGGCCCTAGTAATGTTAGCTAATGTCTTTTTTTTGTTTTGTTTCCTACCTCATGTCCATAGGATTCAGATCATTGAGTTGAAACTGTGAGGGAGACAAGGGCGATTCAAAAGATCTATTCTTCAGTTAAAGCTCTTTCTGTATTTATCAGTTGAACATTACTCCAGTTCAAAAGACATGTCGTGGGTTGTGTCCATGGCCCCTGTCTTGCTGTTCTTGCTGTCTTGTTTTGCATATAAAATAATTCCTTCTTTTTTTGATGCGTTACTCCGCTTCTACGTCAGACAAGAGGAATACATGCAATATCACATCCCATCCCACGATCTATTACTGCTATGAAGTAGGAGGTTCTTCTGATGCATAGAATGTTTGAGTAGATACAGCAGGTATAAATCAGGTCCATTGATTCATCTATAAATGTATTCTTGGTCAATAATGAGTGTAAGGAGGGTTCTATATAGCAGGTATTTTTGACAGTAAGTATAAAATAAATCAATGGACTATGTATTGAGTTATAGAAAGATGAATAGTGCTTGCTATTTACAACTAACATGTTATTGATTACTTATTACGGCCAACACATTATTGACTAAGCATCCAAAGATATATAGATATGGATATGGATATAAAGAGAAATACTCTTCACAACGTAAAGGGAAAAGGATAGCATTGCTTAAAAGCCAAATAATAACAATAACAATAACAATAATAATAACAATAACAACAATAACAACAATAACAACAATAACAACAATAACAACAATAACAACAATAACAACAATAACAACAATAACAACAATAACAACAATAACAACAACAATATTTGGGTGCCTAGGTACAGCTTTAATAAGAAACAGATCCCAAACCATTCAACCTATCTAATAACTTGTGTTGGTCATCCTCAATATACATTGTATAGATGAAAAGAGACTTTTTATTTTATTTTATCATGTGTACAACGGCATACACTATTTTGATTCCTCTTTATCTATACACATCATTAGCAAAAGATCAAAACAGAGAAGCAGAAAAGTCAAATAAGAAACCAAAGGATTTCGGGGCCAATAAAGGGCAGTAGAGACCAATACACTAGTGCAAATAGAAAACAATAGAAAACAATAGAGAATGAAAGAACAAATGTCAGAGGAAAATACTCAGAGCTGAATTGCTAAGTTTTTTCTTTTCAAATGTTTGTTTATTGCGTAATGTTTGATCTTGTCCCATTCATAACCTTAAAATCCAACTGCCGCTCTTCTGCCTGAATACAGAGTACAGAGTACCAACATGGAGCAGTAGCGAGAGTCAGACGATTCAAACTGAGAAACGGCAATAGAAGCACAGTAGGAATTCCGAGTGTCACTTTTTCTATATATATTTATTTTTCATTGTTCCTACATTTGAAGCATACGTCTAGTGTTGAGACATTTTGCCGAATCTAATGGACTCAGGGGTTCCCTATTGTCAGCCCTTTCCCCACACTCCTATGCCTCAACACCCGCACCAGCCACACTCTTCATATGCTTAGTCTGACAGAAAGGAACTGTCATTGGATTTATTGTAAGAATAAGAGTATGAACTATGAACTAATGTGAACAAATGAGAGTTGTTAAAACAATAAAAAGGACAATGTAAGTATGCTGTATATGTATAAATATGGAGGTAAGTAGGCAGAATGAGATGAACAGATGAATGAAAGAATGAGAGACCAATGAAGACTTGATTTACACAATGGCAATTTCATTCTTTTTTAAAAAGATACCACGGTGGGGATCCGTTTGGAAATATCTTTTTCCATTGACAGAGCCATCACTGTTACCAACTACAGCAATAAAATATTGGATGAGTTCTCTTCCATAGTGGTATTTCTTAGTAGTGTGCTTACCTCTGCTTTCAAGTTCAACACCAACACGCTCCACACCATATTCAGGATCAAAGGGGCCAATGTAGCGTACATAGCCAATCGTAGGCAAAGGACGTCGAACTAATATGACTCTTGAGCCAATCTTTAGTCTATCATCGTCCTCTTCCTCTTCACTGGAGCTGTCTTGATCACTGCCCATAATTATTGACCATCTTCCTCTTCTTTTCTTCTTTTCCTCAGCAACAGGTTCTTCTGGTATGATGCGCACAGGGCGTGCACGAGGGTATGTAGTGGCCGCTGCTGGAGAGCGCGATCGAGGAGGTGTGACTGGAATTTTAAACTTCAATCGACTTGGACGAGGGGGAGTTATAGCTTCACGAGCCGCCATTTCCGCTGCGTTACGTTCGCGCTCTTCTTGAGCATCAATGCGTGCCTGTGTCTCCATTGAGAGCATGAGCTCGAGATCATTTGTGTGCAATAGATCTAATTTTTCAGTGATGTATTCTATGCTACTGCCTTTGCTGTTGCTGCTACTGTTTTCAGATAGAGTACTGATACACATTGCAGGCACTTCCATGCTCAAGCTACTTCGGTTGCTTGTACTGCTGTCTTCCTGGTCACTTGCTGCAAGAGTCAACCCGGGATTCATGCTTGGAGCCTTGGGAATAGAGGTGTCCAGTAAAATAGAGGTGTTTTTCATAGAATCAGATGTAAAGTGGATGCTTTCTGCAGATTTGGTTCTTCTCAAAGTGAGTTTCGAGAACCTTGTATTGAAAGAACGGTTTTTTGATTTGCGTAAACTGAATAATGCCATAAGAAAATGAAACAAGAGATAGAAACAAAACATGGCCTTTTATTTATAGTGGTGACTGTCGACATGACATCGGGCGGACCTTGGAGTCTCAGATGAGAAGTGTGCTGTGGTCTAGGCTATAGGGTGTATTGGACTGGGCAATCCACTTTTGGGGATGCCTCAACACACTACAAATTACATCTCCAATCCCAGCGTGTTTGTGTACCTATAGGTGCGCGTCTGAGGGTAGTTTGGTTTTAACTGAGCCACATTTGATCGACGTCATGTAACAATTGTATTCGTGTTATTTCTCGGTTCTTGGACTTCTGTTTCCATAGTAGTCTTTGTTGCTTAGCAACTCAAGTCAACACAAAATAAAAGGTTAACTAACTCTTTACCTTTTGTCATTGGTTCTTGTTATAAAACACATTTAAAAATGAGTAAGCCTATCTGGGAAGACACTATGCATAGCTTAGTATAAAATTAGAGTAGGATTTAACCTCCAAAACTGTACACAAGGTCAGAGTGGAGCAGATACACTTTATTCACAATGTCCAAGTGTGGAGCGGCTATTGTTACTATTCCGATTTCTCCTTGATAAACCATTGGCTACATTGATTTGTAATAAAAAAAAAATAAAAAAAAAATAAAAAAAAAAGGTCACATTTTCCCAGAGGAATACTCTATTTTCTCCAAAATATCATTTATTAGACATATTAGTTCCGAGGATTAAGATTTCTATTAAGAACAACGAATTTTTAATATTGTGCATATGTCATTTATTAATAAGTAATTAAAGATAATGAATGAGTCAATGCTTCAGTGAGTCAATTCTAATGAGTTCTTTGTGAGATTCCAACCATGTTAGAGCCATCTTTTCCCATTCTGCTTGCTTTGAATTGCTATATAGAGCTTGAAAGTAATATTGATGCATATCTGGAGGTTGACAATCGCGCATTAGAAATAGCCACCAGCCTAATAAAGTCAGAAAGAACAAAATTAAATAAATGAAACTTAAACGCTTTGGCAAATAAAAATTATTTAGGCAAATACAAAAAAGTAAAAACTCCACAAAAGTACGATTTATAGAGGAAAATCTTAAAGAAATATACGTAAATAGAAACAAAGCATACGTAGATAGAAAGTGAATAATAAACATAAGGCATAAGAAAGAAATATTGAAAAAGAAAAAAAAAAGCATCTCAGTGAATACAATACTAAACATAATGAATGCTCTTGGCCTGATCTAAGATTTTTCAAGAGTATACAAGACTTTCCTATCTATTTATGAATGGAACTTAACCAATAGAGGAGATTCAATGTACTATACAATACTCAAAGAGAGACAATTGTATATTGCAAGACAAATATAGTAATTATTGATTATAACTTTAGACTTTAGACTTTTGTTAGCAAACTTGGACAGATGAGACAAAAAGAGCACCTTGGAGAAGAAGAAAGGTACTTTGGTTTGTTTGTTTTCTTCCACATTTAAAAGAAAGGGGAGAGGGGGAGGAGGGAGTGTATAGATCTAAGCAATTCACTGCTATCATAAGGAATGTGTCTCGTTGTGTGCCAGTTATTATAATAAAAAACTACGATGCTTTGCACAAGTCTGTACAACCTATTCACCGAGCTTATGAATATGATTCTTATAATACAAATAAACACATATAAAAATAGTACAGTGTGCTAGCATTTGAGTAAAATGAAAAACAAACACCCATTAATTCTATGAAAGAATAAAGTTGATTCTTTCTTTGGATGTGTCTAAGGGTGGCGGTTTCTGTTTGGAGGCACCTAAAATAGTGTGACATGAGATCAGTACTGCGGATAATAAATGCTGACAAGCTCTCATTCATACACGTATTTACCCCATTGACATATATTCACAATCTATATCATAATAATTTAACAAAGTAAAACAAATGTATATTAAAGAAGGGAGTAGCTTATTACATGAAAGAAAGAAAAACATCAGCTGGTGTAAACTTTATGTCTTCTAGTCACAGAGTTACTTGATCCAACTGGTAAACTGATCTGTGAGTATCAGATGAGTGTTAAGTTTCCTAGCACCCATTATCCTTAGTTTACATCCAAGTATAAGCCAAAGAGCGTATTTTAAGCTTCGATAATGATGGTAGCCATAGTAACAAAATCATAAACATGACACTTGTCTACCTTGAATTTCATGTCAATGTAGGCGTTTTGAATAGTAAGTATGTTTTCAAATTACCTGTTGTTTTTATCTAGGGAGGCCTCAATGATCGTCTGATGAGTTCTGATTTGGCATTGGCTGAGCCTCATCTGAATTCAACGTGGTGTACTCCAAAAAATTAAAAGCGTCATACATCAGTTCATACCTTAATATTCATAAACAGAAAAAACCGTAAAAGTGAAATAGAATAGCTAGAAATAACAGATATAAATTTTCCATAGTACTGAATGTATTCAGGGGGGTGAGTTTTGTAATGTACAACTCTTATTTATTTTGTTTTGATCTATCATACCATTTTAGGATAGAATAGTATGGGGTTGGGTGGACTGTTATAAACAAACTATATTTACGCTTAAGAGACATCAGCATGCGTGTTTCTGCAATACACTATAATGGAATGCATTTGTATGGGATTCTGTACACATAAACCCAGACAGAAGGTGCTACAGCTGACATGAGATTTTTGTGTTTATCTCTGGTACTCGGATTAATTTTTTTTAGTTGAATAGTATCCAATCTATCAACAATCATGTGAATTGTGTTATTATTTTAATTAAAATGAACAAGCAAGCTTGCCATACACCTATGCATACATAAGCGTATGCATTCTAGTCTTTCGATTTAATTTTTTATTTGTTCTTTTATAATAGTTCTGGTTGTGTAGGCTCTGTTAACATTTGGGACTTTTAAGTTTGTAACATCCTATTGTGAAATAAAATTATTTTGGTCTATAGTAATTGCTTATTCAGTTATCTACAAAAGTGGAAAACAGCTATACTTGCCACATCTTTCAAGATTGACCGCACACATTGATGAAATACTTTGAATTTCAACATGCCCTCTTAGCTAACAAATATCTGTAAACGACTGTCATTGTTTTCATTCTGACTTTCTCATGTACCCAAATATAAATTACTCAATCGATAGAATTATGTATGAGCACGCTGTAAACAGCAGGCCCAATACTGATGTTTGTCATGGATTAAGCATAAAAAGTTCTATTGTGAACGGCATATTAAAACACTTACCCTAAGGTTGGAATATTAAATTCTGTACCAAGGAGTTAAAGGAGAAATATTGATACTAAGAATGTTAAAGCAATTACAAAAAGGCCAAAGTATAGTCTATACAAAGCAAAGAGTGGGCTCATTAAACCCAGAGTAATGCATTTTTGCGTTATCATAGTAAACAATCTGAGTCCATGATGAGTAATGATAATAAGTTTAAATTCATAGAATTACATATAGCTACAAAATAATAATAGACATTATTTGGGCTAGTTTTAGCAAGAAAGGGGTAGGGCATAGATGTATAGAAGAAGATAGTATAGACTCCAAAAAGGTATCTTAGTATCTTTAAGAATACTTTTTGTCTTTAACCTTGCATAATCTTATGCCTAAGCCCTAGATTTAGCTGCCAGATGCAGAGTCATGACAGCTGTCATACTAGCAAGACATCAAGGCAGTAGAAAGCGACAAATGATACAGACATAGTGAGCTGCGGATTCCATAGTTCAGATTTGAATCCAGTTACATATATGAGCCTACGTTATATATTTATAAAAACCTCTTACATGGATAGATCAAGTTATACCAGAAAGTGATAGTTGGTGTCACTTTGATGCTAGAGTAGTGAAGATGACTCGAGGAGTTTAAGGATGCCAGGCAGCAATGTCCACTAAAGGCAAGTATACAAAATATTATTTTCTTTTTTAATAAAACTATTTTTTATTACTTAAAAAAGAACTATATTAAATATTTGAAGCCTCAAAGTCTATCTCTAACAAAATTATAAATTTAAAATCAATGGAAAATAAAGTTTAAAATTGGAGAATATTACAGAAAGCTCAAAACATTCCACTAGTGTGTACAACTACCAAACCTGGTATTTACTACGATATGAAAACACAAGTATTTAAATGCTCTGTTTCTTGTAGTGTTAGATGAAATATTTTGGAAATAAATATCATCACAATTTAATGAGTGTAGGAAACACTTACAATAATAGTAGGGACAACATTATGTGTAATTGAATCCAGGTATAAAAATATCTCAAATACCTTATATTTAAAATTTAGTGTAATTCACAGGATTGAGAAAGGGAAAGATATGTATAATTCAGTATAAAGTTGTGATGAAATATGACTTCACTGTGGCTACTTTTTAGTTTAAATCCAAAAGCATAAGCCTATGTACGGTTAGGCTGTGATTATCTTTTGTATTGAAACTTGATAGGAAAAGTGCTTTTAGTTAAGACATACACTATCAGTGTATTTCTAGTGTCTGGTCTTTGGGATACTATGAGATTTAGATAATTCCACCCTGGCTTTATCAAAAAAGAAATAAAACTAGTTTAACTATACATCCTATTGCTTTGTGTATTCATTTTCCTATTTAGATGGGATCCACCAGTGCAAAGTTTCAAATGAATATCTTTACAAATTAAAAATAATATTTGCAGTTGAAATTTATTAATGATGTGGCAAAAATGTATAATATTTATTTATAAAGTCGGTTGGTTAATATCTGTTGCTATTCATAGAACCTAATCTATTAATATAGCTAAAATAGACAGTAAGAAATATCATTGAATAGATAACATAGTGTTGAAGTAGATAATAAAGATTAGGATTGATAATAGCACAATGTCAAAGATGAACTATGCATCCTTTATATAAACATCTTGTCAGCGTGTCTTTTTGTAAATGGCGCACTTAAATTCTTGGAATACTTAAGAGTTTATTGAGAAATTGAAAGGTTTGAAAGTTAACTAGCTAGTATACTTTGTATTATTTTGTTTGGCTTAATAAATAAAATAGTGTAGGTGGTATAATATAGGTAGTGTCTATGAAGCGAATATATTAATGTAGATAACAGCAAGTCAAACTTTTTTGACATGTAATTCAACAAGAATTCAACAGTAAAAACACGGACTCTAAATAGAACAAGAGAAGTGACAAAAGACAGAAAACTGAGGCCAATTCCTGGGTGGCCACACTGATAAGAAACTGAAGATGTTGGTAATAATCTAACAATTCTCTATTTTAGTAGAGGTTGTTTTTCTTTGAGCGTACACAGTAGAAGAATCAGCTCCCACACATATCTATAGTGTCCACATTATACCATTATCAATGAGATCTTATCATGAACAGGACCATTCATATTATTCTAAAGTCTCAAGGTAAATCATCAGAGAAGTATGTTTCTATTATAGATGGCCAAGTAAACACTCTGGATTGTTACAAAACCCACAGTGACCTGTCTAGAGAAACAAACTCTTGTCCAGACAGGCTGATTATTTTGTGGCGGGTGAAAGATTAGTCTATTGGCATTACAGAGTAACTATTTGTACACAAAGATGACTGTGCCATCAAGGTCATACATGTTTACAACTTTGTCGTCTTTGGTCTTAGATATCAAAGGAATTCGGTCAGTCAATGTGTTGTTAAACTC
Source organism: Spinellus fusiger (assembly GCA_025094145.1). NCBI lineage: Eukaryota > Fungi > Mucoromycota > Mucoromycetes > Mucorales > Phycomycetaceae > Spinellus > Spinellus fusiger. Next base: position 9,263 of record JALLLS010000009.1, on the reverse strand, counting down.
TGCTCTTTATTCATTCAACTGCACATCTCTTTTATACTTATTTTCTACTGCTTTTCTACTGCTATAAGCTATAATGCAAGAGTGTCGATGATATAATGCGTCGTATTGCTTACGCGTCCCTGACACATGTAGTAACCTTTCTCTTTTGGTTGTTCTGCGACACAAATGGAGAACATTCATTTTTGGAAATAGTCTTACGATAGCTCTACAATTGTTTTATTTATTATTCATCCCAGCCGTTCCTATGAATATAACCATTATAAAATAATTTTGGGGACAAATAGCTCAAAAGTTGAGTATATAGCCCAACCCTCTCTTCATGTGGGTATTGCAAATTGAAAAGCATCCTATCCCTGATATTAATATTCAAAAGAATCCTGTTTATGCTTTTGAAGAGATCTCTTTTTTATAATTTTATAGGGTTCAATGCATAGAATAAAAATAGTATAAGACTAACTAGTCACTAAATATAAAACCTCATGTACACTGTATTTCTTCTATTATAAAACACGCCTTTTTCTATTTCTCTTTTGAACATGGAAAAGATTGAGAGCTGAGTTGCAAATAGTGTATGATTTTAGAGAGTAATACTTAAAAAGAAGAGTAGAATAAGAATAATAAAACAGTAAAGAACGTTAATAGTACAATTGAAGAAATTTAGAGTATATCAAAAATAATACAAGAGACCGAGAAGAGATGTATTAAAGATCAACAATAAAACAAGAGTGAAGAGTAGGTAGAGGTGCAATGAATATAGATTGGATAATAATGATAGAGATTCTCGATTGACAAACTAAGAACTCCAAAGTGATTTCTCTTTCACGGAGCCATTCTAAATGTGAAGAAGACCAGATCATAGAAAAAGTAGAGAAAATTCTTGTCTTTAAAGAGGGATATTTCTGTAGTTTCAAATGGCCTATTCTATTAGGACTCCTCTTCAGTGGAGACTGAGTCCTCTGCCAGTCACACTAGCTGACATAACATATAGCTGGAGAGAAGAGCTGTGGGCGAGCCTTTCTACCCTTTCTCACCATGACTGTCTTGGTGAATCAACAGCCCAAAAAGCCAGACCCACCACTCAAAGCAAAAAGACAAACACAACACAAATCTTTAGCAGAACGTGCCCATGGAATAGAGCTAGGTACTAAAGAATACTACATAAAATACTGAGGCTTATCAATAGACATACACTATACCTTATAGAAATAACGGGTGTATTAGTCTTAACGGTGGTGGCTGGATATACACAAGGCTTTGGATTTGCTAAGAAATGTCTATTGCTATCTTATGGAAAAGCACCCAATGCTTATGGAAAGGGCATTAATGATATATATTTTGTATGCTTTTGGATTGTCGCTTTTAGCTTCCTACAAACTGTCATGTCAAAGTACATCTACCACCCAATAGCACTCTGGGGAGGTATTAAGTCTGACGCAAAACGACAAAGACTGGCAGAGCAGCTGTCCACTTTCTTTTACTATTCCACCTTCTGGCTTATGGGCATGGTAAACAAGAGCAAAGACAGCCTCCCCAACTAATAAGCACTAGTATATTATGTATCATAGCCCTTATTGGCTAGACACATCTCATTTTTGGATCGATTATCCACATATGCTAATGACACCACTGATGAAAGCCTATTACTTGATGCAGACAGCATTTTATATTCAGCAAATCTATGCCATTAATGTCGAAAAGTGGCGTAAAGACCATTTTGCTATGGTGTTTCATCACATCATTGCCATCACTCTGCTTGCCTCAAGCTACTATAGCAATTTTACACGGATTGGAAATGCTGTTCTGTGCTGTATGGATCTAGCAGATGTATTGCTCTCGGTAAGAACATCTACATTGTACCACCGACAGCAGTAAAGAGCATTTTATCTAATGAAATCCACGGACTGATTAGTTAGCCAAGGTTCTAAAATATTCCAACAGAACAACTCTTTGTGATGTTGTTTTTGGTCTTTTTGCAGTGGCATGGCCAGTCACCCGCCATGGTTTTTTCCTAGTAATTTTTGGGCAACAGCAGGTAAGACCCATCCGCTGGCCTCATTAATATAAACACACTATTATTAGTGGAGCCTATACAGTATCTTGATATGAAATGGGAACCAGAAAAGGGAAAATATTTTACAATCCTAACACAGAAGATGTATCTTGGCCTGTTTACATTCCTAAGTGTTATCATGTTTTATTGGTTCAGTATGATTGTCAAAGTCATTATCAATGTACTCTCTGGGAATAATGCTGAAGATACCCGCAGTGATGATGAAGAAGATGACGAAGAAGAAGATATAAAAGACTTGAAAAGCGTAAAAGACGTAAAAGGCATAAAAGAAAAGGGAAAATAAGAGGTGACTATAGACATAGACATAGACATAGACATAGATCAATGACTACTAGCTTTAAAGCACCAACAATAAATGCTTGATACACTCTAGATACACCTTTAACGAACAGAAAATAATATAAACAATAATGTAAAGGCTGCTTCTGCCTCTTCTTTCTGTGAGGTCTCTTGTCTGTATTTAAAAGTATGCTGATAAACTCTTATTTGTTATCTATCTTCTATATTTACAGTAGACTTGATGGACACTCTGTAAACAAAATCAATGGATTGGATAGGGCCTTTGTTGGATGACCACACATGTAGATTATACACTTTTTATGCTTTTATTTGATGTACATCGTTCTTATTAACCGTATGTTTATGTTTAATAATGGCACTATAAAGACATAATAAAACCAAAAAGGCCTTGGCTTAGTGGGCCTCTTCTACAACTACTTCGGCAGGCTTGGGATGTTCATGGAGTTTTTCAGTGGCACGGTCAGAGGATAGCGTGGCCTTTCGAGTTGGATGAAGATTATCAGCCTCTTCTTCGGCCCATCCTTCACCCCGAACAACATGCTCTCTCATAGTAGACTTGATATCAGCAGCAAGTTCATTGGCACTCTCTTTTGCCTTGGTGCTGTTATTATGTACACTCTTTTCAACGCCCTCAATACCACCCTTAACCCACTGTTTTACTCCCTCCACCTTATCCTTAGCATCAACATAGCCATTCTTCACAGATGCTTTTCCCTTATCCTTCAACAACTCAGCCTCCTCCTTGATGTCGACCCAACCAGACTGTAGATCTTCAACCCCCTCTTTTGCTTTGTCGGCAACGTAATGAATATCTTGTTCTACAGTTTCTTTAGCACTCTTCCATCTGGATTCCAGGTGATTCTTTTCTTCTTTGGCAGCATTGAATGCCTTTTCAGTGACATCGTTGGCCCTGGACTTGACATTCTCTTTGACATCCTTGTAATAGATAGATGCGTTTTCTGCATTCTCTTTTGCTGATTCTTTTACACTTTCAATCTTTTTAGCTGCCTCTTCTTTAGCGTTCTTTGCCTCTTCTTTCTGTCTGTAAGTCTCAGCTGCTGCCTTGTTTTTAAAGTTCTTGTATTTTTTAGCTGCCTCCTCTGCTTTCTCCTCAGTCCATTGTTTGACATCTTGTCTCAAAGTTATCTCTTTCTCTAGATCATGTGCTGAGGCAACAACATCCTCTGGTCTTCTTGTGCCACTCTTCATGTGGTGTTCATTTGCAAACCTATCAATGGCTTTACGTGCTTCCTTGGCCTGTTGCACTGCACTGTCCTTTAGATTGGCAGCACCTGACAGAGAAGCTTCTGAAACAGCCTTTGCTTTCTGTCTTGTTTGATGAAGGGAGTCCCTGGCCATTTCTGCACTGTGATGGGCAGCCTTTTTAGCAGACTGAGCTGTCAAATAAGCATGATCATAGGCATTCTTGCCTGTCTCTTTTGCCTCTTCTTTTGCCTCTTCCCTTGTTTCTTGACCTCTTTCTGTGGTGTTCTTGTAAGAAGACCCCCGTTTATAGGTTGAATCCAAGACTGGAGACCAATGCCAATATCAATACCAATACCAATACTACTACATATTCCCTTGTGGTTGTTTGTTCACCTACCTGCTTCTTCTTTAGCATATAGATAGTAGGCTGCACTTGCACCTCCTAAGAACAAAGCAGTACCAAGTATGAATCCCCGAGTGTTGCTGTGAGGAGCACCTGAGATATCATTGGAAGCAGTAGTGAGTGATCGACATTGTACTTGTGATACAGAGGTCCGTTGGCCGTAGTGAGTGCATCGACTCAAAATAGGTGCTGAGCGATTTAATAAAAGACGGCTGTACATTTTAAATATGAATAATAAAAGATAAAGATCTATCTTGAGAAGGCTTTTATATTTCTTCATGACATCATGTTGACGTTCAAGCCAAAGTCAATGATAGTAAAATGATCATACCATAAGACATTCTCCAAAAATTAAAAATTAAAAAAAAAAAAAGGCTTATTATATGTATGTTTTTACTAACGTATTATAAAATATGATTATTTACACTGAAAATAGTCTCTTTTCTTAAATTAATAATAGAGAGAGAGAGAAGAGGCTATTATTATTGCTATGAGTATTATTATTTTGGCTGCCATGCAATAAGGCGTGTGAGTGGTGTTTCTGGCATTTCAAAAAATGAATAGCCTAAAAATGAGTAAAAGATACTTTATCACATCTTTTACCTTTTGAAGCCACAAGAATATCAAGGATAGGTTGGAACATAAGACGGTAATCAACTTTATCATCTAGCTCAGAGTGATCGTATGTCCATGTCATGTTTGTAATTCTCCACTGACTAATCTCAGACAGTGAAAATGTACATGGAAACAAGTCAAACAGAGGCTGGAAGAGAGTAGGATACTGTTCTGGATCACCCACATCGTTGACAAGATAGTGGATTGGATAATGGGGGTCGGTTGATTCTCTGTACTTGATACATGCATCCAACAACGACCTTCTACCTGCTATCTGTAGGGTTTGGCCATGAGACACAATCTCACTCAAAGAAGAGGGATGAATAGGCATAGCAGCAGCTACAGCTTGGTCAATAGGAATATCTCCTACTAACTCAAGCAATACCGAGTTCATGAGTTCCTGGCGCTCCCATGTGTTTAAATCATCCATGGTTGCCTCAAAGGATCTTGTGTTGAATCGATCATCCTTGGCGACCAACTTGTTAAGACTCAAATGAAGTGAATTGAATCCATAAGGACCTCCTAGTGTATCGACGACCTTTTTGGCTTCTGATGTCAACCCCTCCAGACGATCAGGCGTCAAGAAGAGATACTTCATCATGGCACGACGGAGAGCTGTCTGTCCTGGAGTACCACGAGTCTGAAATCGCCCAGAAGATGAAATATCTCCAAATTGAATAAGCCGCTCAGTAATCGCATTGATCTGATAGGGCTTCATGACTCTGTTCAGCTGTTTCTTCATATTCAATGGTTTTCTACTAAAGGTACGTTGGATCCAATTGGGTTTTACTGTTGGCATCTTTGTCACAGGATCCCATTCTGTTCCATTGTTCTCAAAGCTCAATGGGTCCGCCCACATCACTTCTTCTGCAGGCACTCTTCCCAGCACAGACTCATCCACACCCCAGCCATGGCCATTCAGTCTTTCAATGACTGTAATGTTGAATTCTGTTTTAAAGGGTTCAAGATCAAAGATACTTGACCACGGTACTTCTGTCCATTCATGCAAGGTATCACAAGGCTCAAGTTCAATGCGCCAAAGTTCATTCGCAGGTTCCCGTGTTTCACATAGCTGTTGTAATAGACGCTTGTCCTGAGCTATGTATTGCCTGGCTGCTGATTCAAAGGGTGCCCAGTCATGATATCTGCCCAGTCGAAGCATGGGTGCAATCACTGTTCTTTTTGTAGCATAGCCAATTCGCATTGCATTTCGGAATGCTCTATGCTGTCTTGCAAAATCACTAGTCTTCTAATGAGACCCTGGCCAATGCAAGGGTACTTACCCTTGAGGGAACCAAGACAGGTATTTTTCGCCCGTGTCGTGATTAGCTAAGCTTCTTGCAATAGGTCGAGACATGATCTCCTGTCTATCAATAAAAGGGACTGTGGTGACATAGATAAAAGACACAAAGAACACAATGAAGATATAATACAGCAGTCGATGTAAGCGTATCATGAGATAATTGGAGAGAATAGGAGAATGTACGAAAGAAAGAAAGAAAAAGAGAGAAGAGAGGATGTTATATATATATATATAAGAGTCTTTGTGTTGACTCCTTTGCGTGTGTTAATGATTCCTATTGACTGTTTCATTCATCACAGATCGTCATGGTTTAGGAGGTGTATGTGAATCCCTTTTGTGTGATTGTTGTTGTCGATGATTCTGTTATCCTTCCTGACCTGCAGCTGTTTTTAATTTTTAATTTTTAGGGGAAGGGAGGGGTAAAAACACTTTTATTTTCCTATCTTGACAATGGTGTGAATGAGAAAGATGAACACTATATACTCTTCCCATTGTGTTTTTAAAAGATCAGATACACCCCCTGTGTTTTCTCTACTATTGAATAGACACTATACTCCTATGGAGGATAAAGAAGAAAAGCCCAAATGACAGATCTCCTGCAGTCAATGCCATGGTCTATCTAAAGTTGAGGCTGTACAACTTATACAGTGGTGTTTGACTTTGTGAGTGCAACACAGGAGGAGTGCCATTTCAATTTTGGATACACTAAACAAGGGATTTGTTTATTTAGCCTTCATATCTCTTTTTGTGTTCTCTTTCTTACTTTATATTTTAATAACTGCAGTGCAAGCGTACAGACTGTGTTTGTTTGTTCCATTTCAGATTACATAATGCATTCATACAATTGGCTTACTCTTTTCTTTTTTTAGTCCGAGTCATTAACCCACAAGTTCACTATAATTGATATTTCTTATAAAAGTCAATCTACAGTTGCCAAACATGAAATCATTGCCTCAAATTAATGAGTAAGGATAATATAGGCACTTGGGTAATACCTTGTGCAACCAATATTTCCAATTTTTTGATTTACAGGCATGGCCCTTGCTGAAGAACCTTGGCTGAGAAAGAGTGGTTGTAGACGAATACAGACTGTTTGTGACTTTGCCTTCTTTGCAGTTTACTTATGGGATGTAGGAGTCTACATTTGACTGTTTTTTCTTGGCTGGATTGGAAGCATTGATTGCTAGCCTCCCTCATAAGAAAATAAAAAAAAATGAGACAGTTAAGAGAGAGTAGAGTGGTGGTACTGGTAGTCTATTGCTTCACAAGTGCAGGTAGAGTGGATAGCCTACAATGAGGTCCATACTCTACCTATGCAGAGAACTCCATGTCTGCTATATTCCTAGAATAAACAATCTCTACACTCAATAACATCCAAGTTCCTCTATTCCTCTTCATTCTAATGTCTATTCTACACACTATTTGAATAGAGTAGTATATTAAGAGCCCTAGTATCTTACAAATAGAATGGGAACTCTTAAGTCATAGGATAAACCATACAATGATTGCAGAATATCTTCTGGACAGTTGTTTCTCAAGAACTGTCTCATAAATTCACTCTAATGGAGATTCTGGCCTATTTTGTTCCCTCTTTATATCTATCTATCAGTGCAGTAAGCTTTATCTTCATGTTTGAAATACAACAAAGCATTATGTAGGCAGAGAGAATAGTATCTTAGTGCGTGTGATTTAACCCATGGGTATTTATGGGAGGCGAATAGAATTACTAGTAGAATACATGTTTCCCACATTCATGTCATCTTAAACTCTGGCTTTTCTTTTTCTTCTTCTGTGTCCCAAGAAAGTCTATTGTGTGTAAATACTGCATGTGATAGTGAAAACACCATAGACTGGTAATGTATCTACTGGCCAAATGTCCTTGTAATCTTGAAATCATTATCATTATCATTATCATCAGTGCACCTACTTGTCCTAATAATGATTATCTATTACTAGAGAACATCCGTCTTTTTATATTATGACTACTTATTTTTTTACTTACCCCCTTTTTTCATTTTTTTTTTCATTTTTTCATTTTGGACTAGGCTATATATTATTTTATTTTCAGGTGAGTCTTGAGGAATCTTTTGCATTCAAAGTCTATACATTTCAATCATCAAAAGGTGCTGTCTGCTAATACAATACACATCTTTAAGAATCGGCCTTGTATATATACTGCTTTTATGTATCAATGAGAATAAATCGCCTGGAATAGAATGTGTAAAAGATGACTGTCTTTTTTCTCTTCTCGATGATTAACTGGCTTATCTTATTGATTCTGGTGAGATCCCATTGAAAGATACAATACCCTAATGGCACTTGCTTTATAGCTTAGAATCTCCACCCTTCTCAACCATAACTCAATTTAGATCTCAAGTCTTACAGTTCGGAGAGAGGTGTCGGTGTTTTGATTAGCATAGAGTGTGTTGGTGATTGCTCCTTATTCAACAAAAACACAAGTTGACTCTCCTGTCGAGAAAAAAAAAGTATCTTTTGATTCTCTTTTATCCCCTCTTTTTAGCCCACTGAGAATCAGGATACCCCTCCTTCTTTTCATTCTTATAATTTAACAACACAGAAGCCAACAAAATGAATTCAGACTCCAACGCATACACTATGGAGCATAACAGTGACTATGATTTTGAACAAGACTTTATGGAAGAGGAAGAGGAGGAGAGCCAGCAGTCAAGACAAGAACAACTGCAAGATATGTCCTTCCGAGATAGTAGTGTTACCACCACCACCACCACCACACACTCAAAGACAGACTCAAAGAAACAGGGGCTTGACCAGGCAGAACTACGCAAGAAGATCATAGAAATTCAACAAAACACCTCTATTGACTCCAAGCAGAAAGCACAAAAAGTCCAGGTAAACAAACAAACAATACCGATAAAAAGAAAAGAAAAGCAATCCAACAAGTCATTTCCACTTGCCAATCCATATGTACATTCTCTTCTTTTTCTTTCTTTTTTTCTATCATCTCTATTATTACTGCTCTCTATTCTCCATTCTCCATTCTTCCTACCGTGGCTAGTATCTTATGTCGCATGGAGTGCCTCCTCCTACCGATGCCACTTCTCCCACTAAAAGCACATCTGAGAAAGAAGATACAGGGAGGGGATATGGTCTAACCTACCAGGTAAAGATAGACACACTAGGTCAAAGATAGACATTTGTTCTTTATGATATTAACACACTCTTCAGAATAAAGCAAAGAACATATTAGGCTGCAAACACTACCAGCGCAACTGTAAGCTAGAAGCCAATTGCTGTAAAGAGATCTTTCCCTGCCGATTCTGCCATGACGAAGCATCTGACCATGCCATTGTTAGGTAAAGACGGGGAGTTTTCTTTTTGTCTAT